>CM075979.1:41494193-41566728 GCA_038087875.1 Malacoraja senta | reverse complement strand
GAGGGGGAGTTAAAGTGCTGAGACCGGGGGATCAGGTAAGTCCAGGAGGACTGAACGGAGGTGTTCTGATAATTTTAGTTTAAGGCTTGAGTTTAGAGTTTGTTTAGTTTAAATTAATTTTACTTTAGTTTGTGTTTTGTCTCTGTAACCCCCTCCCTACCTTCCCTCCCCAGCCTCCCTCCACCTCCCTCCCCCTCACCTCCTCTCCCTCCCTCCTTCCCTCCCTCCCTCCCTCAACCCCTCTCTCCCGCCCTCCCTCCCTCCCTCCCTCCCTCCTTCCCTCCCCGACCTCGCCCAGCGGTATACACCAAAGATACTAGGTGTACACGGGCTTGGAAGATCACAGATGCAGCAGCTCGCCAAAGGCATCCGCGCCCCGACTCCCACACAACATGAAGACCCTTCTGCTCTTCGTCTTCATCGGACTCGCCGGTAAGTGTACTCCCCCCGGGCCGAACCTATCTCCACTCGCCCCTTCTCTCCCTCCCCCGCCTCTCTTCCCCCCTCCTCTGTCTCCCGCCCCTCCTCTCTCCCCCACCTCTTCTTCCCCCTCCTCTCTTCTCCTTCTCTGCCCCCCTTCTCTCCCTCCCCTCCTCTCTCTCTCTCCTTCCTCTCTCTCCCATTCTCTTCCTCCCCTTATCTCCCCCTTCTTTATCTCCCCCTCTTTCCTTCCCACGCTATCTCCCCCTTTCTCTCCATTCTCTCCCTCTCCCATTCTCTCTCTCTCCCCCCCCCCCCCTTCTCCATCCCCTCATCTCTCTGTCCCTCTTTCTCCCACTCCTTCTCTACGAGAACGAGATCTGGGTGTCCTTGTACTGAAAGTAAGCATGCAGGTACAGCAGGCAGTGAAGAAAGCTAAAGGCACGTTGGCCTTCATAACCAGGGGAGTTGAGTAGAAGAGCAAAGAGGTCCTTCTGCAGTTGTACGGGCCCCTGGTGAGACCACACCTGGAGTATTGTGTGCAGTTTTGCTCTCCAAATTTGAGGAATAATATTCTTGCTATTGAGGGAGTGCAGCGTAGGTTCACGGGGTTAATGCCCGGGGTGGCGGGACTGTCATATGTTGAAAGAATGGAGCGACTGGGCTTGTATACACTGGAATTTAGAAGGATGAGAGGAGATCTTATTGAAACATATAAGATTATTAAGGGATTGGACACGCTAGAGGCAGGAAAGAGGCAGTGGAGGCCGATTCTCTTGATGCTTTCAATAGAGTGTTTGATAAAGATAGCGGAGTCAAGGGATATGGGGAGAAAGCAGAAACGGGGTACTGATTGTAGATGATCAGCCATGATCAAAATGAATGGCGGTGCTGGCTCGAGGGGCCGAATGGCCTACTCCTGCACCTATTATATATTGTCTATTGTCTATTCCATCCATTTTGTTTGTTAGAAGGGCTATGACGTGGGGATTTATTATTTGCATCCTTATTTTTGCTTCTCCGATTTGCAATTAATTTTGTGGCGATTATGATCCTGTCCCGGGGAAATGCGGCCTTGCCATCTTACCTCTACCGACTGTCCCCACTGCACACATAGACAATATCCCATTTTGGTTATCAGGATCTTCGACCGCGATTTGCCCTTTGCGCAGTTATCTTTGTACTGCAGGCGCTTCCACAGACTGATAGGTTTGTCACCACCTGTTGCCAGAAACTGAAAACAAGATTTTGAACTGAGAAAACAGCGGCCCTGTTTCCGGCGTCCCCTACATTCTGATCTATTTTAAAGACACATCGTATATATACCGAGAGAGATTCTCAATCATGTATTCTAGTTTTCTAATTTACATCCAAAGTCTTCACTGATAGCGGGTGGATGGGATTTGACAGACACAAAATGCTGGAGTACCTCAGCGGGTCAGGCACCATCTCTAGATAGAACGAATGGGTGACTTTTCGTGTCGAGACCCTCTTCAGACTGAGGATCAGGGGAGAGGGAGACACAGATATGGAAGGATAAAGTGTGAAGACGAGACATCAAAGGGAACGTGAATTCAGGAAAATGTAGTATAGAACATTGTTAGCTAGGGAAAGGTGACACCGGAACATACAAAGATAAAATGTAGTCAAACTGGTCGGAGATGTATGATGGGGGAGGGATGGAGAGAGAGAGAGGAAAAGCAAGGGTTACTTGAAGTTGTAGAAGTCGATATTCATACCGCTGGGTTGTAAGCTGCCCAAGCGAAATATGAGGTGCTGTTCCTCCAATTTGCGTTGGGCCTCACTCTGACAATGGAGGAGGCTCAGGACAGAAAAGTAAGTACGGGAATGGGCGGGGGGAGTTCAAGTGTTTAGCAACCGGGAGATCAGGTAAGTTTAGGCGGACTGAGCGGAGGTGTTCAGCGAAACGATCACCGAGCCTGTGTCTGGTCTCGCCGGAATATAGGAGTCCAGCGGATACTGTAGATGAGGTTGGAGGAGGTGCAAGTGAACCTCTGCCTCCCCCGAAAGGATTGTCAGGCAACCGAACAGTCCTGTCACCAGCTAATGTGCCTCCCTCACCTCCCATCTGCCTCATTGGAGTCCTTTGAACTGTCTTAAATCGGACATTATCGGACTTTTCTTTGACTGGATAACAGGCAACATAAACTCTTCATTGTTGCAGAATGGGAGCTGTTGCAAAACGTTTATTTATGGGCTGTCTCAGTCCAAGCTCGGCGAGCAGTCCGCCAGCCAACGCAGCGAAATTATCGGTGAAATGTATGTTTCCACTCAGCTAATAGGCACAAGAAAACAGGGAGACCAAAGGAGATCACTAATGCCATGCGTCCGCTGTTTTGCCCAAAATACTGTTTGTATACACGTGAAATCCAAAATGTTCGCCTGAACGCAATCCCAGCGAGAACTTGCGAAGCGCAAATAAAAAGTGGTCGTGGACAAATGGACAGACGTTTTGGGTTAAGACCCCCCCCCCACCCACACACACACACACATACACACACACACACACACACACACACACACACACACACACACACACACAACTCCTTCAGGTTGATTCGTGTTGGGCAGAGAAGGCCGGAAAATACAGTTCGGGTAGGACAAAGACTGTTAGTTGATGTAGACAAAGTAACTCCCTTGTCAATTCTTCCCTTCCCTCCCATACCACCCCCTCCCCTGGTACTTTCCCTTGCAACCGCAAGAGATGCAACACTTGTCCCTTCACCTCCCCCCTCGACTCCATTCAAGGACCCAAGCAGTCGTTCCAGGTGTGACAGAGGTTCACCTGCATCTCCTCCAACCTCATCTATTGCATCCGCTGCTCTAGATGCCAGCTGATCTACATCGGTGAGACCAAGCGGAGGCTTGGCGATCGTTTCGCCGAACACCTCCGGTCGGTCCGCAATAACCAACTTGACCTCCCGGTGGCTCAGCACTTCAACTCCCCCTCCCATTCCGTATCTGACCTCTCTGTCCTGGGTCTCCTCCATGGCCACAGCGAGCAACACTGTAAATTGGAGGAAATGCACCTCATATTCCGCTTGGGCAGTCTACATCCTGGGGGCTTGAACATTGAATTCTCCCAATTCTGCTAGCCTTGCTGTCCCCTCCCCTTCATCAGCCCTCTGGTTGTCTCCTCCCCTCCCCCAGCCCTCAGGCTCCTCCTCCGCCTTTTTCCTTTTTTCCTTTCTTCTCCCCACCCCCTACCAGTCTGAAGAAGGGTTTTGGCCCGAAACGTTGCCTATTTCCTTCGCTCCATAGATGCTGCTGCACCCGCTGAGTTTCTCCAGCATTTTTGTGTACCTACTGTTAGTTGATGGGTGGATACAGTTCGGGGGAGGGGAGGGTTGATATTGACAAATATTGGTGGAATAACTGACAAAGGTTGGAGGTGAAAAAAAGGCAGAAAGCGAAAGGATAACAGATAAAGAAAGAGAGGGACGGGCTGCCAGAGGAACTAGTTGAGGCAAAAGTAACAAGCCCCATTCCCTCCCCATCTACTCTATCTTATGCCACAAGACGATGTACTTGAGTTTATTACATCTTTCACACTCGGTATATTTAATAACTCGAGAATTATCCTCCCCGATTTTTTGTTTTTTGCAATTTGAAAATAATTCATTAATTTCACAAAAAATCCTTGTCGACCCCAAAAACTATTTCCATTGATATTTTCGTAGGTTACAAGGAAGACAACAACTACTGCTCCTTCTTTAACACACCGCGTGCCAGTTGATTTTGAATTATTTGCATTTCAACTAACGATTTGATAATGAACTCAAATATGAAACGGCTGCGGTAGAAATAAGCATGAACTGTGCAAAGTGGGGTGATCTTGTTTTAGACTCTCTCGCGTTGGGAGGGAACTAGCCGGGAAGTCCAATTCATACTCTGTTTTCACTAAAGTTGCGGATCATAGGGAGGCGAGTGTCTTCGGTGTGTGCGTTTCCGACGCCTGCTCGGACTGGCAGGAAACATAAGGTTCGAGATAACTTTGGTGAAAGACAAGAATGAAAGGTTACAGAGACATTGATCAGTGATGACATTTCACATCCACAAGTAACTATTGTGTCATGAGGATATAAAATGGTGTAGGTACCGTGAATCTTTGAAACTTTTTGTATTTTCTCAGAGTGGTTCTGGGTGCGTATTGTCAAGGCCTTCAATAAACCGACTTATTCGATCGACACCACTGATCTATGAGCTGTTTTATTTTGTGTTTGTGCCAATCTGAGTAAAACCAGATACAGGGCACGGGTATAGCATAAAATAGCACAAAATCCCCTCCTGCAGTTCCATAGATAAAGTCAAATGTTCACCATGGGGTAGTGATGAATTGGACAGTACCCGAGCTTATGCAAAGACCTTTCAAAGCCTGATAGTAGATGGGATGCTATTACTAGGTCTGGTGATGTGCGCGTTCAAACCTGTACCTTCTGCCAAACGAAAGCGGGGAGAAGGAAGATTCAGCCGGGTGGGACAAGTTTTTGATTTTACTTCGGAGTCACGTGAGAGATTCCGTGAAGAGCCCGCCAGTGCGCATGCGTGTCAGTATACAAGGGTTCCAAGCATGGCTTGGAATTGGGGCCAGAGTTGTCTTTCAAGGCAGGCTCAGTATTACTGCCAGGATTGCCTTCCGAGACAAGCTCGGAAATATGGCCAGAGTTGTCTTTCGAGGCAGGCTCAGAATTATGGCCGGAGTTGTCTTTCAAGGCAGGCCCAGTATAATGGCCAGAGTTGTCTTTCAAGGCAGGCTCAGTATTATGGCCAGAATTACCTTTCGAGACAGGCTCGGGAATCTGGTCAGAGTTGTTGTTCGAGGTAGGCACAGAATTATGGCAGGTGTGGCCTGTTCATTGTGAACGGTGGAGGATGTCGGTTCATCTTTGATTTAACTCGCATGTGCAACAGAGACTTTTCAGAATATGGAATTTAATTACTGTTAAACAACTGATTTCCATTCTCAGGCGGAGACATTTGACATTTAACTGGATGAGACAATGATAACAGTTAAAGCGTTGCAAAATGGGCTAACTTCAGCTCCCAGGTTATTTACCAAATTATTAAACCGGAGCTTGGACTGCCAAAAGCTAAAAAAAAACTTGTTCTGGCTTTCCTGGATGATATTCTAAACGCTGTATTTTGCAAAAATCAACTGTTTCAGCTGCAAACTGTAATTGAGAAATTGAGGTTCCTCATCCATCCAGTTAAATTTAAGTTGATACCAACTAGCGTTATTGATTATTGGGATTTACCTTTAATTATTAATTTGTCTGTGACTCCACCCTGGGGCAAGAGATTGGAAACAATAGAAGCCTGTAACAACCTTGTTGTTATGAAGCAGCCTTCTATTCATCAAGTGTAATTGGCAATATAGCAGCTGTGTTTCAGCTGTGCAAATTGGACCTTTGCATTATCAGAACTTACAACGTGCAAAGTAGTAACCTCTCAGGTGCCATGTAGGTCATTGTTAACAGACCTATGCTGTTACCAGCTGAAGCTACCAAAGTCGCAATGGTGGACGAACAGTATTCAGCATTGCTCCAGTAGGTTTTGGTCACTAAAGCTTCAGTTATATTACAAACTGATGCTAGTGCTCAAAGATGAAAAATTACGAATGCCATCTCTAGTCACGGAGGCAGAAGGGATTTGCATGAGTTACCAATTCTCCAGTTATTGGTATCAAATATCTATAGACACTATGTGCATTCTATGGGTTAAAGGGTTATTGAGCGAATATGCATAATTTGCATGCTCAATTCCAAGTTGATACACTGTTGTGGTGGCATATGTTAGTCACGTGGGTGCAATCCAGTCAAAGTATCCTGTCATATTTACCTAACCTCATTTGGTGCTGGTGTATCATCACGTAAAATCAATGACACACAAAATGGATGTTGGATCACAAAGTATTTTATGACATTATGATTCGATGGAACACCAAATATCGATATGTTTGTATCCAGGCTCATTCACCGGTTGCAAAAATATATGGTTCACAGTGGCGAGAGATACATTCTCGCTACATGGGGAGGAATGTTCTTTTATGCCTTTTCTCCATTTTGCCTCATCAGTCGGGTCTTGCAATAAATTCAGCAAGATCCCGTTTCAGGGTTTTCGTACTGTCTGACTGGCCTATGCAGCCATGGTTCCCGCTTATGTTGGGAATATAATAGAACCGTATATGGTTATTCTGAACATAAAAAATTGCTGGTTCAGCCTGTGCCTCGGGAAACCCGCCCCTGCATGATAAAATCAATTCATTGACTTGCAGACTCTAAGAAGACTGCTCCTGCGGCTCGGGTTGTCAGACCGATCCATGTATGTGCTCACTGCAGAGTGCAGGGGTAGCACCAAAAAATCAGTACATTTCTTCTTCAGGAGATGGGAAGTGTTTTGTTTAAATACTATGTTACATATAATACGGCATGGATTACTGACGCCTTGGAGTTCATTTCAAATGGGTCCTTGACAATAAATTAAGTTATAAAACCATTAACTAAGCCCAACGGGCCTTCTCATCATATTTCCTGCAGCGAGCGGGACCCACTCTGTCGGGTCTCACCCTCAGATATCCAATTTATAAAGGATATCTTTAACACATGTTCTCCCAGGCCCAAGCACACGGAAGTATGGGATATTGACATTGTGTTAACATTACTTCCTTATCTTTGGCCCGGCTCTCATAAGGTAGTTATCCTCAGGGCGCTGGTCTCAGCACAACGGGTCCAGTTACTGCATAAATTGCGACTGGACAGGATGGTTACATCTGCAAATAATATGATATTTTATGTTTATGATTTAGTTAAGTAGATCAGGCCAGTGGCGTCAGGTCTCAAACTAGTTCTCATGGCATACCCCATAGACCTTCGGTTATGTGTGGTCACACATTTACAACAATACGTCAAGGTCACCTAGAGCCTTAGAGGCTCTGATACGAGCAATGCTTGTTAGTTACGAAAAACCTCATAAGAAGGTATCAGTTCAGACCATCTTCAGGTGGTTAAAACGGGGTTTTGGCTTATGCAGATACTAATATTTTCTCATCTCACTCCACCAGGGCTGCTCCAACATCAGCAGCAAGGGTTATGTACGTTCCGCTGGACCACATCCTAGCGACTGCAGGATAGTCTAACGAACGAGCTTTTCAAACATTTTATAATAACCCATAGCCAGACCGGGGGTATTTGCCAACTCTATTTTAGGTTCTATTTTATAGTTCCTCCCGGATGAGAGGGGTTACTATTATTATTATTTGTTCATTAAATAGCATCAGCATGTTTTAAATCCATGTCATGTCTGTATGCATTATCAATGTTTCCCTTATCTGTGGTCAATTGATGCAGTTGTGTTTGTTACGTGCCCACCGCTCCCAACCCTCATATCATGAAGGTCATCAGGTAGTTCTAGTTTTCTAATCTTACTAGGTTACTTCAATTACTGTTATCTGTGATTTCACACCGCTGCTTTGAAGATTGACACGCATGCGCACTGGCGGGCTCTTCACATAATCGCTCATCGTAACTACTCATAAAATAAAGATCAAATTTCAAACTGGTAAGTTCTCGTTTAATCTTACTATTATGTTGAACAAAAGACATAAAGTGCTGAAGTAACTCAGTGGGACAGGTAGCATCTTTGGAGTGCTAGGATATATGACCTTTCGGGCAAGGATCCTTCTTCAGACTGTTGATTCAGATTATGTTGGCTGTTTTACCGAGGCAGCATGGTGTAGATAGAATCATTGGTGGAAAAGGACTGTATGATGAACTCAATGCGTCACTGATGGAACGTGGGAAGGAATTAGCAGAGGTCTTGCCCATTTACCTAATTTACCTTCCTAATTTACCTTTCTACAGTGTGCCTGATAAATGGAACAGGATCTGTTGCCGTCATAAAATCAAGATGGAATGTGAGCCTGGGGAATAGATGGTGGTGGTTGGTGTACAGACAAAACTGAAGGATAAAAGGAAATTGAATAACGAAACTCGGGATGAACGTAACTAAAACATGTGGTTTCTGACAAACTACTTGGTTGACATTGTGTATGGTTGTTTTAGAAACACCGCGGGCAAGCTCATCTTTCGGCCGGGTCTATCAATTAGAATAAGTGGGGCCCATCCACTCGCCTAGAGGTCCAAGAGTCAGTGCCAAGAAGTTGTTCTGGCCCTTTCAGAGACCTTTGAAACGTATACATTGAGGCACCATGAATCAGGTCATGGTTTTGCATATGAGCAATGTGGCACAGGTAAACTCATTCCCGTAATGTAGGTAGTGCGGAGTCTGCTCTTTATTTCCTCATTACCCCCAGAAACCCGGATCCATGGTTCTCACTCACTCACTTTGCGTACGTCAATTGTGCAAATGAAAAGATGTCGGAGTTGTTCAGTTTTATTTATAGACGTATTGGTCCGCTTCCAGATCCAATCACCGTCTCTATACCTTTTCACAGGGATGGATTCAGTGAGTGTAGACTGAACTCCCCTCTCCTCTCCACCCCCCTCCCGCCCCATCCCTCCTTCTCCACTCCCCCCACCATTCTCCCCTACCCTCTCCCATCTTCTTCCCTTCATTGTGTTAATTTTAATATATTATTGTTTAAAATCCATGCATTGAAGGAAGAATATTTTACAGCCCATCTGTGGTCCCTAATCCTAACCAGGCGTCACCCGTATGACAGCATACGTCAGCGTGTATGTGTTGCAACTTGACTGTTTTACGGGCGTCAGTCACTGACGCTCCGCAGTCGCCGAAAAAATCGCAAAGTGGGACAGGCCCTTTAGTTTTAGCAATTTTAATTAAGCTGCGCTACGAAGTCTAAATACATTGACAAATCTATTTATTACCGTCCTAACATTCGCTTGGCCATTTACCCCATCATTACCCAGCAAGTCAGTTGTAGTGTTAAACAGATTATAACCTACTCATCTTCCTTGTAACTTTCAAAATTCCCATTAACATTAACCACAAAATGGCACAAAATTCCCTCCGACAGAACTGATGCGCTGCAATGCCGAAAACTATATCCGCACCGGCATGGAGTCACAGAGTCACACAGCGTGGAGGCAGGCCCTTCTGCCCAACTTGCATACAACGATCATAATGTCCTAACTATGTTAGTCCCACGTGCCTGGGTTTGGCCCATATTCCTTTTGTTTCATCCATGTACCATTGCAATTGAGGTTGACTTGTTTATACTCATGTATGGTATATCTGATCTGTATGAATAGCATGCAAACAATGCTTTTCACTGTACCTCAATACATGTGTCAATAACTACCCAAAACTTAATAAACAGGAAGATAAGTTTGCTTTTGATTATCATTATTGTTACGTGTGCCAAAGTACAGTGAAAATCTTCTGTTGCAGGCTATTCAGTCAAAGAACAGACTGTACATGATTACAATCAAGCCGTCCACATTGTACAAATAAAGGATAAAGGGTACCACATTTAGTGCAAGATAAAGTCCGATTAAAGATAGTTCAAAGCTTCAATGAGGTACATTGGAGTTCGGGACCGCATTCTAGGTGGTGAGAGGACAGTTCAGTTGCCCGATGACAGCTCGGAAGAAATTGTCCCTCAATCTGTGGGCGGAACAGTGGCGCAGTGGGCGGCAGAGCTCTGCTTACAGCGCCATAGATCTAGGTTCCAGATGATTACAGATGCTCTCTGTATGGCGTTTGCACGTCCCCCCTGTGACCGCGTGTGTTTTCTCCGGGTGATCGTTTCCTCCCACATTCCAAAGACTTACAAGTTTGTAGGTTAATGGGTTTCTATAAATTTTCCCTAAAGTGTAGGATAGGATAGAGATCGATCGTCGGCGCCGACCCGGTGGACCGAACGGCCTGTTGCCACATTGAATCTCTAAAATAACAAAACAAATCTGAAAGTAAGCGTTTTCAAACTTCTGTAACTCTTGGCTAATGGGGAGGGAAGAAGAGGCAGTGAACGGAGTAAGACTGGCCCTTGATTATGCTGGTGGCCTTTGCTGAGGCAGCGTGAAGTATAGATGGAGTCTATGGATGGCATTTTCTTTTTTTTTTTAATTGCAAAATAGACTTTATTCTATAGAAAAAATTCATCCGACATTTTCGGAGGCTATACAAATTGTTCAATACAGTCTACATACATTGTTCAAATTTCACGAATTTGTCCCCCACCCTTGCCACTTATTTTGAGGGGCGTCTCCACCACACCCTGCTCCCTATGTCCAGCAGCGGAAGGACCCGAGACCGTGGTCTTCACCCACCGAGCCTTGGCGTTGGCTGCACCGAGCTTCAGTGCGTCCCTCAGCACGTACTCCTGCAGTTTGAAGCGGGCCAGTTGGCAACATTCCCTGACGGACATCTCGCTCTGCTGGGTGGTGAACAACGCTCGGGCAAACCAAAGAGCGTCTTTCACCGAGTTGATGACCCTCCAGCAGCACTCAATGTCAGTCTCTGAATGCGTCCCTGGGAACAGTCCGTAAATCAAAGAGTCCTCTGTGACAGAGCTGTTCGGGATAAAGCGTGCCAGGGACCCTTGCATACATCTCCAGACTCTCATTGCGAATCCACACTCTGCAAAGAGGTGGGAAACCATCTCCTCTCCAAAGCAGCCGTCCCGAGGACAGCGTGCGCTGGTAGTGAGGTTCCTATGGTGCAGGAGGGCTCCCCTCACCGCCAGCCAAGCCAGGTCTTAGTGCTTGTTGTTGAGTTCTGACAATGAGGCATTTTGCCAGACAAGCTGGGAAGTCTGCTCTGGGAACCACGTCACCAGATCCATGGCGTCCTTTCCCTGCAGTGCCTGCAGGACGTTCCGTGCTGACCACTGCCCGATGGACATGTGGTCAAAGGTGTTGGTCTGGAAGAACCTTTCCACAAACGACAGATGGGGCGGCAATATCCAGCTGACTGGCAAATTGCGTGGCATCTGCGCCAGGCCCATCCTTCGCAACACCGGGGACAGGTAGAACCTCAGCAGGTAGTGACACTTGATGCCCACGTGCCTTGGCTCTACACTCCGCCTGATGCAGCCACACACGAAGGTGGCCATCAGGGTGAGGGCGACGTTGGGCATGCTTTTACCCCCTTTGTCTGCCGACTTACGCATTGTGGCCCGTTGAACCCGGTCTATCCTCGACCCCCAAATGAACTGGAAGACGGCCCGGGTGATCCCTGTGGCATAGGAGGGAGGGACAGGCCACACTTGCGCCAAGTACAGCAGCCCCGAGAGCACCACACACCTGATGACCAAAATTTTCCCCGTTATGGCTATCTGCTCCAGCCAATTCTTGTCACATGCCTCAGCCCACCTGAACCAGATCCCCAGCACCTTCAAGAAGTCAGGCTTGATGGTGAAGGGGATGGAAGATCGGTCGGGCCAGTTGCCAAAGAGCATGGCCTCGCTCTTCCTGCGGTTCATCCTGGCTCCCGTGGCCGACTCAAACTGGTCGCAGATGCTGATCAATCTGTGGACCAATCCTGGATCTGAGCAGAAGACGGCGACATCGTCCATGTACAGGGAGGTTTTGACCTGAGTGCCCCTACTGCCTGGCAATGTCACTTCTCTTATGCTCGCGTCCTTCCTGATGGACTCGGCAAAAGGTTCAATACAGCAGATGAACAAGACAGGGGAGAGAGGGCAACCCTGCCTGACTCCAGACCTGACGGGGAAGCTGTCTGATTCCCACCCATTGCTTTGGACTGCATTACAGATATCGGTGTAGAGCAGTTTGATCCAATTTCTGATTCCCTCCCCAAAACCCATTTTGGAGAGCACGTCCCTCATGTACCTGTACGATATCCTGTCGAAGGCCTTCTCCTGGTCCAAGCTGACTAGGCAGGCATCCAAAGGACAAAGGACAAAGGACATTTATTGTCACATACACCAAATGGTGTAGTGAAATTTGTTCTTGCCATGCAGCACAAATAGACACAACATTAAAGAAATTTAACATAAAACATAAAAACATCCCCCCACAATGGTTCCCACGGTGGGGGAAGGCACAAAGTCCTGTCCATAATCCCCTTGTCCACCCATAGTCTGGCCTATATAGGCCTCCACAGTCGCCGCTACGGGGGCCGATGTTACAGGCCCTTCTTCGCCGGGTGATGGTGCTCTGGCGTCGGGAGAACCCTCTCAGCAGCTTGGGACACCTGGAACGGCCGTCTCCCTACCAGAGTCCGCGGCTTCCGAAGCCGACAGGCCGCGCTCGATGGAGCTCCACCACTGGTGATCTCGTCGCGAGATCCCAGGCTCCCGATGTAAAGTTCAGCGCCGCCGCCCGCAGCTGGACGCACCACAGACCTGCAGCTCCATGATGTTCACCTGCGGTCTCAGCTCACCGGGGTTCCAGCGCGGAGACCCGGGCAAGGCATCACCCGCTCCGCGATAGCGCTCCAGCGCTGTGCCACCGCCCGCAGCTGGCCGCTCCACAGTACCACAGCTCCGCGATGTTCACCTGCGGTCTCAGCATTCTGGAGCTCCAGCGCGGCAACCCGGGCAAGGCATCGCCCGTTCCGCGATAGCGCTCCAGCGCTGTGCCGCCACCGAAGCTGAGGTTCTGGGCGGTCCCCTCAGGAAACGCCGCTCCACGCCCACTGGTAGGCCGCGAGGACAGGTCGAAAGTGCAGCCCGGAGAAAAGCTGCCTCTCCGACCAGGTATGGACCCTGGAAAGTAGTTTCCCCCTCCACACCCCCCCCCACCCCCCACATAAAAAAGAATAGAACTCCTAAAAACAAAACAACTAACTAACTAAAAATTAAGAAAAGATGAAAACGGACAGCTGCAGGCTGGGCAGCCATACCACACAGGACGGCGCCCCCTAGTGGTCATCCACCCGTTTGTCCTGCACGTAGGCAATGGTATCACTCAGCAGCACCAGGCTGTCTGAGATTTTTCTGCCAGATTTTCCTGCCTGCACAGATTTGGTGGATCACCCGTCCCAGGGCAGACTTGACCCAGTTGGCGATGTCCTTCAACAGGATCTTGTAATCGACATTCAACAATGTGATGGGTCTCCAATTCCTTATATCCTTCATCTCCCCCTTGTGCTTGTAGATTAAGGTGATGCTGCACTTCCTCATGGAGTCTGACAGGCTGCTGGCTAGAAGAATGTCGTTATACACTTCCAGCAGGTCCGGGCCCACCCAGTCCCACAGTGCCGAATACAACTCGGCCAGTATGCCATCACTTCCGGGAGTTTTACTCGAGTCAAAGGAACAGATGGAGCCAGTCAGCTCCTCTAGGGTCAGTGGTTGGTCCAGACTTTCCCTCTTGCTGTCCTCCAAGACCTCCGTGATAGAGGACAGGAAGTTCTGGGAGGCGGTGCTGTCTGTGGCCTTTCTGTCACACAAATCCATATAAAAGGATTTGCAGATCCTCACCATATCCGTCTGCAAGGATGTTACCGAGTCGTCCTCCTCCCTAAGGCTGTTGATCACAGAGCTCCCCCTGTGAACCTTATGGAAGAAGAAGCGTGAGCACATCTCATCCTGCTCCACATGGCGGACCCTGGATCGGAAGATGTTCTTGGAGGATTCAGAGGTAAAGAGCCGAGATTGCTGGCCCTTCAACTCTCTAAGTTCCTCCCCTCACATCCACCCCTCTCGGCTGCAGAAGGAGCAGTTGCTGCAAATCTGTCTGGAGTTGACACAATTCCCTCTGACTCTGTCTTGCTCGCTGAACCCCTTTAAGTATGAAGAACCTCTTAATGTTCTCCTTTGTTGCTTCCCACCAGAGTGTCGGGGAGTCAAAGAGGGGCTTCACAGTTCTCCAACATGCGTAGTCCCTCTTTAGCTACTCATCGTTCTCTGGGGTCAACAGCTTCACATTTAACTTCCACATCCCTCTGGGATTTTCATTTGCATGATGGTGTGGGCTACGTCCACAACTCTGCAATTTCTCGCTGTCTTGATTGGAGCTGTTCTGAAACACAAATCCCGTTTAGGTTAGGCTGGTAATTGCTTGTGCGGAGTTTGAATGCTCTCTATGTAATTACATGAGTTTTCCCCGCGTGACTCAGTTTCGTGTCCTGTGGCAAGATAGTAACACCTCAGTTAGTCGAGCAGTATGTGCGGAGAATCAGAAGTGTTGAATTGTAATATACACCGGAACAGAAACATTGAAATTCTTACTTGCTGATTTACAGGCATAATAATGCAACAATACATCAAATTAATATGCATATTTCAATTATATAATAAATTATCAGTTGTGACAAGGCCACAATAGCGTAAGCCAACATGGGTAGTGCAACCTTGTCCAATGCACATCGTCATTTGCTTCTGAGGTAGCGTTATGCTTATGGTTGTTCATGGCAGTTCAAGCACCTTCTGGCTGCTGGGTCGAAGTTATTCTTCAACCTGATGGTCGCAGTTTTCAGGCTCCTGAATTTTGTCCCGATGGTAGTAGCAAGATAAGAATGTGGGCAAGATGGTTTAGAGTTCAGAGATACAACATGGAAACATGCTGCAAGTAAGAATTTCATTGTTCAATCTAGGACATATGACAATAAAACACTCTTGACTCTCTTGAAATAGGCCCTTAGGCCCACCGAGTCTATGTCAACATCCAATCACATGTTCATGATAGTTCTATGTCATCCTACTTTCCTGTCCAGCCCCGGCACATTCGGGACATTTGTTTTACAGAGGCCAATAAACCTCCAAACCCGCACGTCTTTGAGATGTGGGAGGAAACCAGAGACCCTGAAGAAAAGATTTTGTACATTCTCCCACAGG
This sequence comes from Malacoraja senta, assembly GCA_038087875.1. NCBI lineage: Eukaryota > Metazoa > Chordata > Chondrichthyes > Rajiformes > Rajidae > Malacoraja > Malacoraja senta. Next base: position 41,551,562 of record CM075979.1, on the reverse strand, counting down.
GAGAATGTACAAAATCTGGGTCTCCGGCGCTGTGGGCAGCTGCTCTACCAGCTGCACCACTGGTGGTGTGGGTCTTGAATGACAATAATTGCCTATCTGAGGCAGCGCTTCCTGTAGATCCCTTGAATAGTGTTGTCAGGACACAGGATGGACTGGGCATTGTCGACCACTTTCTGCAGTCTTATTCCTTCTTGGGCCTTCAAGTTAACGAAACAGACCATGATGCAACCAGTCGGTGTCGTGCCAACCACATTTGGATAGGGAGAACCAGAATCAATGCGTTAGGTCTATGTCTTCTTCGGAACATCTGTAATATACCAATAATTCTAGTGAATCCACTCCAACCCAAATAAGGTTTGCCTGGTACATATTAATTTCCGTTTATCCCGCTACTTGTTACTGTGTTGAGCAATGAATTGAACGGAAATATTTGGACTTCGAAGGCCTCCTATTGCCCAATTCCAGTTTCCAATGCCAATCTTTGATTACATTTATTATTCCACAGCTGCTCCCCGTTGCTGGGCCTGAGAATAAACAAATGGTAATGCAAAAAAGATTTAAGTTTGTTTTGTAATCCGCGTTATTTCTCATGTGTTACAAATATCCATTTGACTGATGTTGCAATCCTCAGTGTCCCTGTGGAAATCCAATGGTTCTTAAACTAAAGGCTTCAGGAAAGGAACGAGCCATCAGGGAGTTTCACTCGGAGACTTTATTTGCAGCGTGCGAATCGATTCACCCAAAACATGCTAGAAACATCTGACAATGTCCCGAGAATATGCTACATGACTCTTCCTGTAATGGGTGTTCCGGGTAATCGATTGCAAACTGCCTTCCCTACTTGCATGAGCCTGCCGCTACTTTCGCTCTATTACTGGCATTGTCTACTGGTTACTCGGAACATGCTTGCTTTATTTCACTATCGCGCCTGAGAATAATCCTGTCTGTAATTGCTTTCAATGGAACATTGGTATAATAGAATAAACCCCAATACATGCACATATCTGAAATAGAAAACAGTGATTGCGTTGCAAAATTCATAAATCGGTCTTTATGGTTCTACGGTCTTTTACGCACATGCACCTACGGCGGCCGGGCACCGAGTTTATTCCCATCATTTATTGCATGTAACCTACTCCTTTCCATGTTAGCTGGATGCTATTGTGACCGCATGAGTTTTCTCCGGGTGATCCGGTTTCACCCACATTTCACATTCCATGTTAGCTGGAGTGTTTGATAGTATGTTGTTATTTTTCTCTGGTGTTTGGGTAAAGGGCGCATGTTCTATTCAGGTTTTTGCATTCTCAGAACAAGTGAGGATTTCCTTTTGAGATCGGAGGTACGTTTCCTATGTTTCTCCATGTTGATACTTGTTATTGCTTAATCTTCCTGGGTTTCGATGGTCCTGGCATGAACAAGAGGAAGGAAATACTAATTAGGGAGACTGCCACAGTGGCACTCAGGGAGGTGAAACTGAAGGGTTTGTCGGATGAGGCCATGAGGGTAGAAATAAGAACGGTACAATCACTCTATTTGAATTGTACTGTTGGCCCCCATTGCCAGTGAGAGTATCACATATGTAGACAGATTACCCAAAGATGCCAAAACAACAGAGTTGGCCTGGTGGATGGCTTTATCTTCCCCAAAATTGGTTGGGAATTTCTCAGTGCCAGAAGGCTTAGACGGGGCAGAATTTGTGAGGTGTCTTGAAACAGTACGTGAATAGTACAACCCGAGAAGGAAAATATTGGATTTAGTGTTGGGAAATGAGCCTGGCCAGGAAACTGGTATTTTAGTTAAAGAGCATTTTAGGATATTGCTCACAATTCCATGAGTTTTAAGATAGCTTTGCATAGGAAGAAAGCTGGACCTTGCGAGATGGTACTAAATTGCAGTAGGACAAATTACAACGTTATGAAGCAGGAACGCGTGAGGGTACACTGGGAGCAATTGTTATTGGTTAAATCCACATTTGACACGTGGGAGTCATTTGTAGTTGAGCTAATTAGACTTGATGTTTCAATCCCTGTAGTAAGTCGGCACTCTTGCTATTTGCAGTGGGATTGGAGTGGTGAAAGGTAGGGTAGGTACGTCATCAGGGTCATCAGGTGGGCACCCTCCTTCTTTGATGTTTCATTGATCAGCCCACAACATCTCCAGAGGGCTCAATGGTGATACCTGGCATCCCAGGTACACCACCCTCAATTCCATACCCTCCTGTCTTCATCTTGCAGCCCAATTGTTATCTCTCCTTTTGATCCAAAGCCAATTGCTGCTTTTTTCTGCAGAATTTGATAATGACTTGATTGCTTGTTGGAGTGAGCGACCCCTCACCCCCATTTTCTTTAATGGGTCATAGGTGTAGCAACAAATCCCCTGCTTCCCACTTCAACAGGGAAAATCTTGGTCTTCTGGCCATTCTGGGCAGCTTCAGTTGCCAGTTCAGAGTATTTGGTCTTTTTCCTCTCATAAGCTTCTTCAACACCATCTTCCCATAGAACTGTCAATTCCACAACGTATGCCAACTTGGCTGTTGTCCACCACAGGACCATGTCTGGCCGGAGTGTTCTAGCCACAATGTCTGGGGGGAAACACAAGCTTTTTTTTCTAAGTCCACTTCCATTTTCCAATCCCGAGCAGGCTGCAGAATGCTTGCATCCTTTGATGTTATCTGGTGCTCTGGAGGTTGGCCTGCTGGTACAAATGTTGTGGTGGACATTTCCTGCTGATGTTTGTGGGGAAGCATTTGTGATCTGATGCCTCTGTTCCAGGGTTGATGCCAACTGTCTGAGAACTTGGTTATGCCGCCAAGTATAATGCCCTTGGGTGAGGCTCATAGTGTATTCTGTTAAAATGTGCCTTAGTATGCAGATGCTTGGCAAAGGGAGCAAGCGGGGTCTTTTCCGAACCACTGCTTCAGGTTCTGGGGTTCAGGTTCTGAACATCATAAGTGGCTCTGATGACAAAACTTAGCCGAGATCCCTCCATTTGCCAGATGTCATGCCGGCTGAGTTTCCTCTTTTCCAGGCTCTCCCAGTGAGTCCATTTGGCCCTGCTTGCCAATTGAGATGGCCTTGGCATGTCGCTCTGCCTCCTCTCGTCTTCTCACCTCCTCCACCACAAGCTGTCTCTTCTTCACTAATGTTGCCTTGTGCCATTGAGGAGCTTTTGGGACGAGCCCGTGCCCAGCTCTCCCGTGTTGGACTTGGCCAACCACATCCCTGAAATGAAGAGCAGACTTAGCACTCTGAATGACTTCAGATGTGGTCCACTTCCTCCCCGTTGTCACACGGGGGGCCGCTGTTCGAATAACAGTATCTTCAGATTCAGTGAGGGTCATAACCAACCTTGCTTTAGAGCATTTGAACTCTTCCACAAGTCCTGCAATGGGTAATTCTAATTTGCCACTCCCGTACAGTCCGATAGCACTTAAGTATCGTGGAAGTCCAAGCCACTGTTTCACATGTGTGCTGATCATTCTTTCCAGCTTTTCCACTTTGTTGATGGGGATTTCATACATAGTTAACGGCCACATGACTCTTGGTAGTATGCCAAATTGGAAGCACCACAGCTTGAGTTTTCCTGGTAGCAAGGTCTTGTTGATGCGAGCTATGTGCGTGATGGCATCCTTTTTGAGTTGTTCAAACTGCTCGGTGTCCTTGAGCTTTGCATCATACCATCGCCCCAAACTCTTCACTGGCATTTCCGAAACAGTTGGAACAGGTATTCCGTCAATATGAAATCTTTGATCCTTGACTTGACCTTTGACAATGGAGATGCTTCTGCACTTGCTGGGTTTAATCTTCATCCTTGCCCATGTGATGTTTTGATAACGTTTTTCCAGAAGTCTCTTGGTGCAGGGGACAGTTGTTGTTAGTGTTGTTATATCGCCCATATAGGCTCGTATAGGTGGCAATCACTGACCACACTGTTGCCGTTTTCCTCCCAAAACCAATTTTGATGGTCTGATAAAGAGCTCCATTGCCATAGTGAAGGTCAATGGGGAGATGGTGCACCCCGCCATGATGCCTACTTCCAGTGGTTGCCACGCTGTGGTAAAGTCTGATGTTGTGAGACAAAATTGCAGATCCTGGAAGTAGTTTTTTACCAGATTTGTTATCATTGCAGGCACCTGAAAGAATTCAAAAGCAGTCCACAGTAGCGAATGAGGAACTGATCCATAGGCATTGGCCAGGTTGAGGAACAAGACATGCAGATCTTTTGTTCTTTCTTAGCAGTCTGGATCGAAGTTCAGATCCAGCATGTTCCAGTTAGGAGGAGGGATAAGGATGGCAAATTAAGGGAACCTTGGATAACCAAAGTGATTGTCAATTTGGTAAATAGTAAAACCAAACACGCTGAAGGTTTAAGAGAATAGAATTGGACAGGGGCTCTGAAGAATATAAAGAAAAGAGGAAAGAACTTTAGTGGGCAATTTGAAGGGCCAAAGGGGCCACAAAATGATTTTGGCAAGTCAGATTTTGGTGTTAACATGGTTGGCAAGTAGGTTTACAGATGATACCAACATTCCCATGGTCATGGGCTGTGTGGACGTCTGTCAAAGTGTACTGCTGGATGTAGATCAGTTATAGAAATGGATGGCGAAATGGCTGATGGAGTTTAATCCGAGCATGTGGTGTTGCACATTGGGAGGTCAATGTAAGGGAAAAATATATGATTTTACTTCGGAGTCACGTGAGTGACTACGTGAAGACCCCGTCCAGCACGCATGCGCGACATTAGCGTTCACGCAGTGCAACAGCGACGACCGGGAGTACAGGCGCTCCCGCTACACGTCGGTGAAAACTAAACAGCGGACCATCAGGTAAGTCTTACACTGAGGTCATAATCCGCAAGCTGTGCTCTGCTCTCTATTCCAGAGGAACTGGGAACAGGAGCAGCACGGCAAAGGAGAAAACCGCCCCCCGTTCGCTCCAACAGAACGGGAGTGTTCCATCAGTGGGGGGCGAGAGGCGGCACCTGGACCGTATATGCGGCGGTCCACCCTCATCGAGACCGAGCCGAGCCCAGTCCCGCTAGCGCAGCCTGATGAGCGGCAGCGGGCTGGAGGAAAAGTTTTTTAATTTTTTTTTTTTTTAAACCGGCCGGTTATGTCTGACTCTGATGAGGAGGGTCCGCCTTAGAGCGGCAGAGCTAGCCGCCTGAGCCGAATGGAAAGGCTCATGGAGCAACTGCTCCAGCGAGACTTGCTTCAGGAGCTAGAGCAGTCTCGCCAGGGGGATCAGGCACTCCCACAGCAGTGCTCTACAATGCACTGGCCATCGCTTTCCCCTCAAAGCAGGGCAGCGTTGGCGACCAGGGCTGGGCTGGTCAGGAACAGGGGTCATTGGCTGAAGATGTCGGGAGTACGCTTGGGGTACAGGATCAGGAAGAGCTGCTGGGTGTGGAGATTCGCTACGTGGTTTCACCACGAGCAGGGCGGCCATTGGAGCCAAAACTGGCGGCCAGCATCAACCACCTGTCCCTCAAACCCCTACAAGACAGGTACTTAATGAGGCACTAGAGCTGGAAAACTGCAGTTCGCTCAATGTACCGGCTGTTAACAGCCAAATCTGGGGGGGGGGACAGAGTATCCGGAACCAGGAGCTAAAATCCTCAAGCTCCTGACGACAGGGATAACAGCCTATGCTCGTTCCGTGGATGGGGTGGATATGACCACAAACCAGCAAGACACTCTGGCTCTGCTGTGCTACACCCAATATGAGATAAATAACCTCCGCAAGGAGAGAATAAGACCTGCCCTCAATCCCAGGTTTGCAGGACTGTGTAAAACACCGGCCTCAGAGCCGCAGATCCTGTTATTTGGAAGGACAAGTGAAAGACCTGGAGGAAGAGTCCAAAGCATTTGGCCTCATGAGGGCAGGCCCCGGAACGAGCAGACCCACACAAAAAACCAGACGGTAGTACCCCACCGCGTCCACCAGTCAAGGTCAAATTTAGGTAACTGGTGAAAGCTCGGGGTCCGCATACTATCCCCGAAAGCCTTTTTAGGCCAGGGCCCAGAGCGGACCCCATGGAAAATGCGCCACCCCCAATCAGCAGTACATCAGCAGTATAACGACGGATGAACAAATGGAAGAAAGGAACACTACCATAACTATGGAGGTAGGTGGGTCTGGTTCCTACCAGCATGTAAATGGGGAACTGTACTAACAGGAGGTCTGTACTAACAGGAGGTGTCTCACGAATGATAGTTATATACTTAACAGTATTCGGGGATACAAAATAGAGTTCATTCAAGAAAACATGCCACCAGTTCAGCACGTACCCCAAAGGGTCTTTACCCTCTCAGTCAAAGAGAACTAGAGGCTCAAGCAGAACTGGGGAGGTTACTTACAAAGGGTGTCATTGAGAAATCCAAACATGATCCTTTGGAATTTGTCTCAAATATATTTACCAAAAGCAAAAAAGATGGTGGATGTCGCATCATCATTGACTTAACCTCACTAAATACCTTTGTTAAGTATGTACATTTCAAAATGGAAACATTTGTAACTGCTAAACAACTGATTTCCAAAGGATACTTTATGGCAAGCATTGATTTAAAAGATGCCTACTATTCAGTACCCATTCACAAGGGTCATCGCAGATACCTGAAAATTTACCTGGATGGGGCAACTATGGCAGTATAAAGTGTCTATTTACCAAGATATTAAAACCAGCCTTGGCAACATTAACGAAACAAAGACATATTGTCATGGCGTATCTTGATGATATCCTAATAGTTGGCAAAACCATGGAGTTGGCTAAATCAGCTGTATTAGCTACCAAACAATTGTTTGAAACCCTGGGTTTGTCATACATCCAGATAAATCTAAGTTGACGCCATCCACAACTATGGACTATCTGGGATTCACAATTAACTCAATCCACATGTCTGTAACGTTGCCAAAAGGTAAAGCAGCAGAATTGGCACAGATGTGCAACAATTTAATGGTAAGCAATCGACCAACCATCCGACAAGTGGCAAGAGTAATTGGCAAAATGGTAGCAGCATTTTCAGCTACACAATTTGGACTCCTGCACTATCAGCACCTACAAAGGGCAAAAGTACAGGCGTTGAAACGACATGCAGGTCACTTTGACAGATCCATGAAACTACCCATTGAAGCAATATCAGAGGTACAATGGTGGATATAACACATTTGGCATAGTTCCAGCCCTATCATCATCAATAACCCAACGTTAACTATACAAACAGATGCCAGTGCTCAAGGCTGGGGAGCAACTAATACCATATCCAGCACAGGTGGTAGATGGACTAACCTAGACTCGTCTTTACTACAAACACTGGGCATAAATTATTTGGAAATGTTGGGTGCGTTTTATGGTTTTAAAGCATATTCTAGGAATATGCACAACTTGCATGTTCATTTACAAATTGATAATATCACGGTGGTGGCCTATATTAACCATATGACCGGAATAAAATCGATATCATGTGACAATTGGGTCAACACAATCTGGTAATGGTGGGTCGATAGACATATTTAGCTATCAGCAACTTACCTATCAGGTAAGCTAAATACAGTGCCAGGTCACGCAAATTCAATGATAAACACCGAATGGATGTTAAATCCTAGAGCTTTTGCTAAAATTACAAACCAATATGGCACACCAGATATCGATCTCTTTGCATCCAGACTAAATCACCACGTACCAATGTATGTCCCTTGGGAACCACACCCTGAGGCAGCAGCGATAGATGCATTCGCGCTGAACTGGGGGACCGATTTCTTCTATGCTTTTTCCCCTTCTGCCTTAATCTGTAGGGTACTACGCAAAATACAGATGGACTCTGCTTCAGGTATTTTGATAGTACCAACTGGCATACACAGCCATGGTTCCCAGTGGTCCTCGACATGGTCATCGAAACTCCTATGACCTTTCCCAGTAGCCCAGACCTATTGACACACCCTGTATCAGGCATAAGTCATCCATGCCATGCCAAAATTAACCTACTGGGTTGCAGATTATCAAAAGACCACTGCTGGGACTGGGATTGTCTGACAGGACCATCAACATGATGACACCGTATGTACACCAGGAAACAATACCTATCGAGCATCAGGAAGTGGGAAAGATACTGCTCGACTACTGGGACAACGTACTCATCTGCAACCATAACCAATGTACTGGAGTTCCTGGGGGGCCTTCACCATAATGAAGGATTGAGCTACAGCACCATCAATACTGCCAGACGTGCGCTGTCAGCCTACTTAAAACAGGTGCCAGGACAACAGGCCATAGGGTCTCACCCGCTGGTGATCAAACTCATGAGGAGTATCGTCAACTCCAACCCTCTTAGACCTAGGTATACACAAATCTGGGATGTCAGTGTGGTCTCTTACCCTGGAAAAGCTAACCCTGAAAACGGTCATGCTGATGCTACTAGTCTCAGCACAAAGAGTCCAGTCCCTCCACTTACTGCGACTGGACAACATGGTTATAACACCAGACCGGGTCTCATTCACCATTCAGGAGCTGCTAAAGCAGAGCAAGCCAGGAACTTGAGTCCTAGTTATGGATTTCCGGGCATACCCACCTGACCTACGGTTGTGTGTCATGACTCACTTATTCACTTACATCAACACAACAAGAGATTCTCGAGGGAGAAAGGAAAAAAAAAAATAATAATAATAAATAAATAAATAAATAAAAAAGCCTTATGGGTCAGACACAAGAAACCTCATGGTTGGGTGTCGAGCCAAACCATCTCGAGATGGCTCAAGCAGGTACTGGGAGCTGCTGGAGTAGATACTGATGTATATACATCTCACTCCACCAGGGCAGCATCCACATCGGCGGCTAAAAGAATGAACATGGAGAAAACGTTCCAAACGTTCTACCACAAGCCGCTAGCAGAACCTGTGTTATTTGCAGAAAGAGTTTTAAAATCTGCAAAAATATATAATTTAAGCCCGGGGGAGCATTTTGTCTTTTGTTATTGTTTAATAGATACCATTATTGTTTACAAACAGATTATGGTTGATTACGATAACATACTTCCTCCCTTGAATGACTTCGGCAGCGAGTGAAGTATGAACTGTTACACGGTTTGAAATCACAGAGCTTTAAAATCTTCACGTAGTCACTCACGTGACTCCGAAGTAAAATAGTAAGATTAAACGAGAACTTACCAGTTTGAAGTTTGATCTGTATTTTATGAGGAGTTACGATGAGGGATTACGTGCCCTCCGCTCCCACCCTCAAATATATAGATCAACAGGTATCTTAGTTCTCCTTTTCTTTACTATGTTTATTTCAATTATTGTGTTTCCTGTGATTCCACACCGCTGCTTTGAAGAATGTCGCGCATGCGTGCTGGACGGGGTCTTCACGTAATCCCTCATCGTAACTCCTCATAAAATACAGATCAAACTTCAAACTGGTAAGTTCTCGTTTAATCTTACTATTAACAGCATGTCGCATAACAGCATTGATGGAGGGGGATATCTTAGGTTCTAAGTCCATAACTCCCTGAAAGTTGTAACACAAGTAGACAGAGATAGATCGGAGAGAAGCAGCGAGAGCGACAATTGGCTGGAAGTAGGTGAGTCAGAGGGAAAGAAGATTTCAAAAGAAAACCAAAGGCCCAGGTTTGAGTAATTTACAATTTAGCCCAAAAGTAGTTGATTAGGGAACAGAAAAGAAGTGCAGCTGTAGCGGAGCCACCTTGTTGAGGTGAAGTGCCTTGGTGAGTAAAGTGTGAGTCTTTGGCTCGAGAGTCTTCGGCGAGGAGGCTGCACTTGATACAAAATTTGTGATATTTTTGTCCACTGAAGAAATGGCAGGCAAGTTGGTACAGTGTGTTTCCTGCAGGATTTGGGAAGTCAGGGACAATGCTGGTGCATCTGGAAACTACATCTGCAGAAATTATGTCCAGGTGCAGCTCCTGAATGAACGTGTTGGGGAACTGGAGCAGCAGTTGGATGACCTCAGGGCCATCTGGAAAATGAGAGTTTCCTGGACAAGACCTACAGTGAGGTTGTCATACCAAGGATACAGAAAGAGTGAAGGTGGGTGAGTGCAGGAGACCCCGGTGGCTGTACCTACTGAAAACAGGTACACCCTCTTGGGAACGGATGACACGACAAGATTGGGTGGTAGCCAGGGCTGTGATTCCAACCCTGGTGCCGAGGCTCAATGGGGAAGAGGGACATCAGGCAGAGCAATAGTGGTGGAAGACTCCATTGTCAGAGGTGCAGATAGGAGATTCTGTTGCAGCAGGCAAAACTCCAGGACGGTGTGTTGTCTCCCTGCTGCCAGGGTCCAGGATGTCTCGGAACGGCTGCATAGCATCCTCAAGAGTGACGGGGGAGCAGACGGATGTCGTTGTGCATGTTGGCATGAATGATATAGGTGGGAAGAGGAAGGAGGTTCTGCAACATGAATTTACAGAATTGGGACTGAAAAGCAGGACCTGCAGGGTAGCAATCTCAGGATTGCTTCCAGTACCTCGTGCGAGTGAGGTAAGAATAGAAAGATAGGGGAAATGAATGTGTGGATGAGGAGTTGGTGCAGGGTCCTGGGATTCAGATTTCTGGATAAATGTGATCTCGTCCGGTCCAGGGGTGACCTGTATTAAATGGACGCGTTGCTCCTAAACTGGAGGGGGACCAACATCCTAGCGGGAAGGTTTGCTAATGCTACACGAGAGCGTTTAAACTAGATTGGCCGGGGAGTGGGATCTCGTGCTGGACAGAGGCACGTGTGAGGCGAGAAGTTGGTATGGAGGGTGGTGTGGGAAAGGTTAGTGGACAGAATAGGCAGGTGTAAGGCGGAGAGCGAGGAAGGAGGGTTAATTTAAATTGCACATATTTTATTAAGGAGGATGTCACAGCTGTGTTCAGAGGTGACATTACGGTCAGTTCGTCTAGTGAGGCAAAATGGGTGGAGCTGACGAACAAGAAAGAGATGATCACCTTGTTGGGGATGTAATACAGATCCCCGAATAGTCAACGGGAATTAGAAGAACAAATTGCCAAGAGATTGCAGACAGTTGCAGATCAAATAAGGTTGTTGTAGTAGGGAATTTTAACTTTCCCAATATAGACTGGGAAAATCATAGCGTTAAGGGTTCAGATAGTAAGTAAGTAAGTAAATTTTATTTATATAGCACGTTTAAATCAACTCGCGTTGAAACCAAAGTGCTTTACATAAAAGAAATAATAAAAGAAATAATAAAGTTTCCGTACATCCATAGAAAAATTAAAAATAATAAAAATGACACAACACATTATAGAATTCAACATGAACGTCCCCCCCACAACAGAATCAAAATTTTCCACTGTGGGGAAAGGCATCAAAAAGTTAAGTCCTCTTCCTCTGTGAAACACCCGAGGTCGGGGCCTATTTGTGGCCTCCGCTGCCAGTCCGATGTTTTCAGGCCCACTTTGCCGGAAAGCTGGAACTCCGGCGTCGGGTGAACACTCCTCAGCGGCTTGGAAATGTCTGGAGCGGCCGCTCCCTCCCCGGAGACGGCGGCACCCAAAGTCCTCAGGCCGCGCTGGTAGGAGCTCTGACTCTGGCGATCTCGGACCCCAGGCTCCGCGGTGTTTTAAATCCAGCGCCGCCCGCGGCTGGACGCCCGCAGCCACATCTCCTCGGATGTTGGTGTCGGCGGTCACCGTACTCCGGAGCTTACAGATGGGGTGCAATTCCTCAAAAGTGTTCAGGAGAGTTTTTTAAAGCAGTTTGTGGAGGTCCCCACACATGAGAGGGCAACGCTGGATCTAGTATTGGGAAATTGGGAAGGGCAAGTTAATGAAGTGTGTGTGGAGGAACCTTTTGGGACCAGTGACCACAGTTTGATTAGGTTTAAGATAGTTATGGATAAGGACGGAGAGGGTCCACGTGTTAAAATGCTCAACTGGGGTAAGGCCAACTTTGAGGGTATGAGAGAAGGTCGTGCTCAGGTTGACTGGAGCAGGTTATTTGATGGGAAAGGAACATCGGCCAAGTGGGATGTTTTTAAAATTGTACTGAAGAAAGTTCAGAATGTGTATGTCCCCGTTAGTGAAGGGCAAAACAGGTAAATGTAAGGTAGCTTGGCTGACGAGGGAAATTGAGACATTAGTCAAAACAAGATAGATAGATAGATAGATTCCTTTATTGTCATTCAGACCTTTCGGTCTGAACGAAATTATGTTGCAAAAACAAGAAGGATGCATGGGACAGGTATAGGCAGCTGGGATCAAGTGCATCCCTGGAGGAGTTTCAGGAACTAAGAAGTAAACTATTAATGGAAATCAGAAGGGCAAAAAAGGGCCAGGAGATAGCTCTGGCGGGTAACATTAAGGACAACCCCATACATAAATACATAAGGGGGAAATGTGGGACTTCCCCAGAATCAAAGCGGTCACCTCTGTGTGGAGCCACAGGAGATGGGCAAGGTTCGAAATTAGTATTTCTCCTCTGTAGGATGGAGGAAATTGGAGCAGTCACCGGAAGTGATTTGAGAGCAGTCGGGGTTACTGTCGAAGAAGTAGTGAAGGTACTGTCGTGTTTGAAGGTAGACAAATCTCCAGGGCCCGATCTGATAAGTGTATCCGAGGACATTGTGGGATACAAGAGAGGAAATTGGGGGAGCCCTGGTTGAAATTTACGAGTCATCCTTAAGTACAGGAGAGTGCCGGAAGACTGGATGGTGACAAATGTTGTACCTCTTTTCAAGGAGGGCTGCAGAGAAAATGCTGGAAACTATAGGCCGGTGAGCTTAACATCTGTCATTGGTAAGTTACTGGAGAGTATTTTGAGGGATAGGATATACAGGGATTTGGATGGGCAAGGGTTGATTAGGGACAGTCAGCATGGTTTTGTACGTGGGAGGTCGTGTCTCACAAATCTGATTGATTTTTTTAAAGACGTGTCCAAAAAGGTTGATGAGGGCAGAGCTATAAACGTTGTGCACATGGACTTCAGTAAGGCGTTCGACAAGGTTCCGCATGGTAGGCTGCTCTGGAAGGTTAGATCGCAATGGATCCAAGGGGAGATAGCTAAATGGATAGCAAATTAGCTCCAAGCAGAGGGTAATGGTGGAAGGTTGCTTCACTGACTGGATGCCTGTGACTAGTGGTGTGCATCAGGGTTCGGTGCTGGGCCCGTTACAGTTAGTCATCTACATCAATGATTTCGATGAGAACATACAGGGCAAGATTAGCAAGTTTGCTGATGATACAAAAGTTAGTGGTTTTGCACATAGTGAAGATGGTTGTGAACGATTGCAGCAGGTGGCCAGGTGGGCGGAGGAATTGTTGATGGAAGTTAATACGGAGAAGTGTGAGGTGTTGCATTTTGGGATGTTGAACAAGGCCAAGACCCACACAGTAAATGGTAGGCCTCTGGGGAGTGTTGTAGAGCAGATGGATCTAGGCGTAGAGTGCATGGTTACTTGAAGGTCGAGTCGCAGGAAGATAAGGTGGTCAAAAAGGCTTTTGGCACTTGGCCTTCATCAGTCAGAGTATTGAGTATAGAAGTTGGGAGGTCATGTTGCAGTTGAATAAGATGTTGGTGAGACCACATTTAGAATATTGTGTTCAGTTCTAGGCACCATGATATAGGAAAGATATTGTCAAGCTTGAAAGGGTTCAGAAAAGATTTACGAGGATGTTGCCAGGACTGGAGGGTATGAGCTATAGGGAGAGGTTGAGTAGGCTGGGTCTATATTCCATGGAGCGCAGGAGGATGAGCGGAGATCTTATAGAGGTGTACAAAATCATGAGAGGAATAGATCGGGTAGCTTTTGCTCAGAGTAGGGGAATCGAGGACCAGAGGGCATTGGTTCAAGGTGAAGGGGAAAAGATTTAATAGGAATCCGAGGGGTAACTTTTTCACACAAAAGCTGGTGTGTGTATGGAACAAGCTGCCAGAGGAGGTAGTTGAGGCTGGGATTATCCCATTGTTTAAGAAACAGTTAGACAGGTACATGGATAGGACAGGTTTGGAGAGATATGGACCAAGCGCAGGCAAGTGGGACTAGTGTAGCTGGGACAGTGTTGGCTGGTGTGGGCGAGTTGAGCCGAGGGGCCTGTTTCCACAATGTATCTATCTATGACTCTATGACTCTATGAGATAACAAAGACATATGGGATGCTTGCCTTCATAGGTTGGAGCATTGAGTATAAGAGTCAGGAAGTCTGGGGTGGCAGAATGGCGCAGTGGTAAAGCTGCTGCCTTAGAGCACCAGAGACCCGAGTTTGATTCTGACCATTGGTACCTTTTGTATGGAATTTATATGGTCTCAGGTGACCTAGTGGGTTTTCTCCAGGAGATCTGGTTTCCTCCCACATCCCAAAGACCTGCAGGTTTGTAGGTTGATTTGTTTCTTTATAATTGCCCCTAGTACGTAGGATGCGAAAGTGGGTAACATAGAGCTGGTGTATGGGTGATCGATGGTTGGCGTGTACTCAGAGAGCCTAGGGCCTATTTCCACACTTACCTCTAAACTAAACTAAATTCCCCACTGCACATTCTCACGAGTACTAGAGCGCTGCCTCGCTGATCGAGCACACAGTTTTGATGCTGAATTCACTGCCGCCTGTGTGGGGTTTGCACATTTTCACTGTAACCAGGTGGGGGTCCTCTGGGTACTTTGTTTTCCAGCTACATTCCACAGATTAGAGTTGCATGGTTATTTAGTTGCTGAACATTGCCCCTCAAGGATACAATAGTGGACTTGGGAGGGTTGTCCATGAGCCATGTACCCAGTCAGTAAGCTCTCTAACGTAAACCAATAGAGGTTCTATGGAGTAGTCGGTGACAGATGCTGCATCTTCCTCATTTGTTCGCTCAGACTAAACCTCTATCTTCTACAAAACCCTCTTTATTGGTATGTTGACTAGTGCTACACAGGTGGGTTTAAACTAGATTGGCAGGGGGTGCGATCCTGTGCAGGACCAAGGGAGGTGAAAGGCTGGAAGGGGTATAGATGGTAATGAAAGAAAGTTTAGTGGACAGAATAGGCAGGAGCAAGGCAGGGAGTGATGAAGGACCGTTAGTTTGAATTGCACTCATTTCAATGCGAGACGTCTGACGGGTAAGGCAGATAATCTCAAGGTGTCAATAGGTACGTGCGACTGCAACATTGTAGCCATTACAGAAACCTAGGTAAGAGAGACACAGGACAGGCAATTTAACATTCCAGGGTACAGGTGCTTCAGGAGAGATGGAAGTGGGGGTAAAAGAGGAGGAGGTGTTGCTTTATTGATTAGGGAGGATGTCACAGTGGTCAGAGGTGACAATATTGATGGTTCGTCCAGCATCAGTATCTATATGGGTGGAGATGAAAAATAAGAAAGGGATAATCACCCAGCTGGTACTTTACCATAGGTCCCCAAATGGTGAGCGAGTATTAGAAGAGCAAATATGTCAGGAGATTGCAGGCAGCTGCAGGACTAATAAGGTTGGCATAGTAGGGGATTTCAACTTCTCAATATTCACTGGGATTGTCATAGTGCAAAAGGTTTAGACGGGGCAGAATCTGTCAAATGTGTTTGGGAAACTTTCCTCAGGCAATATGTAGAGGACCCTACATAGGAGAGGGCAACACTTGATCTAGTCTTAGGAAATTGGGAGAGGCATGAGAATCAAGTGTTCGTGGATGAGCATTTTGTCACCAGTGACCACTGTTCTATTAGGTTTAGGATAGTTATGGATGGAAACAGGGCAGGCCCATGAGCTAAAGTTGGGGCTAGGACAATTTTGAAGGTATTAGACAAACAGTCACTCAAGTTGATTGGAGCAGGTTATTTGAAGGAAAAGAATGTCCAGAAAGGGGGATGTTTTCAAAAGTGTGCTGAAAAGAGTCCAAAACCTGCATGTTCCTGTTAGAATAAAGGGCAAGGCAGGGAGACATAAGGAAGCTTGGATAATAATTTAGAATTAACAATGATTTGGATGATTATTTAGAAGGCACAATTAGTTAGTTTGCAGATGACACTAAAGTGGTTGGTTTTGTAGATAGCTAAGACGGTTGTCAGAAATTGAAGCAGGTTCTTGATCGGTTGAGCAGGTAGGCTGAGGAATCATTAATGGAGTTTAATGCAAAGGACTGCAAAGTGTTGCATTTGGGGAAATCAAACCAGGGCAAGATCTATACAGTGAGTGGTAGGGCTCTGGGGAGTGTTGTAGACCAGAGGGGTCTAGTGAGTGCAGGTGCAATGTGGCATCACAGGTAGATAGAGTGGTCAAGAATGTCTTCAGTGCATTTGGCATTCATCAGTCAGTGGACTGAGTATAGACATTTGGAGGTCATGTTCCAGTTGTACAAAATATTAACGAGGCCACATGTTGGTGATTGTGCTCTGTTTTGATCACCCTATTATAGGAAATATGTTATTAAGCTGGAAGAGCAGAGAGTATTTACAATGATGTTGCCAGGACTCAAGGGCCTGAGCTACAGGCAAGGTTGCACAGGCTAGGACTTTATTCCTTGGAGCGCAGAAGAATGAGGGGAGATCTTATAGAGATGTATAAAATCGTGAGAGGAAGAGATAGTGCAAATGCATGGAGTCTTTTATGCAGATTAGGGGAATTAAAAACCTCGCACTTATCCAACGAGGATGATCTTCGACTTTCACTGCTGCAGGTGTAGTCAGTAGTACCTAAAAGGGCCCCTTCCACCATTGTCCTAGTTACTTTCCGATCCCAATATCTTATCGTATATAGGCTCCTGGTTATATGGATTCGCCGTTATGGTGATGTTTTCTGTGTTTCCAATACCTGTGAATGTAAGACTGACAAGGTTTGGGTTAATTGCTGTGCGTACGGAATTAATTCATTGCTTCATAGCTTGTCCTGTTATCAGTTCAAAAGGTGATAACCCTGTCTCTCCAGTTGGGGTTGTTATGAACATCAGAATGGCTGGGAATACCTTAACCCATTCCTGTCCAGTCTCAGTCAAGCCTTTACTTAAACTCTTTAGACTCCTATTCATTCCCTCCACTAATCCGGAACTTTGCGGGTGGTGGGGGATGTGAGATCATTATTAAGAAAAAACAATTTAAAAATTATTCCCAATTGTTCCAATCTATCTCCCCAAATTCACAATTTCAAATTCCTAGTATAAATGTATACTAATCACAATTTCAAATTAACATTTTTTTTCTGAGATAGAGGCATCTCCAATCTCATCTAACACTTTAACCAGGATTCCACGTGGAATCCAGGTCCCTTTTTGAACTCAATTCAAGAGGTAAGAAATAGGAAGAAAACAAACTTAAAACAAAACAAACTGCATATTTGCATCTCTCCTCTGTTAAAAGTTAAGAGAAAACAAAGAATAAAGTTAATTTCCAAAGAACAAAGGAAAAGAAAATAACTATGTGTGGCTCCACGCACACACAACTAACACAACTTCTTAAAGAGACACTACCTCTTAAAACACAGGAAACTCTACAAATATTTATCACGTAGAAGAGCAAACTCAATCAATGACATCCTATTTCACCTGAATTATAGGATTAATTCAACATTCACCCAGAACTGGTTCCACAAACAAGTGACAGTCTTTAAACTTACTCACTCTATACCCTTTTTTTCTGTGACATTCACTCACAAATTCCCACATCTCCTCAGCAATTTTTCCGTTCTCTTTTCCCATTTCTCAGAGTGCTTTATACTGTCCTCTTTAGATACAGGGAACTTTTTACTTAGTAGTTCAACTGCAGTTACCTTACTCATTGTATTATCTTGTTCAGTGCACTTTACCAATCAGTCCAGCCGTAGTCCTTATTCTTATTCCATCCCGTTCCTGTAGTTACTATACTATACACTGTCTGTTTCTAAGTATTTCAGCAGGGAACCAGATCAACTCGCTACGAAGGATCTCAGTGTTCCCGGGAGCTTGTTCAGGGGGTCAGTCTCAAAGGGTCTGACTAGTCCACTTTTCTCTCCCCATCTGATCCCGGTGAACCTGCGGCCACTTACTCAGTCGTTGGTTGATGGTCCCAGCAAAATCCCAGCTGGCTTGCCAAATGATAATGTTTGCATCTTAAAAAACAGACAAAATACAACAAATTAAAGTAAACCATACAAGCTTTCACTTTTTACGTCAAACAGGAGTGGCCAGAGATGATACAGTCCAGAAGAATCCAGTGATACTTCTGGTTACCCCAAAATAACACAAAAAATCCTCGGGTTTTTATACAAAATAGTCACATATGCAGAATATCAGGGGCATTAGGTAATGTGCCAGAATGCAACAGTCCAGTCCTAACATGTTGTTTTTCTATGCCACCGAGTGGCTATCCCTTTGGCAGTTAGTTCCCCTTTTGGGCCTCTCTTATCTGATTGAACTTTTTCAACCAGAAAGCTTGTCTGAAAAAGCCATAAAATCTGGTCATGTTTCAGCTAACAATGCAATAGCAATTACATTATTTTCAATTGTTCCAATCCATCTCCCCAATATTCACAATTTCAAATTCCTAGTATAAATATATGCTAATAACAATTTCCCAAATTAACATTTTGTTTTGATATATTAGCTTATCCAATCTCATCTGACACATGGCCAGTGTGGCATCCAAATCTCCTTTCGAACTTTCAATTCAAAAGATAAGAAATAGGAAGAAAACCAACTTAAAACATCAATAAGACAAAGCAACCTACATTTTTTCATCTCTCCTATGTTGAAAGTTAAGAGAAAATAAAGAATGAACAGTTAATTTTCATAGATTGCTAACACATTTGCAAAGAACAAAGGAACAGAAAATAGCTGCGTGGCTCCGCCCCCAAACAATTGCAATTTCTTAAAGAGACACACACTACCTTTTAAAACACATGAGACTCTACAAAGATTTATCACGTAATAGAGCAAGCTCATTCAATGATATCCTATTTCATCTGAAGTGTAGGATTAAATCAGCATTCATCCAAAACCGGTTCCACAAACAAGTAACAGTCTTCTCACATCTCACTTCAACAAAAGCATGCAACTCTTAATACTTTGATACACACAAATACGTTAATACATTGTTCATCAATTCAACACATACTGAAGAACAGTCACGATACAAAACACACATTTAGACATTCCTATAGCCCTCTTGACCCTCTCTCTCCTTGGACACTGCTCATACATTCAAAGTGTAAGCTACATTCCACACATTCCACATTCCCTTTCCTCCTTTCCAACATACACACATTTTATCCGAGAGTGGTGCTGCCAGAGGCCCATCAAAGCATCACGGCGCAGCCCTCTCATTTTCATAGTTATTTTTCCATATACAAAG
Organism: Malacoraja senta; assembly: GCA_038087875.1. NCBI lineage: Eukaryota > Metazoa > Chordata > Chondrichthyes > Rajiformes > Rajidae > Malacoraja > Malacoraja senta. Next base: position 41,532,309 of record CM075979.1, on the reverse strand, counting down.
GCATCCTTTTGTAATTTCTAAACCTTCCCTTGTCTGACAAGACCATTCTGTCTACTAGAATCTTTGGTTCTGTGGGGACCAGTATAAAGAATTTGCAAGCTGCCTTGCAGGCAGTATTCTCAGCTAGGGCATTCCCCTGGGAGACTGTTTTGTCGGCCCACTCATATAGGCATCGCACTTAATAATGGCCAGGTGGAGTGGGAGTACTGAGGCCTGCAGTGTGGCTATCATTGTCTTTAAGTTGTGAATGTCTTCTTGTTGGAATGAGAGTGTTAAAATTGGACAGATTACTCTGCTTTGAATGGGTGGGCATAATTCACAGTGGGATGGTCCAATTCCCTGTCAGTCAGGATCCTTGGCACTGTGATTGGACATTGATCCAGATTGTGATTAGTCAGACTCCCTGTCATTCAGGGTCTTGCCGCACCCCACACCCATCAATCTCCACAAACAAAGACACACACTCTCCTCTATGGTACACAGAAATGCTGGAGAAACTCAGCGGGTGCAGCAGCATTTATGGAGCGAAGGAAATAGGTAACGTTTCGGGCCGAAACCCTTCTTCAGACTGATAGGGGGTGGGGAGAAGAAAGGAAAAAAGGAAAAAGGCGGAGGAGGAGCCCGAGTGCTGGGGGAGGGGAGGAGACAACCAGATGGCTGATGAAGGGGAGGGGACAGCAAGGGCTAGCAGAATTGGGAGAATTCAATGTTCAAGCCCCCAGGATGTAGACTGCCCAAGCAGAATATGAGGTGCATTTCCTCCAATTTACGGTCTTGCTCACTGTGGCCATGGAGGAGACCCAGGACAGAGAGGTCAGATACGGAATGGGAGGGGGAGTTGAAGTGCTGAGCCACCGGGAGGTCAGGTTGGTTATTGCGGACCGACCGGAGGTGTTCGGCGAAACGATCGCCAAGCCTCCGCTTGGTCTCACCGATGTAGATCAGCTGGCATCTAGAGCAGCGGATGCAATAGATGAGGTTGGAGGAGATGCAGGTGAACCTCTGTCGCACCTGGAACGACTGCTTGGGTCCTTGAATGGAGTAGAGGGGGGAGGTGAAGGGATAAGTGTTGCATCTCTTGCGGTTGCAAGGGAAAGTACCAGGGGAAGGGGTGGTATGGGAGGGAAGGGAAGAATTGACAAGGGAGTTACGGAGGGAGCGGTCTTTGCGGAAGGCAGACATGGGGGGAGATGGGTAGATGTGGCGAGTGGTGGGGTCACGTTGGAGGTGGCGAAACTGACGGAGGATCACTTGTTGTATGTGACGGCTGGTGGGGTGAAAGGTGAGGACTAGGGGGACTCTGCCCTTGTTGTGAGTGGGGGGATGGGGAGAGAGAGCAGTGTTGCGGGGTATGGCAGAGACCCTGATGCGAGCCTCATCTATGGTGGAGGAGGGGAACCCCTGTTCCCTGAAGAATGAGGACATTTCAGATGCCCTGGTGTGGAACGCCTCATCCTGGGAGCAGATGCGGCGTAGACGGAGGAATTGGGAGTGGGGGATGGAGTCCTTACAGGAAGCAGGGTGGGAAGAAGTGTAGTCCAGATAGCCATGGGAGTCGGTAGGTTTGTAGTGGATGTCGGTAAGGAGTCTATCACCTGCGATGGAGATAGTGAGGTCAAGGAATGGTAGGGAAGTGTCGGAAATGGTCCAGGTGTATTTGAGTGCCGGATGGAAGTTGGTGGTGAAGCGGATGAAGTCAGTCAGTTGTGTGTGGGTGCAGGATGTGGCACCAAAACAATCATCGATGTAGCGGAGGTAGAGGTCGGGGATGGGGCCCTGGTACGCATTGAACAAGGATTGTTCTACGTACCCGACAAAGAGGCAGGCGTAGCTGGGGCCCATGCGTGTGCCCATAGCTACGCCTTGTATTTGGAGGAAATGGGAGGAGTCAAATGAAAAGTTATTAAGTGTAAGGACCATCTCCGCTAGGCGGAGGAGGGTGTCAGTGGCCGGGTATAGATTGCTTCTACGGTCGAGGAAAAAACGGAGGGCTTCGAGACCATCCTGGTGGGGGATGGAGGTGTACAATGACTGGACGTCCATGGTGAAGATGAGGGGGTGAGGGCCTAGAGAGTGGAATGCGCGGAGATGACGGAGAGTGTCTGAGGTGTCTTGAACATAGGTAGGGAGGGATTTAATCAAGGGGGATAGGATAGAGTCGAGGTAGGTGGAGATGAGTTCGGTGGGGCACGAACAGGCAGAGACAATGGGTCTACCGGGACAGTCAGGTTTGTGGATTTTGGGGAGAAGGTAAACCCCCACTCTCCTCTATGCTTTTCTTCAGCAGAAGTGAGCTCGCTGCTCTGCACCAAAAGTTATTCATAGTTCGAAGGCAAAAGTACAGGCTGTTGGCTGGGGTTTAAAGGTCTTGAGCAGCCTCCTAGGCGTTGCGCCAATGACTACTGGACACAGCTTAGTGAGGAAGTATAGACGGCCGCCATAACAGGGAACATCAGGGAAATGTACGATGGTATTAAGAAGGCATTAGAACCAGTCCAGAGCAAGACAGCCCCCCTCAAATCCTCCATTGGGGAAGTAATCACAGAAGAATGCCAGCAGATGGAGAGATGGGTGGAACACTACTCTGACCTCTACTTGAGAGAGAACACTGTGTCCCCCTCAGCCATTGATGCCATCGAGTGCCTGCCAACCATTAATGAGTTAGAGTCAGAGCCGACGGTAGAAGAGCTCGGCAAGGTCATTGACTGCCTGGCCTCAGGCAAGGCCCCAGGCAACGACGGGATTACCCCTGACCTGATCAAGCATTGCAAAACTACCTTACAGCTTCTGTTGTATGAAGTCCTCTGCCAGTGCTGGCAAGAAGGAGCTGTACCACAGGAGATGCGGGATGCCACGATCATTACCCTCTACAAGAACATGGGCGAGAGAAGCGACTGCAACAACTACAGAGGCATCTCCCTCCTCAACATCGCCGGCCAAGTCTTTGCTCGGGTCATCTTGATCCGCCTGCAGAAACTGGCAGAACATGTCTACCCAGTCACAGTGTGGTTTCCGAGCTGGAAGGTCAACAGTAGAAATGGTCTTCTACCTTCGCCAGCTCCAGGAGAAGTGCAGAGAACAGCGGATTCCCCTGTATGTAGCTTTCTTTGACCTCACCAAGGCGTTCAACCTCGTCAGCAGAGATGGCCTATTTAAGGCTTTACCAAAGATCTAGGCTGTGGGCCGAGGAGCTTTATTCCAGTGTTTCGTGACCCAAGTCACCAAACTACATGAAATTTTCACATATTGGGTAAAAATATTATATAAATCACCCCGAAACTCGTCATGAACAAGACTTGCACATTTTTATTAAATTAGAGAAAAACCGGAAACATTTCGGATATTTTTAGTCCAATCAAAGCACGTTTAACATTGAGTTGTACGCCAGTTGGCCAATCACGCGCTTTGTTTCAGGCTAGCTAGGCAGGGAGCACTGAGAGGGCTTCACCGATGCCTGTTTTACTGGAGATTCCGATGAAGATTCTTTCTAGTTCTGTGGAATACATGTCGTGGAAACTTGCAGCAGGGTAATTGAATTTAGTGAGAAAAGCATGAAGAAGTCTGAAGAATGTGCAGCTAAGTGGAAGAAAGTCTTGAAAGCAATGTCCCTGCCTGAGGTGCTGCAGTCAAACTTTGTGAATCAACGAACTGAAAAGGTAAGATCTAAAGTCTGAATTTATGAAATGTAATCTGTATGCATTTTAATTAATTTAATTGCACCCTTTTATAATGTGAAAAAATGAGATTTGGAGGCTGTACATTCACTCATTCATTCACTCATTCATTCATTCACTCACTCATTCGGTGGCGCTGTTGCTAGCTGCCTCCGCCTTCAGTCCAGTATCTTTTTGTTTTTTTGTTATGTTTTTGTTATGTTTGAAGAGCGTTTTTTGTGGGTTTTTTAAATGTTTTTATGTGGGGGGGGGAAGAGGGTACGGTAAGGGGGATACCGTTCTTCCGTCGCTTCCTGGAGAGGATGTGACTATTATTTGAGTCGCGTCTTCGCCCCCCTCCCCCTACCTACTGGATTGGCGCGGCCTTTCCTGCCGGGACCGACCAAAGCTCCAGCAGCAGCGGCGCAGCGTTGGAAACATCGCGGGGCGGGCGATGCCTTACCGGGGATCGCCGTCTGGAGCTCCAGAGTGCTGGGCCTGCTGCACCGACAGCGCGGAGCTGTGGTTCACGGAGCTCCCAACGCGGGCGGTGCTGACCAACATCGCGGAGTCCTGCGACTCCGCCCGGCTCGGCCTGTGAACTTCGGGAGCCGCGGACTCCAGTGGGAGGTGGCTGATCTGGAGGTACGGGCCGCTGAGGATGTTCTCCGTCGGGGTTCGGCGTCGGGGTTCCACCGTTCCCGACGAGAGGGCCCGACTACGGGTGAACATCTAGGAAGATCGGCTGGGAGGCTGGCTGGACTATGGTACCTTCCTTAACTTTGGTGCCGCTGTGGGATTATGTTGTGTGTGGACTTCTGTGTTTGTGCTTTAAAAAAAAAGTTTATTTATTTATTATTTATTTTTATGTTACTTGACTGTAAGGAAAATCCATTTCGTTGTCTCTAAAATGAGATAATGACAATAAATTGAATACAACAACAACAATTCACTCATTCACTCACTCACTCACTCGTTCATTCACTCATTCACATTCATTCATTCATGAAGTTGAGGGCCTAAACTATGTGTATCCATAGTTAAATCCAAGGTAAATTAAACATTTTCACTAATGCCAGCTTGTTTTAGTCTAATAAGTCTTTAACATCTAATCTCGGAGCTGTCTGCGATAACTTACCGGGAAAAAGTGTTCCGATCGCAGGGCCTTTGTACTTAACATAGTGAAGCCGCGGTCTCAATTAAGAAGCGGCCGATTCGCGAACGCGGAGCCGCGGAGTGTTTTTGGATCATCTCCGTGGGCGGGGGGGGGGGGGGTAGGCTGTACATAGTGCCGTTGGTAGCGGCCGTTTCCAGGCCCCGATCACGGGAGAAAAACGGAGGAACATTGATCGCACTTTATTGTCTGCCATTGGTGAGAAATGGTCAGAAATGGCTGATGTTTACGCAGAAATGAATTAGTGTATGTGAACTTGAACTTGAACTTAAACTTTATCTATGGTAGTAACAGTGTTATTCTCATTAACATTAAGAAGAGGTTTAAATTTTATGAATTGAAGTCCATACAGACTTAATGACTATGAGATTGGTTTTTTGTAGCCTCTGCCTGACCCTCCACGAACTTGAACTAACTTATCAATGGACTTATCAAAACTTATCAAATGACTTGGAATCTGATGAAAAATATTCAGATGAAGATCAGATGTAATGTAAACAAATAAATTGGGGAAATAAATGATTATATAAAGTTTTATTTTAGTGTCGCTCGTTTCACTGTTTATTTGGTCAAATTATTTAAACAATGAGTGAATTACTTATGATAATGGCGTGCTGGTGAATGACAGTGCGAAAGTCCATCCACACATACATACACACATCCACACACACATCCATCCGTACGCACACTTCCATGCATGCACACACACACACATACATGCACACATACATCCACACACACACACAAACATCCATCCGCACGCAGACATACATGTACACATCCATGCACACACATACATCCACACACATACATCCACACACATATATCTATCCACATATACATACACACTTACATCCACACATCCACAGGCACACAAACTACAGATACTCAAACAATGCAACACTTTTAGGGTTTTTTTAGGTTAAAGGTAATAGCCCTCATTTGCAAAGGCACCATCTAACATAAATATAGGCTCATTGTAGCTTAAAATGAATACTCGTCGAGTAAACTTCAGAGCATTCGATTCTTGGTTAGGATGTGACATTTACATCAGAAATAAGACAGGTCTCTTACAGGTCTGCCACCCAGCCTGGCACTGCCCCAGTCCCACTATGGCTGTTACCCCCATTCTCCCCACTATGACAGTCAGTGGGGTTCAGTAAACGTGGGAACCCAGAGGATCTGTCCTGACCCTTTAATTAGGCAGGTTCATGAGCCCTTAAAACCTGGGACCTCTGCTGCAGTCTCATTACATTTCCTATTAAATCGACTGGAAGATGCCTTGCAGGACTGTCCCCCAGCCTGGAACTGCCCCAGTTCCACTATGGCCGTGACCCCCACTCTGCACACTGGCAGTCAGTGGGGTTCAGTAAAGGGAGGAACCCACAAGAACTGTCCTCACCCATTAATTAGGCTGGTTCAGGAGCAGGACCTCTGCGACAGTGTCATTAAAAAAACACTCACAATTATATTCATCACATTAATTTTAATATAATATAATTATACTTAATTATATACGATTACAGTCATATTTACATGTCATATATATATATATATATATATATATATATATATATATATATATATATATAGGTATAATCATATATAGTTTAAATGGACTGCAACACGGAAATAGGCTGCCCAGGGTGTAATATGGGCATTGGCCACTCGATGGCGTGTACTTTCCCGATCATATTTTCTAATTAGTTTAATTAATTAATGTGCAGCTTTTGGCAATGACGAGTTATGACATCCTTCTCAATTATATTTCATCTAAATCTGTGGAAAATTTCATGTAGTTCGGTGATGTGGGTCACGAAAATCTATTTCTAGACATATTTTTGATGCTCGGCCCACAGCCTAATCAGCTACCCACCAAAACTGCAGAGCATGATAGAATCCTTCCACATAAACACGAAGGGGACAGTGCAGTTCAATCGCAGCTTCTCGGAGCCCTTCGACATCCGCAGTCGCGTCAAACAAGGCTGCGTCCTCGCTCCCACACTCTTTGGGATTTTCTTCGCTCTGCTCTTGAAACATGCCTTTGGCACTGCAACAGAGGGGATCTACTTGCGTACTAGATCAGATGGCAGGCTCTTCAACCTCACCCGCCTCAGAGCAAAGACAAAAGTACGTGAAGCTCTCATCAGAGACATGTTGTTTGCAGATCATGCTACAGTTGTGTCCCACACCCAGCAGGAACTACAGTCACTGATGGACTGCTTCTATCGGGCATGCAAGGACTTTGGGCTGACCAGCAGCCTGAAGAAGATGAACGTCTTGGGGCTGGATACAGCGGCGCCGCCTGTCATCACCATCAATGACTACGAACTTGATGCCGTCCATCAGTTCACGTACCTTGGCTCCACCATCACCGACAACCTCTCCTTGGACACAGAGATTGATAAGAGGATCGGGAAGGCAGCTACAACTCTCGCTCGCCTCACAACTCGAGTGTGGACCAACCCAAAGCTGACAATGAAGACAAAGATAGCAGTCTACAATGCCTGTGTCATCAGCACGCTGCTGTATGGCAGTGAGACATGGACTACATATGCCGGGCAGGAGAGAAGACTCAACACCTTCCACCTGAGAAGCATCCGTCGTATCCTGGGCATATCCTGGCAAGACAGAGTGTCCAATGCCGAGATCCTGTCTTGCGCTGGCCTTCCCAGTATGTACACTCTACTCAGGCAGTGCAGACTGCGGTGGCTGGGCCATGTCCACCGCATGGAGGATGGCCATATTCCAAAAGACATCCTCTATGGAGAGTTGACATCTGGGAGGAGAACCATCGGGCGCCCCCAGCTACATTAATAGAATGCCTGCAAGAGAGATATGAAGGTGCTAGACATCCTGGGAGAGCCTTGCAGCTGACCGCACGAGGTGGAGAGGTACCCTGAACCAACATCTCAAAACGGGGGAAGAGAAACTGTTGAACGCAGCGGCAGACAAGCGGGCACGCAGAAAGGAGCGCAGCAACTTCAACAGACCAGAGACCACACACAAATGTGACCTTTGTGACAGAGACTGTCACTCCTGCATTGGTCTCTTCAGCCCAAGCGACGCTGCTCTAGCCGAAGTTTGGAGCAAGCAGCCAACAACTAGGATGCATCACCCATGGTCAGTCATGACCGAGGGGGGCCTATGGGCAGCCTCAATTCTCATGCTTCTTTTTCTTCTGGTTTGTCTGATGTTTACCAGTACTGGATTTGTTCTTAAATACTAATTGCTTGTTTTCTGAAGCGTTCTTATCAGCGCTTTCTTTCTCTGCCTTGGCCCTTAACAATTTGCGTTTTTATGTTACCTAATTAGTCCCTATTCTCCCTGACTTTACCTGTTCTACCCATACAGACCCCTTATTAGAAACATAGAAACATAGAAAATAGGTGCAGGAGTAGGCCATTCGGCCCTTCGAGCCTGCACCGCCATTCAATATGATCATGGCTGATCATCCAACTCAGTATCCTGTACCTGCCTTCTCTCCATACCCCCTGATCCCTTTAGCCACAAGGGCCACATCTAACTCCCTCTTAAATATAGCCAATGAACTGGCCTCAACGACCTTCTGTGGCAGGGAGTTCCAGAGATTCACCACTCTGTGTGAAAAATGTTTTTCTCATCTCGGTCCTAAAGGATTTCCCCTTAATCCTTAAACTGTGCCCCCTTGTTCTGGACTTCCCCAACATCGGGAACAATCTTCCTGCATCTAGCCTGTCCAACCCCTTAAGAATTTTGTACGTTTCTATAAGATCCCCCCTCAATCTTCTAAATTTTAGCGAGTACAAGCCGAGTCTATCCAGTCTTTCTTCATATGAAAGTCCTGACATCCCAGGAATCAATCTGGTGAATCTTCTCTGTACTCCCTCTATGGCAAGAATGTCTTTCCTCAGATTTGGTGACCAAAACTGTACGCAATACTCCAGGTGTGGTCTCACCAAGACCCTGTACAACTGCAGTAGAACCTCCCTGCTCCTATACTCAAATCCTTTTGCTATGAATGCTAACATACCATTCGCTTTCTTCACTGCCTGCTGCACCTGCATGCCTACTTTCAATGACTGGTGTACCATGACACCCAGGTCTCGTTGCATCTCCCCTTTTCCTAATCGGCCACCATTTAGATAATAGTCTACTTTCCTGTTTTTGCCACCAAAGTGGATAACCTCACATTTATCCACATTATACTGCATCTGCCATGCATTTGCCCTCTCACCCAGCCTATCCAAGTCACCTTGCAGCCTCCTAGCATCCTCCTCACAGCTAACACTGCGCCCCAGCTTCGTGTCATCTGCAAACTTGGAGATGTTGCATTCAATTCCCTCATCCAAATCATTAATATATATTGTAAATAGCTGGGGCCCCAGCACTGAGCCTTGCGGTACCCCACTAGTCACTGCCTGCCATTCTGAAAAGGACCTGTTTACTCCTACTCTTATTCTTCTTAAGGGTGGTATCCACAGAATGCCTTGTCCATTCAGACCCCTTTCTCTTCTCAGGGCGGTATCCACAAGGTCATATTCTTATCACACAGAATCTACTTTCTCACAATTAATTAATTTCTACTTAACCTACTGCACAGTCTTCTTGAGTAATCCTCTGGGTCTCCTCTTAAAATAATTTAGTTACAGATTGTTTGGATCAGAGAGGCCCTCTGGCTGCCTCTACGCTTCTGTGTCCCCAGTGGCTTCCCATTTAGCACAGGTTATTAGTCCAAATGAAGCGGAAAACCGCCTATCTTTTTGTGGGTGGCCACCCTTGTCCTGTTGTCCCTGGGAGCCACTGAGGGGCAAGGAAGTGCCCTTGGCTGGTCATTCTTTATCGAACGGGCCTCTTTTTGATCCTGCCGACTGCGCCAGATTTGCAAATCAAGGCTGGGACAATCAAAGAGTCAATTGCATGACTGTCCACTTTTAGACAAAGAGCTGCTTCTTTTTAGGGCATGTTTAACACTGTATGTCCCACGCCCGGTACATTTCCATACCCAATCACTTGCAGACATTCCCTTATCGATAACCAATTACCTGCATCCAGATTTCCCCTCCTTCCCAGTTATTTTCCATTCTGTAATCCCTATTTAAACCACATGACTACCCCTTTCTTGGCCCCCCTTATTTCTCTTAGCTAGGGCTTGATACAGAGTTGCAAAGGTCACAAATGATTTACGCTAATTGCTGCGAGAGAAGAACCCAAAGCTTACTCCCATATCTTGGGCGTCCCTTATCTCTTACAAATACAATCAAACCAGAATACAAGGCCTTCACATAGAGCACAAACAGGCAGAGTTTCCAAAGTTTTAAAATACAAAGAATAATAGTTAAGTATCTCAAGTATTACAAGCACCAAGGATATATTAAAGATATAATGATACAATACTGATTTCTGTACTCCCATATAAACTTCCATAAAACCTTGATTGGAAGATGAATGGAAGTGAATATTGCTAGCTGGAAACATTCTAATTCAGTGTCGACACGTGAGGTCTGCTGTGTGATTTTACTGGGTTATATGCAAAACAAAGCATTTCACTGTACCAAGATACTTAATACAATATAGTATCACTGAATCATTGAATCACATTTAAACATTAAATTGAATCATTGAATGTTAATTACTGCAAACTGGCTGTCTCCATGGCAAGGGAGTTATTTGTCATATAACGGCTGCTAACTAAAAAAGGTCCTCAGTTATAACGTGTTATAAACTAACTTTTCTGATGTATTTCATGACGCTGCATCCATTGGAATCATTTATTTGATGGGGGTAGGAAATTGCAACCTTCACGTGGTCCACCCTGTTTCGACAAATGCAATCAACCGGGCGTGCACAAACAGAAAATCAAACAGAACAAGTTGCCTTACAACTTTAGGCAGTGAACGCCATACGCAAGAAGAAGAAGATTTGTTTGATTGTAGCACCTTGCTCTGACACAATATTGCAAGGTGAATGGAAATGAGTGCAGCTTGCTGCAAAGGGGCTAATTCAGTGTTTCCAACGCAGTAGTTATTTTTCATTCAATGGCTGTTAACTAAAAAGTAGATGGTAAATACTGGTCTGATAAATTTCATGACGCTGCAGTGTTTGTGGCTATTTATCGATTGTAGCACCTTGCTCTGAAAAGCTATTGCAAAAAGTTATAAACAAAAATATGTCAGGGAACTGCAGGCCAGTGCACCTAACATCTGTGGTCAGGAGGTTATGAGAGTATACTAAGAAATAAACTATACATGCATTTAGGTGGACAAGGGATGATTAGTAATTGTGTTCATAGTTTTGTACATGGGATGTTGTAATTCATGAATCTCTGAATTGCTTTATAGATGTGAGTTAAAAGATTGATGAGGGCAGAGATGTAGATGTATATGTGTGGCATTCAACAATGTTTCGCATGGTCGGCTGTGCTGGAAGTTTAGATCGCTTGGGATCCAAGGAGAGATAGCAGAATGAAAGGAAAATTGGCTTCATGGCAGAAAGAAGAGTGTGCTGGTGGAAGGAAGATTTTCGACTGGAGGCATGTGACTAGTGGTGTTCCTCAGTGTTCAGTGCTGGGTCCATTACTTTTTGTCATGTATATCAATTATTTGGTATATTTTGCAACATTTAAGAACCATTTAGGCAGGTACATGGATAGGATACGTTTAGAAGGGATATGGGCCAAAAGCAGCAGGTGGGTCTAGTGTAGTTAGGCCATGTTTGGTCAGCGTGGGCAACTTCGGGCCGCAGGGCCTTGTTTCCATGCTGAATAACTCAATGACTCTCAGACTAAGACAAATGGTAATGAATGATGCTTGCTAAAAGCAGGCTAATTTGGTGTGTCCTAAGCAGTAGAGATATTTTTTTGCACACAAAGGCGATTACGAAAGATAGTTCGTAACAACATGTCGCAAACTAACATTTCTGATGTATTTCATGACACTGCATCGATCGGTGTCATTTATTTGATTGTAGCACCTTGTTCTGAAAAGCTATTGGAAGATGAATGGAAATGAATGCTGCTTGCTGCAAACGGACTAATTCAGAGTTTCCAAACCAGTAGAATTATTTACCATACAAAGCTGTTAAATAAAAAGTAGTTAGGAATAACGTGACGTAAAGTAACTTTTCTGATCAAGGAGGTAAGGAGGAGTTATGTGAAAGGTATACGCAGCTGGGAACATGTATCCATGGAGGAGTTTCAAACTAAGGAGCAAGGTATAAAACAAAATCAGGAGGGCAAAAAGGGGACAGAAGTTAACTGTCGTAACTGTCAGATGAATGTTCTTTAGAGTAGCTGCACGTTGGGACAGAATTAGTAAGGAAGGTGATCTCACTGGCTCTCCACTGTGCACTGGACAATATTAACACATATGTCAGTCTGTGGCTCATGAACCATAGCTAGGCATTCAACACCATCATCCACTCCAAACCTGTTACCAAGACCAGGGAACTGGGTCTCTGCACATCCCTTTGCAACTGCATTCTCGACTTCCTCATCCACAGACCGTAATCAGTAGAAATTGGCAACAACACTCTTCCCCGCTAACCATCAGAACAGGGGCACTTCAAGGCTTTGTTTAGTCTATGACTCTACTCACTCGATACCCACGACCGTGTAGGTCCGATACAGTTACAACCAGTTGTTGGACAAACTACCGGCAATGATGAGTCAGATTATAGGAGGACGATGGATCATCTGATTGAATGGTGCCAGCATAACAACTTTGCTCTATATGTCAGTAAGACTAAGGAACTGATTGTTGACTTTAGAAGATGAAGACTGCGAATCCACCAACGTCAAGGGTGGGGAAAGTCAACAATTTCAAGTTAGTGGACAGGCATATCTCGAAAGATTTATCATTACCCCGTGCACTGATGCAATCATACAGAAAGCCCATGAATGCCTCTACTTCCTTAGAATATTGAGAAGATTCAGAATGCCATAAATACTCTGTTGAACCTCTATAAGTGTACGGTACGTTATAACTGGATGCAACATGGCCTGGTTTGGGGTCATGAACGCTCAGGATAGAAATAAATTACAAAATGTAGCAGACACTGCTCAGTCCATCAGGGACTGATTTAGTTCCTTATACCTCATAATTATTTCCCGTTGTTCAAGGGATCTATAGGAGAAGCGGCCTCAAAAAGGCAATGAGCACCATCTAGGACCTCACCACCTTCGCCATGCTCTCATTTTAGTCCTGCCATCATGAAGAAGATATTTGTCTGAAAACGTTGACCTTCTGCTTCAGAAACAGATTCTTCCCACCAACCATCAGGCTCTTAAACATCACAAGCTATGAACTACAAACTACTTTGTTTGCACTAGAGACTTCAGGCTTTTGTTTTACAATTTTCTACATATATATATTTAATTTATTGAACTTTCTTATATTTTCTATGATACCAGTACATTGTTTATTATGCTGCTGCAAGTAATAATTCCATTGTTCTTTTTTCGATACATCTGACAATTAAATATTCTTGACTCTGAATTTGGGCAAATTTATCACTTGGGCTCGGCATCTTATTTTGAAGTAAAACAAAAAGTGCCGGAGGAACTCAGCGGGTCCGGCCACATCTGTTGAGGGGTGGAGAGGGGGGGTGATAGACGATGTTTCGGGTCGGGACACTTGTTCAGACTGGAGTAGGAGGGAGAAAGTTGAAGAGGGGCAAGGATGTTATGACATTACTGTTGTTGAAAATGGCCCAATTATCATTCATTGGCGTGGTCATATTTTCCATTCCATGGTGTTCTTTAATTAAATTGCTGAACTAAATGCAAACTGTGCCAGCAGGGATTTCACCAGGCTGCTGCAATCTGTTCATATTACCTAATGTTAAATTATTACGATCTCAGTTCCCCAAAGGGCATCTCAAAGATATAAAAACAACTGAGCATTTAGAACCTCCGAGTTTCACCTAGGACTGTTTTCAGCACAAAGGTTCACATCGCTTCACACAGAAAATGCGGGAAACGTATGACAGCGTGGAGAAAATATTGTACGTGATCATCGCTGTTATTGGAATTCCTGGTAAGTGTGAGGAACAAATTCAGTTCAGTTGCATGACTCGTGTACGGATTTAAAATGGACGAGCAGGAAATGTCAGGATATTCAAATAAATACGTCGGTTCTCTATTCATGGAAGTGCACTTTACTTGAAAGGATCCCAGGAAATGCTCCGGTTCTAAGAACGAAAATGATTTTAAAAAATTAAAAGGAGAACGAATTTAATTCAAAAATGTGCTGGGGTATTTAATTGCACAAAACAGGATAAATCCCTGAATTCCGGTAGTGTTCTTCCCAGCACAGTAAAGTTTGTAGCCTGAGAAATACTGAATGTAGTTAATGGCAACACCATTAATAGCATTGATGGATATTACGGCGCAAATTCATAATCCTCTGAAAGTGACAACACTCGTAGACAGTGGCAAAGAAGATGTATGATATGCTTGCCTTCATTGTTAAGAATCAGGAAGTCCTGCTGAAGTTTATAGCTGCTACCTGGATTAGAAGGTATGAACTATAAAATGAAGTAGGACAGCCCTGGATTATTTTCTGTGCAACATGAGAGGTCGAGAGCACACCACATAGAAGTATATAAAACGATGAGAGACATACATAGTGTAGATGGTCCGAACCTTTTCCTGGGGTGGAAACATCAGTGATTATAGGGCATAGCTTAAAGGCAAAAGTTTAAAAGACGCGTGATGAAAGTTTTTTAACACAGAGTGTGGTAGGGCTGCCAGGGGTGGCGGAGGAAGCATATATGATAGCGACATTTGAGACACTCTTAGATATAGACGCAGACATGCAGAGAATGGAGAAATATCAACAACATGCAGGCAGAGGATATTAGCTTAATTTGGCAACATTGAAATTGAATTGAAATTGAAATTATTTTATTTGTCACATGTGCCAGTTGGCACAGTGAAATGTGTGGTCACCATACAGCCATACAATCAAAAATAAGAACACAACACATGATAGAGTTCAACATAAAACATCCCCACACAGCAGAATCAAATTTTCCCACTGTGAGGGAAGGCACCAAAGTCAGTCGTCTTCCTCTAATGTTCCCCGCTGTTCACCCGTGGTCGGGGCATTCAGCAATCGTTTCGGCGAACACTTGCGCTCAGTCTGCCTATCGCCTATCCGTTCTCCCAGTTGCTAACTCACCTTCCTGTTGCCATACTGACCTACCTGTCCTGCGCCTTGTCCATCACCACAGTAAAGTCATGTGCAAACTGGAGCAACAGTACCTCATATTCCGTTTGGGTAGCCTCCTCCCTCTCGAGTATGCCCCACCTGTATACACCTATTTCTCTCTTCCCCCCCCTCCCCCCCCCCAGTTCCTAGTTTCTACATATGTAAGAAAGACGTATTGTTCGAGACACAACAGTATGACGGAAATGGAATGTGAGGAAATAAGATGCTGAGATAAGGATCCGTTTTTAATGTTTTAGAATGGCATGGTTATTCGTTCAGTTTCTCTGTTGCCACGGATTGGGCTTGCTCGTTTGGTCACAATAATAATAATTGAGTGATAGTCATAAAATTATACAGCGTGGAAACAGGCCCTTCAGCCCAACTTGCCCACACCGGCCAACATGATCCAACTACACTAGTCCCACCTGCCTGTGTTTGGGCCTTATCCCTCCAAACCTGTCCTATCCATGTACCTGTCTAACAGTTTTTTAAACGTTGGGATAGTTTCTGCCTCAACTACCTCCTCTGGCAGTTTGTTCCATACACCAACCACCCTTTGTGTGAAAAAGTTACCCCTCGGATTCCTATTAAATCTTTTCATCTTCACCATCAACTCGATTTACTTATTCTGGGCAAGAGACTGTGCATCCACCCGATCTATTCCTCTCCTGATTTTGTTGGGCAGCGCTGGCTCGGTGGGCCAAATGGCCTGTTTCAACGTTATATCTATAAACTAAATTAAACTAACCCCTTGTGCCTGCCTCGTCTCATTCTGCAGTCAACCTAGTGGCGATTGTGATCCTATCCCGCGGGAAATGCGGCCTCTCCACCTGCACCACTCGCTACCTGATGGCCATGGCAGCGGCCGATATAATGGTTATTATCAACGAGGTGATTTTCCTTCGGATCAATGTTCATTATTTCCCGGTCTGTTTCCTGTACATCACGGTTGTGTGTAGCGTTATCAATGTGTTCCGTCGCGCAGCCACTGACTGTTCCGTCTGGTTCACCGTCACTTTCACCTTCGATCGGTATGTCGCCATTTGTTGCCAGGAGCGGAAAACAAAATATTGCACCGGGAAAACTGCGACTACGGTTCTCGCAACAACCGGCGCACTACTATGTCTGAAAAACATTCCCTATTACTTTACAACGGAATATGTTAAAATCGTGGACAACGTGCAGTGGTTCTGCGTTTGGGCAGCAAGTTATTTCATTGAACCCGCTTGGATTGGATTTGACTGGTTCGACACGGTTTTGACACCATTGCTCCCTTTCGCTATAATTCTGCTGCTCAACGCTCTGACAGTCAGGCACATTATAGTGGCCAGTCGCGTCCGCAAGGCTCTGAGGAGTCAGAGCAAGGGGGAGAACCGCAATGATCCGGAGATGGAGAGCAGGAGGAGGTCTATGGTTTTACTCTTCAGTCTTTCCGGCAGCTTCATTATACTGTGGCTGACAAATGTTGTAGACTTTGTTTACTATCAGATCACAGCATCAGGAGCCGACCGCAATGTCCAACAATTTATTTTCAACTATGCCGGCCACTTGCTGCGGAATTTCAGCTGCTGCACGAACACCTTTATTTACATGGCGACCCAGTGCAAGTTCAGGGATGAGGTGAGGAGCGGGGTGAAATATCCATTCACCAGGTTTCTCCAGTTCATCAATAAAGTCGCATCCTAAAAACTGCGCACAGAGAGCGCCATTTGTGTATGTCCAGGTTCCAACGTCAGTGCCTCGTCCACCGTACATTCCTGCCGAACGGAGCATTCAACTGATGGTCAGCACGGATTCACCAGTCACTGGCCGCAGATGCTTTGTCCTCACTCATTTTTTAACCTAGTACCAAGGGGTGGTAATACTCCAATGCAGCAGATACCGTCAACTCAGAGTACATGACGCTACATGCAACCCAGGGCGGTGCTGACATAGCTCACACATACCGGGGACATTGACCTTCCAACCGAAATCACGGGGGGAGGGTTATAAACCTACGGATATAAACCTTGCGAAATTATATGCGAGGCTGAGAGATTATCTATGAGGCTGTTGGGTGGTCTAGGAGATTGAAGGGTGTTCGAGGAGGTTGATGGATGATCTACCAGGCTGATGGGTGGTCTACGAGGTTGATGGGTGGTCTGCAAGGCTGATGCGTAGTTTGAGAAGCTCACTGATCTACAATGTCTACGACGTTCTACAAGGCTGAGGGGCGATTAAGGAAGCAGATATTTCACCCCGCTCCTCACCTCATAAGGACAATGTCAGTAGTTACATTCGGGACGTTTACGGAGAAGCAATGAAAGCTTTCAGATTTCATGTGCCTGCTCTCCAGCGTTGAAGTCGGGGCCGCAAGTTCACAATCAACGCTCGCCGACCAATGTCGTTCGACGATATTTCGGATAGAATGCAGAACTAAGGAGCCACTGTAGCGTTGTGAAGGCTATACCTGTGGATGTAACGGAGAACCGGCATCGGACTTCTCCCAGCTGCCCCCTCTGTCCCTCAGATACAGCTTGCTTTCGGCGTCTTCACAACATGAGGTATATCTGGGAAAATGTGTGTTTATCATCACTTTCTGCATGATGGTCACATAATACATAATATCTGCATCAGGGGCGCAGTATAGTCAATGGGATGACCATCGGGAAGCTGGAATAGAGGAAGGGGCAGGAGTATGCTCCACATTGCACACGAGATCCTCCTACATTTTTGTCACCTCCAATGTGATCCCACCACCTGTCGCATTTTCCCGTCTCAACCCCTGGCACAAACAACGCTCTCTCCACAACTCCTTGGTTCAACCATCCTTCCGACACAAACCGCCCGCTCCAAGGAACTTTCCCCTGCCAGCGCAGGAGATGCAATAGCTGATGTAATGCCTCCTCCCTCACTTCCACCCAAGCGAGAAAGAAGTTCACGTACACCTCCTCTAACCTCACCCCGCGTATCCAGTACTCCAGATGTGCATCCTGTACATCGGCGAGTCCAAGCGCAGGCTCGGCGATCTCGCCCCGTCCAACCAAACGGTATGAATATTGAATTCTACATTTTTAGGTAACCTCTAACAATTCCCCCCTTCCCCCTCAGCCCCTTTATTCCTCCCTCCGGTTCCCCACCTGGACTTTCACCTATTTATTTCCTCTCCCTCCGACTACATCCCTTCCCCTGGCTGACCAATTCACAACTCTTCAATCCTTCTGGCTCACGCCATTTAAAAATAAAAAAGCTGGCCTTTGTCGAACCATTGGCCTATCAAACCCCCCACACCTGTGTTCGCGTATTACATCCTACATTTTTTCCTGCTCCTCTTATCTTATAGCCCTCTCCCATCCCTGTCTGTACGGAGTTTGTAAGTTCTCTCTATGATCACGCGGGTTTTTTTTCAAAGGTGCTCCGCCTACTTCCCACATTCCAAAGATAGGTTAATTGGCTTCGGTAAAATTCTAAATTATCCCTAGTGTGTCGGATAGAACTAATGTACGGGCTGATCGCTGCTCAGTACGGACTCGGTGGGCCGCAGGGCCTGATTCCGCGCTTTATCTCCAAAGTCTAAAGGCTCCCGACTCGAAATGTCACCCATCCACATTTTCCAGACATACTGCAGGAGTTACTCCAACATTTTATAATTTCTGCACAAATATGGAGTCATAGAATCACACACTACAGAAATAGACGCATTTGCAAACCTTTCCACGATGATCAAGATGCCCATCTAAAATAATCCAATAATCCGATTGACCTTCTTAATCTTTCCTATTCCTGTACTTGACCAAATAAATATGATACCTATCTCAACTACTTCCCGTGACACCTAGTTCCACATGAGCAACACCCTCTGTGTGAAAAAGTTGCCCCTCGGGCTCCCTTTCAATCTTTATCTTCTATCTTAAACTTATGCCCTTAAGTTCTTGTTACTTAACTTCAGAGATGCTTATGTGTCTGGTGTAGACACAAAATGCAGGTGTAACTCAGCGGGGCACGCAGCATCTCGGGAGAGAAGGATTAGGTGAGGTTTCGGGTCGACACCCTTCTTCAGACTGATGACGGGAGTGGGCGGTACACATATGGAATGTAGTCGGAAACAGTAAAAGACTGGGAGAACTGGGGAGGGGGCGGGGATGGAGAGAGAGGGAAAGCGAAGGCTACTTGAAGTTAGATTTTTAGAACTTTTTCAAATTAGACATAACTTGAGGAGATTTCGCAGGTCAGGGGAGTGGGCGCTACTTTGAAGAAGTTATCCTAATAAACATTGAAGATGTTCTCCTAAAAACTCTGTACCGCCCACTCCCCTGAAATCTGTCTGAAGAAGGGTCTCGACCGGAAACGCCACCTATTCATTGCCTCCAGAGATGCTGCCTGTCTTGCTGAGTTACTCCATCATTTTGTGTCCACCTTCGATTTAAACCAGCATCTGCAGTTCTTTCCTACTTATATATCTGGTGTTCACTGGATTTTTCTGCATGGATATGTATGACCTGTTGAGTTGTTTTTCTCGTGTTTTGGGGAAAGGGGAGAAGAGAAATATGGTTGTCAACTAAATCATGGGATAGGATTGTTGCCATAAAATAAGGTGCAGTCCAAATCTTCCAAATGAACTTTCTGCCAGACGCTGGACATCTCTGTGATAGTAATGCTACAACACTGCAAAATTATATTCTGCACACTGGTATTTTGTGCTGTGCACTATTGTACTCGTGTATGACTTGATTGTACTCATTTATAAGATAGGCTAATTGCTTTAAAGAGCACGCAAACACTGCACAGGTGGCATTAATAAACCAATTATAAAATAGGCTCAATTACAGCTAAATGCAAACTTTAGATGGGATCCAGGGGAGTTATCCGATAGGACAAAGAATTGGTTTCATGGAAGGAACAGAGGGTGTCGATGGAGGTTCTCTTTTAGACTGGAAGCCTATGACTAGTGTGGTGCTTCAGTGAATATTGATGCTCCCATTGCTGTTTGTGGTTTCTATCAATAATTTGGATGAGAATGTAGAAATTTTGATTAGTAAGTTTGTAGATGATATTAAAGTGGGTGGTATAAACTGCCACGGATACAAATAATGTCATACACAAGGGGCAGATGCTGGTTGACAACAAGTGAACACACAGTGCTGGAGTAACACAAAGACGTAGCAGAATTTTGGAAACGTCATCCCATCATCCATTCCTTCTCTCCAGAGATACTACCTGTCCCGCTGAATTAAAGAGTGCCCACGGTAGACTCATGAGTCACTACGGTAAACTCACGGGCTACTACGTTCTTACAACGAGTTTAAAAGTTTAAAATTTTTACTTCAAGAGTAAATTTGTCTCATGGAAATATTTCATCATGTTGAAAGATTTTCACGAGTTAACAAGTTTCCTGAGTACCTGCCGTTAGCGTTACGAGTTCCGACGTTAATTCTACGTGATTACCACGAGTTTGATTTGTTTTAAACTCGGGACCACTCGTGGGTGGACTCGCACCGTGAGACAGGGGTTTAACACCATCCTACACCCACTATGGACATTTTTACATTCACCAAGCCAATTAACCTACAAACTTGTACGTCTTTGGAGTGTGGGGGGATCTCGGAGAAAACCCACGCAGGTCACGGGGATAACTTACTCAGTAAGAAAACACCCGTAGTCGGGATCGAACCCGGGTCTCTGACGCTGTATTCGCTGTCAGGCAGCAACTCTACCGCTGCACCACCGTGAATGAAGGCCTGTTTTAAGTATCAAATAAAGGAGCAAGAGGGCGATCAAGGCGGAGAAAGTGTAGAGGCTAATGCCAGGTAGTCCAACTCGCAGGAGTGCAGGTCCACCATGACGACGCCGTGGCCGCGGTGGGCTTTGGGGGAGGTGCAGGTGACATCGGTGACCAGGCAAGGGATGCAGACCGTGGTCTGATTGATCCACCACACGAACCACCTGGCGTCGCAGGTGCAGAGAAAGTGGTTGCCGCTTAGCCGCAGCTCCCGAAGGTGTTTGATGGCGCTGTCCGGGAAACTGGAGGCCTGGATGGTCTTCAGTTTGTTGTAGCTGAGATCCAGGTACTGCAGGGAGGTCACGTCCCGCAGGAAGTCCTTGGTCAGCTTGGAGATCTGGTTGCGGGTGAGGTTGAAGACGCGCAGGTTCTGGGTGCAGTTGGACAGCATGCGAGGCACCGTGGTCAACAGGTTGCTACCGAGGTCCAGCAGCTCCAACCAGCCTAGCAGGTAAAGCCTGCCCCAGTTGAAGCTCCACAGCTGGTTACCGCTCAGCACAAGCTCCTTGAGTAGCGGGGGCAGGTGGTCAAACACGTTGTGCGGTATGAGCGCGAGTTTCTTCCCCTAATAATCTGCTGCTATCTGTGTTTGAGAGCGAAAACTTGCAAAGGGCATGCACGGTTCGCCAGCGAAGATGTACACAGAATGCTGGAGTAACTCAGCGGGACAGGCAGCATCTCTGGAGAGAAGGAATGGGTGACGTTTCGGGTCGAGACCCATTACTTCTCTCCAGAGATACGGCAACAGCACAGCACAAAACCAGTCTGAAGAAGGGTCTCGACCCGAAACGTCACCAATTCCTTTTCTCCAGAGATGCTGTCTGCCCTGCTGAATTACTCCAGCATTTTGTGTCTATATCCCATGGCTTATAATGTCACCTCACATTGTAAAATCATTATCTGAAGAAATGTCTCCTCGCTGGCTCAAACATAATCTATGTAGAACTCACGTTTCTCTCTGCTTCATATACGTGGGAATTCCCTCAGTATGGTCACTTTTCACGCGTCCCGCCCGCTGTTAACCATTCCCATCAATGCTTGAGCCCCCATCTTCGCTCTGCACCTTCAGCTTCATCGGCGGCTCTCTCCCATCGAAAGTATCCAAGTTAATTTCAGACCCCTATCCATCCATCCATTCATTCATTTTCCATTAAGATCTGACTAACCTTCAACATTTCACTTCTGGCACTCAGGCCAAACCCTCGGTAGACTCAAGAGTCACTCTGACTGTGATAGGGAGAGATAGAGGCGCACACACACACACACACACAGTGTGGAGTTCCTCTGACTGACTGACTGTGTGTGGGTGTGGGGGGTGGGACAGAGAGAGAGAGAGACACACACACAGGCAGCGTGGAGTACCTTTAACTGTGTGTGTGGGAGAGACAGAGGCAGACACACACACACAACGGGCAGTGTGTACCTCAGTCTGTGTGTGTGTGTGTGTGTGTGTAGGGGAGAGAGAGACACAGAGACAGTGTGGACCTCTGACTGTGTATGAAGGAGAGGGGGAGAGAGACAGAGAGAGAGAGGCACAGAGGCAGTGTGGTGTACTTCGGCGTGACTGTGGGGGAGAGAGAAAGAGCGCACAGGACCTCGGTCTCTCTGAATGTGTGGGAGGGAAGAGAGACTAAGCAGAATACATCGGTCTTATTGTGTGTGGGTGGAGAAAGAGAGAATTGTGGGGGGGGAAGAGAGAGGTGGGGGGGGGAGCAAGAGAGAATTGGGGGGAGACGTATATACACACACAAAGCAGTTTTACTATGTATGTGGGAGACACAGATGGACTTACCTCGGTCTTACTGTGTGTGGGAGAGGGGGAGAAAGAGACGTACACTCACAGAGGCAGAGTCTCAGCCTGTGTGAGAGGGAGGGAGGGAGAGAGAGACACACACACACTAGGTGGATGTTAAATCTCACCTGCCTGTTTCAGTGACAGGCACCCGCCGCCAGTGAATGAAGACACCCCCATCTGTCTCCCCCTCCTCTCCCTCCACTCTCCACCCTCTCTCCTCCACCACCCTCTCTCCTCCACCACCCCCTCCCTTCTACCCCCCCTCCCCCAATTTGGAAATGTCATCCCATCACCCATTCCTTCTCTCCAGAGATGCTGCCTGCCCGCTGAGTTGAAGAGTTCCCACGATAGACTCACGAGTCACTAAGGTAAACGCACGGGCCACTACGTTCTTACAACATGTTTAAATGTTTCAATTTTTAACCTCAAGAGTACATTTTACTCGTGGAAAACTTTAAACATATTTGAATTTTTCCAAGAGTTAACAAGTTTCACGCATACCTGCCGTTAGCGCCACGAGTCGCTAAGTTGCGTCCACGAGTTCCGACGTTCCCGCTACGTTAATCGTACGTGATTACCACGAGTTAAATTTGTTTTAAGCTCGGGGTACCTCGTGGGTCAGCTCGCACCGTGAGACAGGGGTTTAACCGATTGCAAAATAATTGGAAACTGGAAAAAGGACAATGAAATTAATAACTCTCCTCGTTGTCCTGGGAATGGCTCAGGTGGCCTGGACTAATATATATTTATCCATGAGTTGTTTCTCGGAGTAATGAGAATGCTTGTTGGGTATGTACTCATGTTCCCCACAACAGTGGAGGAGGTATACCTTTAGTACCAATACCCCTCAACCAGACTGAACTACTGGCCTTCCTCTGCTTTCACAATGGAACTACTTCTAGCAGGTGCAGAACAGCAACGGGATACGATGTGACTGCTGTTGAAAAACCTATATATATATAACAATTTTGAAGGATGGCACACGTCCCCATTTCAACCAGGATGGAAAATAAATGAGACAAGAACTCGGAAAAATCCCCTACTGAGAATAGTAATCAACCCCCGTATATCAATAAATACCACCTGTTATTGTAACAACCAGGGTAAAGGAGTATATTTGGGAAATAGCACCTGCACCAAGGTCGACTCTCTGCAACCACCGCATCCAGTAAACGGGACACACTTTATATGCGGATCATGGCCATACCCATGGTTGTCATAATAAAAATTGGGAAAGGATGAAGGGAGTGGGAGCTGGTGGCCGTTCAGTTGGTTTGGCGGACTGGGGTACTGTGTTATATTATGGCTCTATCTTTTTGTTAATCATTGCTCTGATTTTTATTGTTAGATACTTGCGACCATTGTGTACCTACCGAGGACTGTGAATGTTATCATGTTATGATAAAAGGAGGGAATTAAAGAGTTAAAGTTAAGTAGGTTACAAAATGGATACCCTGCTTTGTAGTTTTAGAAGTAAACAAAATGGATAATTTGCCTTTGCACAATAGTCTGAACTTTTAGCTAGAAGGAAATGTACAGACGCTCAAGGTCAGAAGCAAGACCGCTTGAATCTGCGAAGATTAAGAATAACTACTTCTTTGAGCAATACTACAAATGGACATAGCTTGGCTGAAATCGGAAGAAACTACAGAGCTTTAATATTACCTTATATGGACATGGCTGGACTCTGTACGAGAATGTTCTGCAAAGATAAAGAATTGCTGAATTGCTGAGTGTTGGGGTATAAGTACATCTGATTGAACACTACATCTGTGTGGGGAACACGAGGAGCTCTGTGCCTGTGTTATCATACTCAGAGCTGCCCCCCTCCCCCCGGCACCCGCCTGGTGAAATAAAGACGTTACTAACTTTATGTTGTTGTCTGAAGCGAATCGGACTTTAACACCTGCTCTACTAGATCCCTCTGCTCTACAAAACTCCCCAGAGCCCTATCATTCACTGTTTAGGTCCTGCCCATGTTAGACTTCCCAAGATGCAACACCTCAATGTATTCCATAAACAATTGCTCAACCCAAATGCCCAAAGATCCTGCTGCAATATATGACAACCATCTTCACTACCTACAATACCACCCACTTTAATTTAATCTGAAAACTTGCTAATCATGCCATGTACGTTCTCATCCAAATCATTGATATAGACGACAAACAGCAATAGGCCCAGCACCAAACCCTGGGGCACAGCACTAGTCATAAGCCTGCAGTCTGAAAAACAACCCTCCACCATCACCCTCTGCTTCCTGCCAATTTTCTATCTATTCAGTTATCCCTCCTTGGATCCAATGCAATCTAACCATCCAGAGCATCCTACCACGCAGAACCATGTCGAATGCTTTGCTCAAATACATATATACAATGTCTACAGGTCTGCCCTCATCAACCTTTTTGGTTACATCTTCAAAAATTCAATCATGTTTGTGAGACATGACCCATGTACAAAACCATGCTGACTATCCATGGCTATCTGGACTACATTTCTTCCCACCATGCTTCCTGTCAGGACTCCATCCCCTACTCCCAATTCCTCCATCTATGCCGCAACTGCATCCAGGATGAGGTGTTCCAGACCAGGGCATCGGAGATGTCCTCATTCTTCAGGGAACGGGAGTTCCCCTCTTCTACCATAGATGAGGCTCTCACCAGGGTCTCTTCTATACCCCGTGACTCTGCTCTCACTCCCCATCCCCCACTCGTAACAAGGGCAGAGTGTCCTCACCTTCCACCCTACCAGCCGTCACATACAACAAATAATCCTCCAACATTTCGCCACCTCCAACATGATCCCACCACTTGCCACATCTTCCCATCTCCTCCCCTGTCTGCTTTCCGCAGAGACCGCTCCCTCCGTAACTCCCTGGTCAATTCATCCCTTCCCAACCGAACCACCCCCTCTCCGGGCACTTTCCCTTGCAACCGCAAGAAATGCCACACTTGTCGCTTTAATTCCCCCCTTGACTCCATTCAAGGACCCAAGCAGTCTTTCCAGGTGCGGCAGAGGTTCACCTGCACCTCCTCCAAACTCATCTATTGCATCCCTGCTCTAGATGTTAGCTGCTCTACATCGGTGAGGCCATGCGTAGGCTTGGCGATCGCTTCGCCGAACACCTCAGCTCGGTTCGCAATAACCAACCTGATCTTCCAGTGGCTCAGCACTTTAACTCCCCCTCCCATTCCGAATCCGACTTTTCTGTCCTGGGCATCCTCCATGGCCAGAGTGAGGACCACTGTAAATTGGAGGAGCAGCACCTCATATTTCGCTTGGGCAGTTTGCAACCCAGCGGTATGAACATTGACTTCTCTAATTTCAGGTAGTCCATACTTTCTCCGCCCCTTCTCAGCTCTCCCTCAGCCCACTGGCTGCACCTCTTCCTTTATTCTTCACACCCCCCCCCCTCACCAGTCTGAAGAAGGGTTTTGACCCAAAACTTTGCCTATTTCCTTCACTCCATAGATGCTGCCTCACCCGCTGAGTTTCTCCAGCATTTTAGTCAACCTCTGACTATCCCTAATCAGCCCTTGTCCATCTAAATACATGTATACCTTATCCCTCATGATACACTCTAGTAACTTTCTAACCACCGATGTTGGGCTCACTGGCCTGCAGTTCCCAGTCTTTTTCCTGCAGCTCTTTTTGAATAGAGGCACAACAATTGCCTCCCACCAGTCTTCCGGCACCTCACCTGTATTTAATGATGACTTTTAAATCTCAGCCACTTCACCTCTCTAGCTTCCCACAATAACCTTGGATTTATCTGATTTATCTGATCAGACCCGGGGGATTTGTTTACCGTCAGGACCTTCAACACCTCCTCAACTGTAATTGACTGCCCCAAGTTCCCCACTGCACATATCTTTCTTCACAGTAAAAACAGAGGAGGAATACTCATTGAGGACTTGCCCATCTCCTGTGTTTCCACACAGAGTTGGCCTCTTTGATTCCTGTGGGGTATCATTCTCTGCCTGTATACCCATTTTCCCATTATGTACTTTGGAAAAATCTCAGCATATTTCAATGATTCAATCATACTTTACTGCCACATGTACCTACGTACAGTGAAATGCTTTGTTTTGCTTACTCCAGAAAAAAACAAGTACCAGACTTCACCTTGGCAGTACACAAGTGTTGCCACATTTTGGTGCCAACAAAGTTATAAAAGTTCACCGAACAGTCCTAACAAACTGCCGCTGAAAGTGTCAACAACCACCCTCCATCCCACCCACCCCCACCCCAACGGGTCACTCTTCATTCTTGATGTCCTTCCTCGCTCTCCGGCAACTGTCCATCAGCTCTTAGATTCCCCTCTGATGGCCCTCCTCGCTGTCTGATGATCCCCTCGCTCTAGATTGACCTTCCTCGTTCACTGATGGCTCTCCTCGCTCTCCGGTAGCCGTCCATGCCCTCCAACGGCCCACCTTGCTCTCCGATGGCCCACCTCATTTTCTGATGATCCCCTCGCTCTTTGGTGGTGCATCTTTCTCTCCAATGGCCCACCTCGCTCTACGGTGCTCCATTTCACTCATGGCGAATGCTCGTAGGTCCCTCCTCGCTCTCGCAGGGCACGTCCCAGATGTCCATGGTGGGTGAGCCGGGCCTATTGGGTGTACTGAGAGTTTGACCCTGCTCACCGGGGACACTCCCGGCCGTGCTGCTCACCGGGATCATCCTTAATGCTATCTGCCAGAGCTATCTTCTCGAAATTCCTCCAGGTATACACTTAATCCCAGTACCAGGTATACACTTGATCTGCCCATGCCTCCTTCTTACCCTTGACCAGAGCCTTTATTTCCCTCGCTTTCCAAACTTCCTTATGCTCACCTGCCTTACCCTTCACTCTAACAGGAACATGCATGCTCTGGACATTTGTCAGCACTTTCAAAAACATCCCACTCTCCTGACATTCAATTTCCTTCAAACAGCCTGCTCCAATCAACTTGAGCGAACTTTTGTCTTTTTCCTTCAAAGTTGGCCTTGCACAAGTTTGGAATTTCAACTCATCGGCACGCCCTGTCTCTATCCTTAACTATCTTAAACCTGATAGAACAGTGGTCACAGGTCCCAAAAGGCTTCTCCACAAACTCTTCATCCACTTGCCTCTTCAATTTCCCAACACTAGATCAAGCACTGCCCTCTTCTGTGTGAGGCCCTCTACATATTGCCAAAGGAAACTTTCCTGAACACATTAGACAAATTCCATCCCGTTGCACTGTGACATTCCCAGTCAACATTGGGAAGGTTAAAATCCCCGACAACAACATTATTAGACCTGCAGCTGCCAGCAATCTTCTGGCATATTTGCTCTTCTAATTCCCATTGACTACTTGGGGGCCTGTAGTACATTCTCAACAAGGTGATCATCCCTTTTTTGTTTCTCGGCTCCACCCAAAACCTCATTAGCCGAACAGTCCGTAATGTCACCTCTGACTACTGCCTTGACATCCTCCCCAGAGGGGCTGATGCCTTAAAACAGTCCTGCAGCAGACTGGGACTCGCTTGGATTGGCGCTACTCCAAGAGGATAAGTGCGTGGATTGGACGCTGCCTACAGCAGCGTGGAGCATTGGTGGACACCAACAACTTTGCTCAGCCAGGACAACTCTGCAATGCCATCAGGACAACAGTTCTTTATGGCCAATTTAAGACTCCTACATTTATATCAACTTTAGACTTGAATCATGAAAATTGGTGCCAAAACATGGCAACTCTTGTATGCTGTCTCAGTTTCACTTAACTAAGATACACTTGCACTTAACTAAGATTTTGCTTTAGTACAGTAATACTTTAACTGAACTGTATGCAAAAAAGGAATATCATTGTACATTGTGAAGACAAATGTAGGTCCCTTACGATCAGAGACTGGTGAATTTATAATGGGAAACAAGGAAATGGCAGAACAGTTAAATTAGTACTTTGATTCTGTCTTCACTAAGGAAGACACAAACATTCTCCATGAAATACTAGGGGAATGAGGATCTAGTGGGTGGGAGGAACTGAAGGGAATCCTCATTAGGAAATGGTGATAGGTAAACTATTGGGACTGAAGGCAGATAATTCCCCAGAGCCTGACGGTCTGCATGCCAGAGTTGTCAAAGAGGTGGCCCAAGAAATCGTGATGCATTGGTGATCATTTTCCAATGTTCTCTCGACTCTGGATTAGTTCCTGTGGACTGGAGGGTAGCCAATGTAATCGCACTTTTTAAGAAAGGAGGGAGAGAAAATGGGGAATTATTGAAGTTAGCCTTACATCGGTAGTGGGGAAGATGCTTGAGCCGATTGTTAAAGATGTTATAACAGGGCATTTGGAAAGCAGTGACAGGATCGGTCAAAGTCAGCATGGATTTATGAAAGGGAAATCATGCTTGACTAATCTTCTGGAATTTTTTGAGGATGTAACAAGTAGAATGAATAAGGGAGAGCCAGTGGATGTGATGTATCTGGACTTTCAAAAAAGCCTTTGACAAGGTCCCACACAAGAGATCAGTGTGCAAAATTAGAGCACATGGTATTGGGGTAGGGTATTGACATGAATAGAGAACTGGCTGGCAGACAGGAAGCAAAGTGTAGGAATTAACGGGTCCTTTTCAGCATGGCAGGCAGTGACTAGTGGGGTGCTGCAAGGCTCGGTGCTAGGACCCCAGTTATTTACAATATATATTAATGATTTAGATGAAGGAATTAAATGTGACATCTCCATGTTTGCAGATGACACAAAGCTGGGTGGCAGTTTGAGCTGCGATGTGGATGCTATAAGGCTGCAGGGTGACTTGGATAGGTTGGGTGAGTGGGAAGATGCAGTATAATGTGGATAAATGTGAGGTTATCCCCTTCGGTGGCAAGAACAGGAAGGTACATTATTATCTGAATGGTGTCAGATTAGAAAAAGGGAAGGTGCAACGAGACCTGGGTGTGCTTGTACATTAGTCACTGAAAGTTAGCATGCAGGCACAGCAGGCATTAAAGGGCCCTGTTGAAATTGCACCTGGAGTATTGTGTGCAATTTTGGTCTCCTAATTTGAGGAAGGACATTATTGCTATTGAGGGAGTGCAGCGTAGATTCACCAGGTTAATTCCCGGGATGGTGGGACTGACATATGATGAAAGAATGAGTTGACTGGGCTTGTATTCACTGGAATTTAGGATGAGAGGGGACTTATAGAAACACTAGACAAAGTGGGACCCGTTGGGTCCCTGTCACACAGGAGGCTTTGTCGCCCAATATTCCACCACTCACCCATAGCACGCAACTGCACAGGTGCAGCTCATTTCCCCTCATCCCTAGCACTCTCTCCGCCTCCTCTTTACCCTTTCTCTTCTTTCCCCTCTCCTCCTCCCCTCCCCAATCCCCCCCTCACCTCTCTCCCTCTCCTTTCCCCTACCCTCAGTCACTCCCTCCCTCCGTAACCCCTCTCCCCACCCTACCCCCTCCTATCCCTCTAACCCCCACCTCGCCCATTCCTCACCTGCCCCTCTCCCCCCACTATCCCTCTTCACCTCCCCCACTGCCCTCCTCTCCCTCTATTCCCCACTCCCCCTCCTCTACTCCCCCTCCTCTCCCACTATTCCCCCTCCTACCCCACTCTCCTTCATCATCTCCTCCCTCTTCTTTTCCCTCTCCTCCTACCTTCCCCAATCCCTCCCTCACCTCTCCTTTCCCCAACCCTCAGTCACACCCTCCATAACTCCTCTCCCTCTATCCCCTCTCCCCGCCCCCACACACACTACCTCCTCACCTCCTGAGGATCTCGAGGTTGCCGCTCCTCTCCCATCTTCCGTGCCCCGGAGAAGCATCAGCCAACAGAGCGGATCCTCGGCTCGGCCCGGAAGCACCAGCAGCTTCGGCGGCGTGTGGGCGGGGGAGAGTTCGGAGAAAAGACGGGGGAAGAGCCATGTGGGGGAGGGGGGTATCGCGGGGGAGAGGGCAGGAGCCAGCGAGGGGGACCAGAGGGGAAAGGGGTGGAGCTGCGGGGCATTGCGGTGGCAGTGCATTTGGGTCTCACAGCAGGCACTGGACGTTCTCCTCCGCCGGGATCAGATTCTCCGCTTTCCGTTTGGCGACATCTGCCGGGCCAGGTCGCTTCCAGTCCCTCCGAAAATTGTGCTCCACCGGCCACCGACAGCGTCCCTCAGCTCCAGTAAAGACGCGATGGCGCAGGAAGGGGCGGACTGTCCCACGGAGTCACAGGAGAAAAGACCAATCCGCGCGGTGCTGAACGGCAGGAGAGATCGATCTGAGCATGCGCGTTTTTAAAGATTTTTAACCCTCGCTAACTTTTACAATAGACCACCGATCAGAACGAAACTTGGTGCAATTGCAGTGCAGGAGAACGGTGAATGAGATGGCGAATAATCGTAGCGCTATCGTTTACTGTTTTTGCGCAAATAAGACCACACAAACCGGAAGAGCGCAAGATTAGAGTTTTAGTTATGTATGGACATATAGATAGATAGTAGATAGATAGAAGATAGATGTAAAATTTGTAAAGGATTGGACAGGCTAGATGCAGGAAAATGTTCCCCATGTTGGGGGAGACCAGAGCCAGGGGTCACCGTTTACAAATAAGGGGTAGACCCTTTAGGATTGAGATGAGGAAAAACTTCTTCACCCAGAGAGTTGTGGAACTGTGGAATTGTCAGCCACACAAGGTAGGAGAGGCCAATTCACTGGATGATTTCAAGAGAGAGTTATATTTAGCTCTTAGGGCTAAAGGAATCAAGGGATATGGGGAAAAAGCAGGAACGGGGTACTGATTTTAGATGATCAGCCATGATCATATTGAATGGAAGTGCTGGCTCGAAGGGCCGAATGGCTTACTCCTGCACCTATTTTGCTATGTTTCTATATGTGACAGTAAAGTACCATTGAACCATTAGCCAATAACGCAACACCCTCTCTCCTTTTATCCCCACCTCTGTCTCTCATGAAGCATCTGTAACCTGGAACATTGAGTTGCCAGCCCTGCATGTCGTTTAACCATGTTTCTGCAATGGCGACAATAACCCAGTTGCACGCACCTATCCATGAGCAGGCAGATGAGATTAGTTTATCGAAGGCACTTTGTTCGGCATGGGCACTGTGGGCCAAACGGTCTGTTCCTGCACTGTTCTATGTTCTATGTCTGATCAAAATAAAACTTTTAATTTAGAGGGAACAGCTCCATCCTTTGGCAGAGTTGAGAATGGCAGGCATTAACCAACTCCCATTGTTTCAAGAGGCTGCAGTGATTCCTCTGCAAGAAACATGATTGAGATGAGATTAGTTTGTCAAACACCGGCGTGTAATGAAATTCTTTGTTCTGATGAAGTTCACAAAGTAAATAGTATATATACAATAATTTTGTCACATTTCTGGAGAATTCCCAACTAGTTAATTTTGTCCTGCCCTCTCAATTCTTTTCCAGCTTTTTTCCCTCACTACAGTCTGAAGTGGGAACATTCTTGTTTTTGTCTTTTTGTTTATTTGGCAGGTTTTTTTTTCTCCTTGCATGATGTCAGCCTGCCAAATACTGCCTTGCTGTTAAGGGCAGTCACTCTCACCTCATCTCTGGAATCCAGATGTTTGGGTCAAGACTGTGATGAGCTCCAAAGCCGAGTGGCTTGGCAAAATGCAAATTAAGCATTGGTGGACAGAGTAATGATGAATGAGATGTTGCTGCCACTTTTAACAGCAGCTTCCGTTTCCAGTATTTTGCTTTTGTTGTGGTATTATTCGACCTCCTCACGGTCAGCCAGTGTCACCCCATTCCACTACCCTCCCTTGAATGAACACTGAAATTGACAAGCCTGTGACCTCACTATAAGCAGCACCTCTTTTACTGATGGAATTGCAAAATAATTTAATTTTGCAGTCTTTTGAAACATTTCTCTCATCCATCTCTTGGTTTTCCTTGTCTCTCAACTTCTCATGTGTGCATAATTCTCAATGATCCTCCACTTCAAGTGGAATCAGTACTGGATCTATTCATAAAAGTTAAAGAAGTAAGACATTCTTGGAATGGACAAAAAAAGTCCTCCAACAATACAGCACAGGAACAGACCCATTGGACCTTCAACCTCTGGATTACTCTTCAATCCAGGTAGGATCCTGGAGAACCTGCTCTGCGCCATCTCCAAAGCCTCACGTCCTTTCTATGATGTTGTGGCCAGATCTGAACACAATACTTCAAATGTGTTATAACCATATTTTCAAGCAAATGCAAAATGATTTCCCTATTTTTATACTGACCACCTCCACTGATGAAGACCAGCATGCTAAATACCCTTTCCATTTGTGTTGACACTTTCAGTGAGTTACTAGGCTAAGTGGGACCCGTTGGGTCCCAGCATCACATGGGAGGGCTGGTCCACCAACGCAATATTCCACCTTTCCACCAATTCCGATAATGGTGGCCAGTGGGGGGGGGGGGTGGGGCTTTCTGGAGCGCTAGTATGTGTGTTGTGGGCTGAAGGGACTGGTTTCCAGAGGGCTAGTATGGACATTGTGGGCCAAATGGATTCTTGGGCTGGCACTCAAGCCTGTTGTGCTGGCACTCACTCACGGCTGGTGGGCTGGCAGTTGACTCACGGCTATTCCTTGAAATTCCATTTCAAGCAGGCTGCAAGGTCACCAAATTCAAGTGCAGTTTCTTACCACTTCAAGCAGGGTGCAAGGCCACCAAATTCAAGTGCATTTTCATACCATTTCAAGCAGGGTGCAAGGCCACTAAAGACAGCGAGTCATGACCTCTCCCTCCTCCCTTGCAGAGACTGAGCCACGCTCACACTTCTGGGTTTTATAGTCCCTCCCCCCTCCCACCAGAAGGGGCATGGCCTGCATGGCATGATTGACAGGAGAGAGAATCTCAACATTTATAAAACACTAATAACACTTTTATTTTTCATCAATGGGAAAAATCCTCGGCACCTGATGAGCGGAGGGGGACTCTGAGTAAGATGGCCAAAAATCACAGTCGTACGTGGTAGCGTTTTTTCTAAAATCAATATAAAGCGCATACAGGAAGTGGTCAAGATTAGACTTTTAATTGTTTTGAAGGCAAGGCAACGCAACTTTAATTAGGCAAGGCAACTTTAATTAGGCAAGGCAACTTTAATTAGGCAAGGCAACTTTAATTAGGCAACACAGCTTTAGCATTTCCAAACCTAAGGCAACATAGCTTTAGCATTTCCAAACCAAAGGCAACACAGCTTTAGCATTTCCAAACCAAAGGCAACACAGCTTTAACATTTCCTTTCTTTCTTTCTTTTAAAAAATGTTATTCGTTTTTTTTCCAATAAACAAAAACAAAACAAAAAAGAGAGCAAAAAGAGTAATGATAAACATAACAATGATATTGATACATAGGGATCAGGATTACATTAATAACAGGTATAACCTGATATGAGTCCAGTGTCAAAATACACATTGAATATAGACCTCTATGTAAATATAGTTAAATATTTAAAAGAAAACTTATATATGTAGAAAAAAACCACAAAGATAAAAAGACAAAAAAAGAGGAAAAAAGGAAGAAGCAAAACCCCCCTAAACTAAAGAAAAAAATAAAGGAAAAAAAATAAAATATAAACAAAGCAAAACAGAATCTGAACTGAGAATTTCAACAATTTAAGTCTGTTTGTCGTCAAGTCCGTTCCACCATATAGAGGTAAAATAGTTTTTATAACGGTTAGAGAGGGAGCAATTTATGTTGTGTGAAAGTGTTGAATAAATTTTTCCCAAGTCTTATCAAATTTAACCAAGGGTTCAACAATGTCACTCCTGATTTTTTCTAAATTTAAACATGATATCGTTTCAGAGTACCTCTGGAGTGTGGTCGGAGGGTTGGAGTCTTTGCATTTAAATAAAATAGATCTTCTGGCGATTAGTGTGGTAAAAGCAATCAACCGATGGGCGGAGCGGGACAAATGAATAAAATCTAACATTGGTAGCCCAAAAATTGCAGTAATAGGATGAGGTTGTAAATCAATACCTAAGACTACAGAAATAGTGTCAAAAATGTCTTTCCAATATTTTTCCAAAAGTGGGCAGGACCAAAACATATGGGTCAGTGAGGCCACTTCACAGTTACATCTGTCACAGGTAGGATTTATATGACCATAGAAACGAGCTAACTTATCTTTTGACATATGAACTCTGTGAACCACCTTGAATTGTATCAGAGCGTGTCTTGCACACATTGAAGAGGTATTGACTAATTGAAGAATCCTCTCCCATTTCTCTATAGATAGAGAAATTTTGAGTTCTCTTTCCCAGTCATTCTTAATTTTATCAAATATATCTATTTGCAATTTCAAAATCAACTCATAAAAAGTCGTTATTAATCCTTTCTGATAAGGGTTCAAATGTAAAAAAAATTCCAAATTTTCAGTTTGATGTGGTAGCGGAAAAAAGGGTAGAGTAGCCTTTAAAAAATGTCTAATTTGTAAATATCTAAAAAAGTGTGAATTAGGTAAATTATATTTATTGGAGAGTTGTTCAAAAGACATAAAACAACCATCCAAAAACAAATCACGAAAAGCTACTAATCCCTCTTCCATAACAAAAAGGCTTCATCAGTACTAGAAGGTTGGAAGAGAAAATTGGATAAGATAGGACTCGATAAGATAAAGTCATTTAGTCCAAATAACTTACGAAATTGAAACCATATTCAAAACGTATGTCTTATTATTGGGTTAGTCGTATATTTATTCAATCTCGTAATTGTAAAAGGTAACGAGGCCCCTAGAATAGAAGTCAATGAAAGCCCTTGTAAGGAATCATGTTCAAGGTTCATCCATCCTAGGCATCGGGTATCTTCTAAATCTTTTGTCCAAAATGTTAGATAATGAACATTGACTGCCCAATAGTTTAGAAAAACTACTGAATTGATTAAGTAATGCTACTATTGCCGGAATAGATTTCTCAGGGTTAGAAATGAATAATAACAGATCCTCTGCATAAAGAGATAGCTTATGTGCTTATTCCTGCGGACAATACCAAAAATATTAGGGCCAAAGGTTCCAAAGCAATATCAAATAGTAAAGGACTTAAGGGACAGCCCTGTCTAGTACCTCG
The DNA here is from genome assembly GCA_038087875.1 of Malacoraja senta. NCBI lineage: Eukaryota > Metazoa > Chordata > Chondrichthyes > Rajiformes > Rajidae > Malacoraja > Malacoraja senta. The sequence continues at coordinate 41,496,674 of CM075979.1, read as the reverse complement.
AAAGAGCCTGAAAAAAGGGGATCTCTGATTATTAGTAAGTACAGAAGCCTGAGGTATATGATATATCAGCTTGATCCAAGCAATACATTTTGGACCAATCTTAAATTTTTCAAGTATATTGAATAAGTATTCCCATTCTACTCTATCAAACGCCTTCTCAGCATCAAGTGAAATGACACATTCTGGGGTTTTATTTGATGCTGTATATACAATATTCATTAATCTCCTAACGTTAAAGTATGAGTAACGATTTTTTAATAAAACCTGTCTGATCTTCAGAGATAATTTGCGGTAAAATATTTTCCAATCTCATAGCTAATATTTTGGAAAGAATTTTGAAATCTACATTTAACACTTCAGTAGGGTCGTTATCTTTTTTAAGGATTAAAGAAATAGATGCTTAATAAAAAGATTGTGGTAATCTATTCCTTTAAAAGGCTTCTTGAAGTACCTTGCATAGCCAGGGAGACAATAAATTTGAAAAATACTTTAAAAATTCTACTGTAAACCCATCTAAACCGGGAGCTTTACCAAAATTCATTGAAAGAATTGCTTTCTGTATTTCTTCTTCAGTGATGGGTTCATCTAACAACAGAGACTCATTATATGGTAAATTTGGTAAGCAGTTTCTTTAAAAACTCATGCATTATATTCGAATCAGTAGGAAATTCTGATTGGTATAGGGAGGTATAAAATTCCTGAAAGGATTTATTAATTTCGTCATGGTCTACAGTTAGTGTACCATCCCGTTTACTCACTTTAGTAATCTAACGCTTGGCCGACACCGCTTTCAACTGATTAGCGAGTAATTTACCAGATTTTTCGCCATGTATATAAAATTGACTTTTGGTTTTAAGTAGTTGGTTCTCAATCGGTGATACTAATAACAAATCATATCTCAATTGAAGTTCAACTCTATTCTTATAGCGCTCTAAACTAGGAGCTTTTGAATATTTTTTATTAATTTCTTTAATCTCGTCAGCCAATGTACGTATTTCTTTTTGAGTTTGTTTTTTTAATCCCGCGATGAAATAATTTGTCCACGATTATATGCCTTAAAAGCATCCCAGACTACACCATTGGATATTTCTTCAGTAGAGTTTGTCAAGAAGTAAAAAGCAATCTGATCTTTAATAAAATTAAAAAAGTTTAAGTCTTGAAGCAAAGTAGCATTAAATCGCCATTGTTTAGCACTAAACTTGGAATCAGGTAGTTTGATTGATAGTTTCAATGGTGCGTGATCAGAAATAGCAATTGCATCATGCTCACATGAAGTGACTGATGAAACTAGCCGAGAATCTATTATAAAGTAGTCAATCCTAGAATAACTATGATATACATGAGACAAAAATGAAAATTCTTTGTCATTTGGGTGTAAGAATCTCCAAACTTCTAACATTCCAGAGTCAGGTAAAAAAGAATTAATAAAACTAGCTGATTTATTTGGAAGCACATGATCAGATGTAGATCTGTCAATCAAGGGGTTCAGACAGCAGTTGAAATCTCCACCCATTATTAAAAAGTGTTAATTTAAATTAGGAAAGGATGCAATTAACTGTATAAAAAACTCAGGGGATCAATATTTGGTGCGTAAACATTCACCACAGCAACTTTTTGCTTATAAAGAACACTGGTAATCACCAAAAATCTGCCATATGGATCATAAATTGTTTCATAATGAACAAACAGAATTGAGGAGTCAATAAAAATAGAGACTCCTTTCACCTTAGACTGTGAATTTGAATGAAACTGCTGTCCTCTCCAAAACTTGAAAAATCGTTGATTGTCATCTTGCCTTACATGAGTTTCCTGAACAAAGATAATCTGAGCATTTAGTCTACGAAGAGCTTTAAAAATTGTTTACCTCTTAATGGGATGGTTCAAGCCATTCACATTCCATAAAAGGAAGTTAGTAACTTTATCCATATTGCTTGTAAAAATCCTGTGGGATGTAAAGGGTTAATTTCTTAAAGCCTAATAGTTCATGATACTGGAAGAAGAAGAATCTAGGGCGGAGCCAGAAGTAACAACATTTCTAACATTTTTGTAGATCAGAATTTGCACAAATGAAGAACACTAAATAAGAAACAAGAGACCCCTCCCCCCCACCCCTGTAAATCCCATAACTGACCAATACACAGTCAGTAAGCTACCTAATCCCTTCCCTACCCCCATCTCTCCTAGCAACAGCGCCCAACATAGAGAAGATCATATTTTGCCACTCCATAGCCATAACACGTTCATTGTTATCGTTTGAAAGAGAGAAAAAAAATACATGCTGGCAATGGAACTGAAGAGCGAGTGCTACATATTATTATCCAAGGTCAAAATATGAAAGACAAGAACTGAGTTTGATTTGATTTGATTTGATTTGATTTGATTTTTACTTTATTAATCCCCTTATTCAGGGGAAATTCTGATATCCTTGCAGCACACTAATAAAAATACAACATAGCATTAAGAAGTTTAACATTAAACATA
>CM075979.1:41454172-41493993 GCA_038087875.1 Malacoraja senta | reverse complement strand
GAAGTCCAGTCCCCATCCCCATGTCCACCCATAGTCGGGCCTATTGAGGCCTCCACATTCGCCACTACGGAGGCCCGATGTTCCTGGCCGTTCTCGCCAGGTGATGATACTCCGTCGTCAGGAGAACCCTCTCAGCGGCTTGGGGTGCCAGGAACGGCCGCCTTCTTACTGGAGACCGCGGCTTCCAAGCCAACAGGCCGCTCTGGACGGAGCTGCACATACTGGCGATCTCGGCGAGAGATCCCAGGCTCCGCGATGTTAAAGTCAGCGCCGCCGCCCGCAGCTGGCCGCTCCACAGACCCGGAATGTTTCTATCGGCGGCCCCGCAGCTGGCCGCTCCACAGACCCGCGATGTTTTCACCGGCGGTCCCCGCAGCTGGCCGCTCCACAGACCTGCGATGTTTTCACCGGCGGTCCCCGCAGCTGGCCGCTCCACAGACCCATGATGTTTTTCACCGGCGGTCCCCCGCAGCTGGCCACTCCACAGACCCGCGATGTTTTCACCGGTGGTCCCCGCAGCTGGCCGCCCCACAGACCCGCAATGTTTCCACCAGCGGTCCCCGCAGCTGGCCGCTCCACAGACCCGCGGCTCCGCGATGTAGGGAGTTCCCTTAATTTGTCAAATGACAGGGGAACACAAATTAACAAAGACATTCTTAAATATAAGTATATATAAAAGAAAAACAACTCGTCCAGTTAAATTCTTAATCATTACCAAACGATATGTTGTCAAAATAGGAACAGTAAATCTCCAATTATAACTTGATTAGCTATCAATTACTCCCCTTCACCCTCGTAACTCTCCAAAAAGTTGGAAGCGTCTTGAGGATTGTTAAAAATCGAGTGTTACCATTAAAAAGTCGTATATACTGTCTACTGGATAAAGTAAGGCTGGGCACAGTTTTTTCTTAAACAGATCAGACATTACATTATGAAAGGACTTTCTTATTTCCAAAAGCTCGTAACTATAATCAGGAACAAACTGAAACTTGCATCCTTCATATTCAACCACGCCCAACGTTTTTGCTGCCTGGAGAATATTCTCCTTCATTTGCAAAAAGTGAAACCGAATAATCAAGTGTCTCGGTTTATTACCAGATTTCTTCCCAATCCTGTGTGCGTTATCCAAAACCGGAAGATTTTCATTGTGCTCAATGTTGAAAGTCTCCTTTACCATTTTAGAAGCATAATTTATAACATTATCTCCTTCTTGACCTTCCGGCAAACCAACAATTCGTAAATTCAATCGACGACTTCAGTTTTTCAGGTCCATATTTTTAGTCTTATATTGCTGAAGTGCTCGAGTATTTTCATTCATTCTCCATTCCAGTTTATCAATCTTCAAATCTCTCTCCTGGCCCAGGGTTCGCAAGTTGTCGATTTGTTCCTTTTGTTCACGAAGTTCATCTTGTAACATAGACAGCTTTCCTTGAACTTCCATTCAAATTGGTCGAAACTCCTTTCACCATTTCTTCCAAACTGCCAAACCTTGTTTTTCATTTCATTTTCAGTTCATTTTTCAATTCATCGTTCATTATCGATATTGCTTCTATGATACTAGAGTCAGAAGCTGTGGCTGTGGTTGTGGCTTTCCCCTGTTCCTTCCTTGGGGAGCCTCCTTTCTTCTTGTCTCCATCCTTTCTGATTAAGGCGTGTAAAAGTGTTATCAACACTTTATGAAAAGTTAGACCGTGCCTTGAAGTCAAGTAGTCACAAGTAACATTGAAAGAGTGGTAAGTGAAAGTTAAAAGTAAGGGAGCAAACAAATTTGCAACCTTTTACAGCATGCTGCCACTAGGAGAGTCAACATTTCCAAACCAAAGGCAACACAGCTTTAGCATTTCCAAACCAAAGGCAACACAGCTTTAGCATTTCCAAACCAAAGGCAACACAGCTTTAGCATTTCCAAAATAAAGGCAACACAGTATTAGCATTTCCAAACTATATTTTCAAACCAAATTAAGGGCACAGACAGGTCAGTAAAACCACTCACAGTTTAGTAGACATGTGTTCAGTGTTATTCACAGCTCAGACTGAGAGACGTGACCCTCTCGCTCCCCCATCTTGCAGAGACTGACTGAGGGTTTTATAGTCCCTCCGGAAGGGGCGTGGCCTTCAGGAGAGAGAATCTCAAAATATTTTAAACACTAATAACTCTTTTATTTTTCATCGATGGGAAAAATCCTCTTATCCTGCGCAGCGGAGGGGGACTGAGTAAGATGGCCAAAAATCACAGCCGTAAGTGGCAGTTTTTTTTCTAAAATCAATATACAGAACAACAGGAAGTGGTCAAGATCAGACTTTTAGTAATATAGAAGGAGTTTTATTGCAAAAATTCCTCCATTTATTGATGCTCCTTAGGATCATGTCATTTACTGAATATTTTTCTATTTCATTTGATCTCCTAAAATTTACAAATTCACATTTGTGCAGATTAAACCATCTGCCATTTGTTTGCCCAAATTTCCTTGGACAATCTTCCTCACATAAAAATCTTCAATCCAATCTTTATGTTGTCTGCAAATTTACTAATCAGACCTCCTGGATTTTAATCTAAATTACTTTATATTTACTGTACGTTACAAAGAACAAATCCTTGTAGAATATTATTTGTCACTGATCTTTTGTCAAAATGGGACCCTCCACCACTACCCCCTGTCTTCTGTGACCAAGCCAATTTTGTATTCAACAAACCAACTCACCTTGGATACCATGTGACTTCATCTTCTTGATCAGCCTTTGATGAGGGACAAACTATATATAAATATTTACATGTTATTAACTGAAAAATATAATGACCCTTTATTTATAACTAATTAAGTTATTTAATGTAGTTATACAATTTTGAAATTTTTCTTTGGATGTTGGAAATTATTACAATTTTCGAGAGCCATGACATTGAAGTTCTATTGATGGATCAGATGTTGTGGAAACACAGACTTGTCAATTCTTCTTAAACAAAGGAAAAAATATTGGTATTCTCCAGATTTAGTTCAGTTTAGTTTAGTTTAGTTTAGAGATACAGCGTGGAACGGGCCCTTCGGCCCAATGAATCCGCGCCGACCAGCGATCCCCACACTCACTAACGGCATCCTACACACAATAGGGACAATTTACCAAGACAATTAACGTACAAACCTGTACGTCTTTGGAGTGTGGGAAGAATCCGGATATCCAGGAGAAAACCCCCGCAGGTCACGGGAGGATGTACAAACTCTGTACAGACAAGCACCCGTAGTCAGGATCAAACCCTGGTCTCTGGGGCTGTTAAGGCAGCAACTCTCCCGTTGCGCCACCAGGCCAATCTCTGCCAAGGCACCAGGCAATCATCCTGCCTTGCCTCCCTCAGTATCCTGGATAGGTCCCACCACACCCTCGGACTTATACATCAAATTTTCTTCACGTGACCCAATATCTCCTCGTTCTTAATGTGAACATGCCCTAAAATATCAACTTGCCTTTCCATGTATCTATGTACTTCCCTTTGGCGAATGCCAAAGCACAACACTCTTTAGTGACCTTGCTCACTTCCTCTGGCTCCAAGCAAAATTCCCTTTCTTTGTCTTTGTTTATAAGTGATCCACAACACACACATGGTGAAATCAATCTTTATTCCATAGGCAAACGGGAACATTCAAACAGCCAGCTGCTCACGTGTGGCTCCGGCTAGCTGGTGTGTGAGAGAGAGTTGACTGTCCTTGTGTATGTAGTACCATAATACTATGTGATGTGTGGCATGCATATATGTGTGGTGAAGGTATAAAGGCATGAATTAATAAGGGTTAATCTACATCCTTCCTCTTAAAGAAGTAAAGCATATATATATTGATTAATAGGCCATATTGTAAAACACCAGTATAAAGTGCGGCATTTATTACTTTACTGCATATGAGAGCAACATAAAACTAAACGGGTCATTCACAGTTCAGGTGTAGCCGGTTAAATTTTCCAATCAGTGGGTTTGGTTTGCAGACACGACCTGCACGTGTATGGAAATAACCCCCCACCAGACACCTCATCCTTCGCTGGGGAAGCAAGTCCCTTATCGGGTGTACGCGGAGGAGAAGACACCGGTGGAGATGGGGGCACTGGGGAAGGCAGGGATGGCGCTGGCAACAGCAGAGGAATCACTGGAGCGGCATTCGCAGAGCGTGAGGGAAGACTGGCGGACTGGTCCCGGTAAGGACGTGGAGGTGCCGGTTTATTAACCAGGAGGAGGTGTTGGTGGGTTCGCCGATAGATGCCGTTGTCAATACTGAACAGGTACGAGTCATGGCTCTACGGTGGACCTCAGAATGACACCGAGGCGGTCGTAACCTCGGAGTGACCGCAAACGAACAACCTTGTCCTTTGTTGAGCGGTTGAAGCGGCGAGCTGGTTTTATCGTTGTATTTTCGTTGTATGTCGCGGAGGCGTTGGAGCTGGGATTAGATAACTGACGGTGCATGCACTTGTGGTTGTAGTAGTTGCTTGGCCATAGGCAGGGTGGAGTAGGTTCACCGTGACATGAGCCATTCGGCTGCAGATCTCAGAAGAGGGTCACGGACGATGTTCTGTAGGTTGAGTAAGTCGAGATAAACATCAGAGCCGGCCCTGTGTGAGCGTTCCATTAGTTCTTTTGCACTTTTTACCGCAGGTTCAGCCAGGCTGTTAGACTGCGGGTACTCGGGGCTATTGGTAAATGTGGTGAAACTCCCAGTTTTTCGCGAAATTTCTGAAGAGCTGACTGGAGAACTGAGGTCCATTGTCTGTGAGTAGCTTTAGGGGGGCTCCGTGGATAGAGAAGTGGCTAGTTAGTTTCTGAATAACCATGGCTGAGGTCGGGCAACTGAGCAGGTCGATTTCAAACCATCCTGAGTAGGAATCGACTAAAACCAGGTATTGTTTGCTGGGCCACTCAAATATGTTGGCTGCTACTGTGGACCAGGGTAAGTCCTGTGTGGGGGGCGGGAGAAGTTGGTTGTTTCTGTTGGTGTGGGGTCAAGCTACTGCAGATCGGGCAGGCAGCACCTTCTCGAGAATGTAGTTAGCCATGTCTGGCCAGAACAGCATGCCTTTTGCATGTTGAAGGGTTATTTCTGCAGCATTTTGTGACACTAGGATGTCTAAACCGGCAGATGGGAGGCATGAGACCATCATAACTGCGTACCCCTCGTGCTCATCATCAGACAGGTGGTTTTCGCAGAGATGCCCGTGAGAGGGTGTCCAGCTACGGGCATGTCCTTACCATGTTTGTAGGTTAGTCTAATGTCATATCTCGGTAGTTCCATCATCATGCGTTGTTAAATGTGCTGGTGCCGTGTAGGTTGATTTACTGAGGATACTAACCAGGGGCTGGTGATCTGTTCGACCGTGATTGGGTTGCCAAGATAAAGTCCTTGAATTTCTTGCGAGTAGCTCCTTTTCGATTTGAGCGTAGCGCTGTTCAGTGCGGTCATGGTACGGGAGGCATAGACAACTGGTCTGGAAACCCTTTCCGTCGTCTTGTAGGGAAGCAGCGCCCAGTCCATACTGGAGGCATCGCAGGTGAGGGTGATGGGTAACTTGGCATCAAAGTATGCGAGGGTTGTTGCGCAAGACATTTGTTGTTTGAGGGTTTCAAATGCCATCTGCTTGTGTTGGTGCCAGGACTAGGTGGGTATCCTTGTGGGTCAGTTGTCGCAGCGGGGGCAGACAGCTCGCTGAAGTTTGGGATACATTTTCCCAGGTAGTTTACCATGCCTAAAAAACGTTGTAGAGCTGTCATGTCCGTAGCTGCTGGCATTTTGTTGATGGTAATGATTTTAGACAGGGTCTGGCTTAAGTCCTTTGTTGGTGAACTCGTGGCCCACATAAATCATTCGTCGACCCGAAAACCTGCACTTGAGAGGGTTGAGTTTGAGATTTTACCTCCTGGCACGATCCAGGACCTGTTTCAGGTTTGAGTCAAGTTCTGTGCATTGCGCCCAGTGATCAGGATGTCATCCACGATTATGTAACTTGGGTACCCAGCAAAGAGTTGTTCCGTTGAACGCTGAAAAACCTCACTGGCTAGATTGATGCCAAATGGCATTCGTAAAAATCGGGTAGCGTCCGAAGGGCGTCGCGAATGTGGTTAACATGGAGGATGCATGGTCTAGTGGCATTTGCCAAAATGAGTTCTTTGCATCTAGGACAGAAAAGATTGTGGCTTAATCCAGGTTGGCAGCGACTTCTTCCACTGTCTGCATTGGGTGGTGTGGCCGTTTGATGGCAGTATTGAAATCCTTAGGGTTGATGCAGATCCTTATTTCGTCTTTGTTTTTCTTGACTGCTGCAACCATGGTGGAGACCCAGGAGGAGGGGTCGTTGACAGGGGCTATTACACCCAGTGTTTCCATTCTGTCTAGTTCAACTTTGACGCGGTCCTTCATTGCCGTAATACCATGTGAAGGGTGGCATGCATATATGTGGGTGAAGGTATAAATGGCATGAATTAATAAGGGTTAATCTACAGTCTTTGAATGGACCTACTATCTTTTTAGTTACCCTCGTGTTTTTAAAGTATGGATTACATGTTCTTGGGATTCTCCTGAATCCTTCTTGTCAAGGACTTTTCATGGGTCCTTACATATATAGTTTTTTTATTTCACGGACATACAATATCTCTTGTCACATAGATTTCCAAAACTTGCCATTCCATTCTTCCATCTTCACAAGAACATACTGGTGCTGAATTCAATCCAACTGGTGATTCAAAGATTCCCACGTGTCAGATGTGGATTTATCCAATAATAGATGTGGATTTATCTATTCTTCCCAGTTCCCGTGTAATACTGTTGGAATTAGTTCTGTCAAACTTAAACATTTTCTACAAGGTCCAGTGTTATCCTTATTCATGATTAATGAAAAATATAACATTAATCCAGTTTTAAAACTGTATTAAGTTGACAAATGATTATACATTTCTAAGAAAATTATATTGCATACATTAATTTCGGGCAATTTTCAAGAAAAGCTTGTCAAATGTTATTGTTGCATCACTGTGGGTGAAAATTAAATCAGCAGACATCTATAATTCCGTGTCCATTGTGTTGGAATTGAAGGGGACAGTTGTAAAAGCTTTTAAATTAAAGTGTTTGTCAATCAGACTAATGTTAGATTACCGCCAAAAAAACAAAACATTTTATGAAACAACCCAGCTGTGTCGTCTCCCATTAAACTGAAGCATATAAATGGTATATTTACTTCATGTGGTTTGCCGCAACCCACTTTGTTTTGTTCCTTATACAATAAATAGTTCTTTTTGGAATGTCTATCTATCCTTCTTGTGTTCCAGTTAGCTATTTTTCATTGCCCTACTGACAAATAGATTTCAATGTTCAATTCAACCACTTCACTTGATTTGCTGTGGATCTATCTGCCTGTTTACGGTTTACTTGAAATTTACTTCAGCAACTTTTATTCTTTTCTTTCACCATTCTGCCAAATGCTCAATTTACAAGCTCAAAATCCATATGTTAGATTTCAAACAGATTTTAATCTTTCTTAACATTAATGGAGAAAATGTGGACCTACACAGTGCAGGTAAGAAATTTGACATTCCCTCTTGAACCGGGAATATCAAATATGGAAAATGAACAGAGTCCTTGTTTGTCACAAAGCAACACAACAACAAAAGAACTGTTTAGGCATAGTTCTCCAGTATCATTCACCTCTTTATTCAAAATTCAACTATAAGATATAATTCTTAAAATGACTTTTAATTTTCTTCTTTCCATTCTTCGCTTTCCCCTGCGACATTCCATCTGACTGAAGCAATCTTTAGAAAAACAGATCTTTTTTTCTCCTTTTCCACAATAGCCCAGAAGGGGGGAGATGGCACCCGCCGGCAGTCTGTTAGGTTTTCATCTTTTTGTTATTTTTAGCACTTGTTAAAAGTTTGTTTTAATGTACTTCGGTTTTGTATTATGTGGGGGAGGGGGGAGGGGATTGGGGGAAACTTTTTTCAAGTTCCTACCTTCCCGGAGATGTGATCAATTTTTTTGGATCACATTCTGCGGTCTGCCATCGCTGGAGCTGGAGGCCTCCTTGGACTGTCGTGAGCCCCACCGCGGGGCCGCGGACTTTCCTTCGGCGTGGATCCCTTACCTGGGATCGCTCCCACCGCGACCTGCGGACTTACCATCAAGGGCTCGCAGTCTCGGGAGAGGCTGGTAGGGAGCTCCAACGCCGCAGAAGGTTCGACCAGCCCCGACGCGAGGTCGATCGCCCGGGCATGGGGGAGCTGACATCCCCCCGATGCAGGAGCTGAATGCCTTGATGCGGAGGGCCCAAACGCCGCCGGCTATGGGAGTCAAGACCGTCCCGTCAACGGAGGGCTCGAGGCCCCCAGGACCGAGGAAGAACAAAAGGAAGGACTTGAACTTTATTTTTGCCTTCCATCACTGTGAGGAATTGTGTAGGAGTCACTGTGGTGGATGTTCATTGTTACAATGTGTTCTTGAGTCTGTTGCTTTAATTGTCTGACTGACCTGGCCAGTGAAATTCCTCGTATGTTGCAAAACATACTTGGCGAATAAAATTTGATTCTGATTCTATTCTGATTCTGAATTGTCTTGACGGAACCAACAGTCAGCATTTCCACTGAGTTACTCCAGCATTTTGTGTCTACCTTCGATTTAAACCAGCATCTGCAGTTCTTTCCTACACAAAGACATGACAGTATGAAATAAGTTAAAATATCCAGATTTTGTGTCTATCTGTTTAGAGCCATAGAGTGATACAGCGTGGAAATAAGGCCTTTGGCCCACTTGCTCACACAGGTCAACATGTCCCACCACACTAGTCTCACCTGCCTGTGTTTGGCCCATAACCCTCTGAACCTGTCCTATCTATGTAACTGTCTAATTGCTTCTTAAATGTTGTGATCGTCCCTGCTTCAATTACCTTCTCTGGCAGCTCCTTCCATGTATCCACCATCCTTTGTGTTAAAAAGTTACTCCTCAGATTCCTTTAAAATCTTTTCTCCTTCATCTTAACCTACGTTCTCTGGTTCTCGATTTACTACTTCTACTCTGGACAAGAGACTGTGCATCTACCCACTCTATTCCTCTTATAATTTGATCATCCCTCCTCCTCCTGCACTTAAAGGAATAGAATCCCAGCCTGCTCAACCTCTCCCTACATTGAATCCTGCACACTTCCTCGTAAATCTTCTCTGTACCCTTTCCAATTTGACACCATCTTTCACCATCAGAGCTGAACACGATACTCTAAATGTGTCTCACCAATGTCTTATAAAACTGCAACATGACCTGCCAACTTCTATACTCAATACTCTGACCGAAGGCCAATGTTCCAAAAGCCTTTTTGACGACCCTATATACCTGTGACGCCAATTTCAAGGAACTATGTACCTGCACTCTGAGTTCCCTCTGCTCTACAACACTTGCCAAAGCCCCACCATTCACTGTGTAGGTCATACCTATATTAGACCTTTCAAAATGCAACACCTCTCATTTCTCTGTATTAAATTCCATCAACCACTCTTCAGCCCACTTGGCCAACTGATCAAGATCCTGCTGAATTTTGACAACCATCTTCACTATCTGCAATACCATCTATTTTGGTATCAACTGCAAACTTGTTAATCTTGCCATGTACATTCTCATCCATCATTGATATAGATAGACAAACAGGAATGGGCCCAGAACAGAATCCTGAGGCATTCCACTGGTCACAGGCCTCCAGTCCAAGAAATGAAACTTCCACTATCACCCTCTGCTTCCTTCCATTACTTATTTTAAGTAATTGAGTTTATCACTAATTTTTATTTTCTTGTAATGATTATTCAACATTTTAATTATTAGAAACAGCCATCAGATTGAGAAAGTTATTAGTTCAGCAATATAATAGTAAGATTAAACGAGAACTTACCAGTTTGAAGTTTGATCTTTATTTTATGAGGAGTTACGATGAGCGATTACGTGAAGAAGGCCGTCAGCCCGCATGCACGTCAATCTTCAAAGCAGTGGTGTGAAATCACAGATAACAGTTGTTGAACTGAACATAGTAAGATTTAGAGAAGATTAGAACTACCAGATGATCTTTATGATACATGGGTCGGGAGCGGAGGGCACGTAATCGCTCATCGTAACTCCTCATAAAATAAAGATCAAACTTCAAACTGGTAAGTTTTCGTTTAATCTTACTATTTTACTTCGGAGTCACGTGAGTGACTACGTGAAGATTTTAAAGCTCTGTGATTTCATGCCGTGAACACGAGTCCACACAACACAACTGCATCAGTTCACCATAGATGATTGAACATTAAAAAAGCATTCAGACATGACATAGATTGAAACATGCTGATGTTTTTAAATGTATAAATAATAATAATAGTAACCCCTTTCATCCAGGAGGAAACTATAAAACAGAACCTAAAAATGGGGTGGCAAATACCCTCGGTCTGGCAATATGTTAGTTGTCAAAAGATGGGAAAGGTTTGTTCGTTAGACCATCCTGCGGCCGCTAGGATGTGGTCTAGCGGAACATCCATATCCCTAGATGCTGATGTTGTTGCAGCTCTGGTGGAGTGAGATTGAGACTGCCAGTGATCACTCTTGCACAAGCCAGACCCCATATTAACCACCTGGAGGTGGTCTGTACTGATACCTTTTAATGATGGTCCTCCCCAGTCACAGGGTGAACCAGCAGATTTTCTGCGTATGGGAACAGCCATAAAAGGCTCTGTTCTAATTCCCAACATGAGTGGGAATCATGGCTGCGTAGGCCAGTCAGGCATTCCAAAATGCTTGAGACGGAGTCTTGCTGGTTTTTAGCAAGTACCAACTGATGAGGCAATGTGAAGGGAACGTATAAAAGACATTCCTCCCTAGAGTAGCGATAATGCATCTACCGCTACTGCCCCTGGGTCTACACACTTAGGTAACTGGTGATTGAGTTGAGCTGTGAACAAATCGATATTACCTTTTTGGTTTTAGTTCATGGAGGTAAATAATGAGACCAGTTAGATTACCAGTGTCTCTAACTCCAGGTCCCTTACCTTTGCTGGAGTTTCAGCGAAGTTTCATTCGCAGACTCTGTCCACATGTTTGTCATTTCCATTAGATCGCTGATGCTGCGCCAACTTCTCTTGTCGTGGCTATTCCGTCCCCGACGGAGCAGCAATTTTAGAGGCAAAGCACACCGCTTCCCCTCAAGCGATTGTCGTACATTATGCATTAAGCATGGGATCCCGGCACATAGTCATATTCGGGTTCCTGTTTGGAGGTAATCCATACTAACCTTTGACACTCTTTTAGAGTGGGAGTAATTGCACCTGAACCAGGTGTACCATCCATATCCTCAAATTGTCTGTGCATGCTTCTGTACCAAGCATGTTTTGCGACACCATCTCCCATAGTCTTTTGGATGGGAGAGGGGAGTGGGAGGAAATTTGCAACCCAGAACCAGGAGCTGCTGCCTGACATGCCTTAGGATGGAGCATTCTTTGACTGCAACGAATCGCAATCTTGTCTGACATAGATGCCCAAGACTTGGCACTCACTCTGAGTTGGGGTTGTCAGGTTGCTTCCTTCAGCAGCCACCAGGACTAGCTGTGCAAATCGATGCTCTGTTGGTATCTTCATTTATCAAGCAGGCTGTACGTGCTAGTGACTCCGAGTCCTGCTCCTTTCCGATGTCGATGCAGTCTACAGGGAAGGACTGGAGCGCCTCTGGCCCCCGTATGCCAGACATAGAGAGAGAAATGCTGGAAAAAGCCTGCCAGTTATTTGTCATGGGCGAAGACGTTTACATGAATGAAGACGCCCATCCCAGTTAAATCAGAGATTTGATCACTTTATTGATATGAATAAAGTCGGCGTCTGGGGGAAGAATCTTCCACAGTCCCTTTAATGAGCGGAATTACCATGACACCACCATGTGTGCTCGCACAGGTGACTGATAGGTATGGCTCAACAAGGCTTTCCAAGCCAGGGATCTATAAAGCCATGGCAGGTCCGATTCCACTACACACTTTATTGGTGTAAGTGATAAATAATATAGCTTGTAATTTCCCTCTATTAACACAACTAAATTGGCATGATGATACATATTATGATACCATGAACAAACCACTGAACTGATAAATTAGTCAGAGGATACCAGCATAATGGTGCCCACCCTGTATAGCCCTACTTTTTAAAAGAATACACTATACCTGCTACTGCCAATGGAGGCGTGGGGGTGTTTATCTAGTAACGTGAGGGGAACTCTGCCCCCCCCCCCCCGGGTATTCTGGAACCTTATGGCTCTGTCCCACGGGTTTGCGGTCGTTGGCGGTGAAGCGCGTCGTCGCCGGAAGAGGGGACCGCACGGCAACCACGAGAGCACCGCACGGATGATGCACGGGGGGCCAAGTACGGCCGGTTCAACGAGCTTGCGGTTTCGGCTGATGACGTCTTTCGGATCGCGGGGCTGTGGCGGCGGCCGTGCCGCACACGTACCTCACTGGCGGCGGCTGTGGCGGCGGCCATGCCGCACACGTGCCTCGCAGGCGGCGGCTATGGCGACGGCCGTGCCGCACACGTGCCTCACTGGCGGAGGCTGTGGCGGTGCAGGTTCGACTCACGGCGCTCGTGCCTCACTGGCGGCGGCTGTGGCGGTGACCGTGCCGCACGCGTGCCTCACTGGCGGCCGCTGTGCAGTAGGAACATATTTTTGGACAGTGTTGGGTTTTTTTTAGCACCGTGCGGTGTTGGGAACAACGCCGCATGGCACCGGAATTGTGCGTTTGACCGAGCCCGGGGTCTCTGGTGGCCCAGGAGTGGTAGATAGTTCCTGTTTCGCCGCCAATGACCGCAGACTCGTGAGACAGGCCTTTTACTGATGAATTGCAGTATGTGCCATGGACATACTTCCGGGGTAGCAGTCAGTCACACACTGACCCTTCGTATTCCTCTCCTCAGAGAGGGGGATTAGTGAGCAGCCCTGTGCACAGGCACTGTCGTAGGCCCCCGTGGACCTGCGTTGGTGTGGTCGTTTCATGGACCATATCAGGATGGGTTAAACGTCCTGGCCGGGCTCATCAAGCCCAGGCCTCTCCATATGGTTGCCTACCTTTTGGGCTGCCGAAGTCGGAGTCGCTAACCGCACTGTCAGCGACTTGGGTAGCGAACCCGACGGCCACCGGCTACCCGCTCTCCCGCGGTCCGTAGCGGGCATCCCCGCGGACTGTAGTTTCCTCGCGGCCCGTCCGGATTTGGCCCCGTATTTAATACCCTCGGAAGTCGCTGACTGCACTGTCAGCGACTCAGGCAGCAAACCCGATGGCCACCCGCTACCCGCACTTCCGCGGTCCGTAGCCGGCATCCCCGTGGTCCATAATTGGTTTCCCCACGGTCCGTCCGGGTTTCGCCGCATATTACTATGTCCACAAGGAAAACTCTGCGAAGAGAGATTCCTGCAACAAAAGGACAACCTGAAAAGTAAGTTCGAAAACTTACCTGTAGGATTTGAAACTTACCACTGGAGGAGCGACGCGCCGCCAGCCAGTCGTTGCACAATGCGGTAGACGTAATGACGTGCATGCGGGCTGACGGCCTTCTTCACGTAGTCACTCACGTGACTCCGAAGTAAAATTTAGGCTGACACTCTAAAGCCAAATTAGACTACCCTGGGCATTGTAGGCAGGGCTACCTTCAATGTCTACCACCAACCGTCTTTAGGAAGGAATCGTGAGTGGCATTGAGTAGCTGTAAATCTTCTGCTGAATGTGTTTCCACAAAGTTGTTGGATATGGGATTTCAAGGATGATGTGGGAAAAAGTGTCTATTTGTAGTTCAATTGATGTATTGTAGTTCCATACACCTGCTTCCATTGTCTTAATGAATAATGAAAGGCCTAGATAGAGATGATCAAATAATGAAAGGCGTAGATAGAGTGGATGTGGAGAGGATATTTCCTGTCGTGGGAGTCTAGGACTAGAGAGCTCAGACCCAGAATCAAAGGACGTACATTTAGAATGGAGACGAGAAGGGATTTCAGAGTGTGGTGAATCTGTGGATCATTGCGGCTGTGGAGGCCAAGTCATTGGGTATATTTAAAGTAGACTAGACCAAGTGGTTGTGGGGGTGGGGGGCGGCCTGCGGCATCACACACACACTAATTACACCCACCCCACACACACACTAATCATCCCCTTGATATTATATTAATATTATTAATTTGCTCCTATTCCCCCATCCCCCGCCCTATCCACTCACATATAATAATAATAATAATAATAATGGATTTTATTTACGGGCGCCTTATACCGAGGTCTCAAGGACACCATACAGAGATTTATAGAAAACATATAATCAGAATTTAAAAAAAATTGGTTATAAAGACCAATACATAAATCAGGGACAGAATTCCTTCCAAAAACACAAAAAAAAGAAAATCAGAAGCACAATTTGAGGAGAGAGCAGCGGCAATTTAACGCCAGCGTCCACTCTCCCCTCCGACCGCCATCTTGAACACAGACTAACAAATACAATTACAAACAATTACATACAAAAATCATCCCCCCACGATGATTTCCACTGTGGGGGAAGGCACAATGTCCAGTCCCCAGCCCCAGTTCACCCCAAAAAAGTCAGGCCAAATGAAGCCCCCGCTATTGCCTCTACGGAGGCCCGATGATCCTGGCCGTTCTCGCCGGGTGATGTAGCCCCGGCGTCGGGAGAGTCCTCCAGCAGCTGGGCCACCTGGAACGGCCACATCCCTCACCGGAGGCCGCAACTACGGCTGGAACGGCCGATTTCCCGCAGGCGTCCGCAGCACCCGAAGCCGACAAGGCCGCGCCGACTTGGAGCTCAAGGCTCCCGGTGTTGGAGTCGGCGCCGCCACCCGCAAATGGTCGCTCCAGTCCCGGAGGTGTTGAGCTCGGCGGTCCAGCTCACCGGAGCTCCAGCGCGTCGGTCCAGCGCGGCGACCCAGGCAAGGCATCGCCTGCTCCGCTGCACAGTAGCGCTCCAGCGCCGTGCCGCCACCGAAGCTGAGGGTGCTGTGCGGTTCCCGCCAGGAAACGCCGCTCCACGCCGCTCCACGCCCGCTGGTAGGCCGCGAGGACGGGTCGAATGGGCAGCCGGAGAGAAGGCTGCCTCACCGACCAGGTAGGGACCGGGAAGTGATTTCCCCTTGTTCCCCCCACATCAAAAGGCAAAATAAATAAAAACAAAGACTTAAAGAAAACTAAAAACTAAAAACTAGGTAAAAAAGTACAATATAGCCCCCAACTCGCACGCGCGGCTAGATAGGGAGAGGGATGGGGGTACGGAGGACAGGGGTAGAGGGCAGGTGCAGAGACAGAGGGCAGAGACAGAGTGGAGAGGACAGAGTGGAGAGGACAGAGTGGAGAGGACAGAGTGGAGAGGACAGAGTGGAGAGGACAGAGGCAGAGGGCAGAGGGCAGAGGCAGGGGACAGGGGCAGAGGGCAGGGGCAGAGACAGAGGGCAGAGACAGAGGGCAGTCAGAGGGCAGAGGACAGAGGACAAAGGAAGACGGCAAGGGGCATGGGCAGAAGGCCGAGGGCAGAGGACAGAGGGAAGAGGACAGAGGCAGTGGGTAAAGGCAGAGGGCAGAGGGCAGAGGGTAGAGGCAGAGAGAGGGCAGAGGCAGAGGCAGAGAGCGGCAGCTACCTCCCCACCACGAGGACACGAGGACCCCGAGCGAGGCGGCGAACGGGCAGGCGGGCCGGTGGGCGAGCGAGCGATAGCGGCGTCGACCAAAGGACCGCGAGTTGGGCCGCCTCAGTCTTCAGCTATGATCTTTGGACTTCAGTCCATGGCCCGACTTCATCTCCGGCTGCGTCTTTTGAATAACGGGATGGAGGACGGAGGGTTGGGGGGGGGGGGGGGTGACGTCACTCGCATTGTGAAGAAGAAGGCACGCAGACCCATTGTGACATCATCGGCAAAAGACAGTCAAGTTTTGTCAGATTTTTGAACATTTTCATTAATAACTCGAGAAATAAAGCATGACATTTTCAGAAAAGGCGATTTTGGACTCCACGGGAAAAATGTCTACTGGAAGTTATAAAAATTCTACCGTTACCGCGTCGTTTTTTTCGAGAAGATGTGATTACACACACACAAATCCGCATACAAGATGAGAGTTTTATAAGTGCAGCAGGTGCAGCAGGCAGTGAAGAAAGCAAATGGTATGTTAGCATTCATAGCAAAAGGATTTGAGTATAAGAGCAGGGAGGTTCTACTGCAGTTGTACAGGGTCTTGGTGAGACCACACCTGGAGTATTGAGTACAGTTTTGGTCTCCTAATCTGAGGAAAGACATTCTTGCCATAGAGGGAGTACAGAGAAGGTTCACCAGACTGATTCCTGGGATGGCAGGACTTTCACATGAAGAAAGACTGGATAGACTCGGCTTGTACATGCTAGAATTTAGAAGATTGAGGGGGGATCTTATAGAAACTTACAAAATTCTTAAGGGGTTGGACAGGCTAGATGCAGGAAGATTATTCCCGATGTTGGGGAAGTCGAGAACTAGGGGTCACAGTTTAAGGATAAGAGGGAAGTCTTTTAGGACCGAGATGAGAAAATGATTTTTTACACAGAGTGGTGAATCTGTGGAATTCTCTGCCACAGAAGGTAGTTGAGGCCAGTTCATTGGCTATATTTAAGAGGGAGTTAGATGTGGCCCATGTGGCTAAAGGGATCAGTGGGTATGGAGAGAAGGCAGGGATTGGATACTGAGTTGGATGATCAGCCATGATCATACCGAATGGCGGTGCAGGCTCGAAGGGCCGAATGGCCTACTCCTGCACCTATTTTCTATGTTTCTATGTTTCTATGATTGATAGGTTCTTGATTAATAGGGCACCAAACGATATGGGGAAAAGGCAGGAGAATGGGGTTGAGAGGGAAAAATAGATCAGCCATGATCGAATGGCAGAGCACTCAATGGTCATTCTGATGGTAGAGGTATAGGAGGAGCTCTCAGGGTAGTGAAGGAAAGTAATTGCAGTGCAGTGTGAAAATAGTACATACTGCAGTTCAGACAGTGAATGTTTTGGAAGGTGGATGTGTGGCCAATCAAACAGGTTGTTTTGTCCAGGATGTTATCAAGCATTCTGGGCATTGTAGAAGCTGCAGCAATTAGAGTTGTCCAGTTAAATAGAGTTTTGGGTGAGACATAAGGAGGTTCTTGTTGACCATGTTTAGATAAGAATACATCATATAAAGCTCTGATGCAGAAAGATAGTTTGGATTTTTACTAAAGATTGTGGTTCAGTCGTGCAAAAAGATGGCAGGAGTTTGCTCTGGCGGATTAAGGCAAATCCAAATTGATTTTATGTACATTAATGGAAAGAGGGTGATTTCGGGAGAGAATAGGGGACCCTTAGAAACCAAAGTGGCAATCTCTGTGTGGAGACACAGGAGATGGGCAAGATCTTCAATGAGTTTTTCTCCTCTATTTACTTTGGAGAAAGGTGTGAAGACTGGGGAACCTAGGACAGTTAACTGAAATGTCTTGAGGAATCAAGGAGGTATTGAACATCATAAGGCATATGAGGATGGATAAATCTCCTGGGCCAGATCAGATAAATCCAAGGACGTTTGGAAGCTCAAGAAGACATTGCAGAAGGCCATGCCGAGCTGTACGAATAATCATTAGATACCGTGAGGTGCCAGAAGCCTGGGGAGGTGGTTAATGTGTGCCTCTATTTAGGAAGGGCTGCAAAGAAATGCCAGGGTACTATAGACCAGTGAGCCTAATGTCTGTGGTAGGAAAATTACTGGAGAGTATTCGGAGGGGTAAATATATATATGTATTTGGATAGACAGGGGCTGATTATGGGTAGTTAGCACGGTTTTGTACATGGGAGATCATGGTCTCGCGAATTCCATTTTTTAAAGAAATAAGTAAAAAGATTGCCGAGGACAAAGAGAATAACTAAAGTTCAGATCGATTAACAGACCACTTTGATTGCCTGGATGAAATGCACCCCGTTGAAAAGAAGGTACAACTGACAACAGCTTTGGAATACCCAGTATAACTTGGTATCAGCAGAATTTTCAATTGCTATCAGATTGCCATAACTTTATTGCTAACTGCTAACAACCTCACTATTATTCTCAATGCAAATTCAGGGCCAAGATTTTTTTGCCGCGCAAGAGATTGTGATTTACACTCCAGGTTATGTGCTGCTGGGCAGATTATTAATGTATGAATATTTCAGAATCTTTGCAGTACATCTATTTTTGTTGGCTATAGAAGTGCCGTGAGTAATTTTTTAGGCTGATGATTCTGCCGGGAATGGATCATTTCATGTCAGCTGGGAGCTGATATTTTCTTAAGATACTCTCTTAAGACAACCCTAATATTTAGAAGAAAATGGTTTCAAATTTCGGCAGTAAAAATTTAGTGGAAATCAATTCTGCATAGTTGCTGAGCATTTTAGCAATCGTTTCTGAGAGCATGGCTTGAAAGCTCACTTCAGAAAGTTGACTGGATAAAACGGGTTACAAATTGCTCATGCCTTTCAGCTATAACAAAAATGCGTAAAACCACAGGAGCTGCTTTGAAACACACCCAATTTCACCCAATATTATTTACATCATCATGAATTGCTCGCAAATCATGAAGCAGATCATAAAGTCTGTGAACGATGCCATATACTGTATCAAAAATAATAATAATAATAATACATTTTATTTATGGGTGCCTTTCAAAAATCTCAAGGACACCTTACAAAGTTTAACAAATAGTAGAAACATGTAAGCAGAATGAAATAAATAGTAAAGACAACACGAGTACACAAATTAAAGAGAGGATTCAATCCAAAAACAAAAATCAAAAACACAATATGGAAGAGAGAGCAGCGGCTGCTAAAGCGCGCCAGCGTCCACTCTCCCTTCCGGCAGCCATCTTGGACATAAAATAAAATATCATTAACACACAAAAATCATCCCCCCACAATGATTACCACTGTGGGGGAAGGCACAATGTCCAGTCCCCAACCCGTTCACCCAAAGTCAGGCCTATTGAGGCCTCCACAGTTGCCTCTACTGAGGCCCGATGTTCCTGGCCGTTCTCACCGGGTGTTGTTGCCCCAGCGTCGGGAGAGTCCTCGCAGCGGCTGGGCCACCTGGAGCGGCAGGTTTCCTACCGGAGTCCGTGGCACCTGAAGCCAACAAGGCCGCGCCGATTTGGAGCTCCGAGCTCCCGATGTTAGGGTTGGCGCCGCCGCCCGCTCCGCAGTCCCGCAGCCCGGAGGTGTTGAGCTCGGCGGTCCAGTTCAACACCTCCGAGCTCCAGCGTGTCGATCCAGCGCGGCAACCCAGGCAAGGCATCGCCCGCTCCACTCCGCGATAGCGCTCCAGCGCTGTGCCGCCACCGAAGCTGAAGGTGCTGGGCAGTCCCCGCTGGGCAGTCCCCGCCAGGAAACGCCGCTCCACGCCCGCTGGTAGGCCGCAAGGACGGGTCGACAGGGCAGCCCGGAGAAAAAGCTGCCTCACCGACCAGGTAGGGACCTAGAAATAGTTTCCCCCTTACCCCCCCACATTAAAAGTCAAAATTCCCCATAGACAAAAACAAGAAAAAAACTAAAAACTAAGTAAAAAAGTGAATTTAACGGACGGCTGCTGGTTAGCAGCCATTCCCCAAGATAGCTCCTCCTTAAAGATGGTGCAGGCATACATAACTGTCAATCTATCAAACACAAAAGTACTTTCTGTTCTCACCGATCATATACATAATGTGAGGAGTTATAGAAATTGATCATTTTTGTATATACAAGACTGCACATGGAGCATTTATCCTATCTCTTCCATTGTACGGTATGCACTCTAGCATTACCAATGACGATTGTGAATGTCTTCTAATCGCAGTATTGTATTGCACATAACTTTTAAAATTGAGACAATGAATGCCACATTCTACTGCCAAGGTGTGGATGACTCACCAACAAATACATTGGCCTTTTGTATCAACCATAATTTCAGGAAGAACAGATATTATAATATGGAACTGAATGATAATCACATTCATGACTTTGTGAGCTACAAATGGCATCATCCATTTAATTTGTCATGTAGCAAAACTGATCAAATGTGAGTCTCTGTTTAACACTGAAACAAAATGAGCACTCAAATTTGGGTCACAACCTCCCATTTCTGTTCCATGTTGATGCGGCACAGTGGCGCAGTGGTAAAGTTACTGCCTTACAGCTCCAGGGACCCAGCTTCGATTTTGACTATGTGTGCTGTCCTTATGGAGTTTGTATGTTCTGCCTGTGACCTTGTGGGTTTTCCCCGGGTGCTCCGGTTTCCTCCTGCATTCCAAAGAAGTACAGATTCGTAGGTTAATTGGCTTCTGTGAAAAAAAAATTGTTGCTTGTGTGGAGGATTGTGCGAGTGTACAGGCTGATCACTGGTCAGCGCTGACTAAGTCGGCCAAAGGACCTGTTTTTGCGCTGTTTTTCTAAAGTCTACTATTGAATTTCATCATTCATATTTTGAATTGGAGTTTTCGGTGTCCAGAGTGCCTATCTGAAAATTACAAGACTCTTACTGTTGCCTTTTGACTCACTCACAGCCCATAAGCTGCCATTAGCTGAACTCCCCAATTACTTCTGCACCACCTCTTGTGCAAGTTTTGGCTCATTGGCCTTCATCAGTCAGAGTATTGAGTATAGAATTTGGGAAGTCATGTTACAGTTATATAAGATGTTAATGAGGCTACATTTATGTATTGTGTTCAGCTTTGGTCACCATATAGTTATAGGAAAGATGTTGTGAAGCTTGAAAGGGTTCTGCGAAGATTTACCAGGATGTTGCCAGGACTTGAGGGCTGGAACTAAAGGGAGACGCTAGGGCTTTATTCCATGGAGCATAGGAGGATGAAGGGTGATCTTATAGAGGTGTACAAAATCATGAGAGGAATAGGTCGGGTAAACGCACAGAATCTTTTGCCCAGAGTAGGGGAAATCACGAACCAGAGGACATAGGTTTAAGGTAACAGGGGAAAGATTTAATGGAAACCTGAGGGATAACCTTTTTTACACAAAGTGCGGTGGGTGTATGGAACAAGCTGCTGGAGGAGGTAGTTGAGGAATGTAGTATTGCAATGTTTAGGAAAATTTAGACAGGTATGTGGATAAAGGTAGATTTTGAAGGAAATGAGCCAATAGCAGGCTGGCACGACTCGAGTAGTTGGGGCATGTTAGTAGGCATGGGCAAGTTAGGCCGAAAGGCCTATTTCCATGATGTATGCCTCTAAGTCACAAAGAACTGTTATTGCGCAAAGAAATGGGTTTACATATTAACGAGTATTAACAAGCAAATAATAAATTACCAAGCGATCATAACTCACCCATCTGATTTAAGCGTGCCTTGAGCTAAATCAGGCCTTGGTTTGATGTGAACTCGTGAGTCACAGGGTTGTCTATGTTTGAAGACACACAAAGCTGCAGATGTTGGAATCATGAGCAAAAGACAGGAGTTTATCTATGGGTCAGGCAACATCAGTGCAGGAAATGAAGAGACAACATTTCATATTGGGTCCCTTCTTCAGACTGATGACGTGGTGGGGGGGGGGAGAAAAGCTGAAAAAGAGAGATGGGGTTCGGGACAAATTCTAGTAAGTGATCGGAGGATACATGTCAGGTGCGGTGATGGACATGGGCAGAGTAAGTGAGAAAGGCTGGAGGTTAAAAGGATACAAAAGGGCGTCAGATAAGGAGAGAAGGTGAAGATTACAACTAGAGGAAGGAATATAGGTGAAAGGGAACAGGGAGAAAGGGGGAAAAGGGTGACAAGGGAAATATAGGACTTAGGGATGGGAGATGAGCACACAGAGGAGGGGAATTGAGCAGGTTGACTAGGGTGGTGGAAGACAATGGGAGAGATTGTGCACAGAGTGGTCGGGGCGGGCGAATGGGGTGGGAATATTATTTGAAATTGGACAATTCAATATTCAGACCATTCGGTTGCAAGCTATCCAAGCACAATATGAGGTGCTGTTCTTCCAGTTTGCATGTGGCCTCACTCTGGCAATGGGGGAACCCAAGGCCAGAAAGGTTGGTATGGGGAGGGGAGTTAAAAAGGATTGACTGTGTGAGCTAATATTAGAAGTGAAATGGTGAATAGAGTAACAAAAGTATCCTGCGGACACAATAGTTAAGCATAATGACAATGTACCTAATGTTAAACTGACAGGATTTCTTCCAGCAGTTTAGATGTTAAGTATCTGAGGAAGGATGTGCTGGCGCTGAAGGGGATCCAGAGGAGGTTTATGAGAATGATCCCAGGAATGAGTGGGTTAACATATGATGAGTGTTTGATGGCGCTGGACCTCGACTGGCTGGAGTTTAGAAGTTTGAGGGGTAACCTCATTGAAACATACTGAATCGCGAAAGGCTTGGATAGAGTGGATATGGAGAGGATATTTCCACTAGTGGGAGAGTCAAAGACCAGAGGTCATAGCCACAGAATTAAAGGACGTTCCTTTAGGAAGGAGATGAGGAGGAATTTCTTTAGTCAGAGGGTTGTGAATCTGTGGAATTGATTGCTACATAAGGCTGTGGAGGCCGTCAATTAATATTTTTAAGGCAGTTCTAGATAGATTCTTGATTAGTACAGATGTCAAGGGTTATGGGGAGAAGGCAGGAGAATGAGGTTGAGAGATCAGCTGTGATTGAATGGCAAAGTAGACTTGATGGGCCAAATGGCCTAATTCTGTTCCTATCACTTATGGACTTAAATGTTATTGCGGTACAGGAAGGAAAATCTACACTTCCTGTTCATTAAACCAACTTCATATAAATTATTCATTTATAATAATAATTAACCTGAGCAATCATTAAATCAGGGACAGAAAAATAAACCTTTATTTATTATCACTGTTAATGAAATATCTTTGAAAATTATTGAGCATTGGATGAGAGCAGGATCAGTCCCTGTCAAGAAATCTATGAGACAATGCATGACTGGCTTGGCATCTGTTTTTGCTTCCAGAGTGTAGAAAGGTGAATAAAGAAATTTGCACGCAGTGCATTTAAGAATAAATATGCAAGCTGTTAATTTATTCCTGAACATTAGTTATTTTATGTTACAATTTCCTTTATTCTCCACATTTTATTCTGAAGAAAACCAAGGTTGAAGTTAGAATAGCTGAATGCACTTCGATAAAAACCTGCCACCAATAGAAAACAATGGCTGTGCTGCAAAGAGAGATAGCACTTTAGGATATGTAGGAGTTGACAAATCGCAGAGAAATAATTAATAACTTGACATATATTGCCCTCACAGATCCAGCGTAAATGGCCAAATGCTTTACTGCAGCCATCCACGGCACCCAATTAGCTAAAAAAGAATACAAATGGTATATTCCCAACAAAATCAAATGGGGAAGGGGGAGGCGGTGGGGGGGAGGGGGGAGGTTGAATGTCAAAATTAGCATAGTCAAGTGATGATCTAAAATAATTTGATCCCCTTGCGACCTCTGCAAGACAAGGAGCTTACCATTTAAAACTGAAGAGTGCAGAAATTTCTCAGAGAATGGTGAATCACTAGGATCCGCTGGTATGGTGGTGGAGGCTGGATCATTGGAGACATTTACAGAGGATCAGAAATCTTTTTAAAGATCAAAGAATTCAGGGTATGTGAAACTGGTACAGAAGAGGAGTTGAGGACCAGGACACCAGTTGGATGGAGTAGGATAGAGGAACCACTCCTCCTCCTGTTTTTTGTGTGGTTTTGAAATAAAAGGCCAAATAAACCAAAGGATGAAAAATGGCATGTCCAAGAAAGAAATTGGTGAACAAGAGTATCAAATGATGGCAATCAAAACGGAGTCAAATCCAATGCAATGTGTTATAGTGAACATAATAATAATAAACAAAAATGAACTGGAGACAGGATGTTGTGAAGAACCCCATATAATCGAGAGAACACCAACATGGTAATGGAAAAATCAGAAACAGAAATTCAACCTTATAGGATTTTCATATTTGGAAAAGCTGGTGTAGCAGGAAATAAAAGGAAGATGGAACAACTGCACCGTGTAATGCAATAAGTAAGAAAGAGCGGCATCACAAAGAATCCAGTTGTCAACAAATTCAAAAACAGACTTTGTACATCTTGTACTGAAATCCGTCAGCAGTTGGGCTGTTCGTGAAGACTCAATGACCAATCAGAAATGAAGACAAAGTTCATTTAATTGATTCATTCATAGGATCTGCGTGTTGTGGAAAAGGTCAAAGTCATTGCTTATCAATAATATACACAAAAAGCTGAAGTAACTCAGTGGGTCAGATATCATCTCTGGAGAAAAGGAATAGGTGACGTTTCGGATCGAGACCCTTCTTCGGACTGAGAGTCAGGGGAAAGGGTAACTACATTGCTAATCAAGGGAAACTACTACTACATTGCTTATCAATAACTGTCTAAGCAAGTGGTAACAACCCACCTCTTGAACTGGTGCAGTGAAGATACTCTTGTAGTATTGGTTGATGGGAAATACCAGGAATTTGGACCTGCGACAATAAAGACATTATAATATATTTATGTTCACAATGGTATGTGACTTGAGGAGGGGAGGGGTTGTTAGTTAATTCATTTGAGGATGACACTCAATATATTCAAATATTTTAAACTAAATAACCTGAATCTATTCAGCAAATATTACTGCTTGTTTTTGCTTGGCTGCATAGGTATTTAGTTGCAGATCACTCCGCTCAAAAATAATTGATTATTATACATCAATTATTAGACCCAATGCAGAGTATTATCTTGGCTTACAATATATATTGCAAGGCAATAAAGATAGCCGAATTGCATGACAATATATCTGTATTTCATATTTCCATATGACCTATGAGGAAGCCATTTGACTTTTGGGGTCAATACCAGCTCGCAGAACAATCACAAACCACTTCCAATTTTCCCTATAGCATATTCTCTCCACAGAGGGGCAATTTACAGGAGTCAAATTAACTGTTAAATCTGCTTGCTTTTGGGATGTGAGAGAAAACTGGAGCATCTGGAGGAAACCACAAATCTAGAGCAGACACAGAGATAATGCGCATTTCAGAATTGGTCCCTGGTTAATAGTCCAATCACTGTGCCACTGTGCACATTTTAATAACAATCCTCTGAAATGGTTCAATTTTAAAATAATAACTGGCATTTTTGACACGTTTTTTTCTTGCACTAAGTTTACTAAATTTAATAATTTAACTTTAAGATTATAAATCTCGAGGCTGAGTAAGTTCAATTATTGAATCCTGAGTTTCTAATTCTTAACACGACCACTTCCCAGGTTCTGATTCATTGGAATATATTGTGAACTAATTCATCAAAGGTAACTTCATAAGTTTATAATACCTCTGTGTAATCAGATTTGCATATAACACTAATTGTTATACCTCATCGATTGTAACATGAAAATTGGAAGTGGAATGTTAATTAAAGGAAGGAAGTTACAATGAAAACACAATAACATAATAACACAGGAGCCAGATTAAGCCACCATGCTCTCAATCCTGCCCTTCCTTTCAATATGACCATGGCTGACCCATATTGGTCTCAATACGTCTTCTGTGCCACTTCTCCAGAACAATCAATTCCTCGATCTTTTGAATATTTATCTATTTCCACCTTAAATATTTCCAAGGTGGGACAAAGAGACATTATTATCTGGGACAAAGAAATCCAGAGATTCATTACAGTTTTCTTCACTTCAAAAGAAATCCTTCAGTTTTAACACATGACCTCTTATCTTGCAGCGATGTCCCCTTGCACGCAACTCTCCCACCAATGACAACATCTCACCATCTACCCTTTTAAGCTCCTTTAAGACATTATGTGTCTGAATAAGGTCTATCCTTGCTCTTATAAACTCCAAGGGATACAGCCTCATTTGATAGGGCAACCTCTCATTCCAAGAGTTTGCTTGGTGAATCTTCTGTGACCAGTCTCCAATGCTACCACACTCTTTTTTAGGCACGGAGTCAAAATATTCATAGTTATCGCAGTGTGGCAGCACCAACACCCTGTATAACTGAAACAAATCTCTCTAATCATACACTCCAAATTCTTTGTAAATAAAGGCCAAAATACTTGTTGGAACATGCCTGCTAACCTTTTGTGATTCATGCACCAGAAGACATAAATCCCTCCGAACTTCACTCATTTTCAGTTATTCGTTATTTGGATGAGTACTTTTTGATTCCTCTTCCAACGTGCAACATTTCACACTTCCTCACGTTAAACTTCATTTGCTAGGTTTTCACTCAATCTACCTATATCAATATCAGAATGTCATCATTATAGCATGCCGTTCTGCCTATTTTTGTATCATCTGCAAACTTTTAAACCTTACATTTTGGGACACAAAGTGCTGGAGTAACTCAGCAGGTCAGGCAGCATCTCTGGAGAACATGGATATTATAATCATAATAATCATAATCATACTTTATTAGCCAAGTATGTTTCGCAACATACGAGGAATTTGATTTGCCATAGTCATACCAATAAAAAGCAACAGAACACACAAAATACATTTTAACATAAGCATCCACCAGAGTGACTCCTCCACATTTCTCACTGTGATGGAAGGCGAATAAAAGTTTAATCTCTCCCTTCTTTGTCCTCCAGCAGTCGGGGGCCTCTAACCTTCCGTTGATGGGACGATC
Source organism: Malacoraja senta (assembly GCA_038087875.1). NCBI lineage: Eukaryota > Metazoa > Chordata > Chondrichthyes > Rajiformes > Rajidae > Malacoraja > Malacoraja senta. The sequence goes on along the minus strand of CM075979.1, from coordinate 41,467,328 downwards.
TTACTCCCGTAGCCAGTGGCGGGCCTCCTCGTCGAGGCAATCAAGCTCCTGCATCGGGGGGGAATCTCAGCTCCCCCGCGCAGGGCGATCTACCCCGGGTCGGGGCTAGTCGAGTCGTGCGGCTTTTGGAGCTTCCCGACGTTGTTCTAAAACCGAGACTGCGAGCTCGTTGATGTTAAAGTTCGCAGGCCGACGTTTGAGTGTTGATCTCAGGCAAGGAATCTGCTCCGATGGTAAGTCTACGCCCTTACGGTGGGGCCCAAAGTCAGTCCCGAGCAAGGCCTCCAGCTCCACGATGTTAGGCCGCAGAGTGACCGGAGATACAATCGCATCTCCGGCAAGGTAAGAGTTTGAAAAAAAGTTTCCCCCAACCTCCTACATAAAACAAACCAGAGAACATTAACATACTTTTTAAACACACTAAAATTGGCGGCGCTGTCGAACAGCAGCGGCTCGCCTGCAGTCCGTCTGTTTTTACTTTTTTTGTTGTTTTCTTTTGTCATGTTTTAGTTAAATTTTAGTTTATTGGGTTGTGTATGTGTGGGGTGGGGGGGTGAAACATGATTTTTGTCTCTTCCTTCGGGGGAATGCGACTTTTCTTGTCGTGTCCCCCTTCTCTGCCTCCGTCTCCGCCGAGGCCAAAATGGCGGAGCTGCCGGCCTCCAACTCCAACTGCGACCGACCGACCTCGAGGCTCCGGAGGCAGAGCCAGGACTTACCAGCGCGGGGCTGGCCAACTTCGGGGCTGCGGTGGCGTTCCGGCGGTGGCGACCGAGGACACTGGTGGCAACCTGAATCCGGAGGCTCGGCCGCGGGCCCGGTGGACGACATCGTCGGGAGCGCGCAGGTCACAGGTTGGTGACCTGTTTTTCTGGGGCTCCCGCAACTACAGCTGCGTCCGCTGGGCTGGAGGGCGGCAGCTTCGGCAGCTTCGGCCACCCCGGGCCGCGGAGTTTGAACCGGCCCGTCGCGGAGCACGGATTCAGCCGCGGGATCGACTTACCATCACCCGGCGGGGTCACAACATCAGAAGCCTGGATCGCCTCAGCGCAGAGGGAGAACAAAGAGGGAAGAGACAGAGACTTTAAGACTTTTGCCTCCATCACAGTGAGGAGGTGCCTGGTGAACTCACTGTGGTGGATGTTAATTTGTGTTTATTGTGTGTTTTGTTATTTATTATTATATGTATGACTGCAGGCAACGAAATTTCGTTCCGACCGAAAGGTCTGAATGACAAATAAAGGAATCTCTAATCTCTAATCTCTCTAAAATTAACGGAAAAAAAAGACGAAAAGGACAGACAGACTGTAGGCCTGCGCGTCTGCCATCGAGGCGCCACCTGCTGGAAGATGTAACGTTTCATAAGTTCATATATCACAAGAGCAGAATTAGGCTATTCGGCCCTTCGAGTCTACTCCGCATTTTCCTGCACTCCTTCTATAACCCTTGACAAATTAAAGATCTGTATATCTCCGCCTTAAAAATACCTAATGGGTTTGCCTGCACAGCAATTTGTGGCAATGTATTCTACAGATTCACAATCGTCTGAAAACAAAACAAAATTTCCTCATCTCCTTTCTAAAGGTATGTCCTTTTATTCTGAGGCTGTGGCCTCTGGTTTTAGACAATCCCACCAATGGAAACATCCTCTCCAAATCCACTCTCTCCAGGTCTTTTGCTAATCAGTAATTTTCAATGCTGTCCCCCTTGTGTATGAAATATGATTAGCATATTTAATGTCTTGCGCAATGGTACGCATGTGCAGGAGAGACTCAACGTGGCGTTCAGAATACAAGTAGCTTGTTAAATTACTCTTGTGTCCGAGTCTTATTTAAAGTCCGTTCCAAGCGCGAATACACAACAATTGGCAACGAGGATGGGATTCCATTAGCAGGAAAAGAACAGAAATGAAAAGAACAGGTCTTTCCAAGAGAAAAAAAAAGAAAGTTAAAAAAGAGTTGGTATTTGGTGCAACAAATTGGAACAGCACCAAGCAAAACGTCAAGAAAGGTCGGAGCGGGAACGCAAGGTCGCAAGGCAACAAGGCACGTTTCACCAAATAGCGCAGCTGAAAGTCTAACCAGCAGAACAGAGTCGGGGCTGCTTACCTTGAATGGGGTCCAGTGCCGTGCAGCCCACGGCCAGGTCCAGCAGCCGCCACCGACGTTGATCGAGTGTCCAGAGCCGAAAGCCCACGGACAAGTCAAGTGGACCGCCACCGACGACGAAACCGAGTCTCCGAGAGCCAGCGCTGGTGATAAAGTAAGGGCACAGCAGTAAGCGGTGCAACCCGTGAAGCCAGCAAAAGCCTGCCCGGGAAGCCACCAAAGCCAGCAAAGCCGCTAAAGCCAGCCCGTAAGGACAGCCCGAGAGGTTGCCGAGGCACCGGAGTCCAGAGACAGTCAAGTCGGACCAGTGAATTCCTCGCAGCAAAAGCTGGACTTAACAAATTTAATGTATTGTTCACTGTTAACAATAATTTAAGGAAATATGTGTGCATAGCATGTACTGTATATGGCTTGAAATATACTCATATTTTATTAACATTAATATGTTGGTTTATTAGTAGAAATCGATTAGTATAAGAATTATTAGTAGTGATTTTACTGGATAACTGCTCAGTGTGTAAAGGAATTAAGTCCAGTGCAGAGAACACTGTGTAAGAGGACAGCATGTAGTGTCCCTGAATAGCAACAGTGTAGCATGACAACTTCAATTGTTGGGAACGTGCCCCAGTTAGAATCTGGGTATAATTTTGAGGAATGGACCGAAGTCTTAGAGGCTTGGTTCACTTCAAATGATATCACCACGGAAGACAAGAAAAGAGCATTGTTCCTTACGGGCTTAAGAAGCAAGGGTTATCACACTTTACATGCGTTGCTGCAGCCAGCGAAACCCGCTAGTAAAACGTACGAGTAATGTAAGGAGGCATTAATTGCTAATTTCTCGCCAAAACCAACAGAAATAGTGCAAAGATATCGGTTTTATACCTGCACGCAAGCAAGTGAAACAATCCCACAGTTCCTAGTAAAGCTTCGACAATTGAGGGGTGTAATTTTAAGGAACTGGAGAATATGCTAAGGGATAGGTTGGTGGTAGGATGTGCAGATATTAACATCCAGCGAAAACTGTTGGGTACACCGAAACTGACCTTTGAGAATGCAGTCAATATTGCGACAGCAATGGAGGTTGCTAAACAAGACGTAGAACAGATCAGGAAGATCGGAAGGCCTCAGGATGATTTTAACCCCGTCCATCAGCTTCAAAGGAAGGAGCTTCAAAGGAAGGAAGGACTAAAGAAGACATGGAGTCCACCATGGGCATCCAGAGACAAGATTCACAACTCCAAGAAGTGCTGGAGATGTGGCGGCAGCCATGAGCCGGCGATGTGTAAATTCCGAGATGGTAGGTGCTTCAGGTGCTCGGGAACGGGTCACACCAAAAGCCAGTGTGATGCTGTTAGAGCTTACCAGCAGAGGAGGAGATGATTCCGGAAAAATGCAAACCACTTGGAGGAGATTGTTTCGGATTCATCAGAGGATCGTATGAGCCATTTGGAAGATAAATCAATTAACAAGTTGACGAACTCTGACCCGTATACAGCCACTGTGATAGTGAACGGCAGGGAGGTACAACTGGAAGTTGACACTGGAAGTCCATGGACTATAGTACCTGAAGAAGTCTTCAGAAAACTCGGTCAGGACCCCAGACTAGATCCCTGTTGCCTTAAGGTGAAATCCTACACAGGAGAGAAGGTGGACATTTTCGGACAAGCTCGATCCTCACAGGAAGCCAGAAACGCTGACCCTAATGGTAGTAAAGAAAGGTGCAAGCCTATTAGGAAGAGACTGGTTGAGGAAGTACCCTGGATTGCTGTCAAATATGGCCAGCCAGCAAACGCCGGGTCCAAGCCTTAGTCCACCGAGTAGTATACACAATTTGCAAGAGACCATGAGCTAAGTACTCAACAAGCACGCCAAGCTGTTTGATAACAGCACCCATGGAGTACTGAAAGGATACCAAGCGAAGGTGTATCCACAAGACAGAAAAAGTGGGGCAAATTTTTACAAAGCAGCTCCTGTGTCATATGCTGCTAGAAAGCAGATTGATGCCACATTAGATATAACCATATATAACCATAACAGCACGGAAACAGGCCATCTCGGCCCTTCAAGTCCGTGCTGAACATTTTTTTAAATTTTTATTTTTATTTTTTTTAATTAAAAATAAATACTTCCCCCTAGTCCCATCTACCTGCACTCAGACCATAACCCTCCATTCCTTTCCCGTCCATATACCCATCCAATCTATTTTTAAAGGATAACATCGAACCTGCCTCCACCACTTCCACTGGAAGCTCATTCCACACAGCTACCACTCTCTGAGTAAAGTTCCCCCTAATGTTCCCCCTAAACTTCTGTCCCTTAATTCTCAAGTCATGTCCCCTTGTTTGAACCTTCCCTACTCTCAATGGGAAAAGCTTATCCACGTCCACTCTGTCTAACCCGCTCATAATTTTAAAGACCTCTATCAAGTCCCCTCTTAACCTTGTGCGCTCCAAAGAATAAAGACCTAACTTGTTCAACCTTTCTCTGTAACTTAGTTGCTGAAACCCAGGCAACATTCTAGTAAATCTCCTCTGTACTCTCTCTATTTTGTTGACATCCTTCCTATAATTAGGCGACCAAAATTGTACTCCATACTCCAGAATTGGCCTCACCAATGCCTTGTACAATTTTAACATTACATCCTAACTTCTATATTCAATGCTCTGATTTATAAAGGCCAGCACACCAAAAGCTTTCTTTACCACCCTATCTACATGAGATTCCACCTTCAGGGAACTATGCACAGTTATTCCTAGATCCCTCTGTTCAACTGCATTCCTCAATTCGCTACCATTTACCGTGTACGTCCTATTTTGATTTGTCCTGCCAAGATGTAGCACCTCACATTTGTCAGCATTAAACTCCATCTGCCATCATTCAGCCCACTCTTAAAAATGGCCTAAATCTCTCTGTAGACTTTGAAAATCTACTTCATTATCCACAATGTGAGAAAGGGGTTAATAGGTATAAGTTGATTTAGACAAGAACCCTTTGTATAGTAGGGAGTATAGTAGGGAGGATAGGGGGAGTAAAGGACAAGTACAGATGGTGACTTTTTCAAGGATGAGAACAGAGAAGATAGCAACAGCCCAGCATAGAACTAGGGTAAGGGTCACAAGAAACACTCAGTGCGCATGGGCAATGAACTTACATGAATATGTACACACACCCACTATGACAAGATGTCTCATTTAAATGCACATGCGATGCATGATATGGGAGGTGTCTTTGACGTCGGGTGGACGTTCCAGGACGTTCTCGTGGGAATGTGGGCTTTATGTTATGATTGGAAGAAGCACAATGGGGAGGGATGAGGGTGTGACAATGATACCCATGAAATGTATAAAGATGGAAGTCATCCCGATCCTCGGTGTGCCTCTAGGGGACATCAGAGGAGAGGCACCTATTCTGCAGAATATGATTTGAATAAAGAGCTTCTTTGCTGACTTTGTCTCTAAAAGCGTTTGTGATTTTTGAATCTCACAACAACACCACCTATCTTAGTATCATCTGCATACTTACTAATCCAATTTTCCACACCATCATCCAGATCATTGATGTACATGACAAACAACAGTGGACCCAACACAGACCCCTGAGGCACCCCACTAGTCACCGGCCTCCAACCTGACAAACAGCCATCCACCATTACTCTCTGGCATCTCCCATTCAGCCACTGTTGAATCCATCTTGCTACTCCACCATTAATACCCAACAATTGAATCTTCTTAACCAACCTTCCATGAGGAACCTTGTCAAAGGCCTTACTGAAGTCCATATAGACAACATCCACTGCTTTACCCTCATCAATTTCCCTAGTAACCTCTTCGAAAAATTCAAGAAGATTAGTCAAGCATGACCTTCCAGGCACAAATCCATGTTGACTGTTCCTAATCAGACCCTGCTTATCCAGATGCTTATATATATTATCTTTAAGTATCCTTTCCATTAATTTGCCCACCACTGACGTCAAACTAACAGGTCTATAATTGCTAGGTTTACTCTTCGAACCCTTTTTAAACAACGGAACAACATGCGCAGTACTGCTATTTCTACACTAACTTCCCTCAATGTCCTAGGGAATATCCTGTCAGGACCTGGAGACTTATCCGTTTTCATATTTTTCAAAAGTGTCCGCACCTCCTCTTCTTTGAATGTCACAGTTTCCATTGCTACTCTGCTTGTTTCCCATACCTCACATCATTCCATATCCTTCTCCTTCGTGAATACCGAAGAAAAGAAATTGTTCAATATCTCCCCCATCTCTTTTGGCTCTGCAGATAGCTGTCCACTCTGACTCTCTAATGACGCTGCAGGATTGCATTATCAAGCCGGTGAAGACAGCAGATTTTGCATGCCCGATCATAGCTGTTAAGAAACCAAATGGGAGCATGAGAGTCTGTGGCAATTACAAGCTCACAGCAAATAAGGTGCTGAAAGTGGAACAGTATCCACTTCCCACTTTGGAGGATCTCCTGCAGGAACTAGGAGAGAAGTTCTCTAAACTAGACCTCTCCCATGCCTATGATCAGATAGTTAGACCCTGACGCTCGGAAGTTCACCAGAATTAATACGCACAAAGGTCTCTTCGGGTATACTAGATTACCTTTTGGGATATCCACCAGCCATGTTCCAGAGAACAATGGAGAGCCTGCTAGCAGATATTCCCATCTGCAAGCCGTATCTGGATGATATCATCATCAGCGGAAAGACTGATGAAGAGCACCTCAGGAACCTGGAAGTTATCCTGTCAAGACTAGAAACCAGTGGGTTACATCTGAAGAAGAAGTGTGCACTGATGCAAGAGTCAGTCGACTATCTCGGACATCGACTGAACAAGTATGGTCTTCGTCCTCTTCAAGACAAAGTTGATGCGGTGCGGGAAGCAAAGCGGCCTGTGAACCAAAGCCAACTGCAGGCATACCTAGGCTTACTTGGATATTACAGGAAGTTTATACCCAACCTGTCACAGGAGATTGCACCATTGACTTTAATGCTGAAAGATGAGTACTGATCAGCTGATTCAAAGAGTGGGAGGAGAAGCTGCGAGCCTGATCCCAGGTTCAAATGGGGAAAGGAACAAGAGCAGGCATTCCAGAGATCCATGCGTCTTCTGCAGAGTGATAGTGTGCTGATGCATTATGATCCAGCCAAAACAATCCTGCTCCAAACGGATGCAAGCCCCTATGCCTTAGGTGCTGTGATAAGCCAAGTGGATTCAGATGGACAAGAACGTCCGATAGCTTTTGCCTCACGCACTCTAAAGCCCAGCGAAGTGAATTACGCACAATATGAGGAGGGCTTATCCATAATCTTCGGACTGAAGAAGTTCCATAAGCAGTTATACGGGAGGTTTTACACCATTGTGACTGATCACAAGCCGCTGATGGGACTATTTGGAGACCACAAACCTGCAAGCCCAACGACCTCTGCTCGAGTAGCAAGATGGCATATGATCCTGCCTGCCTACAGTTATAAGATTGTCAATCGGGAAGGCAAGAAACACCAGAATGCTAATGCATTGTCGCACTTGCAAATCAATGAAGAGGACTCTTCATGGAATCACCCTGAGCTCGCGGAGCTCGATGAAGCACCAGAGGCACGCATCAACTTGCTCACCGATCTGGACACACGCCCTGTTGATGCACAGGAAGTGAAGAGAGCTACCAAGAAGGACAGAATACTCTCAAAGATGAGGAACCACATCATGGAAGGGTGGCCAAGTGCAAGGAATCTTCCAGAGGAAGTAAAGCCCTTTGCCAGCAAGAAAGAAGAGCTGTCAGTGGAGGATGCCATAATCCTGTGGGGACCACGAGTGGTTATACCAGATAATGTGGAGATGAGGACGAGAATCCTTGAAGAACTTCATAGCACGCACCCTGGCATCGTGAAAATGAAGGCATTGGCCAGGTCATACGTCTGGTGGTCAGGAATTAACAAAGAGTTGGAACAACAAATGAGAAGTTGTCCAAGCTGTCAGCAGAGTCAACATAGTCCTGTTGCAACCCAAATCCATCCATGGGAGTTTCCTGAGAGACCGTGTAGTGGGATTCACTGTGACTATGCCAGCCTTGACGATGAGAATTTGCTGATTGTGGTCGATGCTCACAGCAAATGGATTGAAGCTATTCAGGTGAGACACGCAATAGCAGCAGCAACAGTGAGGGCCCTGAGACGGTTGTATGCAACTCATGGGTTACCGGAAACGGTGGTAACAGACAACGGTACGCAGTTTGTGTCTGAGGAATTTGCCAGGTTCCTCAACAGCAACAACATTTGCCACATTCAAACATCACCCAAACACCCGTCCAGCAACGGACTAGCCGAAAGAGGTGTACAGACGGTGAAAGCAGGTGTGAAGAAAGGGAAAGGATCAGATCTGGAACTAACGCTCCAGAAGTTCTTGTTGACGTACAGAGTCACACCTCAAGAAACGACTGGAAAGTCACCCAGTGAACTGATGTTCAGACGAAAGATCCGCACTAAACTTGACAGTCTGCGACCTGATCTCAGCAAAGCTGTCCGAAGGAAGCAAGCTTCAATGAAACAGGCAACAGAGGAAGCAAGAAACGAGTCTTTGAAGTGAATGACCATGTCATGGTCAAGAACTTCACATCAGGCCCTACTTGGCTCTATGGAATGATAGAAGTCATCAGTGAAGTCATGTACAACGTAAAATTGAATGAGGGAAGAGTCGTGCGTCATCATGTCGATCAAATGAGAACATACTGGTCAAAAGGTGACGAGCACGTCGACGTCCAGCCAAGAGAAGGGGGTCAACCAAGCGAGGAGCCACTGATAGTTCTGCCTACTCCAACAGCAGGTGTAGATTCTGAAGGAACTTCAGAGAGTGAGGAACCTCTAGCCCCTAGTGATAATAACAACATCACAACCAGAGCCTGATGTCTCAGATAACGGGCAAAGTCCGACACAGGCAGAGAGACGCAGGTCTAATAGGACTAAAAGAACACCCAAAAGATTTGAAGATTTTGTTCTTTATAAATGAAAACACATAAAGCAAGGTGTAATGTATTTGGTTTAAGGAAGATGGGTGGAATGTAAAAATTCATAAGTGCCAAGTTTATGCATGATTATTACGGTTATGATGATGTATTGTAAGATGACTTTAATTAATACAATTTGGAACAGTGTATTAGTCAATTATATTTTGGGTAAAAGAGCATATACCGTGAAGGTGAAATTGTGTTACCTGCCTCCAAGTTAAAGGGGGAGGAGTGTTGTGTATGAAATATGATTAGCATATTTAATATTTTGCGCAATGGTACGCATGCGCAAGAGACTCAACGTGGCGTTCAGAATACAAGTAGCTTGTTAAATTACTCTTGTGTAAGTCTTATTTAAAGTCCATTCCAAGCGCGAATACACAACACCCTCATCCTTCTAAACTGCGGCAAGACTAAGCAACTTCTCCTTAGGTAACATCAATGCAGCTTTTATATGAAGAAACTGAATTAAGTTAGTGAAAGTCCCCCAAATGAATATGAATATGAATAGAATTTGCAATGTCCCTCCATGGTAAAAACTGATGCAAAGATTGATTAAACATGTCTGCAATTTCTTTGCTCCTGTTAGTAATTCACCAGCCTCATTATTTGGAGACCCCACTTACCTGCCTTCTTCCTCTTTATATACCCATAGAAACTTAATTTGGGGAAGACATCATTCTCATGGCGGATTTCAGGTTGGCAGATAGGGGAATTATAGTCATATTCATTTGGGGGATACTTTTCCCTAACTTAATTCAGTTTCTTCATATAAAAGCTGCATTGATCTTTCAACCTGAAGATGGGTCCCAACCATAAGTATTGTTTGTCCATTCCCTCCACAGATGCAACCTGACCTGCTGAGTTCCTCGAGCACTGTGCATTTTGCTCAAGATCTGTCATCTGCAGTCGCTTATGTCTGTATTGATTTTTATTACTGTTCCCAAAATATATTGATCTTTGCCCCTCTTATCTTCATCTCCCCAACTGATGACTATTTCCATGCTCTGAAAAATTCATTTTGTCCTTTATTTACCTTAATTGCCTACCATTCTTCCCTTTTTTGACATCTATGTCCATATTTATATTTCAATTGGACTCATCTTTTATTTCTTTACCTGGCTTTCTTCCCTTTCACCGATTCAGAATTTTGTTCTGTTCCCATTTTCCTGATACCAGTTACTAACATTTTTCCTAAACACTAAGGCCTAATCACTCACTTACACAAAAAAAAAGAACTTGGGCAAAAAACCTTATTTAGGACATAAAACAATGTGCTGGAGACACATCGCTGGCCAGGCAGCATTTGTGGAGGGAAATGGGCAATCGACGTTTCGAATCGTTCTATGCTCTGAATTCCAGCATCTGCAGTCTGTTTTGTTTCCTCAGAACATTGTACACCTACAATGGACCTGTGCTGCTCTGGAGGAGTTGTCTGTGTGACCAAAGATGTTGTGACTCAACTGGCGTGGCTGAGTAAGGGATGGGCATCGGACTAGGAGGAAACTCTCCCTGTGGTCGGCACAGATCACAGAGGAATTGGGGAAAATACAGGGGATGGCCAAGGTAGCAGCCAGTGATGAAGCAATGTCTCCTTTGCCATGTTTTTTTAAATTTATTTAATTGGAGGCCGATGACCTGGGCTGTGGAGCGGTCACTGGTTGTCCGACAGGGTATGCACACCGAAGACATAAAATGCTGGAGTAACTCAGCGGGAGAGGCAGCATCTTTGGATAGAAGGAATGGGTGACGTTTCGGATCGAGACCCTTCTTCAGACTGAGAGTCAGGGGAGAGGGAGATACGTAGATCATAGATGGTGATGTGATGGCGGTGAGCAGAGCGAGGAATCATCCTGACCCCGGGCACAGACATCGTTGCCTGCGGTCCCCATGTTTCTGCTCCTCGGTATTACATGTAATATTCTGTAAACGTTAAGGAGGTTGAGAAAACTCTCAGATTTCACTTTCCGCCCCTCGGCCGGGAAGCCCACCTCTCCTCGGCCGGGAGGACCGCCGCCCCTCGGCCGGGAGGCCCACCTCACCTCGGCCGGGAGGACCGCCGCCCCTCGGCCAGGAGGCCCACCTCACCTCTGCCGGGAGGGACTGCTGCCCCTCGACGTGCCCGGGGTTGGGGTGACGGTGTCGTTTCGAGATGCGCGTTGCGGGCGTTGCGCGGACTGAGCCGCGTGTCCCTCGGGACGCGCCGTAAAGCGGCGGAAGGTCCGGGAGCGAGCGGGACAGCAGCGGCCCGAGCGGCCGAACGGCAGCGCCTCATGCCGTGAGTACCGGACCCGCCCCGCTCACCGCCCCGGCCTCCCCGTCCCCGGCGGCGGCCAGCGCTTCCCCAACCGAGCCGTTAGAGTGAGCTCCATTAAAGTGAGTTGCCATGGCAGCGGCGTGCGGAGGGAGAGGGGAATGGGAGCGAGGGAGAGATGGATGGAGGGGGGGAGAAGGGTGGGGAGTGAGTTGGAGAGATGGTGGGGAAGGGAGAGGAGGGGTGAGGGTGGGGTGGGCGAGGTTGGTGTGGAAACATGTTGGGAGAACATATTGAGAGAGCGATGGAGGGGGGGGGAGAGGGAGGGATGGTGGAGAGGAGGTGGATGATAAAGATGAAGAGGAGGGGAAAAGAGTGATGGAGGATGGGTGCAGGAGGAGTGGAGGGGGGTTGTTGAGAGGGATGTAATAAGAGATGAGCAGGATGAGAAAGGGTAGGAAGGCAGGGAAAGAGAAGGAAGGGGTAGGCAGGGGAGTTAGAAGGAGGGAGGGGGTGAAGGAAGGAGCGAGGAGGGGTGGGAGAGGTCTGGAGGGAGAGGTTGGGGAGGAGGGTGTTTGCCCACTGGCTATAATATTGAAATTGAATTTGGAAGAGTGTTCGGGGTGTAGTGTACTTGGATTTGAAGGGTGTGCATTGTGGGCAGAGCCTAGTCATCTTAAATTGAGAATTGGTGGAGCTGGTGAGCTCAGCATGGAGGGTGTGGATATGCTTATGTGATGTTTGAATTCAACAAGACGGTTTAGGAGAATGGTGTGGGTGAATTGGGTCTTGGTGGAGTTTAGTCCGGAGATGATAAAGCTAAGTCAAAGTGTTGAAGGTGAGAGTTTTGACTGGAGAAGGTGGATACACTGACCACCTAATAACATCCATCTCTCATCCTTCAAAATGTTGTAATCTGATCATTAGATTAAAGTGAGAATTACTCAGGAGGCTGTGGGACCAAGTCTGCAATTTTAACTTTGTGCTGAAGATTTTTCTTCGTTTATTCTGTTAACTGTATTTTAAAATGGTGTTCTGTGTTTTGTGTGTTCTTTCAATACTGAATTAGGTGCTGTGAACCTAGGTACCAATGATTGGTTGTTTCATATTACTAAAATGTGTGTGAAATACTGGCAGTTAGGGATAAAGCACCAGAGAATGTTCTGACTTGATATAAGGAGTTTCATCTCCATTCTTCTTCTAGAAGTGTGAAGCTTGGGTTGATTATTCTTTGCCCAACTGGCTTCATTGAATCCAAGCTTCATTCTCTCCGTAGATGTTGCCTGAGTTGAGTATTTCCAGCTTTTTCGTTTTTACTGTATCTAAATAAATTGGGTTAAATATTTTTGTAGCCTGACAACGGGAGATGAAATATAATTCAGAAAAAGTGTGTGCTTATTGCAAGGAAAAATAAGCTGCACGGATATTCCATTAAAGTTTGAAAAAGGATCAGGCTGAAAAGTAACCTAGGAGTTTTAATCAACTTTACATGAAGGATATCTTACCATTACAGAATAGTAATCCATCAAAAATATTGAACAAAAGTACGTTGATTTTAGGTTTTCTGGTCTGTTTGATGGATATTTAAACGTCAAGTTTGATGCTCATCAACTTTAATTTAATTATTTTGATTAAGAAGGTCATGAAATATAAAGGAACAGAGGCAAAATAATTCTGATCAATTTGATCAATTTACCTCGGGGATAAATAAAGTTATATCGTAATCGTATGAAAGAACAATCAAATGCAAACCGGTGAATATGGCAACAAATGCAGCTACAAATGTTTGC
>CM075979.1:41346903-41453972 GCA_038087875.1 Malacoraja senta | reverse complement strand
GGGTAGGGGGTAGACGGGGAGACGGGGAAAAGTGTGGATGGAGGGGGAAGAGTGGGGAGGGGGAAGGGGGTGGGGGAGGGAAGGGGGGAGGGGGTGGGTGACTAGGAAGGGGGTGGGGGAGGGAAGGGGTGGTGGAGAGAGGGATGGGGGTGTGAGGAGGAGGGGGAGGAGAGGGAGAGGGTGAGGAGAGGGAGATGGAGAGGGGGAGGAGAGAGGGATGGGGAGGGGAGAGAGGGATGGGGGATGGGGAGAGAGGTGTGGGGAGGGGGGAGGGGGGAGGAAGGGGAGGAGGGAGATGGAGTAGGGGAGGGAGGGTGAAGTGTGGAGGGAGGGGGAGAGGGGTGGGGCGAGAGAGGGGAAATAGTGGGGAGGGAGAGTGGATGGGGGAGGGGTAGGGACAGTCCATCTGTTTCCCACTCCCTATCACCCCCAATCCTCTTTCTCTATTCCCACACACGTGATGACGCGCTTCGACACAGGCTGCGGTGGTGGGGGGGAGGGGCTTGGGATGGGGCTGCTGCAAAGGCATATGAAAATGATCTATTCCGATCGGACATCTGTGAGCATTGGGCATTGTGACATCACACGACGGAACCTTCACTAACATTCTATGGCTGAGAGCTGTTTTTTTTTTTACATTTTGAAATTTTGGGGGTGGGGGAGGGAGAATGATTTTATTTTAAAAAGTGTACATAAACACGACGAAATTTAATCAGGAGTGGCTACTCGTAAAGAAAAGTGAAATCTCTACCGAAATGGAAAAAATCTCGGCGTTTCTGCGTGCGCTGTTGGCGTAGCGAGGAATCAAAGGCTGCTGGCTGGCACAAGTCAAACAGATACTTGCACACACACACACACACACACACACACACACACACACACACACACACACACACACAGAGAGATAGATAGATATATAGATATATGGATGGATGGATGGATGGATGGATGGATGGATGGACGGACGGACGGACGGGCCAAAGGGCAGCAGTGCGACTAGTGTAGATGCAACATATTGGTCGGTGTGGGCAAGTTGGGCAGAATGGCTTGTTTCAGGTTGTATGACTATTATCTCTCACGTGCACACACACACCTGCCTTACCTTTGCGAAAGACACAAAATGCTGGAGTAACTCATCCGGACTGGAAGTATCTCTGGAAAGAAGGAATGGGTGACGTTTCGGGTTGAGATGCTCCTTGTCCTGCTGAGAAACTCCAGCATTTTGTGTCTTTCTTCAGTGTAAACCAGCATCTGCTGTTCCTTCCGACACAAGTTACTCCAGCACTTTCTGTCCGACTATGTTTATTATCATGTTTACAGAGTACAATGTTTATATTTATGTTGCATTGCTGCAAATAAGAATTATATTGTTCTGTTTTGGGACATTAAACACTCTTGACTCTTGACTTACTTACCACTCTATCTACTTGCATTTCCTCTTTTAGGGAGTTATGGACTTGAAACCCGAAGATCCCTCTGCACATCAATGCTGTTAAGTAAGGGTCATGCTTTAATTGTATATTTTCCCGTTACATTTTGCCTTCCAAAATACCACACCTCACACTTGCTTGAATTAAACTCCATCTGCCATTTCTCCGCTCATTTTTGTCGTTGATCTATATCCTGCTGCATACCTTGACAGCCTTCCTCGCAGACCATGACCCCAGCAATCTTAATATCATCTGCCAATTAATAACCAATTTGTCTATGTTTACGTGCAAGTCATTTATGTGCATCACAAACAGCAGAGGTCCCAGCACAGATCCCTGCAGAACTCCACTGGTCATAAACCTCCAGCCTGAATATTGTCCTGCCACCACAATCCTCTCTTCTATTGGTAAGTCGGTTCTGAATCCGTATGACCAAATTACTGTTAATCCCGTGCATCTTAATCTTCTGTATTCCAACAAACTACCTTCATTCTCCTATTAGAATCCTATTCCATAAATTTTACATTTTTTATTCACATTATTTCCGATACAGTTGGTAGGGAAGTTTGCAGATTCAAGTTCCACTCTAAAGATGTGTATACAACAACCTCGGTTCATAATGAGGTGTGGAACCGAGAGAGTGTCGAACTGTTTTGCTGGTGCAGTTTATTTGATGAGCTGTTACATTGCTGTTGACAGTAAAATGTAGTACTAAATGTGACAATAGAATGTCACTGGTTTAAAAGAGAACAGGAGAACAATATTGATCCTTCAATCAATATTACGTAAATAGATTACCCGGTTGTTAACACGTTACTATTTGTGAGATCTTGAGGTATGTAAATTCATTGCCAACTTTCCTATATTACAGCACAGAATGTACTTCAAAAGTAGTTCATTATCTTAAAGTGCTTTTGAATGGCTACAAGTTGCTGTGTAAAAATTACCAAGCAACAAGCCCTATCTTTGCTTTAAGGTAAATTTTTCGTCTGTGTTCCACCCTTAGTTTGATTTGGAGAATTTTGTCATTTTCCATTTATCTCAGTGAATTGACAAAAATATTGGATCTTTTAAAGATTGAGATCATGGGATCCAGTAATCATGAATTGATAATATTTTCGAATAATGCAAAATGTATTGCTCTTATTAGATTATTTAAGCAATGTGACTGTCAGAAGCAGAAGCAGTCAGAATTCTCCATTTTGAATGACAGCACTGAGTTTTGTCTGTTTCTTACCGTTTCAATTAGAAATAGTAAGGTTTCTTAGTTTTCAATACAATATCAGATTGAATCATTATTATAGATCCACATGTTATCATCATTCAGTTATCACATCAAGCCATCCAGCTACAATGGACTGTCATGAATAGCATTTTAATGAAATCATTGGACTGCACTTAACTTAGATTATCAATAAAAAATTGTTCCAAATCTTGGCAAGACTGGCTTATTACTGGTGTTTTGCTTTGTTTGCATGAAATGTTGCCAATTTCTAATACAATAAAATGGCAGCAAGAGCAACTTGAATTTATAAAGCATTTAAAAAATTGTATTATAAAGTCCCAACGGTGCTCACAAAACACCAACAATGTCGAAAAATCTTTTCCTACCGCACAGCCGCCGCCAGTGAGGCACGAGTGCGACACAGGCACCGCCACAGCCGCCGCCAGTGCGGCACAAGCGCCGTGAGTCGAACTTTCACCGCTACAGCCGCCACCAGTGAGGCACGTGTGCGGCACGGGCACCGCCACAGCCGCCGCTAGCGAGGCACGTGTGTGGCACGGCCGCCGCCACAGCGCCGCGATCACCACTACCGCCGCCACAGCCCCGCGATCCGAAAGACATCATCGCGTAGCGCGCGCGTTGCGCGATGACGTCATCGCGTAGCGCGTCGCGTTGCGTGATGTCATCACCCGACGCCGCAAGCTCGTGGAACCGGCCGTACGGAGATCACTCGGCCCCCGCGAGGCATCCGTGCGGCGCTCTCGCGGTTGACGTGCGGTCCCCTCTTCCGGCGACGCCGCGCTTCACCGCCAATGACCGCAAACCCGTGGGACAGAGCCTTAAGACAAAGACTATATGGAGATTGGTTCAGACAGATCAAATGATAAGGAGTACTAGACTTAGTGGGACCAGTTGGTTCCCAGTCACACGGGTGGCCTGGTCCCCCAACGCAACCCATTCCCCAACGCAATATTCCACCACTCATCCGTTCCCCCAACGCAAGCTGTTCCCCCAATGCAATATTCCACCACTCATCCATAGCCCCTAACTGTGCAGGCGCGGCTCATTTCCCCTCATCCCCCAGCACTCTCTCCCCCTCCTCTTCATGTGTGGGAGGGGGGGAGGGAAGTGGGGTGTGTGGCGGGGGGGGGGGGGTGGGAGGGGAGGAGGTTGTGTGGGCGGGGAGGTGTAAGAGGGGGGTGGTTTGGGGGGATGTGGGAGAGGGGGGCTGTATGGCAGGGGGGGTGGGAGGGGAGATGTGTATGGGCATGAGGGATGTGGGAGGTGAGGAGGGGTGTGGGTGGGGTGGGAGGGTTGTGGGAAGAGGGGGGTGTGGAGGCGGGAGGGGTGTGGGGGGAGGTGGGTGTGTGGGCTGGAGGGGGTTGTGGGGGCAGGGGTGTGTGTGGGCTGGAGGGAGTTGTGGGGGGTGGGGTTGTGGGGGGGGAGGGTGGTTGTGGGGGCAGAAGGGTGTAGGCGGGGGGGTGGGGGAGAGAGCTCGGAGAAAAGATGGGGAAGAGCCATGGGGGAGAAGGGGGTATCACAGGGGAGGGGGGCAGGAGCCAGCAAGGGGGACCAGAGGGGAAGGGGCTGGAGCTGGCAGTCGCTGGTTGTTCTACTCTGCCGGGTACAGAGTCTCCGCTCTCCATTTGGCGACATCTCAGACTGCGCACCACGCCGGGCTGGGCCGAGTTGGACCAGGCTGGGCCGCTTCCCGTCCCTCTGTAAATTGTGTCTGGTTGTAGACCTCCGCCGGCCATCCGGAGCGTCCCTCAGCTCCAGTAAAGACACGATGGCGCAGGAAGCGGCTGACCATCCCGCGGAGTGACAGGAGAAGAGACTAATCCCCGCGGTGCTGACTGGCAGAAGAGGAGATCGATCTGCACACGCGTGGTTTTTCATATTTTTAAACCTTTCTAACTTTTACATTATGCCACTGATCGGAACAAAACTTGGTGCACTCGCAGCACAGGAGAACGGTGAATGAGCTGGAGAAAAATTGTAGCACTATCGCATACCGTATTTGCGCAAATAGAAAACACGCGCAAAACGGAAGATAGCAAGATCAGTTTTAGTTATGTATAGATAGAAGATAGATAGATAGACAGATAGATGAGAAGTGACTGTTCACAAGGCATTTAAAAAAAACACGGTTAGAAAGGAATAATAGAGGGAAGCAATGGAAGATCTTTTATCTGAAGTTGAAGAATCCAAGGTTTATTTCAGCAGGCTACAGACAGACAGGTCCGGACTCTGAGTAGAAATGAGAATTCAAGAGGTATACAATAGGAAGCTCAGGACCACCCCTGTGGACTGAATGCAGATGCTGCACAAATGATCATCCAATCTGTGTGCTTGATCACCCAATGATTGCTTGGGTTCCTGGAAGGTGCAAAGGTAAGTGAAAGACGGGGATGGACAGTTGCATTTCCTCTGATTGCATGGGAAGGTGATGATGGGAATGGTTTGTTGGGATGGTAGAGTGGATGAGGGAGTCATGAAGTGAGCAGTCCCTGGTGAAATATTGAAAAGGGAGGAGGGAGAAAATGGTCACTGGTGGTGGAATCAATTAGACCTGGGGGAAATTGTGAGGAAAATATATTGAGTACAAAGGCTGTTGGGGTTGAAAGTGAAAACTATTGGGACACTCTTCTGTCCCAGAAGGTAGGTGTGTGGGGGGGGAGGAGCGGGGTGGCGTGGGGTGGTGGTTGTGAGAGTAGATGTGCGGGAAATGGATGAAAACAATGTTGAGTGCTCCATTCATAATGGCAGAGGGGAAGCCATTGTTTCAAGAAGGAAGAGGACAATTCAGAGGCACCAGGGCGGAAGACTTCATCATTGGAACAAATGCAATGGAGGCTAAGAAACTGGGAGAAAGTAATAGTGACCTTGCAGGAGGCAGGGTGAGAGGAGGTATAGGTTGAGATAAATAAGTCAAAATAAAATTTGGCTGTTCTGATTGTAGCCTCAACTCAGCATTCCTGTTTACTTTCAGTGACCTTTCACTACCTTGCTCATCGAGTATCTACTTTGTAAACTCCATGGATTTTTAGTTTGATACCTGGTTAAAGTTAGTTAATAACTACACAAATAGCATTAGGAAGTGTGTTATGTTTCTACAAATGGGAAAA
This sequence comes from Malacoraja senta, assembly GCA_038087875.1. Lineage (NCBI taxonomy): Eukaryota > Metazoa > Chordata > Chondrichthyes > Rajiformes > Rajidae > Malacoraja > Malacoraja senta. Next base: position 41,448,189 of record CM075979.1, on the reverse strand, counting down.
AATGTGACAGGAATTTTCACTGCTGCTGGATACCAGATTATTCCTCTGTTGCTTGTATTTATTCAGTAATTTTCTGAAATACGGAATCAAACACTTGTCACTAAGGCTGTAGAATTGTCCAAATATTCACTTATGGAGAGTAAATTTGAAGGATATGAGAATACATATAGTACTATTTATCAAGTAATCTTGTTATTGAATAATCTTTGGAGTAATATCACTTTTTGAGATGGTTAGAGATATCTTAAAACAGCAAATCATTCTCTTGTAATTTTTATATGAATGAAAAATTAGAAACTTTATTATTTTGATTGTTTCTAGGAAGAGAATAATGAAGAGTCTTGAAATTTGAAAAACAGTAACTTTATTAAGGCTTGGTGCAAAACAGATGTATATTTTCTGGTTTTCATTCAGTTATATTTTATCAAATTCAAATTAATTTAAATATCTTAACTTTTGGTAGCAAATTTTGTACTGTTGTATAATTTATATGATTTTTGCTGAGCTCATGAGGTTCATTGACTAGGAAGGGAGAAGCAAACTTTATTTTACCGGGAAGGATATTTGAGAGATGAGCCGCGTAGGGGGTGCCGGAGAAAAGTGAGAAAATATTTATATTTTGCTTGTCACTCCAGGAGACTAGCTAATATAATAGAAAGAAGGCATGGACATAAGTAAGCTGTGACTGGATATGTAAAATCATAGGTAGAATGGCTCCCTGTCCTTGCATAAATTGACATTAATAGCTCATTGCGCGCAGAGGAAAATCAAATAGGACGACTGGTCTCCCTGTTAGTGTTAGGATAAAATGTGAAAACGAGATATCAAAGGGGATCAAGTTCAAGGCAAATGTAGAATAGATTATTGTTAGCTCAGGTAAGATGACAACGAGGCATATAAAGCTAAAATTTAATCAGGAGGACAGTCAGACTGAACAGAGAACTAGGATGGGGAGGGATGGAGAGAGAGGGAAAGCAAGGGTTACATGAAGTTAGAGAAATCAATATTTATTTTGCTGGGTTGTAAGCTGCTGGGATTTCTCTAACTTCAAGTAACCCTTGCTTTCCTTCTCTCTCCATTCCTCTCCCAGCCTAGCTCTCCGACGAGCCTGATTGTCCTCCTGATTAAATTTTAGTTTTATATGTCTCGTTGATCTCCTCTAGCTAACAATGATCTATTCTATATTTTCTTTCAGCTTTGTCCCCTTTGATATCTAGTTTTCACATATCTCTGCGCCTCCCTCTACCCTGACTGAGTCTGAAGAAGTGTCTCAACCTGAAACGTCACCCATTTCTTCTATCTAGAGATGCTTCCTGTCCCGCTGAGTTATTCTAGCATTTTGTGTCTATCTTTGGTGTAAACCAGCATCTGCAGTTCCATCCTACACAGATCTCCCTGTACCATTTAATGTGCATTTGCTAACTAGTGACCTCGTATGACTAGAATGACACTGAAACACCCTTTGTGATGCAAGCACACACAATGAGAGTGCATTATTTGACAGAAGAACAAATTAAATGTTTCCATTTACAGAATAGGAGTTATTATTTTCATTGATCCAGTGGGTCAGATTCTGAATCATATAAATGAACTTTTAGCAACTATATTTTGCCCTTCAGATTGGTACAACCTTAATGTTACAGGTATTTATTGTTTATATATTTTATACATCATAGAATGATACATGTCAAGAGAAGGCCATCTGGCCGATTAACTGCCTCATTCTGAAGAAGGGTCTCGACCCGAAACGTCACCCTTTCCTTCTCTCCAGAGATGCTGCCTGTCCAACTGAGTTACTCCAGCTTTTTGTGCCTATCTTTGGTTTAAACCAGCTTCTGCAGTTTCTTCTTACTCATTGAAATAGATATCCAGTTCCAGTAAGGAAGAGAGAAAATCATGGCAAAATAAGAGAATCTTAGATGACCAAAGAGGTTGTAAATCTGGTCAAAAAGTAAAAGGAATGATATGAAAAGTTTAAGAAGATGAAATCCGACAGGACCATTGTGAAATATAAAAACGAGAACGAATGCAAGGAGGCGATTAGAAGGGCCAAAAGGGGCCATGAAATGGCTGAGACGAGTTGTGTGCAAGAAAATTCCAAGGGTTTTTATACATATGAAAAATGAGCATTACGAGGACAAAGGTTAAATTACTCTAGCATAAAAGAGGGAATTTGTGTTTGGAATCAGAGGATGTAGTCAAAGTACTCAACAAGTACTTTTCATTTGTTTTTACCAAGGAGAGATTCATGGAGTACGGTGCGATCAGTGTGGAGAATACTAAAATTCATGGGCAGTTTGAGATTAAGGACGAGGTGACAGGCATTAAGGTGGATAATACCCAGGATCTAATGGGATATATGCCAGGTTATTGTGAGATGAAAGAGAGGAGATTGTAGGAGTCTTGAATGTACTCCCATTTGGAAGAGAATAGAGACAGTCATCATGGCTTTGCACGTGGCAGGTGGTGTTTTACGAACTTGATCGAGTTTTTTTAGGAGTTGACAAGGGTGATCGATGAGAGTAGGGTGGTGAATGTTCTTTATGTCGTTTTATATATAAAATTAAAATATATAATGTTAAGACCTTTTTCTTGATTAGTAAGGGTATCAAAGGTTATGGGAAGAAGGCAGGAGAATAGGTAAGAGTGGTAAAGATAGATCAGCCATGATTGAATGGCAGAGTAAACTTGATGGCCTAATGACCTAATTCTGTTCCTGTGTCTTATGAACTTATGAACTTTAACAGCAGTGCTGTACAGAGGGATCTTGTGGTGCAAGTCCATAATTCCCTGAGAGTAGTGACACACATAGATAGAATGGTACAGAAGACATATGGTATGATTGCCTTCATTGGTTGAGACATTAAGAGTCAGGAAGTCATGTTGCAGCTTTATAGGAAAAGGATACAAAGTGCTGGAGTAACTCAGTGGGTCGGCAGCATCATAGGAGAATTTGGAAAGGCGATGATTCCAGTCAGGCCCCTTCTTCAGACTGACCCTAATTTGCTGAATTACTCCAGCACATTGTGTCCTTTTGTGTAAACCAGCGACACTTGTTGCTGCAGCTTTATAGGGGTTTGCTTCGGCCAATTTGGAGTATTGGGTGCAGTTCTGGTTGCCTCTTTACCAGAAGGATGTGGAGGCTTTGGAAAGTGTGCAGAAAAGATTTACCAGAATTAAATATAGATTAGAGGGAATTAGCTCCAAGGCGAGTTTGGACAGACTGTGATTGTTTTCTCTGGAAAGCTGGAGGTTGAGGGGAGACCTGATAGAAATACATAAAACTAGACTAAGTGGGACCCATTGGGTCCCATGTTCACACGGTAGGGCTGGTCCCCCAACGCAATATTCCACCTCTCCACCAATTCCAATATTGGTGGCCAGTGGGGGGGGGGCGGGGGCTTTCTAGAGCGCTAGTATGGGTGTTGTGGGCCGAAGGGCCTGGTTTCCAGAGGGTTAGTATGGACATTGCGGGCCGACTGGATTCTTGGGCTGGCAGCTCAATCACTCAAGCCTGGTGGGCTGGCAGCTCTGTCACTCAGGCCTGGTGGGCTGGCAGCTCACTCAGGCCTGGTGGGCTGACAGCTCAGTCACTCAGGGCTGGAGGGCTGGCAGCTCAGTCACTCAGGGCTGGTGGGCTGGCAGCTCAGTCACTCGGGGCTGGTGGGCTGGCAGCTCAGTCACTCAGGGCTGGTGGGCTGGCAGCTCAGTCACTCAGGGCTGGTGGGCTGGTAGCTCAGTTACTCAGCGCTGGTGAGCCGGCAGATCAGTCACTCAGGGCTGGTGGGCTGGCAGCTCAGTCACTCAGGGCTGGTGTGCTGGTAACTCAGTTACTCAGGGCTGGTGGGCTGGCAGATCAGTCACTCAGGGCTGGTGGGCTGGCAGATCAGTCACTCGGGGCTGGTGGGCTGGCAGCTCACTCACGGCTATTCATTGAAATTCCATTCCGAGCAGAGTGCAGGCCACTAAATTCGATTTCATAGCATTTCAAGCAGAGTGCAGGCCACCAAATTCGATTTCATAGCATTTCAAGCAGAGTGCAGGCCACCAATTTCGATTTCATAGCATTTCAGATTCAGATTCAAACTTTATTGTCATTGTTAAGTGTACGAGTACAGAGACAACGAAATGCAGTTAGCATCTCACCCAGAAGTGCGAACACAGAATAATGGAACAGTAAAATATATATATGTATATACAGTAGCAGTAGTGCAATTTTCGGGGTGGGGGGGGGGGGAGATCAATCACTGGGAGAAGGAGTGTCCGGGGAGGGGGTGGTGACTGGCAATCACCAAGGAGCAGTTAAGTAGGGTAACAGCCGCAGGGAAGAAGCTGTTCCTGAACCTGCTGGTCCGGCAGCGGAGAGACCTGTAGCGCCTCCCAGATGGGAGGAGGGTAAACAGTCTGTGGTTGGGGTGAGAGCAGTCCTTGACGATGCTGCATGCCCTTTGCAGACATCAAGCAGAGTGCAGGCAACGAAATGCAATTTCATAGCATTTCAAGCAGAGTGCAGGCCACCAAATTCAATTTCATAGCATTTCAAGCAGAGTGCAGGCCACCAAATTCAATTTCATAGCATTTCAAGCAGAGTGCAGGCCACCAAATTCAATTTCATAGCATTTCAAGCAGAGTGCAGGCCACCAAATTTGATTTCATAGCATTCAAGCAGTGCAGGCCACCAAATTCCATTTAATAGCATTTCAAGCAGAGTGCAGGCCACCAAATTCAATTTCATAGCATTTCAAGCAGAGTGCAGGCCACCAAATTCAATTTCATAGCATTTCAAGCAGAGTGCAGGCCACCAAATTCAATTCCATAGCATTTCAAGCAGAGTGCAGGCCACCAAATTCAATTTCATAGCATTTCAAGCAGAGTGCAGGCCATCAAATTCAATTTCATTGCATTTCAGGCAGAGTGCAGACATTAAGGGCTAACAAATCATTTATTGCAAGTACATTGCAGACTCACAGTTCAGTTGATTCACAGCTTAGAATCACAGTTGTGGACTCTCCCTCGCGATCTTCCAGAGTCCAGGCATCCAGGGTTTTATAGTCCTGCCCCCCTCCCCAGAAGGGGCGTTACCTTCATCGTGGTGATTGACAGGCTGATCTCAAGATTTTTTAAACATGTATAACTTTTTTTATTTTTCATTGATCGGAAAAATTCTTGGGGCTGCCTCAGCGGAGGAGGGCTGTGAGTAAGATGGCCAACAATCATAGCGATATAATGTAGCATTTTTTCTAAAATCAATATACAGCACAGACAGGAAGTGGTCAAGATGACACTTTTAGTTATATAGATAGATGATGAGAGGCATAGATAGTTAGACAGTCAGAGCCTTTTTCCCAGGACGGAAATATCAAAAACTAGAGGGCACAGGTTTAAGCTGGGAGCAGCAAAGTTTAAAGGAGATGTGTGGGCATGTTTTTTTACACGGGTTTTATGGGTGCCCGGAATGCTCTTTTAGGGATGGTAGTGGAGGCCGATACCATAGTTTAAGCAGCTTCTGAGATACGCACTTGAATATATTAGGAATGGAGGGATATGGATTATGTGCAGGTAGATAAGAATTAGACATAGAAACATAGAAAATAGGTGCAGGAGGAGGCCATTCAGCCCTTCGAGCCAGCACCGCAATTCATTGTGATCATGGCTGATCGTCCCCAATCAATAACACGTGCCTGCCTTCTCCCCATATCCCTTGATTCCACTAGCCCTTAGAGCTCTATGTAACTCACTCTTAAACCCATCCAGTGACTTGGACTTTACTGCTCTCTGTGGGAAGGAATTCCACAAATTCACAACTCTCTGGGTGAAATTATTTTTTTCTCACCTCAGTCTTAAATGGCCTCCCCTTTATTCTAAGACTGTGGCCCCTGGTTCTGGACTCGCCCAACATTGGGAACATTTTTCCTGCATCTAGCTTGTCCAGTCCTTTTATAATTTTATATGTTTCTATAAGATTCCCCCTCATCCTTCTAAACTCCAGTGAATACAAGCGTAGTCTTTTCAATCTTTCCTCATATAATAATAATAATAATACATTTTATTTGTATAGCGCTTTTCAAGGACTCAAAGTCGCTTTACATGGAGAGTCAAGAACAAAACAAAATAGAGCAGTAAGACAGAGATGCAAAGGGGAGGGAGACATGGGACTAAGGGTATGCAGAGGTGAAGAGATGGGTCTTGAGGCGGGACTGGAGGATGGTGAGGGACTCAGATTTCGAATCAATTGTGGGAGGGAGTTCCAGAGCCTGGGAGCTGCCCTGGAGAAGGCTGTTTCCAAAAGTGCAGAGGTTGGATTTCGGAATGGAGAGGAGACCGGCTGATGTGGATCTGAGGGACCGTGAGGGTTGGTAGGGGGAGAGGAGGTCAGTGAGATAAGGGGGGGCCAAGTGGTTGAGGGCTTTGTAGGTGAGGACCAGGATTTTGTAGATGATCCGGTGGGAAATGGGAAGCCAGTGAAGTTCTTTGAGTACTGGGGTGATGTGGTGCCAGGATTTGGTGTGGGTGATGAGTCGGGCGGCTGCATTCTGGACCAGTTGGAGTCGGTTGATGTTGCTGGAATTAATGCCAAAGAGAAGAGAGTTACAGTAGTCCAGTCGGGAGGAGATGAAGGCATGGATGAGTCTTTCAGCGGCGGGGAGTGTGAGAGAAGGTCTGATTTTGGCAATGTTGCAGAGATGAAAAAATGATGTTTTGACAACATGGCGGATGTGAGGCTCAAGGGAGAGGGTTGAGTCAAAGATCACACCAAGGTTGCGGGCCTGAGGAGATGGGGAGACAGTGGTGCCGTCAATAGTGCGAGTGGGGTTGTTAATTTTGGTAAGTGTTGATTTGGAGCCAATGAGGAGAAATTCTGTTTTGTTACTGTTTAATTTAAGGAAGTTGAGTTGCATCCAAGATTTGATGGCTGACAGGCAGGAGTTGATATGGGAGAGAGGGGGGTGATGGGGGGAGTTGGTGCTGAGATAGATCTGGGTGTCATCAGCATAGCAATGGAAGTCCAGGTTGAAGTGACGGAGTATATGACCAAGGGGGAGGATGTAGATGATGAAGAGGAGGGGACCGAGAACGGAGCCTTGGGGAACGCCTTGAGTGACAGTGGCTGTGGCAGAGGTGTGGTTATGGAGAGAGATGAAGTGGGATCGGTTGGAAAGGTAGGAACGGAGCCAGCTGAGTGCAGAACCTTCAATGCCAAGGTCTTTAAGTCTGGTAAGCAGGATGTTATGGTTCACGGTATCGAAGGCTGCACTCAGGTCGAGGAGGATGAGGATGTTGAGGGAACCAGTGTCAGCAGAGGTGAGGAGGTCGTTGAGGACTTTGAGGAGAGCAGTTTCTGTGCTATGGAGGGAGCGAAAGCCAGATTGGAGGGGTTCGTATAGGTTGTACGCGAGGAGGTGGGAATGAAGTTGTGACGCGACGATACGCTCCAGGGTTTTTGAAAGAAAGGGGAGGTTTGAGATAGGGCGGTAGTTGATGAGAGAGGAGGGATCAAGACCAGGTTTCTTTAAGATTGGTGTGACAGCAGCAGTTTTGAAAGCAGAGGGGACAATTCCTTGGGACAATGAGGAGTTGAAGAGATGAGTGTGGTAGGGGCAGAGAACGGGGAGGCAGGACTTCAGCAGGGGAGTGGGGAGAGGGTCGAGGGAGCAGGTAGTGGGTTTGGAAGAGCTGATGAGTTTGGAGATTTCAGTAGGGGTGACCGGGTCAAACTGGGAGAGGAAGCAGTGTGGAGGAGGGGTAAGGAGGTCAGTGGAGATGTTGAAAGGAGGGGCCTTGGTAGGTGGTGGAGTAGATGCTGGGGAGTCGGGTACAGGGGATAAAGATTGATAGATGGTGCTGATTTTGTCAGCGAAAAAGTGGAGGAATGAGTTGCAGAGATCTGGAGTGGAGGTAGGGAGAGTGTTGGCTCGGGGCTTGAGGAGGTTGGACACTGTGGAGAAGAGGGTTCTGTGGTTTAGGCAGGGGTCGGTGAATATGGAGGAGAGGTAGGCAGATTTAGCAGCAATGAGGGCATCTTTGTAGGCAGTGAGGTGGAGTTTGTAAGCTTCATGGTGGACTGTGAGAGATGATTTCTTTATGAGTCGTTCAAGTCGGCGACCAGTCTGTTTCAGCTTACGAAGTGCAGGTGTGTACCAGGGTGAAGATTTATTAAAAGTTATGGTTCTTGTTTTGAGGGGGGCCAGAGTGTTAACGGAGGTAGACAAGGTGGAATTGAGATGGTTTGTGAGATCATCAGGTGAGATGTGGGTTGAGTCCAGGGGGAGAGTGGTGGAGAACAGGTCAGAGAGATGGTGGGGGTCGATGGATTTTAGATTACGGAAGGTGAATTCTCAGAGGAAGCGGGGGCGAGGTGTCGGAGAAGGTGTCGGTGAACCGTATAAGCTTATGATCAGAGAGGGGGAAGAGGCATGGATGGAGGTCGAGTACCGGTTGATTTGTGGAGCAGACCAGGTCAAGGATGTGACCTTTGTCATGAGTGGGAAAGGTGACGTGCTGAGTGAGAGAGAAGTTGTCAAGTAAAAAAGTGAATTCAGATGCGAGCTTGCAGGTGGGGGAGTCCATATGAATATTTAAGTCACCAAGTAGCAGCAGACGTGGGGAGAGAGATGAGGCAAGTGTGAGGAGTTCAGTGAAGTCAGATAGGAAGGAGGGGTTTGGTTTAGGTGGCCGGTAAATTAGGATGACTGTCATGGAGGAAAGGGCTTTGAAGGCAAGGAATTCAAATGATGCTACTGGGGGGAGGGGGAGTTCAGCGATCGGAAAGTTCTGGTTGAAAATAACAGCGAGGCCACCTCCATGGCGGGAGGGGCAGGGTTTGGAGATATAATTAAATCCAGATGGGGATGCTTGATTGAGGGAGAAGAAGACATTGGGTTGTTGCCAGGTTTCAGTGAGCAGAAGGAAGTCAAGAGTGTTGTCAAGGATTAGTTCATGGAGGGCAAGGACTTTGTTGTTGAGCGACCGGGTGTTGAGGAGGGCAAAGTTGGCATTGTGAGAGGGTGGAGGGATGGGGGCAGGCTGGAGAGATCTGAGGTTGTCCCAGTTGACATTGCATGTGGTCAACTGGGATGGGGTGTGACGCGGTTGAGGGGGGGCAGAGCGTGGTAGTGAGCAGATGGATGGAATGGAATGTCCGTGGCCGAAGCAAACAAGCTTGCGTCAAGAGCCTCTGTGGATGTAACGGGGTCGACGCAGAAGTCCAAACTGTTTAATGACTGGGATGCAGGATGGGATGTAATTGATGAAGAGACCAGTCAGCCGCAGAGCCGAGTATTTGAGCATGATGAGGAGGCCAAGCAGCTGCAGGAAGCAGCAGAGAGGTTTCCAGCGGTGAGGGCGCAGAGAGGTGTCCAGCAGAGAAGGCGAAGAGGGGTGTCCAGCAGCGAGGGCACAGAGAGGCCGTCCAGCGATGCGGGTGCAGAGAGGCGTCCAGCGGTGCAGGTGGAGAGAGTATCCAGCGGTGAGGGAGCAGAGAGGCCGTCCAAGAGAGCGGGTGCAGCGAGGTGTCCAGCAGTGAGGGAGCAAAGAGGCCGTCCAGCAGTGCAGGTGCAGCGAGGCGTCCAGCAGTGCAGGTGCAGAGAGGCCGTCCAGCAGTGCAGGTGCAGCGAGGCGTCCAGCAGTGCAGGTGCAGCGAGGCATCCAGCAGTGCAGGTGCAGCGAGGCGTCGAGCAGTGCAGGTGCAGAGAGGCTGTCGAGCAGTGCAGGTGCAGTGAGGCGTCCAGCAGTGCAGGTGCAGCGAGGCGTCCAGCAGTGCAGGTGCAGCGAGGCGTCCAGCATTGCAGGTGCAGCGAGGCGTCCAGCAGTGCAGGTGCAGAGAGGCCGTCCAGCAGTGCAGGTGCAGAGAGGCCGTCCAGCAACGCAGGTGCAGGGGCCGTCCAGCGGGGCAGGTGCAGAGAGGATCCAGCGTTGCTGGTGCACGGAGGTGTCCAGCGTCGATGGTGCACAGACAGGTAACAGAAGAGGGGGGGGGGGAATGGCGGGCGGAGAAGCGGCGAACAGTCAACGCCAGCGTCCTCTCCGGGCAGCGTGCAGGGTTCTAGCGGCTAGGGATGTAGGCCGCAGGGCGACAGCCGTCGGCTGTCAGCAGAAGATCGTTCCACGGCCACGGCCAGAAACGCCGCAGACCACCGCAGTCGGAGCGACCCTCCAGTGGTCCTCATCGGTGGTGGGTCCAGGCCTCGTCCGAGGTGGGAATCTACCGCAGTCGGCAATTGAAGCCGACTCGCTATAAGACGGCATTCGAATCTGCTTCTACCGCCGCCGCCATTTTCGCGATTGATGACAGTCCCGCCATCCCAGGGATCAATCTCGTGAACCTACACTGCACTGCCTCAATCACAAGGATGTCCTTCCTCAAATTGGGTGACCAAAAGTCTTGGTATCATGTTCAGCATGAACATTATGGGCCAAAGGGCTTATTCCTGTGCTGTACTGTTCTATGTTGTTAAAGAAGGAACTGCAGATGCTGGAAAATCGAAGGTACACAAAATTGCCGGAGAAACTCAGCGGGTGCAGCAGCATCTATGGAGCGAAGGAAATAGGCAACGTTTCGGGCCGAAACCCTTCTTCAGTGTGAAGAAGGTTTTCGGCCCGAAACGTTGCCTATTTCCTTCGCTCCATAGATGCTGCTGCACCCACTGAGTTTCTCCAGCATTTTTGTGTACCCTGTACTGTTCTATGTTTTATATTTTCTCTAATTCTTTAACATGGTAACCCCCTTGCAAAGTTTTTGTTAAATTTTGTCAAAGTAATTATTGACAATATTTTATTAGTTGTAATTAATGTTCCTGATCTTGTCTCTCTTGTATGCTCTTGCGCTTAAGTAATGTTAAATGGGACAAACATTTCTTAAGATTAAGGTATTACAACAGATTTTTTGTGAATGCGCCTTAATTAAGTTTCCTTTGCATTTATTTCTGATTTATGGGTTATTGTGTGACCACAATATTGCCTTTATAGATATCTGAATTTTATAATATGGTAATATATTTAGTGTGATCATAGTCCTCTGCTATCTAATTGTATTCAATTTCATTTTAACATTATCATAAAACTTCAAAATACTGAAGTATTTTACTTGAACCGTAATGCTGTTTCATTCATTTCATGGGCTACTGTTGGTGGTGATTGGATGAATATTTGTTCAATACTGATAAGAGAAACAAGGAAAGAATATGCTTGATCTGCCAACGTTTGAAGGATATGGAGTAAATGTTTGAATGGGATCTTTGAAATATTTCTGCTATCTGCATCAACATGAGTATTTATTTGAATATTTATTATAAGCTGCAGCAGAAAGCTTATTATTTTGTTTCTTCATTAATGCCAGTCAAATAACAAACTTGGATAGATTTACAATTCATTTCATCCAATACTTTTGTCTGTTATTTCCAGTAACCTGGAATCTCTAAAAGCTATCAAGCATTGCATATATCAAATGGAGAGGGATTTACCACCACTTTTGGCTGCTTTTATAATGGAAAATCATCTGAACAATACAAGCTGGGTTATCACACCTGAACAGATATTGTGTAAGACTTTTCTCTTCCTGCAACAAGATAACAAGTGGTTTGAAAACAAAAATGCACCAATGGATAATTCCACAGCCAATACCTATTATTAAAAACACATTTCCATGTGTTTAGTAACATAATTCTATGTTAACTTTTCTCCCACTCTTATTAATATGTAGGTGTCACCGTAATCAGAATGGATTTATAGGTAATTAATATTAAATTAACTTGGGAATGAATTTGTGAACAAGTTATGTTGAGACAATGATAGCATCATTTTTAGGAATTTGGTCAATGTTTTTTTTAGAAGTGTGTGTGTTTATGTTTGCTCACTGCATATAGACAGCCTTATGAAAACAGCAGGCTTTTCAAAAGAGGATTACGAATATCATGTGTGTACATGGAAATAGGTTTGCATTCATTGAAGTGCAACTGAGTATATGCTAAGCAACGGTCCCATATCAAGAACTATCATTCTTTGTTGAACCTGAAGCATTTTTAAGATGTAATGTCTTGTGCAAGACATTGGTGAGGCCACATTTGGAATTTTGAGTTCAGTTTTGATCACCCTGTTATAGGAAAGATGTTGTTAAGATGAAACAGGTGCAGAGAAGATTTACAAGGATGGTGCTAGGACTCGAGGGCCTGAACTATAAGTAGAGTGGAGCAGGCTTAGACTTTACTCCTTGGAGTGCAGGAGAATGAGGGATGATCTTATCGAGGTGTATAAGATCATTGGGGGAATAGATCGGGTAAATGCACAGTCCTTTGCACAGAGTCGGGGAATCAATAACCAGAGGACATAGGTTTAAGGTGAGAGGGGAAAGATTTAATAGGAACCTGAGGGGCAACATTTTCACACAAAGGGTGGTGAGTATATGGAACGAGTCGCCAGTTGAGGTAGTTGAGGCAGGGACTATAACAATATTTCAAGGATATTTGGACAAGTACATGGAAAGAAAAGGTTTAGAAGGATATGGGCCAAACGCAGGCAAGTGGGACTAGTATAGATAGGGCATCTTGGTCGGCTTGGTTAGGTCAGAAGGTCTCTTTGCATGCTGAATGACTCTATGTAATAAAAACTGCAAATGCTGGAAATAATTCAGCCAGTCAGGAAACATCAGTGGAAAGATGACCCCAGAAGTTCGTTGACCTGAAACATTAATTCTATTTCTCACTCCATAATGTCACTTGATTAGTTGAGCATTTCCATCGTTTTCTGCTTTATGATTTCAGATTTCCAATATTTGCTGTAGTTTGCATTTTATTTTCCACGTGTACTTTATACCACATTTAAGTGCTATGTAGAATGGGCTGGAATCAGTTAAAACTAAGTAAAAATCCCCAAATAACTGCAGATGTTGGAAATCCCCATTCAACAGTTCTCTGTGATTTCAGCCTCCTTCAAATAGACTTCACCACCTCTCTTCTTTTAGTATTTTGCATGGAGTGAGGCCTTTGTAATTCCCCGCTCTACTCTTCACTTCCAACCAACTAGCCCTCTTGTTTCTGTACTTTCTCATGCAAACCCAGGCAATGCAACATTTTTCCTTTCATTTCTTTCCTCCCCACATCCAGAGACCCAACCAGTTTTCCAGGTGCAGCAGTGATTCAATTGCACTTGTTACAATCTTGTATACTGCTTCGCTAGATAGACACAAAGTGCTGGAGTAACTCTGCGAGTCACACAGCATCTGTGGAGAAAATGGACAGGTGACATTTCGGGTGGGGACCCTTCTTCAGACTGATTTTAAGGGCCCCGACCTGAAACGTCACCGGTCTATTTTCTCCAGAGATGCTGTTTAACCCACTGAATTACTCCAGCATTTTGTGTCTACCTCTGATATAAACCATCATCTGCAGTTCTTTTTTATTACATACTGCATTTGGTGTTCACAATGCAGTCTCCTCTACATTGACAAAAGCAAATGCCACTTTAATCCTTCATTTCACTTCCATTCTGAGTTATCAATTGGTGGTCTCCCATATTATAACACTGAGGATCAATGCAAGCTTAAGGAACAGAATGTCATCTTCTGTCTGGGCCCATTGTAGAACAATACAGAATTTTACAACTTCAAGTAATTTGATTTCTGTCCGACTTGGTCAACCATCTGTAATATTGGCTCAGTTTATGTGTTTCCTCCCCACATACCTCCTTCCCCCAACATGTTATTTAAAAAAAAAATATTCCTCGGGCAGTGGAGGACATGCCCAAACTGACTTGCTGGACATGTTTTCCTCCTCTGCATTTTTCAACTCCCACATTCTTTTGTCTATGTTCTCATTCTCTTATTTGCTCCCATTCACTCATTGACCTGATAGCTTTGTTTACAGTTTATCCCCATGATCACACTGGCTTTATCCAATTAAAGAAACCATCCTCCTACGCCCTCTTTGCAGTTCAATAAGGTTATTTTGTCTCTTTTCTATTTCTAGTAAATGGTCTTTAACTGAAAGGTTAGCTCTGTATCTTTTATCACAGATGTATCCTGACTTGCTGAGTATTTCCAGCATTCCTGTTTTTAATCAAGTAAAACTATGTTGACGGAGCAAAGGTTGTTCTAAAAAGTTGCTCTTCAAGAATGATCATCTTGGATGTATCAAAATGGTTTTGATAAAATTAATTATATTTTCAGTTTGGTTTGGAGATTCAGCGTGGAAGCAGGACCTAATGTTCACCGTGTCTGCACCGACCAGCGATCCCCTCACATTAACACTACTGCAACACCACTGTGCCACCCTATCTTGAGTCAATCTTTGATCAAAATATCTGGTTAAGTTTACTGTTGGAAATTTAATTTCAAATAATTTATTTTAAATTGCTCATGGCACTTTTTAAAATAAATTTAATTTCAAAGAACAGCACCTCATATTCCACTTGAGTAGCCTACAATGTTATGAACATAGAATTCTTCAGTTTTACATTGTACCTTGCTACACCTCACTCCCCCCAACTCCATTGTACATATATTTCTCCCAGCATCTACCTTCACCCGAATCACCTTGGTTCTTTCCTCTCATCTACATGCTCATCTTCCATTGCCGAGTCCCCTTTTATCCCCCATCTTTTCCCGCCCCTTGTCCCCTTCCACCCATATCCCACCTTCTGAATTATATTTCACTCCTCTTCTTATCTGACACCCTTTTGTACCTTTTTCACCTTAATCTTTGTACTTACTTGATCCATCTGCCAAATCAAACACCCGTCATCTAGGGTCAAGAAAGCTTTTGGAATGTTGGCCTTCACCAGTCAGGGTGTTGAGCAGAGAGGTTAGGATGTTATGTTACAGTAGTACAAGATGTGGGTAAGGCTGCATTTAGAATACAGGCACCGTGCATTTTATGTGGAGGGGGGTTACGTAGTTGAAAAGCAATGTGTAATTCGAAAACACGTAATTCTATCTATATATACTATTACTAAAACTCTTCGTCTTGTTTGTGGCTGTCTGTGTGTATATGTGTGTGTGCCAATTTCTATTTTTCTATTTTCTTCCAAACACTAGGCCACAGCCTTCCCATTTTCACACATTCTACTCACATTTTTCCCGTCGAGGCGATAAACATCTTCCCATCGCTTTTCCACCTATATTTGCGCACTTTTTAATCGTTTAAAGTTTTAAAAAATTGATAAAACCCCGAGTGATGTCACAATGCACTCGCAAGGCAGGACGGGACACTCTGGGACACTCCGGGAGGAAGGGGCACTCCAGCGCACTTTCGTGGCGGCCGCTGCCCGGCACCTCGTGGCGAGGGTGGAGCCGCGGGGCCCTGGCTGGAGCTGAGCCTGATGCTCGAGCTGGAGTGAGAGCCGAGCCCGGGGCTTGGTATGGGGCCGTGACCGCCGACGCCCGACACCTCGTGGCTAGGGTGGTGCTGCGGGCTCTGCTGGAGTGAGAGCTAAGCCCGGGGCCGAAAAAAAAGCCGCCGCTAGAACCAAGGCAGGGCCGGGCCGAGTACGAGAATCAGGCCGAGTTCCAGGCCCTGGCACTACTCTACGACCTGGGTAGATCCTGGGACAGGGAATGGGAGTGAGCGGAGAAGAATGTGGGAAATGAGGAGGTGGGGGGTGGTAGAGGGAGATGGGCGGTGGGTGGAGGAGGGAGATGCCCCCTCCCTATCTACCCTCACTCCCACCCTCTCTACCCCCTACCTCGCCTTCTCCCTCTCTACTCCCCCTCCCTCTCTATCCCCTCCCTCTCCCTCTCTATCCCCTCCCTCTCCCTCTCTATCCCCTCCCTCTACCTCTCCACCCCTCCCTCTCCCTCTCTATTCCCTCCCTCCCTCTATCCCCTCCCCCTCCCTCTCCCTCTCTACCCCCTCCCTCTCTACCCCCCTCCCACTCCCTCTCTACCCCCTCCCTCTCCCTTTCTAACCCCCTCCCTCTCCCTCTCTACCCCTCTCCCACTCCCTCTCTGCCCCCCTCCCTCTCCGCCCCCCTCCCTCTCCGCCCCCCTCCCTCTCCGCCCCCCTCCCTCTCCGCCCCCCTCCCTCTCCGCCCCCCCTCCCTCTCCGCCCCCCCTCCCCTCTCCGCCCCCCCTCCCTCTCCGGCCCCCCTCCCACTCTGCCCCCCCTCCCACTCTGCCCCCCCTCCCACTCTGCCCCCCCTCCCACTCTGCCCCCCCACCCTCTCTTGCCCCCTCCCTCTCTTGCCCCCTCCCTCTCTTCCCCCCTACCTCTCTGCCCCCCCTCCCTCTCTGCAGGAACGGGTGAGTGGTGGAATCTTACGTTTGGGGAGCAGATCTTGTTTGTTTGCAGGTTTGATCCTGTACCTCTATTTGCGCAAAAAATGTACACGATAGTCCAACGATTTTTGCCCCACCTTACTCACCGTTGTCCTGTGCTGTAAATGAAACAAGTTTTGTTCAGATCTATGGAATATTTTAAAAGTTATTAATGTTTTTTTTTTAAACGTTTAACATGCGCAGTTGGGGGAGAGGTCCTGTGCACGTCTTTACCGGCATCGCAAAGGGTACGTGATGGGTCCTCAGCTGTGCCTGCGCAGTTGGGGCCTTACTAAATTCACCTATTTTTCAGAACGGCGACACGGGTTCCTTCCTTTTAATTTCAACCGCCCCGGGCCCTCGGGGATCTGCCGCCTTGGCGCTGGTGCTGTGTCTGCGGGCGGATCCGGGGCGGGGAGATTAGAGGCTGTGCCGACGATCCAGGGCCTGGGCGCTGAGCCTGGCTCTGACAAAAGGAGGGAAAGGAGCGGCACCCGCGAGATCCTGGGTAGCTGAGGAGGGAGTGTGGGGGTTTGAGGGAGAGGAGGGGGTAAGGAGGGAGAGGGGAAAAGTGGGGGAGGTGAGGAGGGCGAGTGGGGGAGGAGGGGGATTAGAGGGGGAGGAGGGGACAGTGGGGGAGGTAGGGAGTGTGGAATAGAGGGGGAGGAGGGCAGTGGGGAAGTGAGGGGGGATAGTGGGGGGATAGGGGGAGGTGAGGAGTGGAAGAGGTGGGGGAAAGAGGGATAGGAGGGGGTAGGGAGGGGAGAGGAGTTACAGAGGGAGGGAGGGACTGAGGGTAGGGGAAAGGAGAGGGAGGGGGGATTTGGGGAGGGGAGGAGGAGAGGGGAAAGAAGAGGGAGGGTGAAGAGGAGGGGGAGAGTGCTGGGGGATGAGGGGAAATAAGCCACGCCAGCGCAGTTGGGGGCTAAGAGTGAGTGGTGGAATATTGCGTTGGAGGAACGGGTTGCATTGGGGGAAAGGATGGGTGGTGGAATATTGCATTGGGGAACGGGTTGCGTTGGGGGACCAGGTCTCCCGTGTGAGAAGGACCTAACGGGTCCCACTTAGTCTAGTTAAACATATACGCAACTACGCTGTCAACAGTAAAGTTGAGCATGTTATTCCAAAAATATGAGAGGGTGAATCAAGCTCTTGTATTAAATGAACAAGCACATAATTTAAAAAATGCATAAAGCAAACACATGATGGCCTCCCGCTGTAGGCTGTGGTCCGCTGGGTCTTGTGTCCGGCCACAGGGTGCTGGCTTGGTGGCTTCCATCCGTAGGCCACGACCCTCTCGTGATGCACCATGCACGACATATGAATGTGACACGTTTGCTTGTTCACTCTTAACAAGCATATCCCCGACAAACAATGACAATGTGGTAGATTGGATATGGCCTTGTTTGTCATTTGAACTGCTTAGCACTTTAGAGAAATTTACCTCTGAGAAAAAAAAATGCTAGCTCATGCTGCTGGCTGTATTCCATAAGGAAAGTGATGAAAGCGCTTGCTTGGCAAACAGAGCAAGTCACCCACTTCACGCACCAGCGGGTTGAGAATTTAGTAATGTGGCATCAATCTTCCAAGGAAATGCAAGCATTCCAGGCCTGGGTCACCATAGCAGCCACTTGTATAATTGGCCCCATTGTTAACTTAATCCTGAAGATGTGGTTTCCAGCTAAACTGCAGGTGATAAAGGCAGATTTCAATAATGATAACAATTTAAAATTTAGTAGCTCTTTCAAAGGATAAAAAAAGTTCAATATGTTGTCGAAGTGTGGAATCACAAAATGGATACTGAGAAAGTGGTAGTGAGACGAGTTTGGTTTAGGCTTACTTGTTGATCCAGAATCCTGTATTGTACAGATAGCCATCACTTAATCACATTGACAAAAGTCAAGTCAAAAGAGTTTATTGTCATGTGGACAATAAACAGACAATGAAATTCTTGCATTGCTGCAGCACAACAGAATATTGTAGGCATAATACAGAACAGATCAGTGTGTCTATATATCATAGACCATATATATACACATAAGTAAACAAATATAGTTCAGAGTTTGTTTGATGTTTTGTTTAATAGCCTGATGGCTGTGGGGAAGCAGCTGTTCCTGAACCTGGATGTACCAGATTTCAAGCACCTGTACCTTCTACCTGACGGCAACAGAGAGATGAGTGTGTGGCCAGGATGGTGTGGGTCCTTGATGATGTTGGCAGCCTTTTTGAGGCAGCGACTGCGATAGATCCCTTTGATGGTGGGGAGGTCAGAGTCGATGATGGACTGGGCAGTGGTCACAGCTTTCTGTACTAGTCAGTAAAATGGGTCATTGGCCATGATCATCATTACATGAGATGCCTGGAGTAGTCCCATTGTTATTGGCTTTTTTGCCTGTCAAAAGATATCAACTGGATATTGATAAAGGCAATTTCTACTTTAGGGAGGTGGGGACTGCACAATGGCTGATGGCAAGTGAATAGAATTGATGAGGATTTTGCTTTAATTTTGAGCAATAGAAATGTCATTAAGCTAGTTGGCAAGAAAGATATCATCTAAATAATCTCATCCTATCTGCAGAGTCTGAAGAATGTCACACATTCCTTCTTTCCAGAGATGCTGCCTGTCCCGCTGAGTTACTCCAGCTTTTTGTGTCTATCTTTGACATAATAACATATTTGGAAGCATCTCTTAGATTAGTTTGTAAATACGGTCTTTTCCCTTATGAGAGAACAATATAAAACATGGTTAAAGGCTTATATATATGCTTCCCCTAGAAGGTGAACGGAACTCTGAGTGGCTGAAATAGGGTCAAGCCATAGATAGACACAAAGTGCTGAAGTAACTCAGTGAGTCAGACAGCATCTCTGGAGATGCTTTTCAGGTCGTCCGATGAAAGATCCCGACCCACAACGTCATCCATCCATTGTCTCCAGAGGTGCTGCTAGACCCGCTGAGTTACTCTAGCAATTTGTGTCTCTTTGGTATACACCATAGAAACATAGAGACATAGAAAATAGGTGCAGGAGTAGGCCATTCGGCCCTACGAGCCTGCACCGCCATTCAATATGATCATGACTGATCATCCAACTCAGTATCCTGTACCTGTCTTCTCTCCATACCCCCTGATCCCTTTAGCCACAAGGGCCACATTAACTCCCTCTTAAATATAGCCAATGAACTGGCCTCAACTACTTTCTGTGGCAGAGAATTCCACAGATTCACCACTCTCTGTGTGAAAAAAAAATTCTCATCCCGGTCCTAAAAGACTTCCCCCTTATCCTTAAACTGTGACCCCTTGTTCTGGACTTCCCCAACATCGGGAACAATCTTCTTGCATCTAACCTGTCCAACCCCTTAAGAATTTTGTAAGTTTCTATAAGATGCCCCCTCAATCTTCTAAATTCCAGCGAGTACAAGCCGAGTCTATCCAGTCTTTCTTCATATGAAAGTCCTGCCATCCCAGGAATCAGTTCTGGTGAACCACCAGCATCTGTAGTTCCTAATTTCTACATTTTACTCATTCTAGGCACATTTTGGAATTTATGGACAATTTTACTGTGTCCTGAAAATGTTTTCTGCATTTTTTAAATCTTTGGATGTTGAGAATGCATTCAGTTACTTATCTGCCTCCAACTGTGTGTAAGTGCTGACTCACGTTTAGTGTGAATACCATCTAGAAGACTGAATACAGGAAGTAGATCGATAACCTTGTGTTCTGGTGTCGAGACAACAATGTCAGCAAGACAAAGGCTATAGTGACCGACTTCAGAAAGCGAAGCAGCACACATACCCCAGTTTGCATTGACGGTGCCAAAGTAGAGGTGGTTGAAAACTTCAAATTCCTAGGAGTCAAAATCACCAATAACTTCTCCTGGATCACCCATATTGAAGCAACGACCAAGAAAGCACACCAACGCCTCTACTTCCTTAGAAGGCTTTGGAAGTTCGGCATGTCCCCGATACCTCTCCCCAACATCTACAGATACGGCATAGAAAGTATTTTATCAGGGTGCATCATAACTTGGATTGGGAAAAGCTCCATCCAAGACTGCAAGAAATTGCAGCGAATTGTGGACGCAGCCTAGACCATCAAACAAACCAACCTCCCTTCCATTGACTCCATTTATACCTCGCGCTGCCTCGGCAAGGCCAGCAGCATAATCAAGGACGAGTCGCACTCGCACTTCTCTGTATTAAACTCCATCAACCATTCCGCAGCCTACCTGCTGAATCAGAACTTGCTGCAATTTTGACAACCATCCTTGCTATCTACAATACCACCCATTTTAGTGTCATCTGCAAACTTATTAATCATGCCTTATATGTTTTCATCCAATTCATTGATATAGATGACAAACAGCAATGGCCCCAGCACCGAACCCTGAGACACAGCACTAGTGTGTATGTTTTGGAGAGTGTTGACTGGATAATCGGGTGCAATGTTTGCAGTTGCAGCTTGCAGTTTTCCAGTGCACACTCCTCTTGATAGGCCCTGTTCCCAGAATGCACTAATTGCTTTTTTTTTTACAGTTTGCTGTCGTCAAAGGCCATTAAACTGATTTGTTTAATGATTGGAAACATTTAAAACTTGCACATAATATTTCGATCAAGATCAATAATCCCATTCAAATGCAAATTCTAGGAGTACAGGTCCATAGTTCCTTGAAGGTCGAGTCGCAGGTAGATAAGGTGGTCAAAAAGGCTTTTGGCACTTTGGCCTTCATCAGTCAGAGTATTGAGTATAGAAGTTGGGAGGTCATGTTGCATTTGTATAAGATGTTAGTAGACCGCATTTAGAATATTGTGTTCAGTTCTGGGCACCATGATATAGGAAAGATATTGTCAAGCTTGAAAGAGTTCAGAAAAGATTTACGAGGATGTTGCCAGGATTAGAGGGTGTAAGCTTTAGGGAGAAGTTGAGTATGTTGGTCCCTATTCCATGGAGCGCAGGAGGATGAGGGGAGATCTTATAGAGGTATACAAAATCATGAGAGGAATAGATCGGGTAGATGCACAGAGTCTTTTGCCCAGAGTAGGGGAATCGAGGACCAGAGGACATAGGTTCAAGGTGAAGGGGAAAAGATTTAATAGGCATCCGAGGGGTAACTTTTCCACACAAAGGTGTATGGAACAAGCTGCCAGAGGTAGTTGAGGCTGGGACTATCCCATCGTTTAAGAAACAGACAGGTACATGGATTGGACAGGTTTAGAGGGATATGGACCAAGCGCAGGAAAGTGGGACTTGTGTAGCTGGGACATTGTTGGCCGGTGTGGGCGAGTTGGGCCGAAGGGCATGTTTCCACACTATCACTCTATGAGTCTATGACTCTAGGTCATGCTACATGCTCCAGATATTCCCTCTACACCAACACCTGATCACCATAAAATGTCTGATCTATCAGGTTGCAATGTTTCTGAGAACCCTGCCTAAAATCAGTATGCCTTTGGCTATAATGTCGTGGGTGTGTAAGGAGCAAAGAAGGGGGCTGAGAACAAATAAATTGAAGGAATTGTAGCGTGCATATAGAACAATACAATACCGGTTACCATAGAAAATGACAGTTACTGACTGACAGAACTTACTGACAGTTCTCTGGAATATAATCCTTGCGAAACCCAGAAACCACTTGTACTGGTGATCATTTACATCTACTGAACATAACAAACGGAGTCCTGTTTTTATTGTAATGGAAAAAAAAGTTAAACTACAAATGCTGGAATTGAAATAAAAGCTAAAATGTTGGACAAAATCAGCTAGCTGAGCATTATCTGTGGTCGGTGAAACAGGTTAGTGTTTTTGGTCAGCAACTCTTTCTTAGAATTGAGCCAAGGGTGCAAGGTTTACACTTGAAAGCAGGGCTGGGAGGAGGAGTATGTCGTAAGACAAAAGACCGTATGAAGATAGGCTAATAAGCATGAGAACATACAGTTAGCAAAGGGTGAGGACATCAACATGATATTGGAAAATGATGAGAGAGTAGTTTACTTGAAACTGAAGGATTTAGTGTTCATTCCATAAGGTTTAAAGTACCTAGATGAAAGATAAGATGTTGATCTTCTAATTTAAATGGATCCTCTCAATGACAGTGTAGGTCTGTTTAATATAAACAGTGGAAAGTGGAACAGTGTTATCCATTGAATGTGGAGCACATTAACCTGGAGAATTGGTTGAGGAATAATGACAACTTATCGGAAGCATCAG
Source organism: Malacoraja senta (assembly GCA_038087875.1). Classification (NCBI taxonomy): domain Eukaryota; kingdom Metazoa; phylum Chordata; class Chondrichthyes; order Rajiformes; family Rajidae; genus Malacoraja; species Malacoraja senta. The sequence continues at coordinate 41,425,743 of CM075979.1, read as the reverse complement.
TGTGGATATGGTGGCTTCATCAGAGCCGATGCAGAGGTGATGGAAAACTGGGAGAATCGAATAGAGTCCTGGCAGGAAGCAGAATGGGGATTAATTAACATAATTGTAGGAGTTAGTGGGCTCATCATGGATGTTGTTTCATAGACATTTTGAAAAAAGACAAAAGAGGAGTACAGAGCCTTGGATAGACTATTGGAATATAATGGATAGGTTGAGGCTTGAGCAAGGAATATATTGAAAATATAGGTAAGGGAGGGAATTAGAATAAGATCATGGAATATTGCATATTTGCAACAACGAGCCAAGATAAGCTGTTGTTTCCCTAAATCAACATGCCTTAATATAAAGTGAATTGTCATAGAAATTGTAGCTCAATATGAGAACAACTTCAATCAGAAGAAATTGGATGGGGTGCGTTTGGCTTCTTTTGAGCAGTGAGGAGGGCTGCCCAAATTGGAGGAATTGAGGGATTGGATTCTAGTGATGACAGGACAATATTCAAGTTGCAAAGGGTGTTCGGAAAAAAAGAGACTGGACAGGAGAGTATATCAATAATTAAACACACAAATAAGTTTATTAGAGAACGTAGGTGCTGAAATGAGGCAAGACAAATAATGCATCTGGTTTGTAGATTTGGGGCAGGAAATTGAAGTGATTCACATGTAGTACTTGCATCTGTTTACAGCTCCAGTTCTCTGTCCAGATGCTATATGACCCTGTAGACTATTTCCAACGTTTTTTTTAGTTTAGATTTCCATCATTCTTGACAATAATTCTGGGTGAATAGATTGTAATTTAGCACACTAAATTCTTTTGCTTGTTCCTTTATTTAAAGTTGTCTATCTTGTGCTTGTATAATACTCATTAGTACCTATTTACTTTCTTCCATATAGGTGCCACATGTTAATACGTAAATTGCGAAAATATGGATGGGCTCTAAATATTAGACACACCTCCAGTTTGTATTAGAGCAACTGTCTTTGGTAAGATCCATATTTTCTGAAGCACTTTTCTAAAGTACTGTGAAATATAAAAGTAATGAAAAATCATAGACTTTTAAAGACTACATTCATCTTGTTATTTTGTAGAATTTTATAGTGTAATTTGTTCTAAAACTTCAATCAAGCATTTGTATATTTACTTTTTCTATAGTTTATAATTTAACGTACTCTGTGCACTGTGTTGCGTTTAGTTTAATTTATTGTCACGTGTACTGAGGTAAAGTGAAAAGATTTTTTTGTTGCGTGCTATCCAGTCAGCATAAATATTATACATGATTACAATCAAACCGCCCACAGTGTACAGATACAGGATAAATGGAATGACGTTCAGTACAAGATAAAGTACAAGAAAGTTAAATTAAAGATAGTTGAAGGTTCTCCAATGAGGTAGATGGTAGGCCAGAACCACGCTCTAGTTGGTGATAGTATGGTTCAGTTCCCTGATAATAACCGGGAAGTAACTGTCTCTGAATCTGGATTTATTTGTTTTCACACTTCTGTACCTCTTGCCCGATAGGAGAGGGGAGAAGAGGCAGTGTCCAGGGTGAGCCTCGTCCTTGATTATGCTGTTAACCTTGCTGAGGTTCCGTGCAGTGTAGATGGAGTCCATGGAAGGTAGGTAGGTAGCTTTGTATAATGGCCTGGGCTGTGTCCACAATTCTCTGCAATTTCTTACTGTCTTGGACAGGGCTGTTCCCAAACCATGCTGTGATGCATCCCGATAAAATGCTACTACGGCACATCTATAAAGGTTGGTGAGAGTTGCTGGGGACATGCTGAATTTCTTTAAGGGCCTGTCCCACTTAGGTGTTTTTTTCGGCGACAGCCGTAAAATAGGCTAGCGCCACATGGTCGCGGGGTGACGCCTGTATTGTCGTGAATTGTCCCCTCAAGTGTCGTAACTTTTTTCTTGTCGCTGCTGGATTTTGAAATGTTCAAAACCTTTCGATGACAGTGGGCTTGACATTGCCTGTTTTCTGTCGTAGGTGCTGTCATAGGTTGTCTCCAGGATGTCCCCAGGTGACGTTGGTTGTCGCCGGATGCTGACTTCGGCGAATTCCAATGGCGACAACCTACGTCAACCAGCGACACGTACCGGCGACTGAATTGTCTTCAGTTGTCGTGGACAGGGTCGTTGCTTGTCGTAGCTTGTGGACGTAGGTTGACTTTGGTTGTCGTAGGTTGTCGTAGGTGGACGTCCTAAGTCGTGATGATTGGGTTGTCGGTAGCTTGCCGTAGCTTGACGTCGACTAGGTGGTAGATTGTCGTAGACATTGTCATTGGGGGGGGTCAAGTCGCCGCTTTTTCGGTGACCTGCTACGACTGTAACAGTCGCTGGCAGTCGCCGAAAAAATCTCCTAAGTGAGACAGGCCCTTAAGCCTTCTAAGGAAGTAGAGGCGTTGGTGTGCTTTCTTGGCCAAGTTGCTGGTGATATTAACTCCTACGAACTTGAAGCTTTCAACCATCTCTACTTTGGTGCCGTCAATACATTTCAGGGTATGTGTACCACTTTGCTTCCAGAAATGTATCACTATCTCCTTTGTCTTGCTGACATGGAGGGAAAGGTTGGTGTCTTAACACCAGCTTGTGAGTTTCTCAATCTCCTTCCTGTAATCTGTCTCGTCGTTGTTTGATATCTGGCCCTCTTCGGTGATGTTGACTGTGAATTTGTAAATTGAGTTGGATTTGTATTGGCTGCACAGTCGTGGGTGTATAAGGAGTAAAGAAGGGGGCTGAGAACGCTTCCTTGTGGAGCACCAGTGTTGGATTATCATAGAGGATGATTTGTCACCTATCCTCACTGATTGTGGTCTGTTGGTCAGGAAGGCGAGGATCCAGTTGCAGAGATGAATGCTGACTCCATGTTCCATGTGTTTGGAGATGAGCTTGGAAGGGATAATAGTATTGAAAGCAGAGCTGTAGTCTATGAATAGAAGGCTCACATGGGTGTCTCTTATGTAGGTGTTCCAGGGATGAGTGCAGGGCCAGGGAGATGGCATCAGCCATGGACCTGTTGTAGAGATAGGCGAACTGCAATGGGTCAAGCTTGCATGGTATACTGGATTTAATGCGTTCTATAACTAGCCTCTGAAAGCAGTTCTTGATGGTGGATGTCAAGACCACTGGACGGTAGTAGCTAAGACATCAGATCTTGCTTTTCTTCGGCGCTGAGACGGTAATGGTCTTCTTGAAGCAGGTGCGTACCTCAGAATGTAGGGAGTGATTGAAGATATCCATGAACACTCTTGCTAGTTGGTCACCGCACTTCCTAAAGACACGCCAGTTGCTGTCCTTGAGTTTACCCTCGGGAGGGCTGTTCTAATTTCTGCAACAGTGACCCTGGGAAGAGGCACACTTGCGTCTGATGGAACAAATGTCATCATCCCATTGGCCAAAGTGAGCAGAGAATGCATTAAATTCATCAGGTAGGGCTGCCCTATCACCAGCGATGTTGCCCAACTTCACGGCAGCCAATGATCTGTAATCTGCTATCAATAGCCTTGATACAAAATAAGCAAAAGCCCTGGTCATAGTAGCCAGAGACTTTTGTCACGCCAACCTCAGGGGCATACTACCAAAGTACTATCAGCATGTCTAATAGTATTCAGACCTTGCCACAGTCAGCGGGTGACCGAATGATGATACTGGGACTCAGGTTTGCGAAGATCATAGCGAGCTTTCTTGTACCGCTCGGGATCGTTTGACTTGTCTGCAGCAGGCCTGGGAATGCACCTCACGGTTCACCCATGATTTTCGTTTTGGGGAACATTTGGATTGTCTCCATGGCGCACTCTTTTACGCACTTGCTAATGAAGTCAGTCACGGCAGTGGCATTCAGGTTGGCTGCAGAATCCCTGAATATGGACCAGTCCACTGACTCAAAGCGGTCGTCTAGAATGTCATCCGTGTCTGCCGACCAGCATTGAACAACTCTCTGTAGAAGAACAGATCCTCCTGCTTCAGTTTTTGTTTGTTAGACAGGGGAGTGAAGCACAGCTAGGTGTTCAGATTTCCCGAAATGTGGACGTGGAACAGAGTGGTAGGCGTTTTTTATTGATGTGTAGCAGTGGTCGAGGGTGTTCTGTCCCCTGTGGGACAAGAGACACACTGATAGTACTTTGGTAGTATGGCCCTGAGGTTAGCCTGATGAAAGTCTCTGTCCACAATGACCAGGGTTTTGGTGTCTTTAGTCTCGAGGCTATTGAAGCGGAGTATAGTTCATTCAGAACAAGCTTGATGTCTGCATGGGGAGAGATGTAGACTGCTGTCAGGATAGTTGTGGTGAATTCCCTCGGCAGGTAGTAGGGACAGCACTTTACATGTAGTCAGCTCTTCCAGGTCCAGAGAGCACGAGCTTGCCAGGAAAACCATGTCTGAGTACCATGAGTTATTGAACAGAAATCATATCCCACCGCCTCTAACCTTGCCCAAAGATGTCATACGGGCAGTACGTGATAGTTAAATACATAAATTGTGTTAATTTCCACTCTTGTAAACATTTTATCATGTTTCCTCTATCTATTGTTCAATCCAATTCGTCATTATGGAGGAAAGAAGTACTTGAATTTATGTTGTGCTGATACGTCTCTGGTTCAGCAATGTGGGCATAACTAAGGTGGGAGCAGACCACACAGCTTCCCAGACCCAAATTACAATTTAATAATATCAAGAAAAACTAAAACCTGCCAGTATTGGAAATCGAAAATGGGAGCAGAAAATGCTCGAGATCTGCCCTTCAGAATTGTGTTGCAAGTTCTTTGGCCTGAAACATTAATCTGTGAATTAATTCAGCTCTACTTCCCTGTGTTGTACCCATATAATTTGATTTCCATTGTGCACGAAAACTTAGCATTTTACGAAGTACTTTTACAATGTAATCAGTATTCTGTATCAGTTCCATCATAGTTTCAAGCATCAGATTTGAATCTTAGTCATAAACGCCTGGTGTCTGTTGGCTTTGCTCTTCCCAGAGTGAACTCAGAGTGTACAAGAGGGAGATTCTAGGACCAGAGTTCATTGCCTCAGAATTAAAGGACATTCCTTTAGGAAAGAGATGGGGAGGAATTTATCTAGTCAGAGGGTGGTTAATCTGTGGAATTCATTGCCATAGAAGGCCGTGAAGGCCGTCAATGGATATTTCTACTGCATAGATAGATAAATTCTTGATTAGTGCGGGTTTTCAGGGGTTCTGGGTAGAAGGGGGTTAGGAGGGATCCCTCTATCTTGGCGGAGTAGACTTGATGGACCTAATTCTGCTCCTATCACATGAAGTTATGAACTCTCTTCAAAATGTAAACACATTTTTCCTCATGAATCACAGCAGCCTGAGTGGTGGGGGATTAAATCTATGTCATCATAGACAATGTCGTTCTTCCTTAATCAATATGGATGCAACATAGGCAAGTGTCTTTGTGCATGCCTCATCTCTTTATGGAAAACTACACATATACACATCTCTGTTCATAGAGGGCAGCTAACTACTCATGCTACCGTCCTTTTGCTCTGTAGAATTTGTGAAGGAGCTGAGTCTGACTCACTTGTAGCTTTACTTAACGTTTAATAATAAGACAGGTTAAACACTTTCCAGCACTGACTGCACCCAGTCTATCATCATGCTGGAACCAAGGGAGGAGCACACGGGAGATAGAGTTCTTATACTTGATAACTAAGGCGTGGTTAGTGGTACTGAGGTAGCTATATTATTGGTTGCATGCATAAACCATCTACATCCTTCCCCTTAGAATCAAATGCACATGGAGGCAATCAGGATAGTGTTATTACAATAACCGTGCGAAGTTAGACAAAGTCGCCATAACGGACAGGCGGCTTAACAATGCGACCGGAACGCGTACGTACAGCACCTTCTCCCCCCCCCCCTCAGAAGGAAGAGAAGCCGTAGCGGAGGCAGGCAGGAAAGTCAAGGGAGGGGGAGATGCAGCAGGAGCGGGAGAGATAGGAGGGGGAGGACGTGCAGGACGTGCAGGAGGTGAAAGCGACCGGCCAAGACCAGGAGGCAACGAAACAGGAGACTGCACTAAGCGAGGGGAATGGGGCATGCATGGAGCAGCAGGGTGATCCGTTGCAGCAGGTGGAAACGACAACGGAGGAGCATAAGGAGCCGCAGGAGGAGGCTTCGGCTCGTTGACGGCCAACAGGTGCTGACGGCTTCGTCGGTAGGTAGTCCCTTCGTAATCCACCAGGTAAGATCTTGGAGAGTCGTCCACGCCAGTCACCGTCGCGAGGCGGGAATAGCCGGTGGTGGTCCGCATCCGAACGACCTGCCCGGGTTGCAGAGGCAGCAGAGGGCGGCAGGACCTGTCGTGGGAACGCCGTTGAACTTCATGTTTATGATCGATCCGTCTTTGGACTGTGGCAGGATCGAACACTTTGGGTATCAGGGACTGCTGGGCGATGGGATAGGTGGTCTTGTCACTCGGGACATCAGACGTTGGGCAGGGGAGCCCATAAGCGGCTCCCGTGAAACGTTACGTAGGTTAAGTAAGTCCAGGTAAAAATCGCTGTCTGACAGGCGGGACTGTTCCATCAGGCCCTTAGCACTCCGCACGGCCCGTTCGGCCAGGCCGTTACTCTGAGGGTACTCCGGGCTGCTGGTGTAGTGATGGAAGTTCCACCGTGCAGCGAAAGCTTTGAACTCGGCACTTGTGAATTGCGGTCCATTGTCGGTCTGTAAGCGGACAGGGACGCCGTGGGCGGCGAAGTGCTGACGCATCTTAGCGATGACCCTCCCGGAGGTGGTGGATGGAAGGAGGTCAATCTCGAACCAATTGGAGAAAGAGTCCACCAGGACGAGAAAGTGCTTACCCCGCTATTCGAATATGTCAGCAGCCAGCGATGTCCAAGGCATGACTGGCGCCGGCTGCTGCAGAAGAGGTTGACGCTGCTGGTGTGGGGTAAGGTTGTTGCAGGAGGCACAGGAGGACACCCGGTTCCTGATGTAGTTGGCCATGCCAGGCCAGTAGAACTGTCCTTGGGCATGAGAAACAGTGGCCTTGATTCCAGGATGACCACTGTGGGCTGCGTTGTAGTATAGATCGTAGAGAGAGGCTGGGACCACAACTTTGTGGCCTTTGACGATAACCCCATCCTGGATCACCAGCTCGTCGCGGACCAGGAAGAACGGTTGTGTGCCCGATGGCAAATTGGTACGTTTGACGGGCCACCCGCGCTGGATGATGGCAGCCAGCTGCTGCAGAGCGGGTTCCGCGGCGGTGTGCTCGATCAGGCACTGTAGCTGCTTAGTTGGAACAAAGTTGACATTAAGTACGAGTAGATTTTCCTGCTCGTAAGGGTGGCGGTCACAGGATGCCCGTGGGGCGCGAGAAAGTGCGTCAGCAACATGCATCTCCGTTCCCTTCTTGTATGTGATATCAAAATCAAAACGCTGGAGTTGCAGCATCATACGTTGTAATCTGGCAGGGGCAACATGTATGGGTTTGTTAAGAATAGTTACCAGTGGCTGGTGGTCGGTTTCGACTGTGAATCTGCAGCCAAAGAGAAAGTCCTTGAATTTGGAACAAGCAAACACCACAGCCAGGAGCTCCTTCTCGATCTGAGCATATCGTTGCTCCGTGTCGGTCATGGTCCGAGAGGCATACGAGACCGGTAGCAGGGAGCCGTCGCCGTAGAGCTGCAGGCAAGCAGCACCCAGTCCAAAACGAGAGGCATCACAGGTGACAACAATGGGACGGCGCAGGTCGAAGAATTTGAGTGTTGGGGTGCTGATCAGCTTAGACTTCAGACATTCGAAAGCCTGCTGGTGTTGTGGAAACCAGGACCAGGCGGTGCCTTTCTTAGTTAGTTGTCTCAGGGATGAGCTCAGCTCACTGAGATTCGGTACAAACTTCCCGAGGTAGTTGACCATGCCCAGGAATCGTTGTAGACCAAGCACGTCAGTTGGGGCTGGCATTTCGGATATAGCGATAGACTTTTGCGGGTCGGGTTTCAGTCCCTTGGAAGTGAAGATGTGCCCGACGTACGGCACCTCTGAGACACGGAACCGGCATTTATTCTTGTTCAGTTTTAAGTTGATCTGCCGGGCACGGTCCAGGAATTTGCGGAGGTTCTTATCATGTTCGGTAGCATTCTCCCCATAAACTAGGATGTCGTCAACGATGATGGCGCAAGGCATGTCAGCGAACAGCTGTTCCATGGATCGCTGAAACACTTCACTGGCAGAGTTAATACCGAATGGCATCCGTAGAAACTTAAATCTGCCATAAGGAGTGGAAAAAGTTGTCAGGTCGCAGGAGCGCTTATCGAGTGGTATTTGCCAGAAAGAGCTTTTTGCATCAAGGACAGAAAACACCGTAGCCTGACCGACATGAGCTGCGACGTCCTCTACGGTTCTCATGGGGTAGTGTGGCCGCCTGATCGCGAGGTTCAGGTCTTTGGGGTTGATACACACCCGTATCTCGTTTTTGTCCTTTTTCAGGGTAGCAACCATGGTGGAGACCCACTCGGTGGGCTCGCTCACTGCTTCCAGCACCCCCATTGTAACCATGCTCTTCAGCATCGCTTCCACTTCATCCTTTAAAGCGAGGGATACTCTGTGTGGTGCACGGACCACTGGCACCACTTTGGGGTCGGTGACAATCTTGTAGACAAGGGGCAGTTTGCCCAGTTCATCATCAAACAGGTCCGGGTACTCGGATAACGGATCCATTGGCAAACGTATTTCGTGGACAGTACGATCGAAGGACACTAGTCCCAGGTCTTGGCACGCCTGGTTGCCCAACAGAGTCACACAATCAGAATCCAGAACATAAAACATGAGGGGCCGCGATGACTTCTGCAGCACACAATTAAAAGTTGCCTTTCCCACAGGTTTCAGTACCTCGCCCCCATAGGCACGTAAGGTCGAACGGTCTGAAGTCAGTGGTTCATTGTGTCTAATCTTTCGGAACAGGTTTTTTTTTAATTTTTTTTAATTTTTATTTATTAGAAGTACATTACATTACAACCACATACATTAGTACTCGTCATTTATATCTTCTTACAATTAATGTACTCCATTTATTTTTTATACTAGAAAAGGAAAAGATTGAAAGAAAGAAGAAAGTGAAGGAAAAAGTGAAAGTGTAGAAAATGTGACAACAAAAAAGGACAAAGACCCTATAAGAGCAAAATTAAAAACAAAAGAAAAAGAGTTAAGAAATAGGCCCTAGAAAAGAAAGAGAAAGAGAAAGAGGAAAAAGAGAGAAACAAATATTTTTATGAGCATTACGTAAATGGGACATACCAACTCTTCAACTATCATCCCCCCTTACCTGACCTCAAATTTTTTTTTTTTGAAGTACTTTTGCACCCCATGTTTGTAATAATTCTATAAATGCAGACCAAGTCAGGTGGAATTGATCTGGTTTACCTGCTAGGAGGAGTCTTATCTCTTCTAGGTGTAATGTTTCAAACATATTTGAAATCCACATATTTATAGTTGGTATTGGAGCCTTCTTCCAAAATTTTAGAATTAGCTTTTTTCCAGTTATTAACCCATAGTCCATTAGTTTCTTTTGAAACACATTTAGTTCTGGACCATCTTCCGTTATTCCGAAGATAATCCATTCTGCTTTGGGTATCAGTCTTGTTTTAAATAACTTTGTAAAGATGAGTGCGCTATAGTAGCTTCTTGGGATTGACATTTATCACAAATAGATGATACATTTGGGAAAATTTTATGAATTTTAGTTTTCGAATAATATAATCTATGTAAAATTTTAAATTGTATTAAAGTGCGTCTTACATTAATCGAGCATTTATGCACGTTTAATAAGTATTCATTCCAACTTTCCTTTGAAATTTTAATAGCTAACTCTTGTTCCCAGTCTCTTCTGATACCCTCCGTAGATGGTATTTGTACATTTAAGATAATATTATACAAATATGATATTAAGTTTGCTGATTCCGCTTTTATCTGCATTGCCTCGTCCAATACATCTACTGGGTTATTATAATGATCTTTTGTATATTTTTTCAAATAGTCGCATATTTGAAAATATTTAAAATATTGATTATTTCCGAGTTTATATTTTATTTGTAATTGTTGAAATGAAAGTAATTTTCCAGTTTCATACAAGTCACCAAGCGTTTTAATGCCTAGTCTATCCCATTGTGTATAAGCGTTATCTATAATAGAAGGATTAAACGAAGGGTTATTGACTATAGGTAATAAAAGTGATAAATTTCTTAATTTTAAATTTTGTTTTATTTGTTTCCAAATTCGGATTGTACTATGAATAATTGGGTTCTTATTATAATTTATGTTATTCAATTTCATTGGAGAAAGGAGGATCGCTCCAATGTTTCTAGAGGAGCAATCCTCTTTCTCCATTACAATCCAGTCCACTTGCTGGGCGGAGTTATCCATCAGTTGAATCATATTTTTAATATTTACTGACCAATAATAATACATACAATTAGGTAGTGCTAAACCCCCTAATACTTTAGGTTTATTCAGATGAGTTTTTTGTATTCTATGTGATTTATAGTCCCATATAAAATTAGTGATATCTGAGTCGAGTTTTTTAAAAAACTTCTTTGGTAAGTATATAGGAATTGATTGAAATAGGTATAAAATTTGTGGTAAAAAGATCATTTTTATTGCGTTTATTCGGCCTATTAAAGACATCGGGAGCGTTTTCCAGAATTTAATTAGTGTGTTTAATTTATTAAGTAGGGGGTCAAAATAGTAAGATTAAACGAGAACTTACCTAAGTTTGAAGTTTGATCTTTATTTTATGAGGAGTTACGTAGGTGATTACGTGAAGAACCCCGCCAGTGTGCCTGCGCGTCAATCTTCAAAGCAGCGGTGTGAAATCACAAAAAACAACAACCGAAGTAATATAGTCTCATACTAAAACGAGTAAGACAAGAACTTCCATCTGACCTTTATGATAGAGGGTAGGGTCGTGGTGGGCACGTAATCACCTACGTAACTCCTCATAAAATAAAGATCAAACTTCAAACTTAGGTAAGTTCTCGTTTAATCTTACTATTTTACTTCGGAGTCACGTGAGTGACTACGTGAAGATTTTAAAGCTTTGTGATTTCATGCCGTGGATCAATCCCGGCTTCTCACTGCATAGATTGACTCGGAACGAGAATAATCAATCATGCATTCATAATAACATTTGTACCACAAATGCAGTAATTCATTTCAATAATGAAATGAATCAGATCCCCTTTAAACCAGAGGAATTTACACAGAACTTAAAATAGTTTCTGCAAACAACCCCGCATTAACAATAGGCCGATGGTAAAAATGTTGAAAACATCAACTCATTGGACCACCCGGCGGCTGCGAGGATATGGTCGACGGGCCCGTCTTTTGCCCTGGCCGCCGACGTTTCTGCTGCCCTAGTCGAGTGAGACGTAAAAACATAAGTGTTAATACCAGCAGCTGTTAAGATTTCTTTTATCCATCTGGAAATAGTCTGTATTGAAACTCTCTTGTGTGTTTTCTTGTGTGTGATCAAAAACCCAGTTTCCGTATTCTCAAATTCTTTGTGACCTCAATGTATTGTAATAAATATGTCTTCATACAGAGACATGGATCATTTGGATATGCTGCCAGCATAATTTTAAATCCGGTCACACCTGGCCTAATTTGCTTTAGTAGGTCATAGATATAGAATGTAACCTTGTCTTCAGTTACTTCCATACTGTCTATTTGTAATTCTCCAAGTGTTTGCACTCGTTGTGCTGTCACTCATGCCATAAACATGAATACTTTCATACTGAGCTTGACCAAAGGTAAAGACACACTTGATGACCATCACGAAGTAGTTTCAGTACCACACTTACATCCCAGATTGTCACGTACCTAGGTTTCGGTGGTTTGGAATTAAAGATTCCTTTCATTAGTCTGGAAACAATTGGGTGTGACCCAATTAAGTTTCTTTCTGAATCCAGAACCAAATATGAGGACAATGCACTTCTGGCTGAATTAATTGCACTACAACTCAGACCTTCATCATAATAAAGTTTTGACAGAAATTCTAAACATTTGAAATATCTGCAGTACTTTATTGCACATTCTTTTGTACCCAGAACTCTTCCCATTTCTTAATATAAGAAAGGTACTGTTTTTGAGTGCTCTTCCTCCAGACTGCCGTAAGCATGTCCACAGTATGCTCAGACAGTCCTCGTCCCAGAAAAGGCATTCTTAAAACCTGCAAATCAACAAATCCAAACGATCATATAATGGATGTTGTTCCCCTGTACAGGGTGCAGCAATAAATTACTCTTTTTTGGGACTTTCATCAACATTTGTGTTGTTAATTCTAATATCAACGGATACCATGGCTGTGTAGGCCAATCTGGTACCACCAATACCCTTGAAGCAGCATCTTGCCTGATTTTAAGCAAACATTGGCTTATGAGGCAGAAAGGTGGAAATATATATGAAAACATACCACCCCAATGTAGCGAGAAAGCATCAATCGCCACTGCTCCTGGATCTGGTTTCCATGAGACATGTCTCGATAGCTGATGATTCAAGTCGATGTCGGTCATTCCAAATCTGATGACTATATCATTGAATACCTCTTGATTCAACATCCATTCTTTATTATCATGGAACTTTTCGTGACCTGGTGTCTGCTATCGTTCATTCTACCTGGTAGATAGATAGCTGAAATCCAAATGTTCTTTTCAATACACCAAGCCCAAAGTTGATTAACCATTTTGTCACAAGACACCGACTTAATTCCACCCATATCATTAATATAAACAACTACTGTTGTGTTATCAATTTGAACTTGAACATGCTTATTAGTTGTGTTAGAACAATAAGCTTGGAGCCCATAGAAACATCCTAGAAGCTCCAAATAGTTAATTCCCCATGTCTGCAGTAACAATGACTCTTCCTGATTCCATATGCCTCCTCAGCTAGATGTTAAGTCAGTTGCACCCCATCCTGGTGCACTGGCATCAGTTTGTAATATCATGGAAGGTTGTTCAATCAGCACTTTGCTGGAACTGCTTGAGACATGTAGAATCCACCACTGCAGATCAGAAACAGCATTTGTTGTTAGTTGCATGGTTCTATCAAAATGACCAACATGCATTCTCGGTGCCTGTTCTTTAAGTCTCTGCAGCTGTTGATAATGTAATGGTCCGAATTGGACTGCTGGGAATGCTGCTACTAATTTTCCCAGTACACGAGCCACCTGTCTAATTGAAGGTTTTTGCTCGTTTAGGAGATTACTGCAATCTTTAATCAAATCCACCTTTTTCCCTGGGCAAAGTAATATTCATTTGGACTGAATCAATTGTAAACCCCAAATAATTAATAGAGGTACATGGTGTTAACCTAGATTTCTGTGGATGAATTAGAAACCCCAAATTTTCAAAAGTTGATTTCACAACTGCAACAGATACTTCTGTTGACTGTTTTGTCTTTCCTATAATCAAGACATCATCCAAATATGCCATTAGTACATGCCCCTGGCTACTCAGTAAGCCCAGAATTGGTTTTAACAATTTTGTGAATATTCTGGGTGCAGATATTAACCCATTAGGCAGAGCTTTGAACTGCCACAACTGGTTCATCCATTTAAATTTAAGATACTTCCTATCTTCTGAATGAACAGACACTGAATAATATGCATCTTTCAAGTCTATAGTTGCCATATAACATGCTTCTGAAATAAGCTGTTTGGCAGTCACAAATGTTACCATTTTAAAATGTCTAAATTGCACAAAAGGATTCAGATTTATCAAATCTACAAGAATCCTACATCCTCCATCCTTTTTTGATCGAGGGAATATATTTGACACAAATTGGTGACTTTGGTAGACTGATTTTTCAATAACCCCTTTTTTATATAGGGTTTCAATTGCAACCTGAACCTCCATCACTTCTTTTTGTACAAAGTGCAGAGTTCGGCTAGGAACATGCTGAACAGGCAAATCATAATTTGGATTGAATTCAATTCGAAATCCTTGTATATTATTCAGGATTACCACATCTGAAGTAATTTTCTTCCAATTATTATAGAAGAAATGTAACCTGCCTCCAACTTTTGGACTTAATCCAGTTAGTATGTTCCCATGAGAACCAGGTCCACCTACCTCTTGAGTCATTTGAGTACCCTGAGATTCCTGGGTTCTCCCGGAAGCACACCCACTGGTTCTTGCTCCCGCTGCAGGCCGCCAACTACGTCCCTGCGTTGATGAGCGACTTGGTCCAGGATCCGTATGACGTCTGAAAGGATACTTCCTCTTTACAGACTTCACAACCATTGATGTCTTCATCAATCCTGTTTTCGCTTCATCTTCCAACTCTTTAATACGTCTCCCGAGATCTCTCCAAAGAGTAAGTTGGGTAATTTGTATATTACTTGGTTTGCAGAGTGCTGCGAATTTCGGATTCATAGTAGACCGTATAGCACTTCTCGAAGTGGGTGCTGCATAGCAACCCCAGTGCTTGCTGATGCATCTTCGTCATCTTTTGGTTGTTACCTGCTATTCTGGTAAAAGCAGTTATTCCAGAACCCAGCAGCTTTAATATTCTCTGCAACTGATTCCAGATACTCTTGCAGTCTCATCCATTTCATGCTGTTCCAGCTAATGGTAAACCAAGTAATTTATTAAGGAGGCCAGTTCTTCCTAATGGCTCTCCTGACCCTGACGGGGCAGCGAATCCTACTACCAGGGGTGGAACATCTGGCAGCTGCCTTTCATCGCCTTGTACAGCCTCACCGTCAGAGTCGGGGTCTGAAATCTCATGACCCGTAGCACGCTCCTCATTCCTGAGGGTGCATTCCATCAGCCCTGAGCCAGGTGCTGTTAAGCTGCTCCTGCAGCTTGGATTACAGTACACTCCTTCCTTTTTTTTTTATTTTTTTTTTTATTTTTTTTATTTTTTTTTAATTTTTTTTTTTTTAAATTTTTATTTATTAGAAGTACATTACATCACAGCCACATACATTAATACTCGTCATTTATATCTTCTTACAATTAATGTACTCCCTTTATTTATTTTTTTACACTAAAGAAAGAAAAGATTGAAAGAGAAAAGAAAGTGAAGGAAAAAGTGCAAGTGTAGAAAAGTGTAGAAAATGTAACAACAAAAAAGGACGAAGACCCTATGAGAGCGAAATTAAAAACAAAAAGAAAAAGAGTTAAGAAATAGGCCCTAAGAAAAGAAAAGAGAAAGAGAAAAAAAGAAAAACAAATGTTTTTTTTTGAGCATCACGTAAATAGGACATACCAACTCTTCAACTATCATCCCCCCTTACCCGACCTCAATTTTTTATTTTTTTAAAGTACTTTTGCACCCTATGTTTGTAATAATTCTATAAATGCAGACCACGTCAGGTGGAAGTGATCTGTTTTACCTGCTAGGAGGAGTCTTATCTCTTCAAGGTGTAGTGTTTCAAACATATTTGAAATCCACATATTTATAGTTGGTATTGGAGCCTTCTTCCAAAATTTTAGAATTAGCTTTTTTCCAGTTATTAACCCATAATCCATTAATTTCTTTTGAAACACATTTAGTTCTGGATCATCTTCAGTTATTCCGAAGATAATCCATTCTGCTTTGGGTATCAGTCTTGTTTTAAATAACTTTGTAAAGATTTCAAAAATTTCATTCCAAAATTTTTGAATTTTTGTACAGAAGACAAATGAGTGCGCTATAGTTGCTTCTTGGGATTGACATTTATCACAAATAGATGATACGTTTGGGAAAATTTTATGAATTTTAGTTTTCGAATAATATAATCTATGTAAAATTTTAAATTGTATTAAAGTGTGTCTTACATTAATCGAGCATTTATGTACTTTTAATAAGTATTCATTCCAACTTTCCTTTGAAATTTTAATAGCTAACTCTTGTTCCCAGTCTCTTCTGATACCCTCCGTAGATGGTATTTGTACATTTAAGATAATATTGTACAAATATGATATTAAGTTTGCTGATTCCGCTTTTATCTGCATTGCCTCGTCCAGTACATCTGCTGGGTTATTATGATGATCTTTTATATATTTTTTCAAATAGTCGCATATTTGAAAGTATTTAAAATATTGATTATTTCCGAGTTTATATTTTATTTGTAATTGTTGAAATGAAAGTAATTTTCCAGTTTCATACAAGTCACCAAGCGTTTTAATTCCTAGTCTATCCCATTGTGTATAAGCTTTATCTATAATAGAAGGACTAAACGAAGGGTTATTGACTATAGGTAATAAAAGTGATAAGTTTCTTAATTTTAAATTTTGTTTTATTTGTTTCCAAATACGGATTGTACTATGAATAATTGGGTTCTTATTATAGTTTATGTTATTCAATTTCATTGGAGAGAGGAGGATCGCTCCAATGTTTCTAGAGGAGCAATCCTCTTTCTCCATTACAATCCAGTCTACTTGCTGGGCGGAGTTATCCATCAGTTGAATCATGTTTTTAATATTTACTGACCAATAATAATACATAAAATTGGGTAGTGCTAGACCCCCCAATACTTTAGATTTATTCAGATGGGTTTTTTGTATTCTATGTGATTTATAGTCCCATATAAAATTAGTGATATCTGAGTCGAGTTTTTTAAAAAACTTCTTAGGTAAGTATATAGGAATTGATTGAAATAGGTATAAAATTTGTGGTAAAAAGATCATTTTTATTGCGTTTATTCGGCCTATTAAAGACATCGGAAGCGTTTTCCAGAATTTAATTAATGTATTCAGTTTATTAAGTAGGGGGTCAAAATTTGCCCTGAGCATACCTTGATATGCTCTGGTAATTTCGATTCCCAAATATTTAAATTTTTCTGTAGCTATTTTAAAAGGGAATTTTAAAAGATGTGTTGAATCTTTCGGTTTTATTGACATAATTTCACTTTTATTCCAATTTATTCTATATCCAGAAAAAGATCCGAAGTCTTCAATTAAATTTAATATATTTGGTATAGTGATTTGAGGTTTTGTAATATACAATAATATATCATCCGCGTATAAAGATATTTTATTATATGAGTCTTTAGTATTATATCCATGAATATCAGGGTGTATTCTAATTTTTTCTGCTAGCGGTTCAATAATGAGAGCAAACAGCTGTGGTGATAATGAGCATCCTTGTCTATTTCCCCTTGATAGTTGAAATTTCGAGGATAATATGTTATTAGTAAGTATTCTAGCTGTAGGTTTGTTATATAGTAACTTAATCCATAAAATAAAATTCTCTCCCAGTTGAAATTTTTGTAATACTTTATCCATATAATTCCATTCTACTTGATCAAATGCTTTTTCAGCATCCAGCGAAATAATTGATAATTCTTGATCTTCAGATTTGTGTGAGTGCATTATGTTGAGTAGACGTCTCATATTATTAGAAGAGTATCTCTTAGGGATAAACCCTGTCTGATCTGGGTTTATTAATTTACTAATGTATTTACTTAATCTTCTGGCTAATGTTTTCGCTAATATTTTTTGATCTGTGTTTAACAATGCTATAGCTCTATATGAGCCAGGTTCTTCTAAATCCTTATTTTTCTTAGGTATTAATGTAATCGTTGATTCCGCTAATGTATCAGGTAGTATTCGTTTTTTAAAAGCGTATTGGTACATTTTTTGTAATCTTGGTATTATTTTATCATAAAAGTTTTTATAAAATTCATTAGTAAATCCATCAGGGCCTGGTGTTTTTCCATTTTTTAGTGAGTTTATTGTATCTTCTAATTCCTTAATTGAGATTTGTGCACCCAGTTCCTCTTGTTCCTTCAGCTCTAACTTTGGAAGATTACAGGTATCCAAGAACTTTGTGATATTATTGGAATCAATTATCGTTTTAGATGTATACAAATTCTCGTAAAATTGCGCAAATCTTTTATTAATATCCTTCGGTGTTGTTAATAATTCCCCTTTATCTGATTTGATCTTTGGTATAGTATGTTCCTTTTCTCGTTTTTTTAGCTGGCGAGCCAAAAGTTTATGCGGTTTATCCCCAAATTCAAAGTGCTCTTGTTTTGTAATTTGAAAAAGTCTTATAAGTTTGGCAGATAATAATTTATTTAATTTAAATTTTAAAATTATTATTTTATTATGTTTATCTATTGATGGATCTTTAGCATTATCTATATCCATTTGTCTAATAAGTTCTTCTAACTGTCTTTGTTCATTCTTATTCTTTTTATTTTGAAAAGCTTGATATGAAATTATAATACCCCTAATGTATGCTTTAAAAGATTCCCAAAGTAAAGTAGGCGATATATCTGAAGTATCATTTGTTTGAAAAAAGACCTCCATTTGTTCTTTTAAATATATACTCGCTTGTGGATCTTTTAAAATTTGAGAGTTAAATCTCCAGAATGAATTATTCTTAGACAATCCTTCCAGTTTTAAAAAGAAAGTTAGTGGAGAATGGTCTGAAATTGAATTTGTATGATATATTGCATTAGATGTTTGGGGGATTAATTTTGTATCCAGCAGAAAGTAGTCTATACGTGAGTATGTCTTATGTACCATTGAGTAAAACGAATATTCCCTGGCAGTTGGATTCACAATTCTCCAAACATCTGCTATATTAGTGTTGTTTATGTAGGTATTGAGGAGTTCCCCAGTTTTCGATTTCATATTCCCTCTCTGTTTTTGACTTGATTTATCTAAGTACGGGTCTAAAACACAGTTAAAGTCTCCGCCTATTATAACATTTTGATAGTTTGACTCTGCAATTATATTGAAGATTTTATTGAAAAAGTGGGGGTTATCAAAGTTAGGGGCATATATATTTACCAAAGTAAGTGGAGTGTCATGGATTTCTCCATTAACTATTAGGTATCTCCCTTCTATATCTGTTATAATATTCTTTGCTTTAAATGGTATACCTTTTCTTATGATAATTGACGTGCCTCTAGATTTTGAAGTGAATGAAGAGTGGTATGTTTGACCTATCCATTTCGCCCTCAGCCTAACTTGGTCCTGAGGTTTTAGGTGTGTTTCTTGTAGGAAGGTAATGTCAGAATTATACATTTTTAGCTGAGCTAATATCTTACCCCTTTTGATAGGTTCATTAATACCTCTTATATTCCAACTACAAAATGAGACTCCTCCTAGGTTCTTTTGTGTGGTGTCATGCATTTTGAATAATTATAGTACCTTTGAATCTTGTGGTGCGTCCATATCCCAGGTCTTTAGGTATTGGGGGAGTTTTTGAATTATTAACTTTTGTTGGTATGTCCATATTATTCTTATCACTAAACACAAAACACAAACAAGTGATTTTATGTAATAAAAAAAAAACTAAAAAAGTGAGGCTACAGTGTCTATAGTCGGCACTGTAGCAAGTGACCCACCTGTAGGTGGGAAAAAACCTTATTTTGACTTCCATTGCGTTGTTGCTCAACTCGCTCCGCTCTCTTAGTTAATCATAACATATTAAAATATTAAAACGAGGCCTCACATTCATATATATAATACAATTTTACCCTGATATTTCCTTATAACATATATATATATCAGAGTTTAATTATTAAACCAATATTTTTGATTTCAATAAGAATCAGCTGTTGGTTGAAGGGGTTAACGAGACGTGCTCCTGGACATAAGCCAGGAGCTCGTTTCTCATCCCCTCCTCCCGCTTATAGACAAGGTTACAATTTATTAAAAATTCATATTAGTATGTTAGTTCATTATTTTTTTGTTTTTTTTGTTAGTATTCTAATCTAACCTGCATAACTTTTAAAGTTGTTAATAGGATAAGTTCTTACAATTGGTTATAACATTTTAATCAATAAGCAATTATTTTCTAATTCATATCCCGTTATAAAGTTGTTTACACGTTTTGAACAGAAAATGTCCTTGCTTCAACATTCCGGAGATAACAATGTAACTATCCCCAGACAAAACATAGCTGAGAATTATTCGGATCTGCCAAAGCTCCCTTTTATTTCTGTCTTTCAACAATCGTTTGGGCATATTTGAAAGCGTCTTCAGGCTTAACAAATGACTTTTCAAGACCATTAAAAGAAATACGCATTTTAGCGGGATAAAAAACCCCGAATCTGACCCCTTCTCTCCCTCTTAAAAGATCTTTAACCTTATCAAATTTGTTTCTTTTTTGCACAATTTCATGTGGGTAGTCCCTGAATATCTTAATAGTGTCTTTGTCCAGCCGTAATTGTACACCATATTTGATTTTTGTCATAACATATTCCAGTTCTGCAGTGTCTCGAAATTTCACTATAATATGTCGTGGATAAGCTTTTCCCGCATCAAATCTTTTTCCAAATCTTGGGACACGATGAGCCACTTCGATTTTCGGTTCCTTGGGAAGATTCAACAGTTGTTTCAACAAGCCCATGGCAAATTCACGTACCTGTTCCCCTTCTGCCCCCTCTGAAACACCAAGAATCCTCAGATTCTGGCGTCTAGAACGAGCTTCCAGGTCCAGGCATTTGAATGAGACTTTCTCTAATTGAGTCCCCATTTGTAGTGATGCTTGTTCGTTTTCTCGCCTCATTTGCTCATGTTCTTGCCTCAATTTCGCCATGTCTTCAACCAGTCGTGCCGTATTTTTCTCCAATTCCGTAATTGTCTGCATACTTGCAGCTACTGTTTCAAGTACAGCCGTGAACTTATCCGTAGTAATTACATCCATCTTATCCATTTTCTCTGATAGTCCATCTTTCACCTCATCAATTCGTTTATTCATAGTGTCCAGTAAATCCGTCATATTCTTCTGGTTACCAGCATTTAAATCCTTCATCATCTTCTGCATTCCTTCCATCATTTTTGCCGAATTTTCCTTCATTTCCTTCTTATCTTCCACCCTATTATCCGAGATCTCATCTTTCAAATTTTTCATTGATTTTTTCAAGTCATCAAAGTCTTTCTTAGATCTTGTATCCATTTCTGCAGCCACTTCAGAGACTTCAGAGGTAACTTCAGTTTCGAACTGTTTCGACAGTTTATTCACAGCTCTCTGAGGGCTCACAGCTGGAGTCAATTTACTCATTTAAAGGGCTTCAAACCACCGTTTAAAACATCGCGTTTAACGATGACGTCATCAGCGCGGTAACCAGAAGCTCCGGTAAGGTTTTTAAAAACAATCCCGATTTTCGGACCCGTTTTACACGATAAATCGTGAAGTTTTTCGTGAGTGAACTTTGCTCCAACAGCCTGTGTAAAAGGCTTTCTATTTGGGCAATACGCTCTGAAGCAGTATCTAGCCCTGGAGCTTCTTCATTGCCTGGGACTCCCTCCGTTGGGATTTAAACTTTGTCTTTTGCCCGACAGGCGCTGACTGTGTTTTCACCAGCCCCAGGTCCACAGTCGCTATGCTCACCGCTGGCGACTGTACCGGGGTTTAGAGGCGGTTGGTCTCTAACCGCGGACTCCCGACTTTCCCTACTTCTGTCGGCTATGTCGCTCGCCTCTTCCCCCTGTCCGTTTTTTCCCATGGCGTCTGTGGAAAAAATCTCCATAGACCCACAGTAAACGGACCTGGAAAACCTGTAAAAAAGTTTTTACTTACCTTGTAGTTGAAAAACTACAAACCACTCGAGGAGCACTGCTCCTCACGTCCGTTTGCGTCAAGGCGTCTGACGTAATGACGCGCAGGCGCACTGGCGGGGTTCTTCACGTAGTCACTCACGTGACTCCGAAGTAAAATTTGCCCTAAACATACCTTGATATGGTCTGGTAATTTCGATTCCCAAATATTTAAACGGAACAGGTTTGTTGACATAACATTGACTTTCGCCCCCGTGTCGAGTTTAGCTGTGAACGGACAGTTGTTGACGGTAACGAGGACCGATGGATCGGGTAGGCGAGCAGGTGCGTGTAGGAGTGTAAATATACTAGCATCTCCTTGAGAACTAATTGCCTCAGAGCCGTGGGCAGTGTCGAGCGAGGACTGGGAACCAAAATCGCTATCAACTTGTGCTAGGTTGTTTAATACTTGTCTAGGAACAGGTGGCAGGTTCCCACGAGAACGGCAAACCGCCGAGAAGTGATTCAATCTCTTGCATGAAATTACATGCTTTACCATAAGCCGGACACTGCGATTGCATTGAATGTATATAGTTACAATTAGGGCTCCTTTTAACCACCCGTCCTCCGGGGCCATAACCTGCCCGCGGCGCGGGTCTAGCGTTATCTATTTTGGGACGTGGTCTGTTGAGACCAGTTAAATTGACCGATCGGCCATCAGTGCCCCTTTGTCCGAACAACGGGTCAACGACTTCAGCCAACCTGCATGCATGCATTGCGTCTGTCAGGGTAAGATCCGGCCTCCTCAGTAGCTCGGATCGCAGTTTCTGATCCAGCATACCTGTCACTAAAATGTCCCTGGCTAGCTGGTCAGTCATGTTTTCAAAGCGGCACCGCTGCGCGAGATAACGCAGATCCGCAATAAAGCATTCAACAGGTTCGTCGGGCTGTTGCTTTCTCGTGAAAAACTTTGCTCGCTCTAAAATACGGTTAGAGGGCAAGTCGCAAATTCCGGCAAATTTTCGCAATAGACATACTGGGTCGTTTGCAGACTCCGCAGGTACCTGAATCAGGTCGTTCCCATCCCGGACCTCGGGATCATAGGCAAAGGCTCGCGCTCTCCTCATGGCATCTGGACCCGCAAGGTTCAGTAGGAGAGAAGCTTTAACAATATCGGGATCGTTGCGATGCACGATATTGATGTAATGAGTGAAGCCCATTTCAAAAGTCACCCAGCGTTCAGCTATGTCAGCATCAAAGACCAGGGGCGAGGGTTTGCGGCACGAGGATGCCATGGCCAAAAGTCACAAAACTCCGATAAAGCAACACTTGTAAAGAAAAAAAAACACGATATACAGGAGGCGCGCGTTAAAACTTGCTAACACCATGTAAAGGAGCTGAGTCTGACTCACTTGTAGCTTTACTTAACGTTTAATAATAAGACAGGTTATTTCCAGCACTGACTGCACCCAGTCTATCATCATGCTGGAACCAAGGGAGGAGCACACGGGAGATAGAGTTCATATACTTGATAACTAAGGCGTGGTTAGTCGTACTGAGGTAGCTATATTATTGGTTGCATGCATAAACCATCTACAGAATTGTGATCTGCTCAATGGAAGCATCATTGTATCATTGTATCTAATGATTATAGCTATCTGCTTATGAATAGCATTTTTCTGCTCAAAAGGGGGTTTAAGCTGTTCTCTGGTGGCATATTGCTGTTCCTTAAGAACTTCAAACTGCATTTGTGTGACAAAGACTAGATGTCTAGATAGATCATGGTGAGACTTTGTCGAAGCAACAAGATTTTGTACAGCCACCATCTGTGCTTCTGCGGTATCCGTCAGCTGACCTAGTACGTGCGATGTGACAAGATTGTTGCTGATCCCCCATGTATGTTGTTTTGGGTTCCCTCCGGCACTGCAATAGAGGAGTAGATTAAGTGAGTCTCTGAGCTGCTGCTGGGTTATAATGAACTGATCTCGTCCTGTGCATATTGATCATCATCACCCCCCTTTTCCACTGTTCAAAGGTTCAAAATCAGTTTTTTGTCACATGTTGTCAATAGACAATAGGTGCAGGAGTAGGCCATTCGGCCCTTCGAGCCTGCACCGCCATTCAATGTGATCATGGCTGATCATCCCTAATCAATACCCCGTTCCTGCCTTCTCCCTATATCCCCTGACTCCGCTATCTTTAAGAGCCCTATCTAGCTTTCTCTTGAAAGTATCATGGTGCAAAGTCAGAAGAAATGTTGTCATCTCAAATGGGTAGAAATTCTGCTGTCCTTCTGTACCAATTAAG
Source organism: Malacoraja senta (assembly GCA_038087875.1). Taxonomy (NCBI): domain Eukaryota; kingdom Metazoa; phylum Chordata; class Chondrichthyes; order Rajiformes; family Rajidae; genus Malacoraja; species Malacoraja senta. Next base: position 41,401,989 of record CM075979.1, on the reverse strand, counting down.
GTACAGTGAAACTCGAATTGCTATACAGCCATACTTAAAAAGCAACAAGATACACAACCACACAAAAGTTAACATTAACATCCACCACAGCAGATTCCCCACATTCCTCACTGTGATGGAAGGCAATAAAGTCTAAACTTCCTCTTTATTATCCCGCTGTGGGGGCATTTGAACCATCTGCAGTCGGGGCGATCGAAGCTCCCGCAGCCAGCGATCGGAGCCCCCGCGTCGGGGCGATCGAAGCTCCCGCTTCGGGGTGTTCGAAGCTCCTGCGACTTGGAGCTGCCGAAGTCGGTCCCTAACCAGAGACCACGAGCTCCATGATGTTAAGTCTGCAAGCTCCCACGGTTGGAGCTCCAAAGTCGATCCCCGACAGGGATCGCGAGCTCCAAGGTTAAGTCCGCAGGCTCCCGCGATTGGAGCTTCAAAGTCGATCCACGACAGGGATCGCGAGCTCCAAGATGTTAAGTCCGCAGGCTCCCGCGATTGGAGCTCACAAAGTCGGTCTCCAGCAGAGGCCTCCAACTCCACGATGTTAGGCCGCAGTGCGGACGGAGATATGATACGGAAAAAAAACATATCTCCGTCAAGGTAAGAGATTTAAAAAAATATTCCCCCAACACCCCCCCTCCCCCCACATAAAACAAGCTAAAAAATATACATTTAACATCTACTAAACAAAAAAAAACAAAGAAGGAAGGGACAGGCAGGCTGTTGGTGAGGCAGCCATTGCTTGCCTTTACCATGTGCTTTGCCTTTTCTGATCTTCTCATCTGGAGAAATAGAAACTAATGTCCCATCCCATTATCCTGCAGCCAAACAGCCCACAACCAAAACACCTCTATGGTGATGAGGCTTCAACTATGGGTTGAATAGAGTCCTCTTTCAGCAGAGAGATTTTTCCCTTGAACAGCAAAGGCTGGTTTTGTTGATGTGAACCAGACACTGCAAACACAGAACACTCTTCTGTCTTGCAAATATCTTTCCTGTTTCTTGTGGCCTTTATCAAAATGGAGGAAATGAATACTGCTGGGCGATGACTACTTTACCGTCCCTTCATAGGCTCGATGTCAATGGGGTGAAGGAAGATGATGGTGTAAGGAGTGGCACATTAATGGTGGGTGTGATGTGGGAGTCGAAGAGGTTGTAGTGAGTTGTGAAAGGACAGCAGAATTTCTACACATTTGAGATGACAACATTTCTTCTGACATTGCACCATGATGCAGATCCGGTCACATTGGAGGAGACAACTGTAATGATACTGGTTAATCTTTGTCACTGGAGGCCATGGGAATTGCAGTATCCTCACTAACACTTGGAAATCCCTGCACAAAGTGAAGAAAAGATATTTGGGATTGTTTTGAGAAACTCAAAATCATGCATTGGCTGCAGACAAAAAACTGAGAAACAGCAGGGGAGTGCACTGTCCTGTCAGGCAAAATACTAAATACAGTTGGTATGTCAGGCAGTAAGTCCTATATTGTCGTCTTCATTCACCCCAGCGCCCACAAAACTGGATTAACCCTCATCTTTGATTGTGAGGAGGAGAAGAGGAAGAGGCATACGAGAGATTGTGTGATCTCAGATAATTCTCTGTTTGTTTTGAGACCTATGATAGTCTTGATCTTATTTATGTTGAACTCAATAAATTGCATGGATTGCTCCATTTATGCAGAGTATAATAATGCAGTGTACCAATTTTTAGTACATGTACACTGGCTGGATCACATTATGTACAGAGTCGAGTTGAAGACAGTCATTACGGTTTTTCAGTTAGACTCAATTACCAGTTATTGATTGCATTGCAAGTTTACATTTATCTTAAAGTTCAGCACTAATAAACTTTTATTCTGTGCTAATCAGTAATGGTTAATGTTATATTAACCTTTCAGCATGCCAGTGATCTTCAGCTATATTAATTGTTTGAATAGCATTTCATTTTCATAATATCTTTTACTGCTGTAAAATGAAAACAAATATTCTGCTTCTATCCAAGACAATAACATGCCATTTCACCTTTTGAATAAGTAATCTTCTCCCTATTGACTGGTGTCCTCACCTAATATAATCGTATTGGTTTAAAACCCCATCTCCATGTTATTTATTATAGTTTAAAGACCAGCAAAATTGGAAGCAGAGTCTACCTATTTATTATTTTCTTGAGTAAATCTGGTAAATATAATGTCCTTGTTTACTGTTATTTCTCTTTACCTGTAAATCGGTGTTGAATCGACAAGCTAATTTATTGCCATTTGCATGCACCATTATCAGTGTCGCATGAAGACCTTGAATGCCGAACCTCATCAGGTGCCTGCAAGATGCAAGTAATTTAGATCCCCTGGATAGCTCTTGTCCACCAATTCAATTGCCTCCTCAAAGAATGGCAGTAGATTTGTGAGGCATGACCTATTATTTCTGAAACTAAGCTGGCTACATCTTTTGTGGTTGGATGAGTGCTAATTGAATTCTGTAAAATGCCAAGTACTGTTTCCCACACTGTAAAGTTAGTCTTGCTATCGTTAGTTCACTGATTCATGTCCACATCGAACATGCTGGGAGCAGTCTATTTGCCCAAGGCTGAAATGACTGTCAAGGGAAACAGCCTTTTCCAATGATTAAAAAGAATCCCCAAGTGTCATTCAGACACTGTAAAAACTATACCTGTATTAAAAAAACTATATTTACTCTACACTGCACTATAGTTTCTTGTCGGTAGCATTTTAAGAGTAGGAAAAATAATCCAAAGATACTAACGGGTGGATGATGAAACTGCTATCTACACTTGTATTTGTCTCTAGTTTCTCTTTTTGGCTATTTGATATAGATTTGGGGTTTTCTACATTCCTCATCTACAAGGGCCTTAAATTCTTCTTGTTACTTATTTATATTTATTCCGTTTACATCTATGTTCCAAGAGCCTAGTCTTCTTAATCTAAGGTCTGAGTTTGTTCTGAATGTTCTTAATTTTCTTTTATTTGAAATATTCAATTTAGTGTTGTTGAAAGCATTAAATAAGTGCAATAATTCCACAATAGTAAACCAATAGATTAAGAATATGCAAACCCTTAATGTCTGCTTTTAAAAGGACATATTATTAATTAGCATTGTTATTTGGCATCTTCTAGATATCCATCATGCCAAAAAAAAATTGTTTTCAATGGTGAGATTGGACTCGCTTCACATTCTAAGTGAGTCTGGGTTTTGTTCCATCTCTTCAATAAGTCCATAGAAATTTGAGCTAGCAATGATTGAAGAAGAGAGGCCCAGTGGACACGGCTCTCACTTAACTTTTTTTCCCTGTTCCTAGCCGGGCAACCTAGGCAGCTTTTTAGGTTGCCAAATGACAGTTTTAGGTGGTCATTTAAGACGGCTTGCATGACGCGTGCAATAATGTGCTCGGACGAAGTGCGTAGTTACCAGTCGAAATTATGCTCAATGAAGCATTCACATATTATTTCTGCTTGAAATAAAGTCACAAACTAAACATATTCACCAATCAAGACATGATATATACCACAATGACATGCAGCAAAACTCAGCGGGTGAGGCAGCATCTATGGAGCGAAGGCAATAAGCAACGTTTCGGGTCGAGACCCTTCTTCAGACTGATCCCCCCATTCTTCTTGAATGGGGGGATCAGTACACGATGGATGGGGCAGGGGGATCAGCGCAGGATGAATGGGAGGTTCAGTACAGGATGAATTGGGGGGAGGTCAGTACAGTGTGGATCGGAGGGTCTGTGCAGGATGAATGGGAGCGTTACTACAGGATGAATGGGGGGGATCGCTACAAGATGAATGGGGGGATCGCTACAAGATGAATGGGGGGATCGCTACAAGATGAATGGGGGGATCGCTACAAGATGAATGGGGGGATCAGTGCACGATGAATGGGGGCTCAGTAAAAGATGAATGGGAAGATCACTACAGGATGGATGGGGGGGATCAGTACAGGATGAATGAGGGGATCAGTACAGGATGAATGGAGAATCAGTACAGGATGAATGGGGAGTTCACTACAGGATGGATGGGGTGGATCGGTGCAGGGTAAATGGAGGGTGGGTCAGTACGGGATGAATGGGGGGGATCAGTACAGGATGGATGGAGGCGAAGTGCAGGATGAATGGGAAAGGGGGTCAGTACAGGATGAATTGGGGGACCAGTGTAGGATGGATGGGGGGTGGCAGCAGAATCAATGCGAGGTGGATAGTATGATCAGCGCAGGATGACTAGATTGGGGGGGGGTAGATGGGGAGGGGAGTACAGGGGATGTCAGTGAGGACTGAATAGAGGCGGGAATGGGGATCAGTGTGGGATGGAGAGGAGGGGTCTCAGGATAAGGGGGGTGGAGGGGGGCGTACGAGAGAGAGAGAGAGAGAGAGAGAGAGAGAGGAGGTGGGGAGGAAGGAAGGTCAGCGCTCATCGGACGCAGACGGCATCATCACCCCGCTGCCTTGGCTGTCCCTGTCCACCGCCAAGGGCCGCCAAAGGGGGAGGCAGTTGGAATCTCCTCGCCACCGCCTCCCCTCCGCCAGCCTCGGGGCCGAGCGGTGCAGGTACCTCAGACGGCGAAAGGAGGCCTCCCCCTTCCTCCCTCCCAGCCTCGGCGTGCGGGTGGGTTTGTTTTGAAAGCGGATATGGCGGAGTGGCAAGCAGCGGCTGCTATCAGGGGGTGCTGCGGGAGGAGGAGGAGGAGCCGCTGTGCGGGGCACGCCATTCGCTCCGACCCTCCGTCACCCTGCGTCTAGTATGTTTGCTCCGCACTACAGCTTGTTACCGCCGCCGACACGAAACATCACATTCCTTTATCCAGAGATGCTGCCTGACCCGCTGAGTTACTCCAGTTTTTTGTGTCTATCTTCGGTATAAACCAGTATCTGCAGTGCCAAGCCAGGCAAAATGACTTGGCATTTAGGTTGCCCGGCGGCACATTGGGTGGTCATTGGCACCCGGGCAACCGCTAATTTCGAGCCCTGGTAGAGTGTGAATAGTATTGGAAGCAGATGGGCAAACAAACAAAAAGATTGGCAACAAAGGAAGCAGTAAAAACGAAACGCAAAAGACAGCAACAGAGAACATAGAACCGTACAACACAAATACAGGCCCTTCGGCCCACAATGTCTGTGGTGGATATGACGCCATAATAAACAAATCTCATCCTCTTGCAAGTTATCCATAAGCCTCCATTCCCTACATATCCATGTTCCTATTTAAAAGCCTCTTTCAACATCACCATTGTTGCTAACTCCACCACTACGCCTGGCTGCACGTTGCAGCCATTCACAGCTCTCTGTGGGGAAAAAAACTTGTCCCGCACATCTCTTTTAAACATGCCTCTCTCATCTTAAAGCTATGACCTCTAGTCTATGACATTTCCTCTCTGGGTAGAAGGGTCGGACTGTGTACCCTATCTATATGCCTTTGATAATTTTATGTACTTCTACCTCAATCATTGATGTTCCGGAGAAAATAATAGTAAGATTAAACGAGAACTTACCAGTTTGAAGTTTGATCGTTATTTTATGAGGAGTTACGTTGAGGGACTACGTGAAGAACCCCGATCGTCCGCATGCACGTCAATCTTCAAAGCGACGGTGTGAAATCACAGATAATAGTGATTGAAGTATAATAGTAAGATGGAAGAAGACTAGAACTACCAGATGACCTTTATGAGGGTTGGGAGCGGAGGGCACGTAGTCCCTCAACGCAACTCCTCATAAGATAACGATCAAACTTCAAACTGGTAAGTTCTCATTTAATCTTACTATTTTACTTCGGAGTCACGTGAGTGACTACGTGAAGATTTCAAAGCTCTGTGATTTCATGCCGTGAGTAACGAGTCTACACAGCCACCACTGCTTCATTGACAAATTAGGGAAAAACATTGATAATGCATACAGTCATGACATAGATTTAAACATGCTGATGCTGTTAAATGAAGTAATAATAATAGTCACACCTCTCATCTGGATGGAAACTATAACGAGAACGTAAACTAGAGTTGACAAATACCCCTGGTCTGGCAATGGGTTATTATAAAATGTTTGGAACTTCGTTCGTTTGACCATGCTGCAGCCATTAGAATGTGGTCCAGCAGAACGTAATTAACCCTTGCTGCTGCTGTTGTAGCAGCCCTGGTGGAGTGAGATCTGGAATCAGTATCTACTCCTGCATAACTCAACTCCGTTTTATCACCTGGAAATGGTCTGAACAGATACATTCTTAACGTTTTTTGTAACTAACAATCATAGCTAGCTCAGAGCCTCGAAGGCTCTTGGTGACCTTGACGTATTGTTGTATATGTGAGCCCTCACATAACGAAAGGTCCCTGGGTATGCCTTGACCTATTTTGAGACCTGACACCCCTTCTGCTCTGCTTAAGTAAATTATAAACATAAAATACTATACATATTATTTACAGATGTAATCATCCTGTCCCGTCGCAATTATGTAGCGACTGACCTGTTGCGCTAAACCAGCGCCAGGAGGATAACTACCTAATGAGATCCGGCCAAAGCTAAGAATGAAGCTAGAACCTCCTGGTGAAATAGTGTTAACACAATGTCAACATCCCATACTGCATTGTACTTGTCCTGGGAGAACTTGTGTTAAAGATATCCTTTACAAGCTCGATATCGGGGGGTGAACCCAACAGAGTGGATCTCTTTTGCTGCAGCAAATCTAATGGAAAGCACGTTGGCACAGTTAATGACCCTATAACTCAATTATTGACAAAAGACCATTTAAAATGAACTCCAAGACATCAGTAATCTGTACCATTTTAAATGCAACATGAGCATTAAACAAACGCTTCTCATCTGAAGAAGCAAAGTACTGCTTTTTTGGTGCTATCCCAGCACTCTGAACACATACAAGGATAGGTGTGACAGCCCAAGCCGTCGGGCAGTTTATTGAGAATCTGCAGAACATAAATTGATTTTATCATGCAACGGCTGATTTCCCGAGCCACAGGCTGAACCAGCAAAGTTACGTTTAGAATAACCGTATATGGTTGTATTATTATTCCCGACAAATCGGGAATCAAACTGCATAGGCCAATCACACAGTAGGAACCTAAAGCGGGCTCTTGATTACTTTATTTGCCCTACTGATGAAGCAAAATGGAGGAAGACATAAAAGACCATTCCTCCTGCTTGTAGCGAGAATGTATCTTTCGCCACTGTTATGCCACATATTTTTGCAACCTGTGAATTAGCATGAAAACAACATATCTATATTCGGTGTTGCATTGAATCAGAACTTCATAAATACAGTGTGATCCAACACCCATTCTGTGTTGTCATTGATCTGTACTTGATGATACTCCAGTGGCAAATGAGATTATGTAACTATTACAGGATTCTTTTACTTGATTGCACCCACGTGACTATCATATGCCACCATCATTGTGTATCAACATGAAGTTGAGCATGCAGATATGCATATTCGCTCAATCACTCTTTAACCCATAAAATGCACATAGGGTCTATAGATAGTTGATACCAATAACTGAAGAATTAATAACTCATGCAAATCTCCTCCACCTCCAAACTAGAGATGACATTCTCAATTTCCCACCTTAGGCCATTAGCATCATTTTGCAATATAATGAAATATTTACTGATCAAACTACTGAAGCAATGCTGAATACTGTTTGTCCATCATTGTGACTTTGGTAGCTTCAGCTGGTAATATTAAAGGTGGGTTAACAATGACCTACATGGCACTTTAGAGTTTGCCATTTAGCATGCTTGTCAGTTCTCACTTGCACAGCTGCATCACCTCTATAACATTGCCAATTAGTCTAATGAATAGAAAGCTGCTTTATAACAATAAGGCTGTTCCACGTTTCTATTAACTCCAATCTGTTGCCCAGGGCGGAGTCACAGGTCAACCAATAGCCAAAGGCAAACCCCCAATGACCAACTAGTCCATTTGATAACAACTTAATTTTAACTGGATAGAGGAGCCCAATTTCTCAAATATAGTTTGAGACTGAAACAGTGGATTTTAGCAAAATACAGCATCAAAATATCATCCAGTCAATACATAACAAGTGTTTTTGAACTCTGAGTAGTCCTCTTTGAATGATTTATTGTCATCATACTGTTATATTGCCTCATCATAGCAATGCCTCCAAATATCTCCGATGATCACTGTAAATGGAAACACCCTATGAATTCAGTTGTTAATCAGCCATCTTTCATAATGAACAGGCCACTCCTGCCATCATTTCATGTCTGCTCTGAACGGCAACCCTGGCCCGATTCCCGAACCTGTCTTGCAAGACAAACCTGGCCACAATACTCAGCCTGTCTGATAATTCTTTTATTTTTTATTTTTTATTTTTATTTATTAGAAGTACATTACATTACAACCGCATACATTAGTACTCGTCATTTATATCTTCTTACAATTAATGTACTCCATTTATTTTTTATACTAGAAAAGGAAAAGATTGAAAGAAAGAAGAAAGTGAAGGAAAAAGTGAAAGTGTAGAAAATGTGACAACAAAAAAGGACAAAGACCCTATAAGAGCAAAATTAAAAACAAAAGAAAAAGAGTTAAGAAATAGGCCCTAGAAAAGAAAGAGAAAGAGAAAGAGGAAAAAGAGAGAAACAAATATTTTTTTGAGCATTACGTAAATGGGACATACCAACTCTTCAACTATCATCCCCCCTTTTTAAAGTACTTTTGCACCCTATTTTTGTAATAATTCTATAAATGCAGACCACGTCAGGTGGAAATGATCTGGTTTACCTGCTAGGAGGAGTCTTATCTCTTCAAGGTGTAATGTTTCAAATATATTTGAAATCCACATATTTATAGTTGGTATTGGAGCCTTCTTCCAAAATTTTAGAATTAGCTTTTTTCCAGTTATTAACCCATAGTCCATTAGTTTCTTTTGAAACACATTTAGTTCTGGACCATCTTCCGTTATTCCGAAGATAATCCATTCTGCTTTGGGTATCAGTCTTGTTTTAAATAACTTTGTAAAGATTTCAAAAATTTCATTCCAAAATTTTTGAATTTTTTTACAGAAAACGAATGAGTGCGCTACAGTAGCTTCTTGGGATTGACATTTATCACAAATAGATGATACATTTGGGAAAATGTTATGAATTTTAGTTTTCGAATAATATAATCTATGTAAAATTTTAAATTGTATTAAAGTGTGTCTTACATTAATCGAGCATTTATGCACGTTTAATAAGTATTCATTCCAACTTTCCTTTGAAATTTTAATAGCTAACTCTTGTTCCCAGTCTCTTCTGATACCCTCCGTAGATAGTATTTGTACATTTAAGATAATATTATACAAATATGATATTAAGTTTGCTGATTCCGCTTTTATCTGCATTGCCTCGTCCAATACATCTACTGGGTTATTATAATGATCTTTTGTATATTTTTTCAAATAATCGCATATTTGAAAATATTTAAAATATTGATTATTTCCGAGTTTATATTTTATTTGTAATTGTTGAAATGAAAGTAATTTTCCAGTTTCATACAAGTCACCAAGCGTTTTAATTCCTAGTCTATCCCAATGTGTAAAAGCTTTATCTATAATAGAAGGATTAAACGAAGGGTTATTAACTATAGGTAATAAAAGTGATAAATTTCTTAATTTTAAATTTTGTTTTATTTGTTTCCAAATTCGGATTGTACTATGAATAATTGGGTTCTTATTATAATTTATGTTATTCAATTTCATTGGAGAAAGGAGGATCGCTCCAATGTTTCTAGAGGAGCAATCCTCTTTCTCCATTACAATCCAGTCCACTTGCTGGGCGGAGTTATCCATCAGTTGAATCATATTTTTAATATTTACTGACCAATAATAATACATAAAGTTAGGTAGTGCTAAACCCCCTAATACTTTAGGTTTATTCAGATGAGTTTTTTGTATTCTATGTGATTTATAGTCCCATATAAAATTAGTGATATCTGAGTCGAGTTTTTTTAAAATCTTCTTTGGTAAGTATATAGGAATTGATTGAAATAGGTATAAAATTTGTGGTAGAAAGATCATTTTTATTGTGTTTATTCGGCCTATTAAAGACATCGGCAGCGTTTTCCAGAATTTAATTAGTGTGTTTAATTTATTAAGTAGGGGGTCAAAATTTGCCCTAAACATACCTTGATATGTTCTGGTAATTTCGATTCCCAAGTATTTAAATTTTTCTGTAGCTATTTTAAAAAGGGAATTTTAAAAGATGTGTTGAATCTTTCGGTTTTATTGACATAATTTCACTTTTATTCCAATTTATTCTATATCCAGAAAAAGATCCAAAGTCTTCAATTAAATTTAATATATTTGGTATAGTGATTTGAGGTTTTGTAATGTACAGTAATATATCATCCGCGTATAAAGATATTTTATTATATGAGTCTTTATAATTATATCCATGGATATCAGGGTGTATTCTAATTTTTTCTGCTAGCGGTTCAATAATGAGAGCAAACAGCTGTGGTGATAATGAGCATCCTTGTCTATTTCCCCTTGATAGTTGGAATTTCGAGGATAATATGTTATTAGTTAGTATTCTAGCTGTAGGTTTGTTATATAGTAACTTGATCCATAGAATAAAATTCTCCCCCAATTGAAATTTTTGTAATACTTTGTCCATATAATTCCATTCTACTTGATCAAATGCTTTTTCAGCATCCAGTGAGATAATTGATAGTTCTTGATCTTCAGATTTGTGTGAGTGCATTATGTTGAGTAGACGTCTCATATTGTTAGATGAGTATCTCTTAGGGATAAACCCCGTCTGATCTGGGTTTATTAATTTACTAATGTATTTACTTAATCTTCTAGCTAATGTTTTCGCTAATATTTTTTGATCTGTGTTTAACAATGCTATAGCTCTATATGAACCAGGTTCTTCTAAATCTTTGTTTTTCTTAGGTATTAGTGTAATCGTTGATTCCGCTAATGTATCAGGTAGTATTCGTTTTTTAAAAGCATATTGGTACATTTTTTGTAATCTTGGTATTATTTTATCATAAAAGCTTTTATAAAATTCATTAGTAAATCCGTCAGGGCCTGGTGTTTTTCCATTCTTTAGTGAGTTTATTGTATCTTCTAATTCCTTAATTGAGATTTATGCACCCAGTTCCTCTTGTTCCTTCAGCTCTAACTTTGGAAGATTACAGGTATCCAAAAACTTTGTGATATTATTGGAATCAATTGTCGTTTTAGATGTATACAAATTCTCATAAAATTGCGCAAATCTTTTATTAATAACCTTCGGTGTTGTTAATAATTCCCCTTTATCTGATTTGATCTTTGGTATAGTATGTTCCTTTTCTCGTTTTTTTAGCTGGCGAGCCAAAAGTTTATGCGGTTTATCCCCAAATTCAAAGTGCTCTTGTTTTGTAATTTGGAAAAGTTTTATAAGTTTGGCAGATAATAATTTATTTAATTTAAATTTCAAAATTATTATTTTATTATGTTTATCTATTGATGGATCTTTAGCATTATCTATATCCATTTGTCTAATAAGTTCTTCTAACTGTCTTTGTTCATTCTTATTCTTTTTATTTTGAAAAGCTTGATATGAAATTATAATACCCCTAATGTATGCTTTAAAAGATTCCCATAATACAGTAGGCGATATATCTGGAGTATCATTTATTTGAAAAAAGACCTCCATTTGTTCTTTTAAATATATACTCGCTTGTGGATCTTTTAGAATTTGAGAATTAAATCTCCAAAACGATTTATTCTTAGACAATCCTTCCAGTTTTAAAAAGAAAGTTAGTGGAGAATGGTCTGAAATCAAATTTGTGTGGTATATTGCATTAGATGTTTGGGGGATTAATTTTGTATCCAGCAGAAAGTAGTCTATACGTGAGTATGTCTTATGTACCATTGAATAAAACGAGTATTCCCCGCCAGTTGGATTAACAATTCTCCAAACATCTGCTATATTAGTGTTGTTTATATAGGTATTGAGGAGTTCCCCGGTTTTCGATTTCATATTCCCTCTCTGTTTTTGACTTGATTTATCTAAGTACGGATCTAAAACACAGTTAAAGTCTCCTCCTATTATAACATTTTACTAGTTTGACTGCAATTATGTTGAAAATTTTATTGAAAAAGTGGGGGTTATCAAAGTTAGGGGCATATATATTTACCAAAGTAAGTGGAGTGTCATGGATTTCTCCATTAATTATTAGGTATCTCCCTTCTATATCTGTTATGATATTCTTTGCTTTAAATGGTATACCTTTTCTTATGATGATTGACATGCCTCTAGATTTTGAAGTAAATGAAGAATGGTATGTTTGACCTATCCATTTCGCCCTCAACCTAACTTGATCCTGAGATTTTAGGTGTGTTTCTTGTAGGAAGGTAATGTCGGAGTTGTACAGTTTCAGCAGAGCTAGTATCTTACCCCTTTTAATAGGTTCGTTAATACCTCTTATATTCCAACTACAAAATGAGATTCCTCCTAGGTTCTTATGTGTGGTGTCATGCATTTTGAATAGTTATAGTACCTTTAAATCTTGTGGTGCATCCATATCCCAGGTCTTTGGGTATTGGGGGAGCTTTTGAGTTTTTAGGTTTTGCTGGTATGTCCATTTTACGCTTATCACTAAACACAAAACACAAACAAGTGATTTTATGTGATTAAAAAAAAAACCAAAAAGTGAAAATACAGTGTCTAATATAGTAGGCACTGTAGCGAGTGTCCCACCTGTAGGTGGAAAAAAACCTTGTTTTGACTTCCATTGCGTTGTTACACAAATAGCTCCGCTCTCTTGGTTAATCATAACATATTAAAATATTAAAACGGGGCCTCACATTCAGATATATAATACAATTTTACCCTGTATATTTCATTATAACATATATATATATCGGAATTTTAACTACTAATTATTAAACCGATACTTTTGACTTCAATAAGAATCAACTGTTGGTTGAAGGGGTTAACGAGATGTGCTCCTAGGCCTAAGCCAGGTGCTCGTTTCTCATCCCCTCTTCCCACTTATAGATAAGGTTTCAATTTATTAAAAATTCATATTGGTATGTTAGTTCGTTATTTTTTATTTTTGTTTTTGTTAGTATTCTAATCTAACATGCATAACTTATTGAGTTGTTAATAGGATAAGTTCTTACAATTGGTTATAATATTATAATCTAATAAGCAAGTATATGCTTTCTGGTATATACCCTTCCCATCTGTTCAGCTGTTTACTCGTTTTGAACAGAAAGTGTCCTTGATTCAACATTCCAAAGATAACAGTCTAACTATCCCCAGACAAAGCATTGCTTAGAATGGTTCAGATCTGCCAAAGCTCCCTTTCATTTCTATTTTTCAACGATAGTTTGGGCATATTTAAACGCGTCTTCAGGCTTAACAAATGACTTTTCAAGACCCTTAAAGGAAATACGCATTTTCGCGGGATAAAAAATCCCATATCTGATCCCTTCTCTCCCTCTTAAAAGATCCTTAACCTTCTCGAATTTGTTTCTTTTTTGCACAATTTCATACGGGTAGTCCCTGAATATCTTAATAGTGTCATTGTCCAGCCGCAGTTGCACACCGTATTTGATTTTACTCATAATATCTTCCAGTTCTAAAATATCCCGAAATTTCACAATAATATGTCGTGGATAAGTTTTTCCCGCACCAGATCTTTGTTTAAATCTTGGGACATGATGAGCCACTTCGATTTTCGGTTCTTTGGAAAGATTCAGCAGTTGTTTAAACAAGATAATTCTAACCTGTCCCAAAACACTCTGGCCATAATTCTGAGCCCGACTCAAAAGACAATTCTTGCCACAAAATACTGAGCCTGCCTCAGCACAATTCTGGCCCAATTCCAACCTGCTTGGAATGCTAGTAATGTCCAGTTTTACGTGGTTAAATGCCTCTGAGTAGATGACAATGTCTTAATCATTTGTGTATTGTACAACCAAGTGTAAATCTTACCAACTTGTAAGTGGTCCCTTAGTTGTAGAGTAGAACTGGTAGAGTGCGTGGACCGTCTGGCCATCTTTCATGCTGCCACCAGCTTCAGTGAACCGCTTACTGCCCATGAAGACGTGGGGTGCGTTGTCACCGAAACTATGAAGCCTTGCTCGTCGTTGGTCTTAATTGATCCAACAGCTTGTGCTTCATCCTCCAGGTTTTGCCTGTTGAATAGGTCTTACCTGAATAGAAGATTCGGCGGCTGGCTCTAACGTCCTCTGATAGCGGTGTTCACTGCATTGTGTTGGGATGGCAACCTTGCTGCCAGGAATGGTACCTCTGACACGTGCCCTTCATCCCCTTGGGTATGCTCCACGGCTAAACCTTTAGACTCGGTGTCAGATTTACACTGACCCGGCATGCTGTCCTCCTCCATAAGGGAGACATTAAGCAGCCCTGTTACAAGGCGCTGCTGGCGCGGCCTCTCCAATGGGCCCACCCTTCAGGGTCAGAACAAAACTGCCCCGGTAAGCTCACCTCCTCCATTGAGGGAGACATTATGCAGCCCTTCTAAAGGTGCTGCTGCCATACATTAAGCAGCCCTATTACAAGGCGCTGCTGGCGCGGCCTCTCCCATAGGCCGACACTGCCACAGATTCGGCATCCCCATTAAGCAGTCCTGTTACAAGGCGCTGTTGGCGCGGCCTCTCCCATAGGCCGGCACTGCCATAGACTCGGCATCCCCATTAAGCAGCCCTGTCCAAGGCGCTGCTGGCAGCGGGCTCTCCCATAGGTCCGCGCTGACACAACTCCTGCTGTTGGAGTGTATCTAGATGGAGCATCCTCTCCATTAGGAGCTCCCTCCTGACCAACCTCCAAATTTTCTCATTACCGGAAGGGAACCCTCCCGGCACCAGGGCTGACCATTTTGGTCCGTTTACCCCATATCCTGGGGACCACTGTGGTCTGGGCACCTCATTTATATCGGAGGGAAAACCCTCCCGGCCCCCGGTCTGCTGGATGTCGCATCCCCGGGAACCACAACGTCTGGCGAATGTTGGGTTTAGCGATCGCAGTCACTGGCTGTCTTATCAGTGACTTCGATCGCGAAACCCGACATTCGCCAGCTACCCGCTTCCGCGGTCAGACCCGGGTTGCCCCAAAGCCCATAGCTGGTTCCCTCGTCGGCCTTCGCGAAGCATCCGGCAGGAAACCTCTGTAACAAGAGGTTCCTGCAAGAAATCAAAAACAGGTAAGAGATACAAACTTACCTGAAGTTTAAACTTACCGCTGGCAAGAGCGAGTCGCCTGCCAAACCGGTGCTTCGCCATGCGAGCGTCGTAATGACGCGCATGCGGACGATCGGGGTTCTTCACGTAGTCACTCACGTGACTCCGAAGTAAAATCCAGGTTTCTCTGAGCGGAACAGTAAAATCCATTTTCATTTGAGTGGATAAACATGGAGTTAATTTTAGTGCATATTTTACTTTAAATTCACAATTATTTATGTGAAAAGGATACAGCGAAAGTTTAATTGCTTTGTAAATTGCCTCATGTCCACATTTTTCTTTATCCAGTTTCTACTCTATGATGATTGTTTTGCAACAACCTTTTTAAACAGTTCTGCAAATCCAGCACTTTTATGGCTCTTCCCTTTTATCTACACTTGATCTAGTGTCCATTTCAATATTTAGTATCTGCGGTGGATAATTTCCAATACAATTATCTTTTCAGGGTTGATTTGGCCATTTACTTTAATTACTTATTTGGCATAACTGTAATAATGTCTCATTTTTTCTTTTTCTCTTAGTTTGATACATACGATAATTCATTAAAAAAATTCTAATATCAAGAGAAAATGTATTTCTTTCAAAGGTAGACACAAAATGCTGGAGTAATTCAGCAGGACAGGCAGCATCTCGGGAGAGAAGGAATGGGTGACGTTTCGGGTCGAGACCCTTCCTCAGACTGATGTCGTCATGATGACATCAGTCTCAAGAAGGGTCTCAACCACATCAGTCTGAAGAAGGGTCTCGACACGAAACGTCACCCATTCCTTCTCCAGAGATGTTGCCTGTCCAACTGAGTTACTCCAACATTTTGTGACTACCTTCGATTTAAACCAGCATCTGCAATTCTTTCCGACATGTATTTCTTTCAGCTCATTTACATCAACCAGCAAGATACTCTAGCCTCGGAAGCTGTAGAAAAGCTATAGAAAAATTCAGTCAATATTTGTCCCAGTTGTAACCATGATGTGTTCCACTCTATTTTCACTCACTGTGATCTCGGTGTGTTATTTTTATCATGTTACTAGACTAAGTGGGACCCGTTGGGTCCCATGTTCACATGGGAGGGCTGGTTCCTCCAATGCAATATTCCACCTCTCCGCCAATTCCAATATTGGTGGCCAGTGGGGGGGAGGGGGGGTGGTAGGGGGCTTTCTGGCGCGCTGGTATGGGTGTTGTGGGCTGAAGGGACTGCTCTCCAGAGGGCTAGTATGGAGATTGTGGGCCAAATGGATTCTTGGGGTGGCAGCTCAGTCCCTCAAGCCTGATGTGCTGGCAGCTCACTCACGGCTGGTGGGCTGGCAGTCGACTCATGGCTATTACGTGAAATTCCATTTCAAGCAGGGTGCAAGGCCACCAAATTCAAAACCATTTTCCTACCATTTCAAGCAGGGTGCAAGGCCACCAAATTCAAGTGAAGTTTCCGACCACTTCAAGCAGGGTGCAAGGCCACCAAATTCAAGTGCAGTTTCATACCACTTCAAGCAGGATCCAAGTCCACCAAATTCAAGCAGAGTTTCATACCACTTCAAGCAGGGTGCAAGGCCACCAAATTCAAGCGGAGTTTCATACCATTTCATGCAGGGTGCAAGGCCACCACATTCAAATGCATTCATACCATTTCATGCAGGGTGCAAGGCCACCATATTCAAATGCAGTTTCATACCATTTCAAGCAGGGTGAAACCACCCTAAAACCACACAAAACATGACACTAACAGTTCAGTTGATTCACAGCTCAGAGAGAGTCGTGACCTCTCTCTCCCCCATCATGCAGAGACTGAGCCACACCCACACTTCCGGGTTTTATAATCCCTCCCCCCTCCCACTGGAAAAGGTGTGGCCTTCATGGCATGATTGACAGGAGAGAGATTCTCAACATTTTTTAACCACTAATAACACTTATTATTCATTGATGGGCAGAATCCTCTGCACCTGATGAGCGGAGGGGAACTGAGTAAGATGGGCAAAAATCACAGCCGTAAGTGGTAGTGTTTTATCTAAAATCAATATACATTGCAAACAGGAAGTTGTCAAGTTTAGACCTCCAACCATTTGCAGTGCTTTTACTTCAACCCACACCGACCATTTGCAGTGCTTTTACTTAACCCACACCCCCACCGACCATTTGCAGTGCATTTACTTCAACCCACACCCCCACCGACCATTTGCAGTGCTTTTACTTCAACCCACACCCCCACCGACCATTTTGCAGTGCTTTTACTTCAACCCACACCCCCACCGACCATTTGCAGTGCTTTTACTTCAACCCACACCCCCATCGACCATTTGCAGTGCTTTTACTTCAACCCAAGCCCCCACGACCATTTGCAGTGCTTTTACTTCAACCCATACGCCCACCGACCATTTGCAGTGCTTTTACTTCAGCCCAAACCCCCACCGACCATTGCAGTGCTTTTACTTCAGCCCCAACTCCCACCGACCATTTGCAGTGCTTTTACTTCAACCCACACGCCCACCGACCATTTGCAGTGCTTTTACTTCAACCCACACCCCCACCGAGCATTTGCCGTGCTTTTACTTCAACCCAAACCCCCACCAACCATTTGCAGTGGTTTTACATCAGCCCAAAGCCCCACCAACCATTTGCAGTGCTTTTACTTCAACCCAAACCCCCACCAACCATTTGCAGTGCTTTTACTTCAACTGAAACCCCCACCAACCATTTGCAGTGCTTTTACTTCAGCCGAAAGCCCCACCAACCATTTGCAGTGCTTTTACTTCAGCCCAAAGCCCCACCAACCATTTGCAGTGCTTTTATTTCAGCCCAAAGCCCCACCAACCATTTGTAGTGCTTTTATTTCAGCCCAAAGCCCCACCAACCATTTGCAGTGCTTTTACTTCAGCCCATACCCCCACCAACCATTTGCAGTGCTTTTACTTCAACCCAAACCCCCACCAACCATTTGCAGTGCTTTTACTTCAAACCAGCCACATTTCCTTTTTCAAACCACGTTAAGGGCGCTCAAGGTCAGTAAAACCACTCTCACAGTTTAGTGGACATGTGTTCAGTGTTATTCACAGCTCAGACTGAGAGACGTGACCCTCTCACTTCCCCCATCTTGCAGAGACTGACTGAGTTATTACACTTCTGGGTTTTATAGTCCCTCCCACCAGCAGGGGCAGCAGAGAGAATCTCAACATTTTTAAAACATTAATAACTCTTTTATTTTTCATCAATGGGAAAAATCTTCTTGTCCTGTGCAGCGGAGGGGAACTCTGAGTAAGATGGCCAAAAATCACAGGCGTAAGTGGCAGCGATTTTTCTAAAATCATGAAACAGAAAAACAGGAAGTGGTCAAGATTTTACTTTTCGTAATATAGATAGAGGTGATTGTGATTATGTTACTTGATCAATAATCCAGAGGTCTAGATGTTAATCTAGAGGAATGAATTAAAATGTCACCATGGCTGCTAAGGAATTTAAATTAAATTAATCAATTAAAATCTGAATTAGCAGCTTGAGTATGAAATTAATGATATTGCTGTAAAGCCTGTCTAGTTAATTAATATGTCTTTAGGGGAGAAAATATCACAGCCTTATCCAATTTGTTCTATGTGTGACCCACAGCTGAGACTTAAATAACTTCTGACCATTAGACAAAAAGCAGAATTAGGCCATTCAGCCCATTTGATCATAGCTGATCTATATTTCTGTCTCAACCCCATTTTCCTGCCTTCTCCCCATAACCTTTGATGTCCTTACTAATCAAGAATCTATCAATCTGTGCTTTAAAAATACCCATTGATGGCCTCCATAGCTGTCTGGCAATGAACTCCACAGATTCACCACCTGCTAAAAAAATACCTTCTCATCTCCATTCTAAAGGTACATTCTTTTATTCTGAGTGTATTTAGTTTAGTTTAGAAATAGAGTGTGGAAACAGTCCCTTCAGCTCACTGAGTTTCGCCGACCATTGGACACCCATACACTAGTTCCATTTTATCACATCCTACACACTGGAGGGAATTTACAGAGGCTAATTAACGTACAAAAGTGCACATGTTTGGAATGTGCGAGGAAACTGGAACACCCGGAGCAAATCCATGCAGTCACAGGGAGAACGTGCAATCTCTGCACAGACAGCGCTTGAAGTCAGGATCGAACATGGGTTTCTGGCATTGTAAGGCTGCTGCTCCACCGCTGAGCACTGTGCGCTCTGGTCCTGGACTCTCCCACTTCCCTCTCCACATCCACTATCTGGGCCACTATCTCACCAGGTAAACTTTTTTTTATTTCCAGAAATAAACTTGATGCAGAATAAAAAATATATACAAAGCGAAAATTGTGCAAAGACTCTTCAGACATTCTCAGCTTGTATACATTAATTGGTGTCATATTCAGTAATGTTCACACTGATCTTTAAACAAAACACACTTTCCACCCACGTGTAGGAAGGAACTGCAGATGCTGCTTTACACTGAAGATAGACACAAAATGTTGGAGTAACTCAGCGGGATAGGCAACATCTTTGGAGAGAAGGAATGGGTGACGTTTCGGGTTGTGGACCACACTTGCCACCCATGTGGTCCCCAGGAGTGATATCCTTTCCCTGGTTTGAATGTTGTCCCCACCAAATCTCCCCCTTAATGTCTATCAATGGAGGGACCCCAGACTGAGGTCCTCCCTTACAGAACATTGGCGTTGGCTGCACTGAGCTTCGGCATGTCCCTCAGCACACACTCCTGCAGTCGGGAATGGGCCAGTTGGCAACATTTCCTGATGAACATCCTGCTGTGCTGGGAGGTCAATATGTTTCAGGCAGAACAAAGAGCTTCTTTCACGAGTTGATGATCATCCAGCAATACTTGATGTCATTTCTGAATGTGTCCTTTGGAACTGCCCATATATCAGAGAGTGCTCTGTTACAGAGCTGTTTGTGATGAATCGTTACAGGGACCCTTGCAAATTCACACAATAGAAGAGGGAACAACTGTCTCCTTTCCATTGCAGCTGCTCTGAGGGAAGTGTGCACTGGTAATAAGATTCCAACGGTGCAGGAAGGATCTAACTGGGAGGGCCCATCTCACCGCAAGCCAAGTGAGGACTTGTTGGTGAGTTCTGGCAATGAGACATTTCACCAGACAACCTGGGTAGTCTGCTCTGGGAACCACACCACCGGATCCATCGAGTCGTTGTCCTGCAGTGCCTGCAGGACATTCTGTGCTGACCACTGCCTGGTGGATTTGTGGTCAACGGCGGAAGAACTTTTCCACAATGACAGCTGGTGTGCTAATGTCCAACTGACTGGCACATTGCATGGCAGAGTGCCAGTCACATTCCTCACAACTCATAGGCAGAACCTCAGCTGGTAATGACACTTGGTGCCCACGTTCTTTGACTCTCAACAGCCTGATGCAGTCTCACATGAACGATGAGGGTGATGGAGGGCCATTGTCTGCGGACATGTGCATTGCCACCCATCGGACCCTCTCTATCTATGACCCCCAGATGAACTGGAAGACTGCCCGGGTGATCGCCGAGGCAGAGAAGCGGGGGACGAGCCGCTCCTGCGCCAAGTACAGCGGCCCCAGCCCCGAGAGCACCTCACAGCTGATGACCAAATTTGTTCTGGTTATTGTGAGGGAACACTACTTCTACAGACCCAATTTTTTCGTGACCTTGGCTATGCACTGCAGCCAATTGTTGTTGTGCGCCTCGACCCCTAGCACCTCTACGTAGTCCGACCTGATGGACCTGTTGCCGAAGAGCATGTTTTGCTGTCTCTGAGGTTAACTCTGGTTCCTGATTCCAACTCAAACTGGTTGCAGAAGCTGATCAATCTGTGGACTGACCATGGAACTGAGCAAAAGACTGCAACATTGTCCATGTACAGGGAACTTTTGATCTGAGTGTCCCCACTGCCTGGCAATGTCACTCCTCATGCTCCTGTCCCTGCTGATAGATAGAAACATAGAAACATAGAAAATAGGTTCAGGAGTAGGCCATTCGGCCCTTCGAGCCTGCACCGCCATTCAATATGATCATGGCTGATCATCCAACTCAGTATCCTGTACCTGCTTTCTCTCCATACCCCCGATCCCTTTAGCCACAAGGGCCACATCTAACTCCCTCTTAAATATAGCCAATGAACTGGCCTCAACTACCTTCTGTGGCAGAGAATTCCAGAGATTCACCACTCTCTGTGTGAAAAAATGTTTTCCTCATCTCGGTCCTAAAAGATCTCCCCTTATCCTTAAATTGTGACCCCTTGTTCTGGACTTCCCCAACATCGGGAACAATCTTCCTGCATCTAGCCTGTCCAACCCGTTAAGAATTTTGTACGTTTCTATAAGATCCCCCCTCAATCTTCTAAATTCTAGCGAGTACAAACCGAGTCTATCCAGTCATTCTTCATATGAAAGTCCTGACATCCCAGGAATCAGTCTGGTGAACCTTCTCTGTACTCTCTCTATGGCAAGAATGTCTTTCCTCAGATTAGGAGACCAAAACTGTACGCAATACTCCAGGTGTGGTCTCACCAAGACCCTGTACTGAGAACCTCCCTGCTCCTATACTCAAATCCTTTTGCTATGAAAGCTAACATACCATTCGCCTTCTTCACAGCCTGCTGCACCTGCATGCCTACTTTTAATGACTGGTGTACCATGACACCCAGGTCTCATTGCATCTCCCCTTTTCCTAATTGTCCACCATTCAGATAATAGTCTACTTTCCTGTTTTTGCCACCAAAGTGGATAACCTGAAATTTATCCACATTATACTGCATCTGCCGTGCATTTGCCCACTCACCCAGACTATCCAAGTCACCTTGCAGCCTCCGAGCATCCTCCTCACAGGTAACACTGCCCCCCAGCTTCGTGTCATCCGCAAACTTGGAGATGTTGCATTCAATTCCCTCGTCCAGATCATTAATATATATCGTAAATAGCTGGGTTCCCAGCACTGAGCCTTGCGGTACCCCACTAGTCACTGCCTGCCATTGTGTATAGGACCCGTTTACTCCTACTCTTTTCTTCCTGTCTGCCAGCCAGTTCTCTATCCACATCAATACTGATCCCCCAATACCGTGTGCTTTAAGTTTGTATTCTAATCTCTTATGTGGGACCTTGCCGAAAGCCTTCTGAAAGTCCAGATATAACACATCCACTGGTTCTCCCTTATCCACTCTACTAGTTACATCCTCGAAAAATTCTATAAGATTCGTCAGACATGATTTACCTTTCATAAATCCATGCTGACTTTGTCCAATGATTTCACCACTTTCCAAATGTGCTCCTATCCCATCTTTAATAACTGATTCTAGCAGTTTCCCCACTACCGACGTTAGACTAACTGGTCTGTAATTCCCCGTTTTCTCTCTCCCTCCCTTTTTAAAAAGTGGGGTTACATTAGCCACCCTCCAATCCTCAGGAACTACTCCAGAATCTAAAGAGTTTTGAAAAATTATCACTAATGCATCCACTATTTCTGGGGCTACTTCCTTAAGTACTCTGGGATGCAGCCTATCTGGCCCTGGGGATTTATCAGCCTTTAATCCATTCTATTTACCTAACACCACTTCCCGGCTAACCTGGATTTCACTCAGTTCCTCCATCTCATTTGACCCCAGGTCCCCTGCTATTTCCAGCAGATTATTTATGTCTTCCGAAGTGAAGACAGAACCAAAGTAGTTATTCAATAGGTCTGCCATGTCGTTGTTCCCCATGATCAATTCACCTGTTTCTGACTGCAAGGGACCTACATTTGTTTTAACTTATCTTTTTCTCTTCACATATCTATAAAAGCTTTTGCAGTCAGTTTTTATGTTCCCTGCCAGTTTTCTTTCATAATCTATTTTCCCTTTCATAATTAAGCCCTTTGTCCTCCTCTGCTGGACTGAATTTCTCCCAGTCCTCGGCAAAGGGTTCTATATAGTACAAAACAAGACAGAGGGGAGTGGCAAACCTACCTGATTCTAGACCTGATAGGAAAGTTATCCGTTTAACACCCAATGATTTGGACTGCACTGCATATACAGTGCATTCAGAAAGTATTCAGACCCCTTCACTTTTTCCACATTTTCTTAGTTTACAGCCATATTTTAAAATTCTTTTTTTTTTATCATCAATCTTCACACAATAGCCAAGAATGAAGAAACAAAAACAGGTATTTACAAATTTTTGCAAAGTAATTAAAAATAAATAACTGAAATATTACATTTACATAAGTATTCAGACCCTTTGCTATAACACTCAAAATTGAGCTTAGGTTCATCCTGTTTTCATTGATTATCCTTGAGATGTTTCTACAACTTAATTAGAGTCCACCAGTGGTAAATTAAATTGATTGAACATGATTTGGAAAGGCACACACATGTCTATATAAGGTCCCACAGTTGACAGTACATGTCAGAGCAAAAACCAAGCCATGAAGACGAAGGAATACCCCTAGACCTCCGAGACAAGATAGTGTCGAGACACAGATCTGGGGAAGGGTATAAAACAATTTCTGCAGCATTGCAGGCCCCGAAGAGCATAGTGGCCTCTGTCATTCTTAAATGGAAGAACTTTGGAACCACCAGGACTCTTCATAGAGCTGGCCGCCCGGCCAAACTGAGCAATCGGGGGAGAAGGGCCTTGGTCAGGGAGGTGACCAAGAACCCGATGGTCACTCTGACAGAGCTCCAGAGTTCCTCTGTGGCGATGGGAGAGCCTTCCAGAAGGACAACTATATCTGCAGCACTCCACCAATCAGGCCTTTATGGTAGAGTGCCCAGACAGAAGCCACTCCTCAATAAAAGGCAAATCACAGCCCGCTTGGAGTTTGACAAGATTCTCAGGTCTGATGAAACCAAGATTGAACTCTTTGGCCTGAATGCCAAGCGTCACGTCTGGAGGAAACCAGGCACCGCTCATCACCTGGCCAATACCATACCTATGGTGAAGCATGGTGGTGGGAGCATCATGCTGTGGGGATGTTTTTCAGCGGCAGGAACTGGGAGACTAGTCAGGTTTGAGGGAAAGATGAACGGAGCGAAGTACAGAGAGATCCTTGATGAAAACCTGCTCCAGAGCGTTCTGGACCTCAGACTGGGGTGGAGGTTCACCTTCAAACAGGACAACGACCCTAAGGACACAGCCAAGACAACGCAGGAGTAGCTTCGTGACAAGTCTGTGAATGTCCTTGAGTGGCCCAGCCAGAGCCCCGACTTGAACCCGATCGAAAATCTCTGGAGGGATCTGAAAATAGTTGTGCATCGACAATCCCCATCCAACCTGACAGAGCTTCTTCTTTGCAGATCCTCTCATCTGCAGAGAAGAATGGGAGAAATTACCCAAATACAGATGTGCCAAGCTTGTAACGTCACATCCAAGAAGACTTGAGGCTCTAATCGTTGCCACAGGTGCCTCAACAAAGTACTGAGTAAAGGGTCTGAATACTTATGTAAATGTGATATTTCAGTTATTTCTTTTTAATTACTTTGCAAAAATTTCTAAACATCTGTTTTCGCTTTTTTATTATGGGATATTGTGTGCAGATTGATGATAAAAAAATAATTTAATCCATTTTAAAATAAGGCTGTAACGTAACAAATTGTGGAAAATGTGAAGGGGTCTGAATACTTTCTGAATGCACTGTATCAGTGTAGAGCAGATGGATCCAGTGTGTGAGAAGGATCTGCAGATGCTGGTTTAAGCCGAAGATGAATACAAAAAGCTGGAATAACTCAGCGGGCCAGGCAGCATCTCTGGAGAGAAGGAATGGTTCCTGTTTTCCTCCCCAAAGCCCATTTTGGAGAACATGTCCATCATGTACGTGTACAATAGGCTGTCAGCAGCATTCTCCTGGTCCAAGCTGTTGCGCACCTTTTAGTTTTAGAGATGCAGAATGGAGACAGGCCCTTCTGCCCACAGAGTCTTTGCTGACCAACGATCACCCGTATGCTACTTCTATCCTACACACCAGGGATAATTTACAGAAGCCAATTAACCTACAAACCTGTACATCTTTGGAAGGTGGGAGGAAACCAAAGCATCCGGAGGAAACCCACATGGTCACAGGGAGAAAATACATACAGGCAACACCCATGTCAGGATTGAACCCGGGTCTCTGGCGCTGTAAGGCCACCAGCATAATCAAGGACGAGTCTCACCCTGGACTCTCCCTCTTCTCCGCTCTCTGTGACACCAGCAATGTGCCTGAAATTCAAAAGAGTCAGGTGGTGGAAGTTAGTGGAGTGGCTATTGCTAGGGAGAAGTCGCTTGGGAAGCTGAAATGGCTGAAGATGGATAAGTCACCTGGACTGCACCCTAGGGTTCTTAAAGAGGTGGCTTTAGAGATTGTGGAGACATTGATAGTGCTATTTCAAGAATGACTAGAGTCAGGATTGGTTCCAGATGATTGGAAAATTGCCAATGTTACCCCGCTGCACAAGAAGGGAGCAAAGCAGAATGGTGGGAGCTATAGGCCGGTTAGTCTGACTTCGGTGGTTGGTAAGATTTTAGAGTCCATTGTAAAGGATGAAGTTACAGAGTACTTAGAAGTTCACAATAAAATAGGCTGAAGTCAGCATGGCTTTGTGAAGGGGAGGTCTTGCCTAACAAATTTGCTGGAATTCTTTGAAGAAGTAAATAGCCGGACAGACAAAGGAGAGTCAGTAGTTGTTTACCCAGATTTTCAGAAAGCCTTTGAAAGGTACCACACGGGAGGCTGCTAAGGAAGATGAGAGCCCATGGTATCAGGGCAGATACTAGCATGGATAGCAGGTTTGTTGGATGGCACAAGGTGAGAGTGGCAATAAAGGAGGCTTTTTCAGGTTGGCTGCTGGTGACTAGCGGAGTTCTGCAGGGCTCCATGCTGGGGGCCGCTGCTCTTCACGTTGTATATTAATGTTTTGGGTGAGGAGATTGAAGGCTTTGAGATAGTTTGCGGATGATACAAAAATAGGTGGAGGGCAGGTAGTGTAGAGAAAGCGGGGACTCTGCGATAGGTTGAGAGTGTAGGCAGAGAAGTGGCAGATGGAATATAGTGTAGCAAAGTGTGGAGTCATGCGTTTTGGTAATAGGAATAAAGGCGTAAATTATTTTCTGAATGGGGAGAAAATCCAGAAATCGGAGGTGGAAAGGCACTTGGGAGTGCTAGTGCAGGATTCCCAAAAAGTTAATCTGCAAGTCGAATCGGTAGTAAAGAAAGCAAACGCAATGCTAGAATTTATTTCAAGAGGGCTTGTACACAAAAACAGGGATGTCATACTAAGGCACTGGTCAGGCCGCATTTGGAATATTGTGTGCAATTCTGGGCACCATATCTGAGGAAGGATGTGCTGGCACTGGGCTTGTGCTCGCTGGAGTTTAGAAACAATGAGACGGGACCTCATTTAAACGTACAGAAAAGTGATAGGCTTGGATAGAGTGGATGTGGAGAGGATGTTTCCACTAGTGGGAGAGTCTAGGATTAGAGGTCATAGCCTCAGAATTAAAGGACGTTCCTTTAGGAAGGAGATGAGGAGGAATTTCTTTAGAGAGTGGTGAATCTGTGGAATTCTTTGCCACAGAAGGCTGTGGAGGCCAAGTCAGTGGATATATTTATGGCAGAGATAGATAGATACTTGATTAGTACGGATGTTAGAGGCTATGGGGAGAAGACAGGAGAATGGGGTTAGGAGGGAGAGATATAAACATAGAAACAAAGAAAATAGTAGCAGAAGGAGGCCATTCGGCCCTTCGAGCCAGCACCGCCATTCATTGTGATCATGGCTGATCGTCCCCTGCCTTCTCCCCATATCCCTTGACTCCACTAGCCCATAGAGCTCTATCTAACTCTCTCTTAAATCCATCCAGTAATTTGGCCTCCACTGCCCTCTGTGGCAGGGAATTCCATAAATTCACAACTCTGGGTGAAAACGTTTTTTCTCACCTCAGCCTTAAATGACCTTGCCTTTATTCTAAGACTGTGGCCCCTGGTTCTGGACTCGCCCAACATTGGGAACATTTTTCCTGCATCTAGCTTGTCCAGTCCTTTTATAATTTTATGTTTCTACAAGATCCCCCCTCACCCGTCTAAACTCCAGTGAATACAAGCCTAGTCTTTTCAATATTTCCTCATGTGACAGTACCGCCATCCCAGGGATCAATCTCGTGAACCTACGCTGCACTGCCTCAAATTAGGAGACCAAAACTGTACACAATACTCCAGATGTGGTCTCACCAGAGCCCTATACAACTGCAGAAGAACCTCTTTACTCCTATACTGAAATCCTCTTGTTATGAAGGCCAACATTCCATTAGCTTTCTTCACTGCCTGCTGTACCTGCATGCCAACTTTCAGTGACCGGTGTACAAGGACACCCAGGTCTCGCTGTACCTCCCCCTTACCTAACCTAACCCCATTGAGATAATAATCTGCCGCCAAAGTGGATAACCTCACATTTATCTATATTATATTGCATCTGCCACGCATCTGCCCACTCACTCAACCTGTCCAGGTCACCCTGCAACCTCCTAACATCCTCTTCACAGTTCACACTGACACCCAGCTTTGTGTCATCCGCAAACTTGCTAGTGTTGCTCCTAATTTCCTCTTCCAAATCATTAATATATATGGTAAACAGTTGCGGCCCCAACACCAAGCCTTGTGGCACTCCACTCGCCACTGCCTGCCATTCTGAAAAGGACCCGTTCACTCCTACTCTTTGCTTCCGGTCTGCCAACCAATTTTCTATCCATGTCAACACCCTACCCCCAATACCATGTGCTCTAATTTTAGTCACCAGTCTCCCGTGCGGGACCTTATCAAAGGCTTTTTGAAAGTCTAGATACACTACATCCACTGGCACCCCTTCATCCATTTTACTTGTCACATCCTCAAAAAATTCTAGAAGATTAGTCAAGCATGATTTCCCTTTCATAAATCCATGTTGACTTGGACTAATCCTTTATGCTATCCAAATGCCCCATTATTACCTCTTTAATAATTGACTCCAGCATCTTTCCCACCACCGAAGTCAGGCTAACTGGTCTGTAATTCCCCGTTTTCTCTCTCGCTCCTTTCTTGAAAAGTGAGATAACATTAGCTATCCTCCAATCCACAGGAACTGATCCTGAATCTATTGAACATTGGAAAAAGAACACCAACGCGTCCACTATTTTTAGAGCCACCTCCCTGAGGATCCTGGGATGCAGACCATCAGGCCCAGGAGATTTATCATCCTTCAGTCCCATTAGCCTACCAAATACAATTTCTCGCCTAAATAAAATATCTTTCAGTTCCTCTACCCCCTTAGATCCTCCGTCCTCCAGTAAATCTGGAAGATTGTTTGTGTCTTCCTTAGTGAAGACAGATCCGAAGTACCTATTCAACTCTTCTGCCATTTCCGTGTTGCCCATAATAATTTCACCCGTGTCTGCCTTCAAGGGACCCACATTTGACTTTGCTACTCTTTTTCCCTTAACATATCTAAAGAAGCGTTTACTGTCCTTTTTTATATTCCTGGCCAGCTTCCCCTCGTACTTCATCTTTTCAGCCTGTATTGCCCGTTTTGTTTCCTTCTGTTGTCCTATGAAAGCCATGGCGGGGTGGACTTGATGGGCCAAATGGCCTCATTCAGCTCCTATCACATGATTTTATGATCTCTCCCACCAGGCAAAAGGTACAGAAGTGTGAAAACAAATACTTCAGATTCAGGGATAGTTTCTTTCCAGCTGTTATCAGGCAACTGAACCAACCCACCACCAACTAGAGAGCTGACCTGATCTACCTCATTGGAGACCCTCGGACTATCTTTAATCGGACTTTACTGGATTTTATCTTGCAGTAAGCATTATTCTCTTGATCCTGTATATGTACACTGTGGTTGGTTTGATTGTAATCAATGTATAGTCTTTATGCTGACTGGATAACACGTGACAAAAAGGCTTTCCACTGTACCTCCGTACACATGACAATAAACTGAATTAAACTAAACGGCATCAGCTGAGAACTATATTCTGTACTCTGTAATTTCTCCTTTGCTTTATCTATTGCAATTGAGTTTAGCTTGATTATATTTATGGATAGTATATCTGATCTGTTTGGATAGCATGTGACACAAAGCTTTTCACTGTACTTCAGTAGACATGACAATAATAAACCTTAATTCTTAACCTAAAGTCAACAATTGTACTGCTGAGCCACTGTGCTGCCTCTATACAGATTTTTGTTTTTCTATCTTCTCTATCCTGCACGCGAGGATGTCCTGAGATTTTTCTGCCGGGTTCAGCACAGGTTTGTTCTGGGTGGATCATCTATCCCAGTGGAGACTTGACTCGGTTGGCAATGCCCTTGGACAGGATCTTATAGTCCATAGTTACCAGTAAGACTAACATGGATATCTGATTCCTGATGACGTCCGTCTCCCCCTTATGTTTGTAGATAAGGGAGATGATGCCCTTCCTCATTGGCATCACCCCCCCCTCGACTTTTTCACAAGCAAAGTATTTTAGCAGGTCTGGGTCTCCCCAGTTCCAGAGCTGTGTACAACTCAGAAGTAAGCCTTCGCTTTCAGAACTTATATTTGAGTCAAAGGAATGATGGAGCTAGTCAGCTCCTGCAGGGTCAGTGGTTGCTCCAGACTCTCCTGCTTGTTGTCTTCCAAAACCTTCGTGATAGAGGACAGAAAGTTCTGGGAGGCTGTCTGTAACCTTTCTGTCATACAGACCGGCATGGGAGGATTTGCAGATCCTCAATTCGTCCGTCTGTGAGGATGTTACTGAGCCGTCCACTTCCTTAACGCCGTGGATCTTAAGTGATACCACTGTGTTGGGGGTAGCTTTGTGCTACACCTGTACCCTGAATCTGACTTTCACGTGGGGCCCAGTTGCCCTTTTAATTATGACTCCGATAGGAACAGACACAAAGAATAGTGGTGGTGAGTTTCTCAAACAAGTTGGTTTATTCAAGGCCTTAACAGTACGCACTGAGAAAAACTCAGAGAACCCGAAGTGTTTTTAAGATTCACAGCACCCACTGCATTTTTATGTTCTCATGACGCAATGTTCACATTGAATTTTACATTTTAAAAATAATTAATCATTGATTAATGTCTCTGTAGCCTTTCATTGTTTTTCCCCAGAGTTATCTTTAACCCTCTGTACCCTGTTAATTTAGAAAACCACGCTGTGATTTGTTTAACAATGGGCACAATAAAACACATTATTCCCTGATCAGTTTTATTTTCCTCTGCTTCGTTTACAATCCTTGGTGTGTATTCAAACTAAACTCCATGATGTATCTATTTATTGCCTCTCCTAACATCATGTTCTTTTCATTGTGTTGGCCTCTTTTTCCATCACGCTTCCCTAGTATGTATGTTCTTGGTTTAAACATCGTACAAACGACTCATCTTCTTTGTGAACCCTGTGAACCTTTCGTAAGAAGAAGTGTGAGCACGTCTCATCCTGCTCCATAGAGTGGAGTCTGGATCGGAAGATGATCTTTGGAGGCAAAGAGCACGGCTTCCTTTCTTTCGGTCTTGCATTGTGAACACCTATGGGGATTAAAAACTTGTTGATGTTCTCTTTGGCTGCTTCCCACTTTGTATCGGAGGGTCAAAGAATGGCCTCACAGTTCTACAACCTGTGGAAAATCCCTCTTTCGCTCCTTGACGTTCTTTGGGGCCAGCAGTTTGAAATTTAACTTCCACGTCCCCCTGCTTGCCTTCTGATCCTGATGTAGGTGACTGGTAGCCCGAAGGAGGCAGTGGTCAGAGAAGAACACCAGCGTGATTCAGTGTGTCTGTTCGTGATGGTCTCTGATGTGAAGAGGACGTCTATCGGGACTGGGCTGAGCTGTCCAGTTTCGACCAGGTGAATTGTGACTGCTCTGCCTGCAGCGTTGCTGAAGGTGTCGTCAACTTTGCATCTTTGACTGTTTCCATCAGGAGCCTGGAGAGAGTATCTAGTCTGCTTTCAGCACCGTCGGATCATCCAGCCGCATCGATGATGCAGTTGAAGTTCCTGGCCAGAACATTGCCAGGTAGCGGTGGGAGCTGCTGGAGGAAGGCTACTTGCAAACTACTTGCAACAACAATTCAGAATGAGCAATAATCATAAGACTTGCTAGTGATGCCATGCCCATGAATGAATACTAAATTAAAATTATGGTCTCTTTCTGTTCGCATTTTAATGTGTACAGTTATTAATGACGTTTTAGAAACCAAGCATTACCAATCACCATGTTTAATTATTAACACCCATCTATGTGGTTGATTCAGTCAATTTAATTTGATTGATGGCCTTTCATGGCTTATATCATTTACTGATCAACCTTCTTGTAAACTTAATTAACCAAACTGGTTAATCTTTACTTCTGTGGCTTTTTTCCCACGGATTTTACAGGAGATAAAAAGCAATGAAATGTTTTGGCCGAAAGAATAAGGAAAGATGATATAAACAAAAACATGGCATAATGTTTAAAACGGTGCTTAAACATGGCCAGGAAGCATTCACAGGTAGGAAGGCATTTACATGAAAAAAGGAATACAAAATCTTGGATTTATTAATAGATAAAAAGGGTGGAAATGCAAGGGTGTTGTGCTACGTTGGTACAAATGCAAGGGAGTTATGCTAGCATTATGCTACAGCCTCAACTAGTATACTGTTCAATTCTAGGATCATACTGTGGATGATCAGTTGTATTTTGAATAAAGATTATATTTTTCTCTTTAAGAAGAGAATTATTAAAATGTGGTTCAATTAAGGCATTTCAAATTTGAAGCAAGACATTTGTTAGGAGTTAACACAGATTCTGGCAGAAGCATTCGTAACCAGCGGCGTAGGATTTGAGGGGCATCAGGGAACTTTCAGGCAGTGAGTTATGATCTGCATTGAATTTAACTGGAAAAAGATATGATATGAATATTCTAAAAGGTCTTGGCTAAAACGTGATTACAAAAAAAAGACAGAGAAGTGGGAATAATTGGATAGCTTGCAAGAATAGAAATTTTCCATTATCTTTAAAGGTAAAATGGAGATGTGGCCTATTCCTTTTTGTATGATGCTGCATAACAGCCTCAACGAGTTAAAAACGAGGTACAGACTCTGCCTCATTTATGTCAATACTGATGCCATAAATAGATGAGGGTGATTAAAGTTAATTAAATAAAAGTAAATGTGTTGCAAGTTAAAAATTAGGATGGCAGTTTTATTGTTCTAATTTGTACTGTAACCTAAATATCATGAGTGTTTTATAATACTCAAACCAATCCCATGTATTGCTATATGTTTCAGTGCAAACCTCTTTGACTTCTGACTATTAGATCAGAATATATTGCTGTTTATTATAAATGCTCTCAAACCAATTCCAAATAATTACCTTGAAACATCAGATCTGTACAAAGATAGAAGTCACCATTCAGAATTATGTTCAAAGTATTACTGTTTGGTTTGAACTGTTTGAATTGTTATCCTGTTCAGTACCGAGCTATTAAAAATGTTGTTAATCATAGCATTGCTTATTATCTACCATGAAATGTACCTTTTCTAAATAAAACTTGCTTCATCCCTAACCCATTCTTTTGTATCCTGTATAAAAATACAAAATTTCTGGATGGGAATATTCAATACCATTTCTAAAACACTCAAAATTCAATTGGAGTCAGATTCAAAATTAATAATATTAGGAATGTCAGAGGGCTGCTCTGTTAACGACATTCCAAAGACGTTTCCTTGACTATGGCTTAATAACTGCGAAAAAACGTATACTTAAATTCTGGAAAAAGATAACAGTTCCCACAGTGAAGATGTGGATCACAGAAATGACCGAGACACTACATTTAGAAAAAATAAGGCTTGTTTTGGCTGATAAATCAGACCAATTTTCCAAAATATGGTCTCCTTTCATTGAATTTCTTCAACAACAGAATGGTTGAACACAAATTTAAAACCGATGTTTGGGTTGGGTGAGCGGGTGTAGGGAAGGATAGTGGGATATATCTCCGGGTTTTTTTTGTCTTTTTTTCTCTCACTTCTTTGTCAGTTCAGGGGCTTTTTCTTCTCTCTTTTTTGTATCTTTCCTCTTTCTCTTCATTCTTTCCTTTTTACTTTTTTTCCGATTCATTTATCAGTTTATAAAACGTTAAAACTGAAGCTGTACGAAAATTGTATTTGTTATGTCGATTGCTTTCTTCTTGTACAATTGCTTCGAATAAAATAAACATTAAAAAAAAATAATAATAAAACTTGCTTCATACCTTTCGTAGTTAATTGAAATATTAAATGGATACAAAAGATAAATCATTACTTTTGTGGAGAAAACCAGCAAGAGTAATAGGTTCAAAATGGTGAAGGGCCCCTGAATGTTTAAAAATAACAATCTACTCAAAAGTCTTTGAACTTGATTTCTAGAAAGGATGGAGAAGGCTGAAATCAGTCATTAATGTTTTCCTGCAGTAGTGTGATAGGTACTTAATTTTCATTTTGGATGGTTGTCATCTTCATATGATGCCACCCGTCAAAATGTTTGGGACAAAGACCCATCATTTATTTATTTGCCTCTGTGTTCCACAATTTGAGATTTGTAAAAGGAAAAATCACATGTGGTTAAAGTGCACATTTTCAGATTTTATTCAAGGGTATTTTTATACATTTTGGTTTCACCATATAGAAATTACAGCTGTGTTCATACATAGTCCCCCCATTTCAGGGCACCATAATGTTTGAGACACATGGCTTCACAGGTGTTTGTAATTGCTCAGGTGTGTTTAAATGCCTCCTTAATGCAGGTATAAAATATCTCTCAGCACCTTGTCTTTCCTCCTGTCTTTCCATCACCTTTGGAAACTTTTATTGCTGTTTATCAACATGAGGACCAAAGTTGTGCCAATGAAAGTCAAAGAAGCCATTATGAGACAGAGAAACAAGAATACAACTGTTAGAGACATCAGCCAAACCTTAGGCTTACCAAAATCAACTGTTTGGAACATCATTAAGAAGAAAGAGAGCACTGGTGAGCTTACTAATCGCAAAGGGGCTGGCAGGCCAAGGAAGACCTCCACAGCTGATGACAGAAGAATTCTCTCTATAATAAAGAAAAATCCCCAAACACCTGTCCGACAGATCAGAAACACTCTTCAGGAGTCATGTATGGATTTGTCAATGACCACTGTCCGCAGAAGACTTCATGAACAGAAATAAAGAGGCTACACTGCAAGATGCAAACCACTGGTTAGCTGCAAAAATTGGATGACCAGGTTACAGTTTGCCAAGAAGTACTTAAAAGAGCAACCACAGTTCTGGAAAAAGGTGGACAGATGAGACGAAGATTAACTTATATCAGAATGATGGCAAGAGCAAAGTATGGAAGAGAGAAGGAACTGCCCAAGATCCAAAGCATACCACCTCATCTATTAAACATGCGGGTGGGGGTGTTATGGCCTGGGCATGTATGGCTGCTGAAGGTACTGGCTCCATTTATCTTCATTGATGATCCAACTGCTGATGGTAGCAGCATAATGAATTCTGAAGTGTATCGACACATCCTATCTGCACAAGTTCAAACAAATGCCTCAAAGCTCATTGGCCGGTGGTTCATTCTACAATGTTCCCATCCATACTTCTAAAGCAACAAAGGCGTTTTTCAAAGCTAAATAATTGTTAACTCTTGAGTGGCCGTCAATCACCCGATCCAAACCCAATTGAGCATGCCTTTTATATGCTGAAGAGAAAACTGAAGGGGACTAGCCCCCAAAACAAGCATAAGCTAAAGATGGCTGCAATGCAGCCCTGGCAGATCACCAGAGAAGACACCCAGCAACTGGTGATGTCCATGAATCGCAGACTCCAAGCAGTCATTGCATGCAAAGGATATGCAACAAAATACGAAACATGACTACTTTCATTTACATGACATTGCTGTGTCCCAAACATTATGGTGCCCTGAAATGAGGGGGACTATGTATAAACAATGCTGTAATTTCTACATGGTGAAACCAAAATGTATAAAATCTGACAATGTGCACTTTAACCATGTGATTTTTTTTCTATTACAAATCTCAAATTGTCTAGTACAGAGGCAAATAAATAAATGTTGGGTCTTTGTCCCAAACATTATGGAGGGCACTGTATGTCTCCTGGAGAGACTTCAGCAATTGACAACCTAAGGATTGATTTCTTCTTTGGAAATAAACTCAGTATTTAGGTTATTGTAAAAGCAGTTCAGAAGCTTCGCGAAGCTTTACAAGATTTTTCCTTTATGATCGGAACATCCTAATTTATTTTTATGACAACACTTGAAGATACATTGATTATAAAGTAAGTATTTGTTCCAGAGATATTCAGTTGCTTATCTCTCAATGTCAGTGATCTTTCCATGAAAGTAAAACCAAGATATTTCTGCAAGAATTTATTCAGTGCAATGTTTATAGCCATTAAGTATCTGACCCTTGATATAGTCCACTTTGTGAAAATGTGTCACACTCATTCATCTCCTGTTAGTAATCTTCATTGGACAGTGGCACTTTGCATTCTCTGTCATTGTGAAAATATAGTTATCAACACTTTACTGAATGTCTTAGTTCATTGTTTTTCAATGGATGGATGCTTATCTGCAGAGGATATGAATGCTGTTGCTCTAAAATAAACTTGACCACTATTTAATCTGGCTCAATTTGAACTGTTTAAACAAATATTTGTATGCCGCAAATAGGACATTAATGTGAGGCATTAGAAAATGTTATCAATTGTTACAAATTATTAAGATTATTCTGAACAACAGTATTGTGTAACTTCAAACATAATTTTTCATTTGCAGAAAATTAGAGGTCACTCAGAATCTCTCTAAAATGCCTTCTCAACGTGCCACTGTCAGCAATGCTGAATGCAAGGTTGTGCCCCATACCAGGGTTGATGATGAATTTGCTATCCGGGTATGTAGCCAATTCTTAGTTCTTAACAATTAATGTGAGAATGAAAGTTTTCCTCTTGGGTTGGACGTTGAAATGACTGCATGCAGAATGCGATTGTCTTCTTATTTATACTTTAAAAATAGTGAATTCTGAATTCTGAAATCAGAATCATGATAATGGAAGTAAATAAACTTTAAAAGTGCAGATTGGTTGCAAACTATTTTTATTCAATTATATACTTTACTAGAGGTCACATAGGATCAGAAGCAGCAGTTTTAAGCAACACATGCACTGCTTTCATGAAGTCATCAATCAATTTTCTGAGGAGGAAATGCACATAGGATTAAATATTTTGTGCTAAATTACACTCAATATAGCCCTTACCTCAAAACCACTCGCCCACTAATTCTGCAACCAGACTTATCTTTTGCAGTAGTGGGGCTCCCACTGTTGAGTTTAGTTTGTCATGTGTATCGAGGGACAGTGAAAAGCTTTTGTTGCATGCTAACCAGTCAGCGGAACGACAATACATGATTACAATCAAGGCATTCACAGTGTACAGATACATGATAAGGGAATAACGTGAATAACGCCAGTAAAGTCAGATCGTAGATAGTCCGTGATCTCCACTGAGGTAGATAGTAGTTCAGGACAGCTCTCGAGTTCTGGTAGGGTAGTTCAGTTGCTTGATAACAGCTGGGAAGAAACTGTACCTGATATAATAGGTCCACTATATAATAGGTCTTGTTACCATGGCTGTCCCGTGGATAATCTTACAAGCTGTGACTCTGTATCCACTTGCAGAACATGATGCACCAGTCCTGGACCATCTTGGCAGTCTACAGACAGTGTGTGCTTCCAAATGTGTTCCGTCTCAGTGTTTCTGATGATCAGAAACATTTGGAAACAATTGAAATTCAATAATTAATTAACTAACCAGGGAAAATATAAGACTAAGAAATTGGTTAATACATTAAACTATTTAAAATTAATGAAACATAAATATAATGTAAAATGT
This sequence comes from Malacoraja senta, assembly GCA_038087875.1. Taxonomy (NCBI): domain Eukaryota; kingdom Metazoa; phylum Chordata; class Chondrichthyes; order Rajiformes; family Rajidae; genus Malacoraja; species Malacoraja senta. The sequence continues at coordinate 41,364,910 of CM075979.1, read as the reverse complement.
AAAATAAAAAGCAAAATGTAACTGCCATTTAAGTGAAGGTAGTCCTGTACTTTGAAAGGGGCTACATTACATATTGTCTGGTATAGTGAAAGAAATGAATAGTTATGAAATATCTTGGTATAACCAGAATCACCTTTGAATTCAGTGGTAAGTCTAACTACAGGGTGAGGTCAGATGAATCAACATCTCCCATATTTTCAACGGCTTCATGCCACAATGCATGATGAGGAAGTTCTGAATTAACTGAGCCATGGAAGGAAATAACCAACTTTTCCCTCGCCGATTACTGGCCTGGGATTTGCATAGTCCAGCCTATTATGTATCAATTCTGCAAGTGTTACTAAAGTGAATAATTCGAGTATATAAATATTTTTCATGAAGATTTTTCTCATTTATTCAAATTACTTAAATATCATTAACGTGAATGATAACATTAATTTGGGGGCATTTTAAGAAACTGCTGCTGCAGAATATTCCATTTTACGTCAGGTTTGACTATATTTAACATGCCTTTTACTCAGAGCTTCTTGTCTGTACTTCAGTACCATTGTGCTGAGTTGAGCTATGTTGTATTTCCAATTTCCAACATACACAGATTTTTCTGTCTCCATATTTGATGTGTTTGTTGCCATTGGTTAACCATCTTCATCTCCTGGATGTTAAGCATTGCCAAAGTGAGCATTGATTGACTGGAAGAAAATGTAGTGGATTATATTAGTAGTGTGCAAGTCCCCTGGCAATGATTCCATTCTTTACTCGATTGGACAATCAAGGAGACAAGCCTTTTCTTAAAAGGATTAAAATAAAGGATATTAAAGTTTGCTTATAACACAGCAGAAAATCAGCTCCTCGATGATTGCAACCAGTGCACTACCTGATCAGGTAGAATGCCAGACAGAATCTGACATTACTGGGCCTAAAAGTTGTAAAAAATGGCAGTTGCATTTATACATATTATTTAGATATCAGAGCTTTTAAATGTGCCTTAAATAATTTCAAAATATAGTTACTTTTGTTTGTTATTGGCATTGGTTTATTATTGTCACATTTACTGACATACAGTGAAAAGCTTTGTTTTGCATGCTATCCAGGCAAAGGGGAACAGAAACAGTGCAAAATGTAGTGTTACAATCAGAGAGTAAGTATAGATTTTAAAAAGTGCAAATCTGCAAGAGGGTAGATTGGAAGATCGGGAATTTATCCTTGGCAGAGAAGTGGTCTGTTCAAGCGTGTGATCACAGCAGTCTGAAGAAGGGTCTCGACCCGAAACGTCGCTTATTCCTTCTCTTCAAAGATGCTGCCTCACCCGCTGAGTTCCTCCAGCATTTTTGTCTAACAGCAGTGGAAGAAGTTGTTCTTGAATTTAGTGGTACATGCTTTTAAGCTTTTGTATCTGCAGCCTGGCAGGAGAGAGGAGGGAATGACTGAAGTGTGAGTGGTCCTGGATCATGTTTTCAAGCCCAGTGTGAAATACTGATGGAGTGGATGGGGAGGGATGCTAGTTGAGTGATGTCTTGACCATCTCACTTCAGCACCATTGATACAGTCTGGGGTGTGTACTTCAGCCCACTTCCTGAAGTCAATGGTCAGCCTCTTCATTTTGCTAACATTGAGGGAAAGGTTTTTGTCTTGGCACAATGCTACCAAGCTTTCAATTTCCATCTTGTACTCCATCTCATCATTGTTTGAGATCAGTCCAGTGTGATGGTGTCATCTGCAAACTTGTAAGTAGAGTTAAAGCAGAATTTGGCTGCATCAGTTTTGGGAAGTACAGCAGAAAGCTAGTGCACAGCAAGGTTCCATACCTAACAGCACAATATTGGCTGGAAATTTGCAGGTTTAGAATTTTTCTTTTGACATTGAAGAAAGTTCTCACAATTGAGCACTCACCTCATAGATCGTAAGATATTTGTGAGAACTTTCTTCAATGTCAAAAGAAAAATTTTAAACCTGCAAATTTCCAGCCAATATTGTGCTGTTAGGTATGGAACCTTGCTGTGCACTAGCTTTCTGCTGTACTTCCCAAAACTGATGCAGCCAAATTCTGCTTCAACTCTACAAGTTTGCAGATGAAACCATCACACTGGACTGATCGCCAACCTGTGAGGAGGTTGGCGAGGCAGCAATGGCTGCCTCGCGAACACTCTGTCCATCCCTTCTTTGTGTTTTAACAGTATGTGTTAAATGTATGTTTTCAGTGTTCTTTAGCTTGTTTTATGTGAGGGGGGGGTTGGGGGAAACTTTTTCTAATCTCTTACCTCGACGGGATGCGATGTTTTGTGTGTGTATCGTATCTCTGTCCGCACTGCGGCCTAACATCGGGGAGTTGGCAACCTTTGCTGGAGACCGACCTTTGGGAGCTCCACCGCGTGGTGCCTACGGGACTTTAACTTCGCGGAGCCTGCGATCCCTTTGCCAGGGATCGACCTCAGAGCTCCATCCGTGGGTGCTCGCGAACGTAACATCACGGAGCTCACGGTCTCTGGTCAGAGACCAACTTCGGGAACTCCAAGCTGCAGGAGCTTCGACCGCCCCTACGCTGGAGTTTTGACCGCCGGCTGCAGGAGCGTCGATCGCCCTGACGATGGTTCGACTGTCCCGACCGCAGGAGAATAAAGAGGAAGAAGTTTGGACTTTTTTGCCTTCCATCACAGTGAGTAATGTGGGAAATCTGCTGTGGTGGATTTTGTTAACTTTTATGTAGTTGTGTGTCTTGGTGCTTTTTTTTCATATGGCTGTATGGTAATTCACATATCACTGTACCTTAATTGGAACATGTGACAATAAAAGACCTGTGAAACCTTTGAAATATTCTATAACACTGAAGAAAGATTATAAATTGCTATTGTAATGATTTAAATTTGTATTATTTGGAAATATTTGTAATGGAAGTTAAAGTCCACATACCAAATGTCAAAGAATTATCAAATCTGTAATAATATCTTAGCGTCCTATTTATAAACTCCTTTTGATCTTGGGCTAGTTTGAATAACCTTTTCAGGATATTTTGCATTCAGACTAGATCACAAATGCCTGTCAGTTCAGTTTATCTCCCTTTGTTTTGTTTGAATCAGATGCAAACCCCACATCCTAGTGAGATCTGATTTATGCGACTTTGTGATCTCTAAGCTATGGTTGCTCACAAATCCCAAAGTTACTGCCAGTTTCACAGAATAATGTCACTAATCTAAACCTCAAGGCTCAGTATGTAATTAATCAATAGAAGAGCCAAAAATTAGCCGATCATTGTAACTTAGATGGTAGTTGAATAATGAAAATGTTTACATTGGGTAGCAAAATCTGTACTGAGATATTTACATTTTCAAAAATATGAAAAGAATGAAAGATTTCCACCCTGATGTTAGGTAACACAAGCTAACCAAGTGCTTGTACCAGAGCACTTCACCAGATGCTTGGAAGTCAAGGCATACTTTTCTCCCAACGCTTGCCTGCATCATTACATCCATATTTCTAATTTGTTCTGTAAAAGCACACTTTAGGCTGTATGTTCAGAACTGACTTCTTACCTTGAATGCATTAAGTAACCACAGATTTAATACATAAACTCCAGTTCATTACTACTAAAGTTGCTACTGTTAAAATGTCGCAACCAAGTGATTACTCCGACTTTCAATTTCTGTTTAGCATTTATTACAAAACATTAATTTTGAGAATTTGTGCTCAAACTAGCCTGTGTTCTTGGTTGCGAATTGTGTTTAAACATTTTTTCCTGGATGAGCAAATATCAGTTGTATCATCTTGTAAAAATTCTTTGAGCTTTTGAATCTCCTTTTTTTTAAGCAAATATACAGCTTTGGCCAAAGATTAGGACAAGGCAGCTATGGCGTGGTGATTGAGGCCACCCATAATAGGAGTGGCAAAAAATGGGCAATCAAGAAGGTGAACCGAGAAAAGGTAAATTTCCTTGATCATCATTGCCTTCCTTTTAAAATAATCTGGTTTAAACATAATGGCCAATTGTTTTAAAGAGTTAGCATATTGTTGAATTTAAAAATAAATGGAAATTATTAAGATGACAATTATTTTTTTTTAAAGTAAAAGCATTTTTATGCCATGCTGTAAATCTTTTTTTAAATCTTACCAAATAAATATTAAAAAAGAACAAAATAAAATGTTGGAATCTTTAAATTAATAATGAGGCCTTTATAGATGTACCTGCCTTGGCTGTATTATTTCTGCTTCCAATCCAGGCAGGGAGTTCGGCTGTGAAGCTACTGGAACGAGAAGTCAACATCTTGAAGCAAGTGAACCATGAACATATAATTCATTTAGAAGAGGTGTTTGAAACACCCAAAGTAAGATGCAATTACATTTTGGGAACTTTAACAAAATGAAAATTGTAGAATGTTTTAAATATATTCTTCCTTTGATTTCTGGTCTTCATTATTTTCCATCTTGCGAGTTCTTTGCTGGTTTCTCTCACACCTTGGACTTGGTGGTCTGCTGTTTCATCTCTTAAGCTTCTGATCAGTCGGCATTGGAGTTTCATCTCCCCTCTCCATTTATTTACCCTGAAATCATTTTTCATCGCTGTTATCCCTTTCTCTTTCCTCTGTACATCAATTCCTCTGTACATCAATGCTGCTAAGGGTCTTGTCACACTCAGCGGGTGCATCAAAATCTATGGATCTAAGGAAATAGGCAACGTTTCGGGACAAAACACGTCTGAAGATGGGCTTCGGCCCATAGCGTTGACTATTTCATTCGCTCCATAGATGCTGCTGCACCCGCTGAGTTTCTCCAGCTTTTTTTTTGTGTACCAGTCTCTCTGTCTGTCCTCTCTCTCTCTCTGCCCTTCTCTCTTCACAGCCCGCTGCTCGATTCATGCATGCATGCTCCAAACCCTCCCTCTTCACCTCTCTCCCCAATCCTCTCCTTCCTCTCTCCACCCCCTCCTCTCTCCCCATCCTCTCTCCCCCTCCTCTCCCACCCTTCCTCTCCCCCCTCCTCCACCCCCTCTTCAATTTTAAAAAAAATATAACATTAAATTTTCTCTCTCTGCCCCCCCCCCCCTCTAGACACACCTGAGAGGTGAGGGCTATGCGTCAGTGGATAGGGTGGAGATGGGATAAAAGAAGCAAATTAAAAAATTAAGATAATATCAAGGGTTGTGATGAGTGTGTGTGTTTGTGGGTGCCAGATTCCCACCCCGCAACCGTGCTTTGGTGGAAAGGGGGTGGTTAGTGTGACGCCACAGCACCCACCCCACCCGCAAACGCACGTTCGGTGTCCAGACCCAACGGGTCTGCACTTGGTCTAGTATACTTTTAAAACTCTCTGGCTGTCGTCCGTCTGTACGTCTGTACGTCCCAACGCCGCCTTTGATACCGCCCCTGGCCCACACGGCGCGCGGAAAGGCCCATATTTTTTACCGTTTCTAAAGAGGTTACGTTTATCTTTACGAATAGACGATCCTGATTAAATTTGGTCGTGTTTACGTACGCTTTTTAAAATAAAATACCTCTCCCCCCCCCCAAACCAAACATTTCAAAATGTTTTAAAAAACAGCTCAGCCGTAGAATGTTAGTAAAGATTCCATTGTGTGATGTCACAATGCACAATGGTCACAGATGTTCAATCGGAATGGATCCATTTACATATGCCTTGGCAGCAGCCCCAGCCCCTCCCCCCCAACCCCCGCAGCATTGGGCATTGTGACATCACAAAACGGAACCTTCATTTACATTCTATTGCTGAGAGCTGTTTAACATTTTGAAATGTTCCCATTCCCTATCGCCCCCACACACGTGGCGACGCCCTGCGACACGTGTGACAAATCGAAATGAATCCGTTTACATATGCCTGTGCAGCAGCAACAGCACCAGCCCCTCCCCCCCAACCACACAGCCTGTGTCGAAGGGCGTCGTCACGTGTGTGGCAATAGAGAAAGAGGATTGGGGGTGATAGGGAATGGGTAACAGATGGACTGTCCCTACCCCTCCTACTTCAACTCTCCCTCCACACTCTTCCCCCTCTCTCCTCTCCCCCTCCCTCCCCTCCCACACCCTCTCTTCCCCCTCCACCACCCCTCTTCACCCCCATCTCCCAGCCACCCCCTTCACCTCTCTCTTGCACCACTCCCTGCTACCCCTCTGCCCCTCACTCTCCCCCTCCCCTCCTCTCCCCACCCCGTCTCCCTCTCCCCCACTCCCCCCGCCTGTGTGTTTGGGGGGTGGTTAGTGTGAGTGTGATGCCGCAGCCGCAGCCCACCCCCACACCAAACGCAAGGTAAACAAAAAAATGAAGTATAAACTCAGCGGGTGCAGCAGCATCTTTGGATCGAAGGAAATAGGCAATGTTTCATAACAAAACACGTCTGAAGATGGGTTTTAGCCACAAACATTGACTATTTCCTTCGCTCCATAGATGCTGCTGCACCCGCTGAGTTTCACAGGCTTTTTTTTGTGTACCAGTCTCTCTGTCTCTCCCCTCTCTCTCTCTCTCTGCCCTTCTCTCTTCACAGCCCGCAGCTCAACTCATGAACACCCACTCAACCCCCCCCCCTTCACCTATCTCCCACATCCTCTCCTTCCTCTCTCCACCCCCTCCTCTCTCCCCCTCCTCTCTCCCCCTCCTCCCCCACCCTTCCTCTCCCCCCTTCCTCTCCACCCTCCTCCTCCCCCTCTTCAAATTTGTTTGGGGGGTGGTTAGTGTGTGTGATCCCGCACCCCCCCCCACCCCGCAAACACGCGTTGGGGAAACAGCCCGCAAACAGTCTCTCTGTATTTAAGAAGGAACTGCAGATGCTGAAAAATCGAAGGTACACACAAAAAAAATGGATAAACTTTGCGGGTGCATCAAAATCTATGGATCTAAGGAAATAGGCAACGTTTCGGGACAAAACACGTCTGAAGATGGGCTTCGGCCCATAGCGTTGACTATTTCATTCGCTCCATAGATGCTGCTGCACCCGCTGAGTTTCTCCAGCTTTTTTTTTGTGTACCAGTCTCTCTGTCTGTCCTCTCTCTCTCTCTCTGCCCTTCTCTCTTCACAGCCCGCTGCTCGATTGATGCATGCATGCTCCAAACCCTCCCTCTTCACCTCTCTCCCCAATCCTCTCCTTCCTCTCTCCACCCCCTCCTCTCTCCCCATCCTCTCTCCCCCTCCTCTCCCACCCTTCCTCTCCCCCTCCTCCTCCCCCTCTTCAATTTAAAAAAATATATAACATTAAATTTTCTCTCTCTGCCCCCCCCTCTAGACACACCTGAGAGGTGAGGGCTATGCGTCAGTGGATAGGGTGGAGATGGGATAAAAGAAGCAAATTAAAAAATTAAGATAATATCAAGTGTTGTGATGAGTGTGTGTGTTTGTGGGTGCCAGATTCCCACCCCGCAACCGTGCTTTGGTGGAAAGGGGGTGGTTAGTGTGACGCCACAGCACCCACCCCCCCCCCCACCCGCAAACGCACGTTCGGTGTCCAGACCCAACGGGTCTGCACTTGGTCTAGTCTATCTATCTATCTTCTATCTATCTATCTATTATTATATAAAACTCTGTGTGTGTCGTCCGTCTGTACGTCCGACGGCCTGCTTGACTTGTCCCGCGCGGCCTTTGATACGGCCCCTGGCCCACGCGGCGCGCGGAAAGGCCGATATTTTTTACCGTTTCTAAAGAGGTTACGTTTATCTTTACATAAACCCACTCCTGATTAAATTCTGACCTGTTTATGTACACGTTTTTTAAATAAAATACCTCTCCCCCCCCCCAAACCAAATACTTCAAAATGTTTAAAAAAACAGCTCAGCCATAGAATGTTACTAAAGATTCCGTGTGTGATGTCACAATGCACAATGGTCACAGATGTCCAATCGGAATGGATCCATTTACATATGCCTTTGCGGCGACCCAAGCCCCGGCCCCTCCCCCCCAACCCCCGCAGCATTGGGCATTGTGACATCACAAAACGGAACCTTCATTAACATTCTATTGCTGAGAGCTGTTTGTTTAACATTTTGAAATGTCCCCATTCCCTATCACCCCCACACACGTGGCGACGCCCTGCGACACGTGTGACAAGTCGAAATGAATCCGTTTACATATGCCTTGGCAGCACCCACAGCCCAAGCCCCTCCCCCCCAACCCCAAAGCCTGTGTCGAAGGGCGTCGCCACGTGTGTGGGGGGGATAGGGAATGGGGACATTTCAAAATGTTTAAAAAAAACAGCTCTCAGCAATAGAATGTTAATGAAGGTTCCGTTTTGTGATGTCACAATGCCCAATGCTCAAAGATGTCCAATCAGAATGAAATCGTTTACATATGCCTTGGCAGCAGCCCCAGCCCCTCCCCCCCACCCCCACAGCCTGTGTCGAAGGGCGTCGTCACGTGTGTGGCAATAGAGAAAGAGGATTGGGGGTGATAGGGAATGGGAAACAGATGGACTGTCCCTACCCCTCCTACTTCAACTCTCCCTCCCCACTCTTCCCCCTCTCTGCTCTACCCCTCCCTCCCCTCCCACACCCTCTCTTCCCCCTCCACCACCCCTCTTCACCCCCATCTCCCCCCTACCCCCTTCCCCTCTCTCTTGCACCACTCCCCATTACCCCTCTGCCCCTCACTCCCCACTGTACCCCTCTCCCTCCCCCTCCCTCTCTCCCTCTCTTCCCCCTACTCCTCTCCCCTTCCCCTCATCCCCTCATCCCCTCCCCCCCCTCCCTGCCCTCCCTGCTCTCCTCCCACTCCCCACTCTCCTCCCCCTCCCTCTCACCCACCCTGATCTCCTCTCCCTCCCCAATCTCTCCCCTTTCCTCTTCCCCCTCTCCCCTCCCTCCCCCTCTCCTCTTCTCTCCCCAGCCCATCTCCCTCTCCCCTCTTCTCTCCCCACCACGTCTTCCTCTCCACCCTCCCCCGCCTGTGTTTGGGGGGTGGTTAGTGTGAGTGTGATGCCGCAGCCCACCCCCCCCCTCCCGCAAACGCGCGTTGGGAAAACAGCCCGCCAACAGTCTCTCTGTCTTTAAAATATTAATATAATATCAAGGGGTGTGATGAGTGTGTGTGTTTGTGGGTGCCAGATTCACACCCCGCAACCCTGCTTTGGAGGTACAGACCCAACGGGTGGTTAGTGTGACGTCACAGCCCCCCGCCCCAAACGCACGTTCGGTGTCCAGACCCAACGGGTCTGCACTTGGTCTGCACTCCCACTCTTCCCCTCTCCCTCCCCACCTCTCTCCCTCCACCCTCCCTCTCTCCCTCTCTTCCCCCTACTCCTCTCCCCTTCCCCTCATCCCCTCATCCCCTCCCCCCCTCATCCCCTCCCCCCCTCATCCCCTCCCCCCTCCTCCCCCCTTCCTGCCCTCCCCGCCCTCCTCCCACTCCAAACTCTCCTCACCCTCCCTCTCACCCACCCTGATCTCCTCTCCTTCCCCAATCTCTCCCCTTTCCTCCTCCCCCTCTCCCCTCCGTCCCCCTCTTCCCTCCCCTCCCTCCCCTCTTCTCTCCCCACCCCGTCTCCTTCTCTCCCCCTCCCCTCCTCTCCCCAACCCCGTCTCCCTCTCCCCCACTCCCCCCCGCCTGTGTGTTTGGGGGGTGGTTAGTGTGAGTGTGATGCTGCAGCCGCAGCCCCCCCCCCCCCCCCCCCAAACGCAAGGTAAACAAAAAAATGAAGTATAAACTCAGCGGGTGCAGCAGCATCTTTGGATCGAAGGAAATAGGCAATGTTTCATAACAAAACACGTCTGAAGATGGGTTTCAGCCACAAACATTGCCTATTTCCTTCGCTCCATAGACGCGGCTGCACCGCTGAATTTCACCACCTTTTTTGAGTGTACCAGTCTCTCTGTCTCTCCCCTCTCTCTCTCTGCCCTTCTCTCTTCACAGCCCGCAGCTTAACTCATGAACACCAGCTCAAAACACCCCCCTTCACCTATCTCCAACATCCTCTCCTTCCTCTCTCCACACCCACCTCTCTATCCCCTTCCTCGCACCCCTTCCTCCCCCCTTCCTCTCCACCCTCCTCCTCCCATTCTTCAAATTTTTTTAATTCTAACATTAAATTTTCACTCTCTGCCCCCCCCCTCTAGACGCACCTGAGAGGTGAGGGCTATTCGTCAGTGGATAGGGTGGAGATGGGATAAAAGAAGCAAATTAAAAATTAAGATAATATCAAGGGTTGTTATGAGTGTGTGTGTTCGTGGGTGCCAGATTCCCACCCCGCAACCGTGCTTTGGAGCAAAGGGGGTGGTTACTGTGACGCCACAGCACTCCCCCCCCCCCCACCCGCAAACGCACGTTCGGTGTCCAGACCCAACGGGTCTGCACTTGGTCTAGTTATTATATAAAACTCTGTGTGTGTCGTCCGTCTGTACGTCCGACGCCTGCTTGACTTTGCCGCGCGGCCTTTGATACGGCCCTGGCCCACGCGGCGCGCGGAAAGGCCGATATTTTTTACCGTTTCTAAAGAGGTTACGTTTATCTTTACATAAACCCACTCCTGATTAAATTCTGACCTGTTTATGTACACGTTTTTTAAATAAAATACCTCTCCCCCCCCCCAAACCAAATACTTCAAAATGTTTAAAAAACAGCTCAGCCATAGAATGTTTGTAAAGATTCCGTGTGTGATGTCACAATGCACAATGGTCCACAGATGTCCAATCGGAATGGATCCATTTACATATGCCTTGGCACCAGCCCCAGCCCCTCCCCCCCAACCCCCGTAGCATTGGGCATTGTGACATCACAAAACGGAACCTTCATTAACATTCATTGCTGAGAGCTATTTTTGTTTAACATTTTGAAATTTCCCCATTCCCTATCGCCCCCACACACGTGGCGACGCCCGGCGACACTTGTGACAAATCGAAATAAATCCGTTTACATATGCCTTTGCAGCACCCACAGTCCACAAGCCCCTCCCCCCCAACCCCACAGCCTGTGTCGAAGGGCGTCGTCACGTTTGTGGAAATAGAGAAAGAGGATTGGGGGTGATAGGGAATGGGTAACAGATGGACTGTCACTACCCCTCCTACTTCAACTCTCCCTCCACACTCTTCCCCCTCTCTCCTCTACCCCTCCCTCCCCTCCCACACCCTCTCTTCCCCCTCCACCACCCCTCTTCACCCCCATCTCCCCCCTACCCCCTTCCCCTCTCTCTTGCACCACTCCCCGCTACCCCTCTGCCCCTCACTCACCACTCTTCCCCTCTCCTCCCCCACCTCTATCCCTCCCCCTCCCTCTCTCCCTCTCTTCCCCCTACTCCTCTCCCCTTCCCCTCATCCCCTCTCTCCACCTCTAACATCCCCTCCCCCCTCCCCCCTTCCTGCCCTCCCCGCTCTCCTCCCACTCCCCACTCTCCTCCCCGTCCCTCTCCCCCCCACCCTGCTCTCTTCTCCCTCACCAATCTCTCCCCTTTCCTCCTCCCCTCTCTCCTCCCTCCCCTCCCTCCCCTCTTCTCTCCCCACCCCGTCTCCCTCTCCCCCCTCCCCCCTCTTCTCTCCCAACCCCGTCGCCACCCTCCACCCTCACCTCTCTACCCTTCTCCTCGCCTTACCCACCCCTCTCTCCTCCCGCTCTCCATCCCCTTCTCCTCACCCTTCTCCCTCTCACCCCCCTCCTCCTCCCACCCCCATTACTCTCTCCCACATCCCCCTTCCCTCTCTCACCCCGTCCCCTTCCCCCTACCCCGCTATCCCTCTTCAACCACTCCCCTACACCTCTCCCCCTCCCTCTCTCCCACTTCACCACTCCCCCTACACCTCTCCATCTCCCTCCCCATTCTTCCACTTAACTCCCAAACCTATCCCCATCTCCCTCCACAACCCCCTCCACCACCCCTCTCCCCCCTCCCTTCTCTCTCACTCCCCACTCTTCCACTCTCCCTCCCCCACCTCTATCCCTCCCCCTCCTTCTCTCCATCTCTTCCCCCTACTCATCTCCCCTTCCCCTCATCCCCTCTCTCCACCTCTAACATCCCTTCCCCCCTCTCCCCCCCTTCCTGCCCTCCCCGCTCTCCTACCACTCTCCTCCCCCTCCCTCTCCCCCACCCTGCTCTCTTCTCCCTCACCAATTTCTCCCCTTTCCTCCTCCCCCTCTCCCCTCCCTCCCCCTCTCCTCTTCTCTCCCCACCCCGTCTCCTCTCCCCTCTTCTCTCCCCACCCCGTCTTCCTCTCCACCCCTCCCCCCGCCTGTGTTTGGGGGGTGGTTAGTGTGAGTGTGATGCCGCAGCCCCCCCCCCCCCCGCAAACGCGCGTTGGGAAAACAGCCCGCCAACAGTCTCTCTGTCTTTAAGACAGAACTGCAGATGCTTGAAATCAAAGGTACACAAAAAAAATGCTTCATAACCTCTGCGGGTGCAGCAGCATCTATGTATCAAAAGAAATAGACAACGTTTCGTGAAAACCCGTCTGAGGATGGGTTTCCGCCAAAAGCATTGCCTATTTCCTTCACTCCATAGATGCTGCTGCACCCGCAGTGTTTCTCGAGTTTTATTGTGTGTACCAGTCTATCTGTCTCTCCCCTCTCTCTCTCTCTCTCTGCCCTTCTCTCTTCACAGCCTGCGACTCAACTCATGCACGCCTGCTCCAACCCACCCCCTTCACCTCTCTCCCCATCCTCTTCTTCCTCTCTCCACCCCTCTCCTCTCTCACCCTCCTCTCTCCCCACCTTCCTCACCCTCCATCCTCTCAACCCTCCTCCTCCCCCACCTCACAATTTTTTTTTCTAACATTAAATTTTCTCTCTCTGCACCACCCCCCCCCCCGAGACGTACCTGAGAGGTGAGGGCTATTCGTCAGTGGTTAGCGTGGAGATGGAATAAAAGAAGAAATTAAAATATTAATATAATATCAAGGGGTGTGATGAGTGTGTGTGTTTGTGGGTGCCAGATTCACACCCCCGCAACCCTGCTTTGGAGGTACAGACCCAACGGGTGGTTAGTGTGACGTCACAGCCCCCTGCCCCAAACGCACGTTCGGTGTCCAGACCCAACGGGTCTGCACTTGGTCTAGTTATTATATAAAACTCTGTGTGTGTCGTCCGTCTGTACGTCCGACGCCTGCTTGACTTTGCCGCGCGGCCTTTGATACGGCCCCTGGCCCACGCGGCGCGCGGAAAGGCCGATATTTTTTACCGTTTCTAAAGAGGTTACGTTTATCTTTACATAAACCCACTCCTGATTAAATTCTGACCTGTTTATGTACACGTTTTTTAAATAAAATACCTCTCCCCCCCCCCCAAACCAAATACTTCAAAATGTTTAAAAAAACAGCTCAGCCATAGAATGTTACTAAAGATTCCGTGTGTGATGTCACAATGCACAATGGTCACAGATGTCCAATCGGAATGGATCCATTTACATATGCCTTTGCGGCGACCCAAGCCCCGGCCCCTCCCCCCCAACCCCCGCAGCATTGGGCATTGTGACATCACAAAACGGAACCTTCATTAACATTCTATTGCTGGGAGCTGTTTGTTTAACATTTTGAAATGTCCCCATTCCCTATCGCCCCCACACACGTGGCGACGCCCTGCGACACGTGTGACAAATCGAAATGAATCCGTTTACATATGCCTTGGCAGCACCCACAGCCCAAGCCCCTCACCCCCAACCCCCAAAGCCTGTGTCGAAGGGCGTCGCCACGTGTGTGGGGGGGATAGGGAATGGGGAAATTTCAAAATGTTTAAAAAAAACAGCTCTCATCAATAGAATGTTAATGAAGGTTCCGTTTTGTGATGTCACAATGCCCAATGCTCAAAGATGTCCAATCAGAATGAATCCGTTTACATATGCCTGCAGCACCAGCCCCAGCCCCTCCCCCCACCCCCACAGCCTGTGTTGAAGGGCGTCGTCACGTGTGTGGCAATAGAGAAAGAGGATTGGGGGTGATAGGGAATGGGAAACAGATGGACTGTCCCTACCCCTCCTACTTCAACTCTCCCTCCCCACTCTTCCCCCTCTCTGCTCTACCCCTCCCTCCCCTCCCACACCCTCTCTTCCCCCTCCACCACCCCTCTTCACCCCCATCTCCCCCCTACCCCCCTTCCCCTCTCTCGCACCACTCCCCGTTACCCCCTCTGCCCTCACTCCCCCACTGTACCCCCTCTCCCTCCCCCTCCCTCTCTCCCTCTCTTCCCCCTACTCCTCTCCCCTTCCCCTCATCCCCTCCCCCCCCTCCCTGCCCTCCCTGCTCTCCTCCCACTCCCCACTCTCCTCCCCCTCCCTCTCACCCACCCTGATCTCCTCTCCCTCCCCAATCTCTCCCCTTTCCTCTTCCCCCTCTCCCCTCCCTCCCCCTCTCCTCTTCTCTCCCCACCCCATCTCCCTCTCCCCTCTTCTCTCCCACCACGTCTTCCTCTCCACCCTCCCCCGCCTGTGTTTGGGGGGTGGTTAGTGTGAGTGTGATGCCGCAGCCCACCCCCCCTCCCGCAAACGCGCGTTGGGAAAACAGCCCGCCACAGTCTCTCTGTCTTTAAAATATTAATATAATATCAAGGGGTGTGATGAGTGTGTGTGTTTGTGGGTGCCAGATTCACACCCCGCAACCCTGCTTTGGAGGTACAGACCCAACGGGTGGTTAGTGTGACGTCACAGCCCCCCGCCCCAAACGCACGTTCGGTGTCCAGACCCAACGGGTCTGCACTTGGTCTGCTCTCCCCACTCTTCCCCTCTCCCTCCCCACCTCTCTCCCTCCACCCTCCCTCTCTCCCTCTCTTCCCCCTACTCCTCTCCCTTCCCCTCATCCGCTCATCCCTCCCCCCCTCATCCCCTCCCCCCCTCTCCCCCCTTCCTGCCCTCCCCGCCCTCCTCCCACTCCAAACTCTCCTCACCTCCCTCTCACCCACCCTGATCTCCTCTCCTTCCCCAATCTCTCCCCTTTCCTCCTCCCCCTCTCCCCTCCGTCCCCCTCTTCCCTCCCCTCCCTCCCCTCTTCTCTCCCCACCCCGTCTCCTTCTCTCCCCCTCCCCTCCTCTCCCCAACCCCGTCTCCCTCTCCCCCACTCCCCCCGCCTGTGTGTTTGGGGGGGTGGTTAGTGTGAGTGTGATGCTGCAGCCGCAGCCCCCCGCCCCCCAAACGCAAGGTAAACAAAAAAATGAAGTATAAACTCAGCGGGTGCAGCAGCATCTTTGGATCGAAGGAAATAGGCAATGTTTCATAACAAAACACGTCTGAAGATGGGTTTCAGCCACAAACATTGCCTATTTCCTTCGCTCCATAGACACGGCTGCACCCGCTGAATTTCACCACCTTTTTTGAGTGTACCAGTCTCTCTGTCTCTCCCCTCTCTCTCTCTCTCTGCCCTTCTCTCTTCACAGCCTGCAGCTTAACTCATGAACACCAGCTCAAAACACCCCCCTTCACCTATCTCCAACATCCTCTCCTTCCTCTCTCCACACCCACCTCTCTATCCCCCTTCCTCGCACCCCTTCCTCCCCCCTTCCTCTCCACCCTCCTCCCATTCTTCAAATTTTTTTAATTCTAACATTAAATTTTCACTCTCTGCCCCCCCCCTCTAGAACGCACCTGAGAGGTGAGGGCTATTCGTCAGTGGATAGGGTGGAGATGGGATAAAAGAAGCAAATTAAAAAATTAAGATAATATCAAGGGTTGTTATGAGTGTGTGTGTTCGTGGGTGCCAGATTCCCACCCCGCAACCGTGCTTTGGAGCAAAGGGGGTGTTACTGTGACGCCACAGCACCCCCCCCCCCACCCGCAAACGCACGTTCGGTGTCCAGACCCAACGGGTCTGCACTTGGTCTAGTTATTATATAAAACTCTCTGGCTGTCGTCCGTCTGTACGTCTGTACGTCCAACGTTCTGCTTGACGTCCCGCCTTTGATACCGCCCCGCGCGGCGCGCGGAAACGCCGATATTTTTTACCGTTTCTAAAGAGGTTACGTTTATCTTTACGAATAGACGATCCTGATTAAATTTGGTCGTGTTTACGTACGCTTTTTACAAATAAAATACCTCTCCCCCCCCAAAACCAAACATTTCAAAATGTTTAAAAAAACAGCTCGGCCGTAGAATGTTAGTAAAGATTCCGTTGTGTGATGTCACAATGCACAATGGTCACAGATGTCAATCGGAATGGATCCATTTACATATGCCTTTGCGGCGACCCAAGCCCCAGCCCCTCCCCCCCAACCCCCCGCAGCATTGGGCATTGTGACATCACAAAACGGAACCTTCATTTACATTCTATTGCTGAGAGCTGTTTGTTTAACATTTTGAAATTTCCCCATTCCTTATCACCCCCACACACGTGGCGACGCCCTGCGACACGTGTGACAAATCGGAATGAATCCGTTTACATATGCCTTGGCAGCAGCCCCAGCCCAGCCCCTCCCCCCCCAACCCCACAGCCTGTGATTACGTTTATCTTTACGAATAGACAACCCTGATTAAATTTGGTCGTTTTTATGTACACTTTTAAAATAAAATACTTCTCCCCCCCCACCCCCAAACATTTCAAATGATTAAAAAAACAGCTCAGCCATAGAATGTTAGTAAAGATTCCGTTGTGTGATGTCACAATGCCCGATGCTAACAGATGTCCAATGTGAATGGATTCATTTAGATATGCCTTGGCAGCAGCCCCAGCCCCTCCCCCCCAACCCCACAGCCTGTGTCGAAGGGCGTCGCCACGTGTGTGGGGGGATAGGGAATGGGGACATTTCAAAATGTTTTAAAAAACAGCTCTCAGCAATAGAATGTTAATGAAGGTTCCGTTTTGTGATGTCACAATGCCCAATGCTCAAAGACATCCAATCGAAATGAATCCGTTTACATATGCCTTGGCAGCAGCCCCAGCCCCAGCCCTCCCCCCACCCCCGCAGCCTGTGTCACGTGTGTGGCAATAGAGAAAGAGGATTGGGGGTGATAGGGAATGGGTAACAGATGGACTGTCCCTACCCCTCCTACTTCAACTCTCCCTCCCCACTCTTCCCCCCTCTCTCCTCTCCCTCCCCTCCCACACCTCTCTTCCCCCTCCACCACCCTCTTCACCCCCATCTCCCCCCTACCCCCTTCCACTCTCTCTTGCACCACTCCCCGCTACCCCTCTGCCCCTCACCACTCTTCCCCTCTCCCTCCCCACCTCTATCCCTCCCCCCTCCCTCTCTTCCCCCTACTCCTCTCCCCTTCCCCTCATCCCCTCTCTCCACCTCTACATCCCCTCCCCCCCTCCCCCCTTCCTGCCCTCCCGCTCTCCTCCCACTCCCCACTCTCCTCCCCGTCCCTCTCCCCCCACCCTGCTCTCTTCTCCCTCACCAATCTCTCCCCTTTCCTCCTCCCCCTCTCTCCTCCCTCCCATCCCTCCCCTCTTCTCTCCCCACCCCGTCTCCCTCTCCCCCCTCCCCCCCTCTTCTCTCCCAACCCCGTCGCCACCCTCCACCCTCCCCCACACCTCTCTACCCTTCTCCTCGCCTTACCCACCCCTCTCTCCTCCCCCTCTCCATCCCCTTCTCCTCACCCCTCTCCCTCTCATCCCCCTCCTCCTCCCACCCCATTACTCTCTCCCACATCCCCCTTCCCTCTCTCACCCCGTCCCCTTCCCCCTACCCCGCTATCCCTCTTCAACCACTCCCCCTACACCTCTCCCCCTCCCTCTCTCCACTTCCACCACTCCCCCTACACCTCTCCATCTCCTCCCCCATTCTTCCACTTAACTCCCAAACCCATCCCCATCTCCCTCCACAACCCCCTCCCCCACCCCTCTCCCCCTCCCTTCTCTCTCACTCCCCACTCTTCCACTCTCCCTCCCCCACCTCTATCCCTCCCCACTCCTTCTCTCCCTCTCTTCCCCCTACTCCTCTCCCCCTTCCCCTCATCCCCTCTCTCCACCTCTAACATCCCCTCCCCCCTCTCCCCCCCTTCCTGCCCTCACCCGCTCTCCTACCACTCTCCTCCCCCTCCCTCTCCCCCACCCTGCTCTCTTCTCCCTCACCAATTTCTCCCCTTTCCTCCTCCCCCTCTCCCCTCCCTCCCCCTCTCCTCTTCTCTCCCCACCCCGTCTCCCTCTCCCCTCTTCTCTCCCCACCCCGTCTTCCTCTC
>CM075979.1:40866947-41346703 GCA_038087875.1 Malacoraja senta | reverse complement strand
CTACTTCATTATCCACAACACCACCTATCTTAGTATCATCTGCATAACTTACTAATCCAATTTTCCACACCATCACCCAGATAATTGATGTACATGACAAACAAACAGTGGACCCAACACAGACACCTGAGGCACCCCACTAGTCACCGGCCTCCAACCTGACAAACAGCCACCCACCATTACTCTCTGGCATCTCCCATTCAGCCACTGTTGAATCCATCTTGCTACTCCACCATTAATACCCAACAATTGAATCTTCTTAACCAACCTTCCATGAGGAACCTTGTCAAAGGCCTTACTGAAGTCCATATAGACAACATCCACTGCTTTACCCTCATCAATTTCCCTAGTAACCTCTTCGAAAAATTCAAGAAGTTTAGTCAAACATGACCTTCCAGGCACAAATCCATGTTGACTGTTCCTAATCATACCCTGCTTATCCAGATGCTTATATATATAATCTCTAAGTATCCTTTCCATTAATTTGCCCACCACTGATGTCAAACTAACAGGTCTATAATTGCTAGGTTTACTCTTAGAACCCTTTTTAAACAACGGAACAACATGCGCAGTACGCCAATCCTCCGGCACTATTCCCGTTTCTAATGACATTTGAAATATTTCTGTCATAGCCCCTGCTATTTCTACACTAACTTCCCTCGATGTCCTAGGGAATACCCTGTCAGGTCCTGGAGACTTATCCGTTTTAATATTTTTCAAAAGTGTCAGTACTTCCTCTTCTTTGAATCTCATAGTTTCCATGGAATGTTCTCTGGGAAACAGAAATCTGTCATCCTCATCTAGCCAGCCTAAATATGAATTAAATCACACAATGTGGTTGACATTTTATGGTCTACTGGAGTATCCTTACAAGTCCATCTATTTTATTAAGAGCATACAATGCATAATGGGCATTCAAGGCAGCGGGGTATCATGTTCTATAAGAAGTGTGAAAGTAATAAACCATGAACAAACCAAGAAATAGACATGGAAGTCATAAAAACATGTAAATCATTTTTAATTGAGATTAATCATCATGATTTATTTTAAATTACCTTCAAGAAAATTATTTCTGTGTTGGAGGAATGCCTATATTACAATGTTTCTAAAATAATCTGGCAACTATGTAGAGCAAGTTGGAGTTGTTAATTCAGTTTGTATGTACATTGATATTGTTCCTGCAGAACTCGTAAACACATTTGCATTTCATGATCTCAGTGTACATGGTTTTCATGATGCCTGTTTCACACATGCCTGTTTCAACCCTTTCCTCAGTGGCATGTGGCATACAGCATCCACATCTGTGCATAGCTTGATCTGTTGTTGCATTGTACCTGCCAGATGAAGCACAGGATTAGACATTGCAATGGAAAACAATCTTAGCCAAATGATGAATGACTGATTTTTTTTTTTAAAGCATACGATTATTTCACAGGAGTTGTGAAAATGTTTGACAGAATGCACTATCACACTAACTGTACAACTTAAAAGGGTGGCACAGGGTGGCAGAGTTGCTGCCTTATAGCGCCAGAGAACCGGGTTCGATGACTATGGGTGTTGTCAATACGGACTTCGTACCTTCTCCCTGTGACTGCATGGGTTTTGCTAGGTGCTACGGTTTCCTCCCATCCCAAAGATATTCAAGTTTGTAAGTTTATTGGCATCCATAAATTGTCCCTAGTGTGTAGGATAAAACTAGTGTATGGATGATTGTGGTCTGCATGGACTCGGTGGCCTGAAGGGCCTGTGTCCATGCTGTATCTCTAAATGTCTGAACTAAAAAATAAATCAAAGGTCAGACTTTGCTAGCATGGGAATTAGGTGAAGTTGGACATAAGTTTGGCATCCAGTGGTAATAACTGAAACAAGGCAAAAGATGCGACAAGACAGGGCAATTAATACAACAGGATATTGGGTGATACCGCTGGTAGAGCTGTTTACTCACAACTCCAGCAACTTAGTTTCAATCAAGACCCTGGTATTGTGTCTGCACTTTTTCCCCATGACTGCATGGATTCCCCTGTGTGCATTTGGCTTCCTCCAATATCCAAAAGACATGTGAGCCAGTATTTGCTACTGTAGTTATTGCCACTGTAAATTGCCTGTAATGTGTTAGTGACGAGTAGAATCTGAGGGAGTTGATAGGAAAGTTGGAAGAATAAAGTAGAAACAATGAACTTAAGATGCTGGTTTACACAAAAGGGCACAAAGGGCTGGTGTAGCAGTATGTCAGGCAGCATATCTGCAGAACATGGATAAGTGACATTTTGGGTTGGAACCCTTCTTCAGACTGATTGTAGGGTCAACCAGTCTGAAGAAGGGTCCTGACCCAAATATCACCTATCCATGTTCTACAGAGATGTTGCCTGACCTGCTGGGTTACTTCAGCACTTGTATGCTTTTGTTGGAAGAATAAAATTGGATTTGTGTAAATGGGTGCTTGATGGTCAAGTGGTGTCCTTAGGTAAAGGGCTGTTTCTATATCACAATTATGATATCACATGCTGTACCGCATTATGATATGAGGTGTTCAGAAAAGGTGGGAAAATGAGAAAAGGAGGAGTGGCATCCTGACCAAGGAAGATATTATAGTGCTGAGGAGAGCAGATGTTCTTCAGAGGTCAGATATAGAATTCGTTTGGAGTCACAGGGGACTGCATGTGCTGGAGTCTTGAGCAAAAACAAACAGCTGGAGCAACTTAGTCAAATTATCATCTGTGGAATGAAATCAATAGGCAATGTTTTGGGGTTGGGAACTTCTTCAGCCTGTTATGATCCGGATGTCGTAATTGATAGCTCTGTGGTCAAGTTTGCAGATGATACAATGATAGAAGGAGGATCAGGTAGTGTTGTTCATAAGATCATAAATGATAAGAGTTGAATTAGGACATTAGGCTCATCAAGTCTACTCCGCCATTCAATCATGGTTGATCTAACTCTCCCTCCCAACCCCATCCCTTCTCTGCCTTCTCTCCCATAACCTCGGACACCTGTATTAATCAAGAATCTATCTATCTCTGCCTTAAATATATCCACTGACTTGGCCTCAACAGCCTTCTGTGGCAAAAATCCACAGATTCACCACCCTCTGATTAAAGAAATCCCTCCTCATCTCCTTCCTAAAAGAATGTCCTTTAATTCTGAGGCTATGACCTCTAGTCCTAGACTCTCCCACTAGTGGAAATGTCCTCTCCACATCCACTCTATCCAAGCCTTTCACTATTCTGTACGTTTCAATGAGGTCCCCCTCACTCTTCTAAACTCCAGCAAAGAAAGGCCCAGTGCTGTCAAACGATGAAGCAGGGATTCTGCAGAAGGACTTGGACAGGTTGGGAGAGCAGGCAAAGAAAAGGAAAATGGGAATACAGAGAAGCAAAATGTATGCTTATGCACTTTGGTAGATGGAATAATTTAGACTGTTTTCTAAATGGGAGAGGATTCCGAAATCGGAGGTGCATAGGAACCTGACTGTTGGTGCAGGATACCAGAAAGGATAATTTGCAGGTTGAGTTGATAGTATGGAAGACAAACGCAATGTGACCATTCATTTTGAGATTACTAGAATATAAAAGCAAGGATGTAATACTGAAGAAAGGACTCGATCTGAAAAATCACCCATTTCTTCTCTCCAGAGATACTGCCTGTCCCACTGAGTTACTCCAGCATTTTGTGTCTAACCAGTTTAAATCAGCATCTGCAGTTCCTTCTTACACATGTAATGCTGGGGCTTTATAAGATGCTGATCAGGCAACACTTGGAATATTGTGAGCAGATTTAGGTCCCAAATACAAGGAAGGATATGTTGACGTTGAAGAGGGTCCAGAGGAGAATGTATGAAGAATGTTTGATGGCTCTGGGGCTGCACTCGTTGGAGTTTAGAAGGACGAGGGGGGGGTTGCATTGGAATCTACCAAATAATGAAAGGCCTAGATAGAGTGGATGTGGAGAGGATATTTCCACTAGTGGAAGAATCTAGGACCAGAGGACACAGGCTCAGAATGAAAGGATGTACCTTTAGAATAGAGACGAGGAGGAATCTATTTAGCCAAGAGGGTGGTGAATCTGTGCAATTCATTGTCACAGCTGGTTGCAGAGGCCAAGTCAATGGGTATTTTTTTTAAAGTAGATTGATAGCTTCTTGATTAGTAAGGGTATCAAAGGTAATGGGAAAAGGCAGGAAAATGGGGATTAGAGGCAAAAATAGATACTGCCCAGTCCATCACAGGTTCTGACCTCCCCACCATTGAAGGGATTTACCAGAGTCGCTATCTCAAAAAGGCAGCCAGACCCATCAGAGAGCCACACCACCGTGGCTATGCACTCATTTCACCCCAACTGGAGCCTGAAAACTGTAATGTCCAGGTTCAGGAACAGCTTCTTCCCTGCAGCCATTAGACTATTATAACATCCATTATAAACCCACTGACTCCCATGGCTATCTGGACAACACTTCTTCCCACCCTGCTTCCTGTAAGGACTCCATCCCCTACTCCCAAGTCCTCCGTCTACGCCGCATCTGCTCCCAAGATGAGGTGTTCCACACCAGGGCACAGAAATGTCCTCATTCTTCAGGGAACGAGGGTTCCCCTCCGCTACTATAGATGAGGCTCTCACCAGGGTTTCTTCAATACCCCGTAGCTCTCTCTCCCCATCCCCCACTCGTAACAAGGGCAGAGTCCCCTAGTCATAGAAACATAGAAACATAGAAAATAGGTGCAGGAGGAGGCCATTCGGCCCTACGAGCCAGCACCGCCATTCATTGTGATCATTGCTGATCGTCCCCTATCAATAACCCATGCCTGCCTTCTCCCCATTTCCCTTGACTCCACTAGCCCCTAGAGCACTATTTAACTCTCTCTTAAATCCATCCAGTGATTTGGCCTCCCACTGCCCTCTGTGGCAGGGAATTCCATAAATTCACAACTCTCTGGGTGAAAAAGTTTTTTCTCACCTCAGTCTTAAATGACCTCCCCTTTATTCTAAGACTGTGGCCCTAGCCCACCCAATACTATTTCTCGCCTAATGAAAATGTATTTCAGTTCCTCTACCCCCTTCAATCCTCTGTCCTCCAGTACATCTGGGAGATTGTATGAGTCTTCCTTAGTGAAGACAGATCCGAAGTACCTATTGAACTCTTCTGCCATTTCCTTGTTGCCCATAATAATTTCACCCGTGTCTGCCTTCAAGGGACCCACATTTGACTTTGCTACTATTTTTCCCTTAACATATCTAAAGAAGCTTTTTACTGTCATTCTTTATATTCCTGGCCAGCTTCCCTTCGTACTTCATCTTTTCAGCCCGTATTGCCCGTTTTGTTTCCTTCTGTTGTCCTATGAAAGTTTCCCAATCCTCTGGCTTCCAGCTACTCTATGCTGTGTTATACATCTTTTCTTTTAGTTTTATTCTCTCCCTAACTTCTATTGTCAGCTACGGTTGCCTCCTACTCCCCTAAGAATTTTTCTTCCTTTTATGAATGAAAATGTTCCTGCGTCTTCCGGATTATGCCCAGAAATTCCAGCCATTGCAGTTCCACCGTCATTCCTGCTAGGATCCCTTTCCAGTCAACCTTGGCAGCTCCCCTCTCATGCCCTCATAGTCCTCTTTGTTCAACTGCATCACTGACACTTCCGATTTAACCTTCTCCTTCTCAAATTGTCCTCACCTTCTACCCTACTAGCCGTCACATTCAACAAATAGTCCTCCGTCATTTTCGCCACCTCCAACATGACCCCACCACTCGCCACATCTTCCCATCTCCCCCCTGTCTGCTTTCCCCCAAAGACCGCTCCCTCCGTAACTCCCTGGTCAATCCTTCCCTTCCCACCCGTACCATCCCCTCCCCGGGCACTTTCCCTTGCAACCACAAGAAATGCTACACTTCTCCCTTTACCCCCCCCCCCCCTCGACTCCATTCAAGGACCCAAGCAGTCGTTCCAGGTGCGACAGAGGTTCACCTGCACCTCCTCCAGTGTTGTAACTATGCTGAAGATGAGACTAATTCTGGACACCAGTATTCAGTACTATGGTGGGATGTTATTTATTTCCTTGGTCTTTGCTGTTTCCAGCATTTTTCTCTTTATCCAGATGTTGCATGGAATGAATCAAATTGCTGGGGACTGGATGCTGTGATGGTGGAGATCTCAGAAGGAAGCCTTCTGGTTCAGCACTTCGGACTGAACATTTTGCAAATACTTTAGCCTTATCTTTAACACTCACATGCTGGACCCTGCCGACATTGAGGGCAGAGATGTCCTCATCCTTTTAGCTGTTTATCAAGACTAATGAAATTTTAAAAAACCCTGCATACTCTGGAAACTGAATGCAATGAATGAAAAATACTCAATGTTTCACATTACTCTCTGACGTACTAAGTGGTTCCATTATTTACTGATCATTCCTGATTAGATGTGATAGGACTACAGAACTTCAACTTGATCCATGGGCCATGCATTTCGTACAGCATTTCGTTGTCTCTTAATTGAAACAATGACAATAAATTGAATCCAATCCAACCCAATCCAATGAGATTGCTTAAGTCTGTGCATTGTCTATGTTATTTGCTATTTAGTACATATGTAATCCTGCTCTACAACTTCATTTCACTGGTATCTTTAAGCGTTCTGATAATGCTTTTCTCCCCTCTTAATTTTACCAGTATTGATTCCCCGACTTGTAATATTGATAATGTCAGGGATACACTGGACCATGTGGTTGTATATTTTGGTGGTGCACATTTCTGCTGCTGTTACTGGTCCACCGCACCTCATGGATGCCCAGTTTTGAGCTGTTAAATTTGTACTGAATTTGTCCCATTGACCACACTTAAGGCTCTGTCTTACCTGTTATAATGCTACAAAACACGATGCAGAGTGTCTGTAGTATAAAGATAGGCTTTACTTCGCAAAGGACTTGCAACAGTCATTATCAATGTTGCCATGAAAAGACTTACGCTTTTGTATTTAAAAAAAATTAGGGATAAAAATATTACTGATGATTTCTTACTCAGTTGATGACATACAATATCCTTCACAGCGGGTCCTTGTGACGTTTAGCTTGCATCCATCCTTATTTAGTACATGGCTGTACTTTTTAAGCAAACATTTGGCTGTGGAAAAAGTAACAGTTATTATTTAGGAAGAGTTGCAATTCTCAGTAGCTTCAGTAATCTGTTGTTATAAGAATTTGAAAAATGAGTGTGATCTGCATTTGGTGATGTTGACTCTGGTACTGGAAATTGCTGAAGCTCAGAGGGAACAGTGGTAATGATATCATACCTTTACCACTCTGCGATGTAGAAATTCATGCATTCAGGATATATTGTATAGAACTGCCTCAGCTTGTATTGCACTGTGCATTTTGCCATTCTTAATCATCTGCTGTTGGGAGATGATCTGGCTCCAACTCAGATGGTCTGACCCAGAAAACAATAGACAATAGACAATAGACAATAGGTGCAGGAGTAGGCCGTTCGGCCCTTCGAGCCAGCACCGCCATTCAATGTGATCATGTCTGATCATCCCCAATCAGTACCCCGTTCCTGCCTTCTCCCCATATCCCCTGACTCCGCTATTTTTAAGAGCCCTATCTAGCTCTCTCTTGAAAGCATCCAGAGAACCTACCACTACCGCCCTCTGAGGCAGAGAATTCCACAGACTCACCACTCCCCTGTGAGAAAAAGTGTTTCCTCGTCTCCGTTTTAAATGGCTTACTCCTTATTCTTAAACTGTGGCCCCTGGTTCTGGACTACCCCACCATCGGGAACATGTTTGCTGCCTCTAGCGTGTCGAAACCCTTAACAATCTTATATGTTTCAATGAGATGACCTCTCATCCTTCTAAACTCCAGAGTGTACAAGCCCAGCTGCTCTCAGCATATTACAGTCCCGCCATCCCGGGAATTAACCTTGTAAACCTATGCAGCACTCCCTCAATAGCAAGAATGTCCTTCCTCTAATTAGGGGACCAAAAGTGCACACAATACTCCAGGTGTGGTCTCACTAGGGCTCTGTACAACTGCAGAAGGACCTCTTTGCTCATATATTCGATTCCTCTTGTTATAAAGGCCAACATACCATTCACTTTCTTCACTGCCAATACCATGTGCCCTAATTCCCCCCCCCCCCCCCCCCCTAATCTCCTATGTGGGACCATATCAAATGCTTTTTGAAAGTCCAGGTACACTACATCCACTGGCTCCAGAAGATTAGTCAAGCATGATTTCCCCTTCGTAAATCCATGCTGACTTGGACCGATCCTGTTACTGCTGTCCAAATGTTCGGCTATCTCATCTTTTATAATGGACTCCAGCATCTTCCCCACCACCGATGTCAGGCTAACTGGTCTATAATTCCCTGTTTTCTCTCTCCCGCCTTTCTTAAAAAGTGGGATAACATTAGCTACCCTCCAATCCACAGGAACTGATCCTGAGTCTATAGAACATTGGAAAATTATCACCAATGCATCCACGATTTCTAGAGCCACTTCCTTAAATACCCTGGGATGCAGACCATCAGGCCCTGGGGATTTATCAGCCTTCAGTCCCATCAGTCTATCCAACACTATTTCCTGCCTAATGTGGATTTCCTTCAGTTCCTCCGTCACCCCAGATCCTCTGGCCACTACTATATCAGGAATGTAGTGGATGTAGTGTATCTAGACTTTCAGAAAGCCTTTGATAAGGTCCCGCACGGGAGACTGGTGACTAAAATTAGAGCACATGGTATTGGGGGTAGGGTGTTGACATGGATGGAAAATTGGTTGGTAGACTGGAAGCAAAGAGTAGGAGTGAACGGGTCCTATTCAGAATGCAGGCAGTGGCGAGTGGAGTGCTGCAAGGCTCGGTGTTGGGGCCGCAACTGTTTACCATATATATTAATGATTTGGAAGAGGGAATTAGGAGCAACACTAGCAAGTTTGCAGATGACACAAAGCTGGGTGGCAGTGTGAGCTGTGAAGAGGATGTTAGGAGGTTGCAGGGTGACCTTGACAGGTTGAGTGAGTGGGCAGATGTGTGGCAGATGCAGTATAATATAGATAAATGTGAGGTTATCCACTTTGGCGGCAAAAACAAGGGGGCAGATTATTATCTCAATGGGGTTAGGTTAGGTAAGGGGGAGGTGCAGTGAGACCTGGGCGTCCTTGTACACCGGTCACTGAAAGTTGGCTTACAGGTACAGCAGGCAGTGAAGAAAGCTAATGGAATGTTGGCCTTCATAACAAGAGGATTTCAGTATAGGAGTAAAGAGGTTCTTCTGCAGTTGTATAGGGCTCTGGTGAGACCACATCTGGAGTATGGTGTACAGTTTTGGTCTAATTTGAGGAAGGACATCCTTGCGATTGAGGCAGTGCAGCGTAGGTTCACGAGATTGATCCCTGGGATGGCGGTATTGTCATATGAGGAAAGATTGAAAAGGCTAGGCTTTTATTCACTGGAGTTTAGAAGGATGAGGGGGAATCTTATAGAAACATATAAAATTATAAAAGGACTGGACAAGCTAGATGCAGGAAAAATGTTCCCAATGTTAGGCGAGTCCAGAACCAGGGGCCACAGTCTTAGAATAAAGGGGTTGTCATTTAAGACTGAGGTGAGAAAAAACTTTTTCACCCAGAGAGTTGTGAATTTATGCCACAGAGGTCAGTGGAGGCCAAGTCACTGGATGGATTTAAGAGAGAGTTAGATAGAGCTCCAGGGGCTAGTGGAGTCAAGGGATATGGGGAGAAGGCAGGCACAGGTTATTGATAGCGGTTGATCAGAATTGATCACAATGAATGGCGGTGCTGGCTCGAAGGGCCAAATGGCCTCCTCCTGCACCTATTTTCTATGTTTCTATGTTTCTAGGAAGATTGTTTGTGTCCTCCTTAGTGAAGACAGACCCAAAGTACCTGTTCAACTCATCTGCCATTTCCCTGTTCCCCATAACAAATTCACCTTTTTCAGTCTTCCAGGGTCAACCCAAAAAACAAACAAACAACCATTTGCACTGCCTTTTTACTTCAACCCAAAACCCTCCCAAACAACCATTTGCACTGCCATTTTACTTCAACCCAAACCCCCCCAAACAACCATTTGCACTGCCTTTTTACTTGAACCAACCCCCCCCCCAAACAACCATTTGCACTGCCTTTTTACTTCAACCCAAAAAAAAACCAAACAACCATTTGCACAAATGGATTTGAATTTGATGGCCTTGCACTCTGCTTGAAATGGAATTTCAAGGAATAGCCGTGAGTCAACTGCCAGCCCACCAGCCGTGAGTGAGCTGCCAGCACATCAGGCTTGATGGACTGAGCTGCCACCCCAAGAATCCATTTGGCCCACAATGTCCAAACTAGCCCTCTGGAGACCAGTAGTCCCTGCAGCCAACACCCATACCAGTGCTCCAGAAAGGCCCCTCCCCACTGGCCACCAATATTGGAATTGGTGGAGAGGTGGAATATTACCCTCCCGTGTGAACAAGGGACCCAACGGGTCCCACTTAGTCTAGTGCATAATTTGTAATCCATCCGCAAATGGATAATTAGAAACACTTGATTAAATTAGAAATTATCCGAATGGATTTTTGCATCTGAAAGCCACTTTCAGTTAATTATTGCCATTCAGAGAAAAGTCTTTTGTGAAGAGAGGAGATTAAATCCTACAAAACGTTTGAGGCTGAGTTGAAGATGATATCAATTGATTCTCATCCAAGTTAAAAAGATGGAAATTTACTTATTAAAGGATGTTTAGGAGGCATTGTGCAAAATACTTAGACAAAGATTCGGTACCCGCAACATCACCTATTCATTTTCTCCAATGATGCCGTCTGACCAAATGAGGTACTCCAGCAGTTTGTGTCTCTCTTTGATATTGTTCTCAATTTCTCATCTGCTTCCTTTCTGCTCTGGGACCCTTGTCCCTGCCAACCTGATTCAAACCTTCCAGAATAGTACTTGCAAATCTCCTCACCAAAGATATTAGTAACACCCCCTCCTCCTACCCCCAGAGCAGGTGCAATCCTGACCCTCTTGCACAGGTCACCTCTGCCAAAGGGCCTGCGTCCATTCTGTATCTTTAAAACTAAATCTAAAAACTCTGCATGTTCTCTATCTTTTCCCCTCATGAACTTATAGTCCTCAATAAGATCACTCCACATCCCCCAGTGTTGCAGGAATAAAGTCCGAGCCTGCCCAACCACTCCCCAAAGCTCAGGCTATCAAGTCCTGGCAACATCCTCTCGTAAATCTTCTCTGCACTCTTTCCAGCTGAACAACATATTTCCAAGCCATGTAGCCCTCTCAATCTCTCCTCATATTACCAGGCACTCCAGTTATGTTAGCATTCTGGTCAAATTTCACTTCACTCATTAAATCAGATCTGTTTCTGAGCAAGACAAAATTAGAATGCCCCCAAGTTTGGAGTCAGGACCCTCTCTAACCTTTGTAAGAAACTGGTTTGGGATCATCTTTGAACAAACAGCAACCTGCCCTCTACCATCTAAAGAAAGAACTCTGTGTGAAGCAATGGATAACATCTATTACTGACCAGCTGAATCTGATTGCCAGTTAAATA
This sequence comes from Malacoraja senta, assembly GCA_038087875.1. NCBI lineage: Eukaryota > Metazoa > Chordata > Chondrichthyes > Rajiformes > Rajidae > Malacoraja > Malacoraja senta. The sequence goes on along the minus strand of CM075979.1, from coordinate 41,335,156 downwards.
TTTCTTGTTATTTCTGCAAAGTAAAATTGATCAATACTTACTTCCGGGGGTGCCACCAACAACAAATTCTGTAAGATGAACGGGAATAGAAAAAGAGATTAAAACTATTGGTATATATGAATTATTTATGGGATGAGCCATTCTGGCGAGACCAGCATTTATTGCCCATCCTTAGCTCCCTTGAGGAGCAGATGTGGACCCAGCATCTTGACCAGCTGCACTTCATCTATTGCACTATAAGAAGCACTTGTTCAATGTGTCCCATAGTTCCTGATAAGATGTGCTGGGGTTTCCAAGCTTTGACCTTATCCATTGGATGTGGGATCACTTGGCCCCATCTCTTGTCAGCTGCATTTGCTAGTGATCCAAACACAGTCCCCTATAGTGTGAGTACAATAAAGTGTAGGAAGGAACTGCAGATGCTGGTTTAAAATGAGGATAGACAGAAAGTGCTTGAGTAACTCTGCTGGACAGGCAGCATGTCTGGAGAGAAGGATTGGGTGATATTTTGGGTCAGAAAAACGGTCTCGTCCCGAAACATCACCCATTTCTTCCCTCCAGAGATACTGCTGGTCCCGCACTCTGTGTCTATCTTCGGTGTGACACTGAACCATGCGTTTACAGACCGGGGAATATGATTTTGCTGTTGCATATGCTCCACATTACTTCACAGAGGCTCCGTGGAGCTGTCTTGTTTCTGAATCAAATCTATTAATTTGGGATATCACAAGACATATCCCTGAAACCGTTTGTTGAGCAGAGATGGACGGGCAAATGCTGGCCTTACCAGTGGAGCCAGATCAGAGAAAGGAAGAAGCAAGTTATGAGATTAACTCCAATGCAGTAGTTGCTGCAGATGCTGCTGTTGAAGATACAATTGAATTGGGTTGTGAAGAATTCAAAATCAGCAGCAATAATTTAAGATTGATGTTCCTGGGATAATGTGAGCAGAGTGTTGAGGAGATGGGGCTATGATCATACCTGTAGTTGATGATGATGTTGTTGACTCTGGAAGGGATACAATTGAAAATGTGAGTGATGGGATTATAGAATAAATCTGATTGCACTGAAATCAAATAACAGTTGTGCTCGATGTTGGTGCTGGAAGAAACACATTAGCTTGTGTGAATAGGCAGACTGGAATATCTTTCCATCATCTCCCAGTTCACAGAACCAGTTCTCAGGATATTGAATTGTAAACGTCATGGAATTATTGTATAAAGCCTTCTTGAACCTTTTTTGTATGTTGCAGAGAATATCCTGCCCATGTTGAAAGGTTTAGTTGCTGTAACTGCTGGAAAGCATATGATGGAAGACGAGAGAATGGGGTGAACAGAATGCTTGTAGGCGTAGTGGAGCCAAATCAGAGAAAGGAAGTAGCAAGTTATGAGATTAACTCTAAACCAATAGTTGCAGCAGATGCTGCTGTTGAAGATATAATTTTACTTCGGAGTCACGTGTGTGACTACGTGAAGAACCCCGCCAGTGCGCCTGCGCATCATTACGTCAGACGCATTGGCGCAAACGGACGCGAGGAGCAGAGCTCCTCTAGTGGAATTGTAGTTTCAACTTCAAGATAAGTATAAACTTTTTTGGAAGTATTTCCGTGTCCGTTTACTGTGGGTCTGTGGGGATTTTTTCCACAGGCATCATGGAAAAAACGGGCAAGGGGAGGAGGCGAGCGGCACAGCCGATAGAGAGTCGCGAGATTGCGGTCGGCGACCAGCCGCTTCTGACCACGGTACAGTCGCCAGCAGACAGCATAGCGACTGTGGATATTGGGGCTGAAGTGAATTTAGTCAGCACCAGTGGGGCAAGGCAAAGCCGATAAAAAGCTGCGGGAATGCGGTCGGTAAAGGACTGCCTCATACCCTACAACAGTCGACGGCTGGGAGCGGGGCAAACTGTGTATTAAAGAAAAGAACGGAGCCAGCGTCAGTTGGGTGCTAGGCAACATACAAGTCGGGGCCATGGAGCAAGAGTCAGTTTGGGATTCACCTCCAAGGCTGGATACCACTTTCTGAGTGGATATTCCAAATGGAGAACCTGTACACAGGTTGCTCCAACAAAACATACTCCAGGAGGAGTGATGTCAGAACCAGGCTCCAGAAGCCAGGTCAGCAGCACCTAGTAAAGGGCTGCTTGATAGCACCCTCATTGATGAGGCGCGTGCACAGGGTCAGCAGAGTTTCCAAAACAAGCGAAGACGGCAGCTGCCGGATGGGCTATTCCTGGCAGTACGATTTGCTGCTCTGTGAGAGTTCTGACCCTGAGCCTGACGGTGAGGCCGATACAAGCGAAGATGGCAGCTGCCAGATATTTTACTCCTGGCAGTACGATTCGCTGCCCCGTCAGAGTCAGGAGAGCCACTTGGAAAGGAAGTGGCCTCTGTGATCAACTATTGTGTCTGCCATCAGCTCTAGTAGCTTACGATGGATGAAAATGCCAAAAAGCATGAGATCCCAAGGAACTGCGTATTGCTGAAAGTACTAGCAGTGAACCAAGATATAATGGGTCAGATGGGCGAAGGCATGTAAGCCTAAGGAAAGTAAACTGCAGAGAATATTGAAGCTGCTGGGTTGATGAACAACTGCAATTTGCAAAACAATGGATGGAGGCCATGGATGGAGATGCATCAAGTGGCACTAAGGTTGCTATGTAGCGCCCACTTCAAGATGAATTGTTTCAGGAAGTATGCCATTCGGTCCACCATCAACCCAAAGTTGCAGCAACTCTGTAAAGCCCAGCAATGTGCAGTCATTCAACTTATTCTACAGAGGAAAAACCTCATGAATCGTGGGAAAGAGTTGGATAATGAGGCAAAAACAGCAAAGTTGATCACAACATCAATGGTCGTCAAGTCTGCAAAGAGTACGTATCCTTTCAGACATGATACAAAATCCTGGACCGACATCAGGATCAAATCGACCATTGAAGCAGGTGCGCAGTTGATGTCCTGCAGCAGGAAAAACGAAAAAGCGTGGGTTTTGCCTGCCAGGAGCCAGAGACCACAGGTCACTCAGATGACAAAGGAGGTAGGTGGACCTGGTTCTTATGGGAACATATTAAGGCAAAAACAGCCAAATATTGGAAGCAAATTACTTCAACTATTATTCTGAGTATTATAGAAAGATTTCGAATTGATTCGATTCAAATACTCGTTTGCCATCCAGCATGTTCCAAGCAGAACACTCCAATTTCACATTAAAATAATTGATGGAGGTTCAAGCTGAATTGAAAACTTGTTTAGAAACAAGTAATTGAAAGGTCGGTTTATCAAAACCACCAAATTGTGTTTAAAATTTCTCAACCTAAAAAGGTGAGTATTTTAGATCTGACAAGTCTTTAAAATTTTGTGAAGTATAGACACTTCAAAATGGAGACTTTGAGACTGCCAAACAATTTATTTCAAAAAAGATGTTTTATGGCACTTATAGATCTGAAAGATGTATATTACCTAGTGTTTGTTTATTTATAAGATAAAATTATCTGAAGGAACAATTATGGCAATTCAAAGTTCTGTCTAACGGGTTAACTTCAGTTCCTAGAATTTCACTAAATTGCTAAAACCAATTTTGGGACAGATGTGGATGGCTTAACTGGATGATGTCCTAATTAGGACGAACAAGAGAATTAGTGAATTAGTGAGTTATCTCTCTCAAATTATTCAAACCACTTTTGAAAGTTGGGTTTAATTCATCCAGAGAGAAATTAAGTTTAACGATACTTACAACAATTGATTATTTGATTCAATTGAAAGGGTAGTAATTTACCCAGGGTAAAGGGTAAAGCTAATTGATGGTTGTATTAAACAGTTGGAAAAGCAACAATCTTCAATTAAGACAGGTGGCCAGCTTGTTAGGAGAATTAGTGTTATTTCCAGCAATACCATATGGGCCATTGTACTACCAGCAGCTGCAGACTGCAAAAAGAAAAAAACACTAAGATGCATGATGGCCATTTTTTGATAGGCCATGCAATTAAACAACAAATGCTGCTTCTGATTGCAGTAGTGGATTTAACATGTCTTCAGTAGTTCAAGCAAGATACGGATTGAACAGCCTTCCATGGTCTTAACAGACTGATATTAGTGTACTAGGATTGGTGCCACTAAAAAGTTATCCATCTGTAGACAGATGGAATATGGAAGAAGTATTATTTTACAGACATGGAGAATCGACGTTTTAAAGTCTATTGGAAGGCTTATGAGCTACAAGCTTGTTGTTTAATACAACTAATCTGCATGTTCAGTTTCAAATTAACAACACTACCGCAATGGCATGTATTAATTGTATGGGTGGAATTTCCATGATAACAAAGAATGGATGTTTAACCTTAAGATTTTTTAATGATATAATAGTCAGATTTGGGAAGCCAGAGATGATTTGTTTCCATCCAGACTCAATCACCAGTTACAGAGATATGTGTTATGGGACTACATCGGGAGACAGTAGCGATGGATGTTTCTCGCTATATTAGGATGGTATGTTGTTATAGGCATTTTACTTCATCCTGTCTCATAAATCGGTGTCTGCTTAAAATGAAGCAGTATGCTGCCTCTGGGGTATTCGTGGTACCAGACGGGTCTACGCAGCCATGGTTCCCTTTGATATTGGAATTTATGACACAGTTTCTGATAAATGTTCCCAAAAGAAGGAAGTTACTGGTGTATTCGATAATTCGAGAGTAACTTCCGTCATATGCCTGTATGGATGCAGGTTTTAAAAAAGAGGATTGTCTGGGCATGCTGTGGACATGCTTCCAGCAGTCTGGCGGAAGAGTACTCAAAAGCAGTACATTTGTGAATCTGAGTTGTGACTCTGTAAATGCTGCTTTCCCATTATGTAAAGAATGAGGGGAAACATTTTCTGTGTATAAAAGAATATGGAATGTTGTATGGCACATGTCTCAAATGTCTTGGATTTACCTCTATTTAAGGGGTTGAGTTAGTGCGATTTATTCAGTCAGAAGTATATTATTCCTTGTTTTTATTGATGAGGTTGGAAAGACATCCTGTTGAGTTTCGTTCTTTTATTTCCAGATTAATGAAAGGAATTTTAATTCCAGACCTTCTAAACCTAGGAGGGAATCTGGAATATAGAGTTGTTTTAAGCTACTTCATCAATGGAGTCTTGGTACGATTCTGATTTGGCCAAGTTCAGCATGAAGGTAGTCATGCTTATGGCACTTGTAACATTACAAAAGTTACAGATACACAGGATGGAAGTACCTCAGGATTATGTTATGTTTTACATTTTATGACCTACTCAAATGAAGTAGGATCAGGTGTGATAGGATTCAAGAGTGTTTTATTAGCATATTCTATGGATCCATGTCTATATGTTAAGACATATTTGTTGCAATACATTGAGGCTACAAAGGTCTTATGAAATATGAAAACAAGATTGTTTATCATTCACGAAAAACTATACAAGATAGTGTCAGTTCAGACTATTTTAAGATGGTTAAAAACAAGTTTTGGTTGCTGCAGGTGTGAACATTGATGGTTTTACATTCCATTCAGTTTAGCAGCAACATTGACGACCAGGGCGAAGGACGTCCCGTTGACCATATTTTCACAGCTGCCGGGTGATCTAATAAGTTGGTGTTTCAACACTTTTACCATCGGCCTATTGCCAATACGGGGCTGTTTGCAGATACTATATTAAGTTCTGCTTACATTTCCCTGGGTTAAAGGGGATACTGTTAATTATTTTATTCAAATAAATGAATTACTGCATTTGTCAGGCAAATGTTATTATTCATGCATTATTGATTATTTCTCGTTCCGAGTCAATCAATGCAGTGAGAAGCCGGGATTTGTCTGCGGCATGAAATCACAAAGCTTTAAAATCTTCACGTAGTCACTCACGTGACTCCGAAGTAAAATAGTAAGATTAAACGAGAACTTACCAGTTTGAAGTTTGATCTTTATTTTATGAGGAGTTACGTTGGTGATTACGTGCCCACTACAACCCAACCCTCTATCATAAAGGTCAGATGGAAGTTCTTGAATTACTCGTTTTATTATGTTACTATATTACTTCGTTTGTTGTTTTTTGTGATTTCACACCGCTGCTTCGAAGATTGACGCGCAGGTGCACTGGCGGGGTTCTTCACGTAATCACCAACGTAACTCCTCATAAAATAAAGATCAAACTTCAAACTGGTAAGTTCTTGTTTAATCTTACTATTAAATTGCATTGAGATGAATTGAAAATCAGCAGAATTAATTTAAGATTGATGTTCCTGGGATAATGGGAGCAGACTGTTGAGATGGGGCTGTGATCATACCTGTGGGTGATGATGATGTTACTGACTCTGGAAGTGATACAATTAAAGATGTGAGTGCAGGGATTGTAGAATAAATCTGACTCCACTGAAATCAACAAACTATTTATCAAGTCATCAACTGCTCCCTTCTAATGTCCATACCTGTGGTCGATGACAATGGTGTTGACTCTGGAGAGGAAACAGTTCAAGATGTAATTTTGAAACAATGCTGTCACTAGAAATTGGGGAATAGCATTTATTATGACCCAAATAATCAACATTTCACACATTGAATCTGTCAATCAACATATATGCAAAGCATTATATTTCTATCTGCTCTTCATGCTCTCCCGTTGAAATTGAAAGTATTCAACCAAGATGGAGAGGATGCGACTATTGTTCGAGTCGCATCCTCGACCCCCCCCCCGCGGCCTACCTACTGGATTGGCGCGACCTTTCCTGCCGGGACCTATCAGAGCTCCAGCAGCGGCGGCGCAGCGTTGGATATATCACGGGGCGGGCGATGCCTTAATGGGGATCGCCGTTTGGAGCTCTGGAGTGCTGGGCCTGCTACACCGACATCGCGGAGCTGTGGTTCGCGGAGCTCCCAACGCGGGTGGCGCTGATCAGCATCGCAGAGTCCTGCGACCCTTTGTCGGGGGTCGCCAGCGTGGGTCTTCGCCTGGCTCGGCCTGTGGACTTCAGGAGCCGTGGGCTCCGGCGGGAGGTGGCTGATTTGGAGGTCCGGGCTCCATCGGATGTTCTCCGTCGGTGTCCCATCATTCACGGCGAGAGGGCCTGAACATCGTGCCGCCCATAGCGGCGACTGCGGGGTGCTCGGGAAACCCCGACCACGGGTGAACATCTGAGAAGATCAGCGAGGAGGCTGACTGGACTTTGATTCCTTCCCTAACTTTGGTGGGGATGTTGTGTCGTGGACTTCTGTGTGCTTTATTTTTTATTTTTTATGACTGTAAGGAAAATCCATTTCGTTGTCTCTTATGAGACAATGACAATAAATTTAATCCAAGCCAATCCAATCCAAAAGATCCATTTGGACTCTTCTTATTCTTTTTTGGAACAATCAGTGGTCTTGGATTGTGCTTTGCAGCAGATGTGTCCACACAATTGGAGGGAATACTGAGGGATGGGGTGGGGGGGAAGGGGGGGGGGTGTTAAAAGATTATGCAGTAAGTGTGGAAGATTTGAAAAAATAGTTTCTCATTGTAGGATGAAAACAAGGAATTGTTTTTCCAAAGGACTTTGCACAACAGTGTGAAAAACTGAATGAGGCAGATGAAGATGGTGGGGCAGGAATTGATCATGGAATATGGGCTTGCTTTGCTATTACTGGAGTAAATAAGAGGACAGAATTCAATGAACCCACTGGGATCTTGTTGGCCAATATCAACTTGTAAATAGTCACCCTGTTTTTCACAAGAAATTTTCAATTGAAGCACTTCCATGATCAATTGATGAGGTGTTGTTTAATGTCAAGAGGATCCAGAATGTAAATTGCCATCCAACTAGTCTACATTTCAATGGATAAAGCCAGTTTGACTTTGCAAATAAACATTAAATTATTGGTGCAGAAGGTTTTATGATTATGAAATATGTCCACGCTGCTGGTTTTAATTAATTTCCGTCCTTAAGTGTCCATGTTCATGAGTGGGATATTTGGGAATTGAACGGTGCATAGACTTGTGAGGATCATGCAAATCACAAATTTGTATTGCTAACTTATTACCTGTTGAAGTTGAAGTAGTTGTCTGAAATGTTGATGCTGTAAATAACGATTTTTTGTTTTAGTTCCCTTTTTAATTGCACCGTCGATCATTGCGAGAGATGTTTGGAGTAAAATAAACCCGTGACAAAGGCAACACAAGCAGAGATTCCACACCATTCAATGCACGTCTTGGAATGGGAGGTGAAAGGAACATGGTACTTCACACTGGAATGGAGGTCTGAAATAAAGCGTCGCAGTGGCTTTGTAGAAGATCAGTCTGTTGGTCCGTGTACATGAATGATAACAACCTGCTGTGGCCCAGTTGATACCATACCTGTTGTTGAAGTCGGAGTTGTTGTCGATGCTGGAAATGAGAAAATTGACCATATCAGTGTGTAGTGTAAAATTTCATCTGAATCCTGTCCATCTGTCTACCGGTCTATCTTTCCTCATGATTGCTACACCTACGTAACATTGCAAAAAATTGCAGAGTTTTGGTCCTCCATTTAATCTTGAACATGATAACAAAACATCAGAATTATATACAGAAAATTGTTGAATGCGCCTTTCTTTTCCAAGATCACTTTCCCACTGCTTCCCCACCATCTGCATCGCTCTGTCCACGTACTTAAATTTGAGATGTATATGAATATTTGAGAAAATTATTGGTATATTTGTACTCAAATAGGTATCAACAGAACATTGATAGTTTTCTGTAAAGTCGATTTATATTCAAGAAACATTTTTGTGCTCCTGCTTACAAACATAAGGGACCATAAAAACACCGTTGATGCAAAGTACTCGTTTATTACCTCGTCTACATCCTCTGACTACAAGCAAAAATTCCCCTTTTTATCCATGATCAGTCCTACTGTTTCCCTTGTTACCCTATTGATTTTCATAGATGTACACAAAGCCATGGTTTTTTTTTCACCCATTGCCAGCCTGATTTATTTCCTGATCGCTTTATATTCCTCAAAGTACTTGTCTGATTTCTTCTTTCTAATCCTTACATAGAGTTCATTTTTCCATTGAACTGTTACAACCTCTGTGATCAGCCAAGGTTCCCTTCCATTGTCAACCTTATCCTTCCTCCTTCCTCCTCATTGAAACATGCTGGTCTTAAACACTGATCAACTTGCCAGTATGAGTCTCCCATCGGTCAGATGAGTACTTGCCCAATGACAACGGCTCCCCCTTTACTCTCCCTAGCTCCTGCTAAATGTTGCTGTAATCTGCAATTCTCGCTAGGCTAATTTCAAGGAATAATATGCTCCTCTAGAAACATTGAAAAAATTGGTGCAGGAGGAGGCCATTCGGCCCTTTGAGCCAGCACCGCCATTCATTGTGATCATGGCTGATTGTCCCCAATCAATAACCCATGCCTGCCTTCTCCCCATATCCCTTGATTCCACTAGCCCCTAGAGCTCTATCTAACTCTCTTAAATCCATCCAGTGATTTGGCCTCCACTGCCATCTTTTGCAGGGAATTCAACAAATTCACAAGTCTGGGTGAAAACGTTTTTTCTTATTTTACAGACCTGTCCACGGACGGGCTTTTTAAAGTTCCCGCACCTGACCTGACCTGAAGTTCACTTGCTGCAACCAATCAACAGTTTTGCTGATTCTATCCCTCTCTTCCCTGTACTTCAATGTGCCTATCAAAAAGCCTCTTAAACGGCACTATAGTGTATGCCTCCAACACTACTCCTGGCAGTCTGAAGAAGGGTTTCGGCCCGAAACGTTACCTATTTCCTTCGCTCCATAGATGCTGCTGCACCCGCTGAGTTTCTCCAGCATTTTTGTGTACCTTCGATTTTCCAGCATCTGCAGTACCTTCTTTAACACTACTCCTGGCAATGTGTTCCGACTTCCAGCCCCCACTATCTGCGTTAAAAAATTTGACCTGGACATCTTCATTAAACTCCCCCTCACACCTGATAGCTGTGCCCTCTCATGTTGGACATTTCCACCCTGAGGAAGAGGTTGTGACTGTCGACAAAATGTGTAATTCACTTCCATGATAATCTCAATGTCTCATTTGTGTAGATCTCAAAGTTTATTTCAGTAACATTATGACATAGAGCAGAATTTTTGCCACTCATTTCATAATTTCCTAAGTTTACAATATCCTCAGAAAGGTTAAGATAAAATGTCTGATTGTATTAAGGTTTTGACTGAAAGTATTAAAATACACTCCTCCACTTCATCAAAAGTAACAAGTTAACATCCAGGGAATATTTGTTCCCAAGTTAATGCGAAGTGTAATTGTTAATGTGTTGTTCATCACTTACTTGTTGAAGTTGTGGTCGATGTTGGTGCTGGAAGGAAGACATTAGTTTGTGTGAATAGGCGCAGTGCAATATCATTCAATTTTTCCTCAGTTCATAGAACTAGTTCTCAGGATATTGAATTGGAAACTTCATGCCATTATTGTAAAATCTTTCCCTGCTATAGGAAAGATGTGTTAAGCTGGAAACGGTGCTGAGAAGATTAACGAGGATGGTGCTGGGACCTGTGGGCCTGAGCTATAGTGAGAGGTTAGGCAGGCCAGGACCGTAATCCTTGGAGCAAAGAAGAATAGGGGTGATCTGATAATGGTATAAAAGATCATGAGGGGGTAGATGGAGGAGATGCACAGACTTTTTCCCAGAATAGGGGGATCAAGAACCAGAGGTTTAAGGTGAGAGTGGATAGATTTATTACAAATCTGAGGCGCAACGTTTTCACACAATGGGTGGTGGGTAAATGTGGGGTCGTGCACTTCGGGATATAACAGGAAATCAAGAAGGGTCCCAATGTGAAACGTCCACAGTCCAATTCCCTCCTCAGATCTTGTCTGAGCTGCTGAATTCCTCCAGAAGGTCGTTGTGGCTAAAGACAGATGGTAAGTTCACGTCGGTTCATGGGTGGATGCTGTTATATTTGATAAGAATAGACATACAAAGGATTGCTCATCCCATAATCAAAGGCAATAACCTCTGTTAGTTGTCTGAAAATGGTATGGATTTAACATGAGGTACAGGAGATTTTACCTGGTCATGATCACACCCTGACACACATTCAATGATCACTTCCAACTGGTTCTGTTTCCATTCAGGTCCTTATTAATCTGAATGGGAATCACATGATAATAATGGCTTCATTACCTTCTGGCGTTGATGTTTGATGATAATATCCATAGGTTGTCATTTTGGCTGGAATAAGAAGAAGGAGAAGTTGGAGGAAAAACGAGTGAAATCTGGATTTCTAACCATGTGGAAATGCTGAAGCTGAAGGCTTTAGGAACTGGGTCCATCATACCCACTGAGAGTTTTTTTAATTCTAGAGTCAATTGTCATATGTCCTGAAACGAAACAATGAAATTCTTACTTGCAGCAGCACAACAGATACTGTATGTAAACATAGTACTCTGTTAGTGTTACTGTCATTGTGATGAGGACAGCATTTGTCATTATAGTAGATACAAGGTGTATCTGTTGATATTGTCTTTCAGTGAAGATATTACTAACAGTGCAGCACTTTCTCTGCATCTTTTTTCAGTTGCTCCTTTCGATTGCTCATTCAGTACAGGAGATTGAACTCAGATGTTGTTTTAGTTACTGTATGTTAAGTTTATTGAGCATCACTGAGGCAAAGGAAATGTATAAGCGTGCATGGTTGAAGAAGAGTAATAAATTCCATTTCCACCATTGATCAATTCAGTGGAAGAATGCTTTGGAAAGACAATTTTGCTCCAAACTGGAAGATGAGATGGATATTCAGCAACTGTGGCAGGGCTCTCACGCCTTCACAAAACCATGTGGCAGCTCAAGCGAAAGTGTGGCATCACTCCCGGTGAGGCTTGTTGCATTCTACGCTCGATTTGAAAAGTTTTTTTTTATTTTTTTATTTTTTTATTTTTATTTATTAGAAGTACATTACATTACAACCACATACATTAATACTCGTCATTTATATCATCTTACAATTAATGTACTCCCTTTATTTATTTTTTTACACTAGAGAAAGAAAAGATTGAAAGAGAGAAGAAAGTGAAGGAAAAAGTGCAAGTGTAGAAAAGTGTAGAAAATGTAACAACAAAAAAGGACGAAGACCCTATAAGAGCGAAATTAAGAACAAAAAGAAAAAGAGTTAAGAAATAGGCCCTAAGAAAAGAAAAGAGAAAGAGAAAAAAAGAGAAACAAATGTTTTTTTTTTTGAGCATCACGTAAATAGGACATACCAACTCTTCAACTATCATCCCCCCTTACCCGACCTCAATTTTTTTTTTTTTTTTAAAGTACTTTTGCACCCTATGTTTGTAATAATTCTATAAATGCAGACCACGTCAGGTGGAAGTGATCTGGTTTACCTGCTAGGAGGAGTCTTATCTCTTCAAGGTGTAATGTTTCAAACATATTTGAAATCCACATATTTATAGTTGGTATTGGAGCCTTCTTCCAAAATTTTAGAATTAGCTTTTTTCCAGTTATTAACCCATAATCCATTAATTTCTTTTGAAACACATTTAATTCTGGATCATCTTCCGTTATTCCGAAGATAATCCATTCTGCTTTGGGTATCAGTCTTGTTTTAAATAACTTTGTAAAGATTTCAAAAATTTCATTCCAAAATTTTTGAATTTTTGTACAGAAGACAAATGAGTGCGCTATAGTTGCTTCTTGGGATTGACATTTATCACAAATAGATGATACGTTTGGGAAAATTTTATGAATTTTAGTTTTCGAATAATATAATCTATGTAAAATTTTAAATTGTATTAAAGTGTGTCTTACATTAATCGAGCATTTATGCACTTTTAATAAGTATTCATTCCAACTTTCCTTTGAAATTTTAATAGCTAACTCTTGTTCCCAGTCTCTTCTGATACCCTCCGTAGATGGTATTTGTGCATTTAAGATAATATTGTACAAATATGATATTAAGTTTGCTGATTCCGCTTTTATCTGCATTGCCTCGTCCAGTACATCTGCTGGGTTATTATGATGATCTTTTATATATTTTTTCAAATAGTCGCATATTTGAAAGTATTTAAAATATTGATTATTTCCGAGTTTATATTTTATTTGTAATTGTTGAAATGAAAGTAATTTTCCAGTTTCATACAAGTCACCAAGCGTTTTAATTCCTAGTCTATCCCATTGTGTATAAGCTTTATCTATAATAGAAGGACTAAACGAAGGGTTATTGACTATAGGTAATAAAAGTGATAAGTTTCTTAATTTTAAATTTTGTTTTATTTGTTTCCAAATACGGATTGTACTATGAATAATTGGGTTCTTATTATAGTTTATGTTATTCAATTTCATTGGAGAGAGGAGGATCGCTCCAATGTTTCTAGAGGAGCAATCCTCTTTCTCCATTACAATCCAGTCTACTTGCTGGGCGGAGTTATCCATCAGTTGAATCATGTTTTTAATATTTACTGACCAATAATAATACATAAAATTAGGTAGTGCTAGACCCCCCAATACTTTAGATTTATTCAGATGGGTTTTTTGTATTCTATGTGATTTATAGTCCCATATAAAATTAGTGATATCTGAGTCGAGTTTTTAAAAAAACTTCTTAGGTAAGTATATAGGAATTGATTGAAATAGGTATAAAATTTGTGGTAAAAAGATCATTTTTATTGCGTTTATTCGGCCTATTAAAGACATCGGAAGCGTTTTCCAGAATTTAATTAATGTATTCAGTTTATTAAGTAGGGGGTCAAAATTTGCCCTGAGCATACCTTGATATGCTCTGGTAATTTCGATTCCCAAATATTTAAATTTTTCTGTAGCTATTTTAAAAGGGAATTTTAAAAGATGTGTTGAATCTTTCGGTTTTATTGACATAATTTCACTTTTATTCCAATTTATTCTATTTCCAGAAAAAGATCCGAAGTCTTCAATTAAATTTAATATATTTGGTATAGTGATTTGAGGTTTTGTAATATACAATAATATATCATCCGCGTATAAAGATATTTTATTATATGAGTCTTTAGTATTATATCCATGAATATCAGGGTGTATTCTAATTTTTTCTGCTAGCGGTTCAATAATGAGAGCAAACAGCTGTGGTGATAATGAGCATCCTTGTCTATTTCCCCTTGATAGTTGAAATTTCGAGGATAATATGTTATTAGTAAGTATTCTAGCTGTAGGTTTGTTATATAGTAACTTAATCCATAAAATAAAATTCTCTCCCAGTTGAAATTTTTGTAATACTTTATCCATATAATTCCATTCTACTTGATCAAATGCTTTTTCAGCATCCAGCGAAATAATTGATAATTCTTGATCTTCAGATTTGTGTGAGTGCATTATGTTGAGTAGACGTCTCATATTATTAGAAGAGTATCTCTTAGGGATAAACCCTGTCTGATCTGGGTTTATTAATTTACTAATGTATTTACTTAATCTTCTGGCTAATGTTTTCGCTAATATTTTTTGATCTGTGTTTAACAATGCTATAGCTCTATATGAGCCAGGTTCTTCTAAATCCTTATTTTTCTTAGGTATTAATGTAATCGTTGATTCCGCTAATGTATCAGGTAGTATTCGTTTTTTAAAAGCGTATTGGTACATTTTTTGTAATCTTGGTATTATTTTATCATAAAAGCTTTTATAAAATTCATTAGTAAATCCATCAGGGCCTGGTGTTTTTCCATTTTTTAGTGAGTTTATTGTATCTTCTAATTCCTTAATTGAGATTTGTGCACCCAGTTCCTCTTGTTCCTTCAGCTCTAACTTTGGAAGATTACAGGTATCCAAGAACTTTGTGATATTATTGGAATCAATTATCGTTTTAGATGTATACAAATTCTCGTAAAATTGCGCAAATCTTTTATTAATATCCTTCGGTGTTGTTAATAATTCCCCTTTATCTGATTTGATCTTTGGTATAGTATGTTCCTTTTCTCGTTTTTTTAGCTGGCGAGCCAAAAGTTTATGCGGTTTATCCCCAAATTCAAAGTGCTCTTGTTTTGTAATTTGAAAAAGTCTTATAAGTTTGGCAGATAATAATTTATTTAATTTAAATTTTAAAATTATTATTTTATTATGTTTATCTATTGATGGATCTTTAGCATTATCTATATCCATTTGTCTAATAAGTTCTTCTAACTGTCTTTGTTCATTCTTATTCTTTTTATTTTGAAAAGCTTGATATGAAATTATAATACCCCTAATGTATGCTTTAAAAGATTCCCAAAGTAAAGTAGGCGATATATCTGAAGTATCATTTGTTTGAAAAAAGACCTCCATTTGTTCTTTTAAATATATACTCGCTTGTGGATCTTTTAAAATTTGAGAGTTAAATCTCCAGAATGAATTATTCTTAGACAATCCTTCCAGTTTTAAAAAGAAAGTTAGTGGAGAATGATCTGAAATTGAATTTGTATGATATATTGCATTAGATGTTTGGGGAATTAATTTTGTATCCAGCAGAAAGTAGTCTATACGTTAGTATGTCTTATGTACCATTGAGTAAAACGAATATTCCCTGCCAGTTGGATTCACAATTCTCCAAACATCTGCTATATTAGTGTTATTTATGTAGGTATTGAGGAGTTCCCCAGTTTTCGATTTCATATTCCCTCTCTGTTTTTGACTTGATTTATCTAAGTACGGATCTAAAACACAGTTAAAGTCTCCGCCTATTATAACATTTTGATAGTTTGACTCTGCAATTATATTGAAGATTTTATTGAAAAAGTGGGGGTTATCAAAGTTAGGGGCATATATATTTACCAAAGTAAGTGGAGTGTCATGGATTTCTCCATTAACTATTAGGTATCTCCCTTCTATATCTGTTATAATATTCTTTGCTTTAAATGGTATACCTTTTCTTATGATAATTGACGTGCCTCTAGATTTTGAAGTGAATGAAGAGTGGTATGTTTGACCTATCCATTTCGCCCTCAGCCTAACTTGGTCCTGAGGTTTTAGGTGTGTTTCTTGTAGGAAGGTAATGTCAGAATTATACATTTTTAGCTGAGCTAATATCTTACCCCTTTTGATAGGTTCGTTAATACCTCTTATATTCCAACTACAAAATGAGATTCCTCCTAGGTTCTTTTGTGTGGTGTCATGCATTTTGAATAATTATAGTACCTTTGAATCTTGTGGTGCGTCCATATCCCAGGTCTTTAGGTATTGGGGGAGTTTTTGAATTATTAACTTTTGTTGGTATGTCCATATTATTCTTATCACTAAACACAAAACACAAACAAGTGATTTTATGTGATAAAAAAAAAACTAAAAAAGTGAGGCTACAGTGTCTATAGTCGGCACTGTAGCGAGTGTCCCACCTGTGGTGGGAAAAAACCTTATTTTGACTTCCATTGCGATGTTGCTCAACTCGCTCCGCTCTCTTAGTTAATCATAACATATTAAAATATTAAAACGAGGCCTCACATTCAGATATATAATACAATTTTACCCTGATATTTCCTTATAACATATATATATATCAGAGTTTAATTATTAAACCAATATTTTTGATTTCAATAAGAATCAGCTGTTGGTTGAAGGGGTTAACGAGACGTGCTCCTGGACATAAGCCAGGAGCTCGTTTCTCATCCCCTCCTCCCGCTTATAGACAAGGTTACAATTTATTAAAAATTCATATTAGTATGTTAGTTCATTATTTTTTATTTTTTTTTTGTTAGTATTCTAATCTAACCTGCATAACTTTTAAAGTTGTTAATAGGATAAGTTCTTACAATTGGTTATAACATTTTAATCAATAAGCAATTATTTTCTAATTCATATCCAGCTATAAAGTTGTTTACACGTTTTGAACAGAAAATGTCCTTGCTTCAACATTCCATAGATAACAATGTAACTATCCCCAGACAAAACATAGCTGAGAATTATTCGGATCTGCCAAAGCTCCCTTTTATTTCTGTTTTTCAACAATTGTTTGGGCATATTTGAAAGCGTCTTCAGGCTTAACAAATGAATTTTCAAGACCATTAAAAGAAATACGCATTTTCGCGGGATAAAAAACCCCAAATCTGACCCCTTCTCTCCCTCTTAAAAGATCTTTAACCTTATCAAATTTATTTCTTTTTTGCACAATTTCATGTGGGTAGTCCCTGAATATCTTAATAGTGTCTTTGTCCAGCCGTAATTGTACACCATATTTGATTTTAGTCATAACGTATTCCAGTTCTGCAGTATCTCGAAATTTCACTATAATATGTCGTGGATAAGCTTTTCCCGCATCAAATCTTTTTCCAAATCTTGGGACACGATGAGCCACTTCGATTTTCGGTTCCTTGGGAAGATTCAACAGTTGTTTCAACAAGCCCATGGCAAATTCACGTACCTGTTCCCCTTCTGCCCCCTCTGAAACACCAAGAATTCTCAAATTCTGGCGTCTAGAACGAGCTTCCAGGTCCAGGCATTTGAATGAGACTTTCTCTAATTGAGTCCCCATTTGTAGTGATGCTTGTTCGTTTTCTCGCCTCATTTGCTCATGTTCTTGCCTCAATTTCGCCATGTCTTCAACCAGTCGAGCCGTATTTTTCTCCATTTCCGTAATTGTCTGCATACTTGCAGCTACTGTTTCAAGTACAGCCGTGAACTTATCCGTAGTAATTACATCCATCTTATCCATTTTCTCTGATAGTCCATCTTTCACCTCATCAATTCGTTTATTCATAATGTCCAGTAAATCCGTCATATTCTTCTGGTTACCAGCATTTAAATCCTTCATCATCTCCTCCATTCCTTCCATCATTTTTACCGAATTTTCCTTCATTTCCTTCTTATCTTCCACCCTATTATCCGAGATCTCATCTTTCAAATTTTTCATTGATTTCTTCAAGTCATCAAAGTCTTTCTTAGACATTTCTGCAGCCACTTCAGAGACTTCAGAGGTAACTTCTGTTTCGAACTTTTTCGACAGCTTATTCACAGCTCTCTGAGGGCTCACAGCTGGAGTCAATTTACTCATTTAAAGGGCTTCAAACCACCGTTTAAAACATCGTGTTTAACGATGACGTCATCAGCGCGGTAACCAGAAGCTCCGGTAAGGTTTTTAAAAACAATCCCGATTTTCGGACCCGTTTTACACGATAAATCGTGAAGTTTTTCGGGAGAGGAGCTGGGTGCACGTCTGTTAGTCTAATATGACGCCACCGGAAGTCTCGATTTGAAAAGTTGAACACGGATGTGTCTTCTCGAGCACCCAGAGCTTCCGATGGCATTGTATTTTCAGTCACCAAGGCCGGCGTCAGAAGATGCATCACGAGGGTGAACCAAGTAACTAAGCCAACCAACTCGCAGGAGATTTTGCGGACATCTTGAATCTGTCATTATTAAGGTCTGAGGTTCCTATCTGCTTCAAAGGGCTTCAATAATACTCGGGCCCAAGAAGAGTACCGTGACAAGCAGAGTACAGAGTGCGACACAGTGGCGCAGTGGTAGACATGTTGCCTTACAGCGCCATACACCCGGATTAGATCCTGTCTACATTTAGTGTCTGTCTGGTGATTGAATGTTCTCCCTGTGACCATGTGTGTTTCTTCCCACATTCCAAAGACCTGCCGATTCGTACATGAATTGTCTTCTATAAATTGTCCCTGGCATGTGGGGTAGAACTAGTGTACAGATTATGGCTGGGTACGGACTAAATTAAAACTAAACTAAATTAAACTCGTCTAAGCTAAACTGAACTAAACATGTCTCAATGACCACCAAACTGTGGCACTCGTGCTCGTGATGAAGAAGTGCTTTGAGAGGTTGGTTTTGGTGCATATCAACACCTACCTTGGCAAAGACCTGAACCCACTACAATTACCTCCCAACACGATTGACCAATGCCGCTGAAATCTCACTGGCGCTACCTTCTGCAATGACGATGGAGAGTCAACTCTTTCAAGTTACTGGGCATGCATATCTCTGAAGATCTGTCCTGGGCCCAGTATATTGATGTAATCTTCAACAATGTCCATCAATATCTCTTCTTTCTTCAAAGATTGAGGAGATTCGGTATGTCTATGAATATTCTGATGTAGATTCTGGGTTGATGTATTAGCCATTATCTTGATGAATGACTGGCAGAAACAACTGAAAGACCTGCGTGCTGACTTCTTCTGCTGGTTCATGTTTTCATGTTCTCATGGGTTGAAGACGAGGTGCAATTACTTATCATGCTGCTGCAAGTAAGAATTTCATTGTTCATTTGATAATTAAACACTTAACTTTTCATAGTTCATAAATTCAGAAGTCATAGGAGCAGAAGTAGGCCATTTGGCCCATCGAGTCTACTCTGCCATTGTATCATGGCTGATCTATCTTTCCCTCTCAAACCCATTCTCCTGTCTTCTCCCCATAACCATGATACCCTTACCCATTGAAGGTCTGGGGGGCAATTGCATCTTTGATGAATAACTTGTCATGAAGATGATTTGGTTACAATTAGGAGGTGCTGAATCCGGGCTGTATTTCCAGATATTTGGTGGGAGCGAATGTTAATCCCCCAACAGAGTGATGATGGGAGGCCTGTCAGATTCTGGTGGATACACATTTTCACACAGACTGGAGCAGGAAGGCAGATAATTGATACCACATTTATCTCCAGCTTTAGTAGTTTCAAACCATGGGATGCACTTACTTGTGGGCTGAACTGCCCAATGTAAGTTTTAGTTTCACCCATACAGTAAATAGCTGTCAAATGGAGTTTATCTGTGTTTGGGTTAATTTAAATGCTGTTGTCCAATTTCTGCTGCAAAGAGAATTGGTTGACTTGGAGTGGCTCTTGGTCCTTGCTACCTGCTGCCATCTCACTTTGGGCTGGTAGAACAGCTACAGCAGCTGTCCCGTCCAGGACAGGTTTAAAATGCCTTCAGTTCCCACTGGATGAGCTCACATGTTGGGTACCATTTTCAGTCGAGCCTCGACCCCACTATCCCAACCCTAATGATTACTGATGGTTTTGGAGGGAAATGGCCATTCCCCAGTCAACAGGGTGAAGGTCCCTTTGTGATCTCATTCAATGCAAAGAAGCAAAGTTTAGCAGAAATGCGTGACTCCATGTAAACCATTGCTGGGCAGTCGTTAACTTAGTTTGTCTGCGGGAGACAGCAGTCTGACAGTATTCACTGGAAAGAGATGAGATCTAATTGCATGTTGCAAATGAATTGTGGAGGTTGGAACAAGTGACAATATGCTGTGAAATTCCATACCTGTTGTTGAAGTTGTAGTTGTTTCAGGTGCTGGAGAAGACACCGTTGTAGGTAGGAATGTGAAAACACGAGAAAGAGTAGGTGAATGGAAAATGACTGAACAGGTTACATGGACAAAAGCATTTCTTTCAATCTGATTTCGCTGATTGTCTTTGATTGATTTTCAGACAATTTAAATCCACAACAGTTGTGATTCACACTCTTGTTGTATCTGTATTAAGGAAGATAGGAATTGGTGTGAAAGATGATGCTTTGGCTGTGGGAGGAGGGTTCTGGTTTTGCAGCGAGGACACTCCCTTTACTCCAGTGAGGTAGAGTGTGTGTGATCAGGGGGAATGGACAGGCATTTGTGAATAGTGAAACTACAGATGGCCTGATGAAATTGTTTATTCACTGTCTAGATTGAATGTGTCTGATGTTACTGAACGCATCCCTCTATCTTAACTGAGAGGAAAGAAGTATGATAGCCAAAATACTGTGGTACAAGTTAGGTTAGGACAGATGTTGGAACTTAATTAGTGGAATGAGATGGGGAGAGAATGATGGGCAGCTCAGCCACGTGGGGGACAGATAGAGGGAGTGGTGATAGGAATGATGAACAAAAGCAGAAGAAAAATGGATGGACAGGTGAGTGTTTGTGGGAGAAGAAGAAAGGGTGTGTGCATTACCTGAATTCAATATTCATTACATTGGGTTGTTAGGTACCGAGGTGGAATATGAGATGTAGTTCTTCCAAACAATGACACTGACTTTTGTGATCCAAAGGGAGATAGCTGAATGGATAGCAAATTGGTTTCATGGAAAGAAGTAGAGGGTGAAGGAGAAAGGTTGCTTTTCGGGCTGGAGGCCTGTGACTAGTGGTGTGCCTAGTGGTATTGTAGATAGTGAAGATGGTTGTCAAATAATGCAGGAGGATCTTGATTGAATGAGCCGGTTGGTGGAGAAATGTTTCATGAGATTTATAATTGAATACAGAGAAATGTGAGGTGTTGCATTTTGGAACGTCTAACAAGGGCAGGAGGAATGCACTGAATTGTAGACCAGAGGGGTCTAGGAGTGAAGGTACATAGCTCCTTGAATGTGGCATCACAGGTAGATATGGGGGCCAAAAAGGGTTTCGGCAAATTGGCCTTCATCAATCAGGGTGTTGAGTACAGAAGTTGGGAGGTCATGTTACAGTTATATAAGACATTGGTGAGGCTACTTTTGGCGTATTATTCAGTTTTGGTCACTCTGTTATAGGGAAAATGTTGTAAAGCTGGAAGGTGTGCAGAAAGAAGTACGACAATGTTGCTTGGACTCGAGGGCCTGAGCTATAGGGAGAGGTTGAGCAGGTTAGGACTTTATTCCTTGGAGCGCAGGAGGATAAGGGGTGATCTATAGATCCTGTATGTAAACAGCATTTTACATTATATCTCCACAGCAGGATAATCCGTTTACATGTGGACATCTAAAGAACACAATTTTAAAATATTAATCTCTGTCCCATATCATTCTCACAGTCATAGAGCAAAAAATGGTTCCCTCAGCACAACGTGCTCATGAAGACCTGACTGCCCCATCTACACTAGTCCCGTCTGCCCGCGTTTCCTATGTCCCTCAAAACTTCTTCTGCACTTATTCCTGTCTGAATGTCTTTTCAATGTAGCTGTAGTTTGTGCTTTAATGCTCTGCTTTAATTCTGGCAGCTCATTCCATATCCACACAACCCGCTATGTGAAAAAATTTGCCTCACAGGTTCCTCTTAAATCTTTCTCCACCCATCTTAAACCATGTGTTGTGGTTCTTGATACCCATACACAGGATAAAAGACTCGTGTATGGGTGATCATTGTCAGCATGGACTCTATGGGCCTAAGGGCCTGCTTCCATACTGTATCTTTAAAACTAAATCTAAAAACTCTGTGCATCTTCTCTATCTTTTCCCCTCATGAACTTATAGTCCTCAATAAGATCACTCCACATCCCCCAGTGTTGCAAGGAATAAAGTCCGAGCCTGCCCCACCACTCCCCAAAGCTCAGGCTATAAAGTCCTGGCAGCATTCTCTCGTAAATCTTCTCTGCACTCTTTCCAGCTGAACAAAATCTTTCCAAGCCATGTAGCCATCTCAATTTCTCCTCATATTAACAGGCACTCCAGTTATGTTAGCATTCTGGTCAAACTTCACTTCACTCAGTAAATCAGATCTGTTTCTGAGCAAGACACAAAATTAGACAGAATGCCCCCAAGTTTGGAGTCAGGACCCTCTCTAACCTTTGTATGAAAATGGTTTGGGATCATCTTTGAACAAACAGTAACCTGCCCTCTACCATCTAAAGAAAGAACTCTGTGTGAAGCAATGGATAACATCTATTACTGACCAACTGAATCTGATTGCCAGTTAAATATTTCTTGTTATTTGTGCAAAGTAAAATTGATCAAAACTTACTTCCAGAGGTGCCACCAACAACAAATTCTGAAAGATGAATGGGAATAGAAAAAGAGAATAAAACTATTGGTATATATTAATTATTTATGGGATGAGCCATTCTGGCGAGACCAGCATTTATTGCCCATCCTGAGCTTCCTTGAGGAGCAGATGTGGACCCAGCATCTTGACCGGCTGCACTTCATCTATTGTACTATAAGAAGCACTTGTTCAATGTGTCCCACAGCTCCTGACATGATGTGCTGGAGTTTCCAAGCTTCGACCTTATCCATTGGATGCGGGATCACTTGGCCCCATCTCTTGTCAGCTGAAGGGTCTCGACCCGAATCATCACCCATTTCTTCTCTCCAGAGATACTGCTGGTCCCGCTGAGTTGCTCCAGCACTCTGTGTCTATCTTCGGTGTGAGACTGAACCATGGGTTTACAGACCGGTGAATATGATTTTGCTGTTGCATATGCTCCACATTACTTCACAGAGGCCCCGTGGAGCTGTCTTGTTTCTGAATCAAATCTATTAATTTGGGATTTCACAAGACAGATCCCTGCCACCGTTTCTTGAGCAGAGATCGACGGGCATCAAATGCTGGCCTTACCAGTGGAGCCAGATCAGAGAAAGGAAGAAGCAAGTTATGAGATTAACTCTAACGCAATAGTTGCTGCAGATGCTGCTGTTTAAGATACAATTGAATTGGGTTGTGAAGAATTCAAAATCAGCAGCAATACTTTAAGATTGATGTTCCTGGGATAATGTGAGCAGAGTGTTGAGGAGATGGGGCTATGATCATACCTGTAGTTGATGATGATGTTGTTGACTCTGGAAGGGATACAATTGAAGATGTGAGTGCAGGTATTATAGAATAAATCTGATTGCACTGAAATCAAATAACTATTTGTCAAGTCGTCATTCTAATGTCCATACCTGTGGTCGATGACAATGTTGTTGGTTCTGGAGAGAAAACAGATCAAGATGTAATTTTGCAACTATGCTATCAGTAGAGAGTGGAGAAGAGTATGCCATAGTGTGGAATTGGAGGGGATACTGAGGGGCTGAACGGTGTGTGGTGAAAGATTATGGAGTAAGTGTGGAAGATTAGGACAATTGTTTCGCATCATGTGATAAGAACTAGGTATTGTTTTTCCAAAGGTTTGCGTGAAGCAGCTATATACAGCAATGTGAAAAACTGAATGAGGCAGATGAAGATGGTGGGGCAGGAATTGATCTCGTAATATGGACTTGTTTTTATGTTACTGGAGTAAACAAAGGGACATAATTCAATTAACCCACAGTGATCTTGTTCTGTCAATATCAAATTTATATAGTCAACCTGTTTTTCACAAGATATTTCCATTTACGAGGTATAGTTTCATGTCAAGAGGACCCAGAATGAAAATTGCCATCCAGCTGGTCTATGTTTCAATGGATAATGCCAGGTTGA
This sequence comes from Malacoraja senta, assembly GCA_038087875.1. Classification (NCBI taxonomy): domain Eukaryota; kingdom Metazoa; phylum Chordata; class Chondrichthyes; order Rajiformes; family Rajidae; genus Malacoraja; species Malacoraja senta. The sequence goes on along the minus strand of CM075979.1, from coordinate 41,311,105 downwards.
CAAAAGTGCTGGAGAAACTCAGCGGGTGCAGCAGCATCTATGGAGCGAAGGAAATAGGCAACGTTTCAGGCCGAAACCCTTCTTCAGTCTGAAATAAAGCGTCGCAGTGGCTTTGTAGAAGATTAGTCTGTTGGTCCGTGTACATGAATCATAACAAACTGCTGTGGCCCAGTTGATACCATACCTGTGGTTGAAGTCGGAGTTGTTGTCGATGCTGGAAATGAGACAATTGACCATGTCAGTGTGGAGTTTCAAATTTCATCTCAATCCTGTCCACCCGTCTATCTTTTCTCATGGTTGCAAATAAACATTAAATTATTGGTGCAGAAGGTTTTATGATTATGAAATATGTCCACGCTGCTGGTTTTAATTAATTTCCGTCCTTAAGTGTCCATGTTCATGAGTGGGATATTTGGGAATTGAACGGTGCATAGACTTGTGAGGATCATGCAAATCACAAATTTGTATTGCTAACTTATTACCTGTTGAAGTTGAAGTAGTTGTCTGAAATGTTGATGCTGTAAATAACGATTTTTTGTTTTAGTTCCCTTTTTAATTGCACCGTCGATCATTGCGAGAGATGTTTGGAGTAAAATAAACCCGTGACAAAGGCAACACAAGCAGAGATTCCACACCATTCAATGCACGTCTTGGAATGGGAGGTGAAAGGAACATGGTACTTCACACTGGAATGGAGGTCTGAAATAAAGCGTCGCAGTGGCTTTGTAGAAGATCAGTCTGTTGGTCCGTGTACATGAATGATAACAACCTGCTGTGGCCCAGTTGATACCATACCTGTTGTTGAAGTCGGAGTTGTTGTCGATGCTGGAAATGAGAAAATTGACCATATCAGTGTGTAGTGTAAATTTTCATCTCAATCTTGTCCATCTGTCTACCGTTCTATCTTTCCTCATGGTTGCTACACCTACGTAACATTGCAATAGATTGCACAATTTTGGTCCTCCATTTAATCTTGAACATGATAACAAAAGATCAGAATTATATCGAGATAATTGTTGAATGCGCCTTTCTTTTCCAAGATCACTTTCCCACTGCTTCCCCACCATCTGCATCGCTCTGTCCACGTACTTAAATTTGAGATGAATATGAATATTTCAGAAAATCATTGGTATATTTATATTCAAATAGGTATCAACAGAACATTGATAGTTTTTTGTAAAGTCGATTTATATTCAAGAAACATTTTTGTGCTCCTGCTTACAGACATTAGGGACCATGAAAACACTGTTGATGCAAAGTTCTTGTTTACTACCTCGTCTTCATCCTCTGACTACGAGCAAAAATCCCCTTCTTTATCCATGATGAGTCCTACTGTTTCCCTTGTTACCCTATTGATTTTCATGGATGTATACAAAGCCGTGGAAATTTTTTTCCCCAATTGCCAGCGTGATTTATTTCCTCAAAGTACTTGTCTGATTTCTTCTTTCTAATCCTTACATAGAGTTCAATTTTCTTTTGAACTGTTCCCTTCCATTGCCATCCTTATCCTTCCTCCTTATTGAAACATGCTGGTCTTAAACACTGATCAACTTGCCAGTATGAGTCTCCCATCGGTCAGACAATGACAACAGCTCCCACTTTACTCTCCCTAGCTCCTGCTAAATGTTGCTGTAATCTACAATTCCCGCAATTTAGTACCTTCCCGCAAGGTCCAGACTTATCGCTCTTCACAACAATCTTAAAACTTATCCGGCATCTGTAGTTCCATGTGTCCACATCAAAACTTATGGAGTTGTGATCACTGATCCCAAAATACTCTACGGCTGTTACACCTATCACCTGTCTAGGCTAATTTCAGGGTCTAATATGCTCCTCTAGAAACATAGAAAAAATAGGTGCAGGAGGAGGCCATTCGGCCCTTCGAGCCAGCACCGCCATTCATTGTGATCATGGCTGATCGTCCCCAATCAATAACCCGTGCCTGCCTTCTCCCCATATCCCTTGATTCCACTAGCCCCTAGAACTCTCTCTAACTCTCTCTTAAATCCATCCAGTGATTTGGCCTCCACTGCCCTCTGTGGCAGGGAATTCCACAAATTCACAACTCTGGGTGAAAAAGTTTTTTCTTATTTTACAGACCTGTCCACGGACGGGCTTTTTAAAGTTCCCGCATCTGACCTGACCTGAAGTTCACTTGATGCAACCAATCAACGGTTTTGCTGATCTACATTTCAATTCCTCTCTTCCCTGCACTTCAATGTGCATATCAAAATGCCTCTTAAACGGCACTATAGTGTATGCCTCCACCACTACTCCTGGCAATGTGTTCCGACTTCCAGCCCCCACTATCTGCGTTAATAAATTTGCCCTGGACATCTTCATTAAACTCCCCCTCACACCTGATAGCTGTGCCCTCTCATGTTGGACATTTCCACCCTGAGGAAGAGGTTGTGACTGTCGACTTCCATGATAATCTTAATGTCTCATTTGTGTAGATCTCAATGTTTATTTCAGTTACATTATGACACAGAGCAGAATTTTTGCCACTCATTTCATAATTTCCTAAGTTTACAACATCCTCTGAAAGGTTAAGATAAAATGTCTAATTATATAAAGGTTTTGACTGAAAGTATTAAAGAACTTTCCACCACTGCATCAAAAGTAACAAGTTAACATCCTGGGAATAGTTGTTCCCAAGTTAATGCAAAGTGTAATTGTTAATGTGTTGTTCATCACTTACTTGTTGAAGTTGTGGTCGATGTTGGTGCTGGAAGGAAGACATTAGTTTGTGTGAATAGGCGCAGTGCAATATCATTCCATTTTCCCTCAGTTCATAGAACCAGTTCTCAGGATATTGAATTGGAAACTTCATGCCATTATTGTAAAATCTTTCCCTGCTATAGGAAAGATGTGTTAAGCTGGAAACGGTGCTGAGAAGATTAACGTGGATGGTGCCGGGACCTGTGGGCCTGAGCTATAGTGAGAGGTTAGGCAGGCCAGGACCATAATTCTTGGAGCAAAGAAGAATAGGGGTGATCTGATCAAGGTGTAAAAGATGATGAGGGGATAGGTAGAGGAAATGCACAGACTCTTTTCCCCAGAATAGGGGGATCAATAACCAGAGGACATAGGTTTAAGGTGAGAAGGGAAAGATTTATTACAAATCTGAGGCGCAACATTTTCTCACAATGGGTGGTGGGTAAATGTGGGGTCGTGCACTTCGGGATATAACAGGAAATCAAGAAGGGTCACAATGTGAAACGTCCACAGTCCAATTCCCTCCTCGGATCTTGTCTGAGCTGCTGAATTCCTCCAGAAGATCGTTGTGGCTAAAGGCAGATGGTAAGTTACTACGAGAATATTTGATCAGACCCAGGCCGTCTGATTGTAGTTATAGAGGAGCATGGTGAGAACACATCTGGCTATAAAAGCTCAGTCAATGCGTTCATTCAAAGCAGTGATAGATAGATGTTTGGACATAGTTGGAAATAAAATGAAATGGCGATAGTGCTAAAAAATGAATCTGGGCAGCATTCCAGAGTTACATGGGTGGATGCTGTTATATTTGATAAGAATAGACATACAAAGGATTGCTTATCCCATGATCAAAGGCAATAACCTCTGTTAGTTGCCTGAAAATGGTATGGATTTAACATGAGGTAGAGGAGATTTTACCTGGTCATGATCACACCCTGACACCCATTCAATGATCACTTCCAACTGGTTCTGTTTCCATTCAGGTCCTTATTAATCTGAATGGGAATCACATGATCACTATGGCTTCATTACCTTCTGGCGTTGATGTTTGATGATAATATCCATGGGTTGTCATTTTGGCTGGAATAGAAATAAGGAGAAGTTGGAGGAAAAACGAGTGAAATCTGGATTTCTAACCACGTGGAAATGCCGAAGCTGAAGGCTTTAGGAACTGGGTCCATCATACCCACTGAGAGTTTTTTTTAAATTCAAGAGTCAAGAATGTTTTATTGTCATATGTCCTGAAACGAAATAATGAAATCCTTACTTGCGAATGTTAATCCCACAACAGAGTGATGATGGGAGTCCTGTCAGATTCTCGTGAATACACATTTTCACACAGACTGGAGCAGGAAGGCAGATAATTGATATCACATTTATCTCCAGCAATAGTAGTTTCAAACGATAGGATGCACTTACTTGTGGGCTGACCTGCCCAATGTAAGTTTTAGTTTCACCCATATAGTAAATAGCTGTCAAATGAAGTTTATTTGTGTTTGGGTTAATATTAATGCTGCTTGTCCAATTTCTGCTGCAAAGAGAATTGGTTGACGGAGTGGCTCTTGGTCCTTGCTACCTGCTGCCATCTCACTTTGGGCTGGTAGGACACCTGCAGCAGCTGTCCCATCCAGGCCAGGTTTAAAATGCCTTCAGTTCCCACTGGATGAGCTCACATGTTGGGTACCATTTTCAGTCGAGCCTCGACCCCACTATTCCAACCCTAATGATTACTGAAGGTTTTGGAGGGAAATGGCCACTCCACAATCAACAGGGTGAAAGGGTCCTTACGTGGTCTCATTCACTGCAAAGAAGCAAAGTTTAGCAGAAATGCGTGACTCCATGTAAACAATTGCTGGGCAGTCGTTAACTTAGTTTGTCTGCGGGAGACAGCAGTCTGACAGTATTCACTGGAAAGAGATGAGATCTAATTGCATGTTGCAAATGAATTGTAGAGGTTGGAACAAGTGACAATATGCTGTGAAAATCCATACCTGTTGTTGAAGTTGTAGTTGTTTCAGGTGCTGGAGAAGACACCGTTGTAGGTAGGAATGTGAAAACACGAGAAAGAGTTGGTGAATGGAAAATGACTGAACAGGTTACATGGACAAAAGCATTTCTTTCAATCTGATTTTGGTGATTGTCTTTGGTTGATTTTCAGACAATTTCAATCCACAACAGTTGTAATTCACACCCTGGTTGTAACTGTATTAAGGAAGATAGGAATTGATGTGAAAGATATTGCTTTGGCTGTGGGAGGAGGGTTCTGGTTTTGCAGCGAGGACACTCCCTTTACTCCAGTGAGGTAGAGTGTGTGTGATCAGGGGGAATGGACAGGCATTTGATGAATAGTGAAACTACAGATGGCCTGATGAAATTGTTTATTCACTGTCTAGATTGAATGTGTCTGATGTTACTGAACGCATCCCTCTATCTTAACTGAGAGGAAAGAAGTATGATAGCCAAAATACTGCTGTACAAGTTAGGGTAGGACAGATGTTGGAACTTAATTAGTGGAGTGAGATGGAGAGAGAATGATGGGCAGCTCAGCCACGTGGGGGACAGATAGAGGGAGTGGTGATAGGAATGATGAACAAAAGCAGAAGAAAAATGGATGGACAGGTGAGTGTTTGTGGGAGAAGAAGAAAGGGCGTGTGGGTTACCTGAATTCAATATTCATTACGTTGGGTTGTTAGTTACCGAGGTGGAATATGAGATGAAGTTCTTCCAAACAATGACACTGACTTTTGTGATCCAAGGGGAGATAGCTGAATGGATAGCAAGTTGGCTTCATGGAAAGAAGTAGAGGGTGAAGGAGGAAGGTTGCTTTTGGGGCTGGAGGCCTGTGACTAGTGGTGTGCCTCGAGTTTCGGTGCTGGGCCCATTGCTGTTAGTCATCCATAAGAAATGATATAGATGAGCATAAAGCATGACTATCACGTTTGCAGATGACACTAAAGTGGGTGGTATTGTAGATAGTGAAGATGGTTGTCAAATAATACAGTAGGATCTTGATTGAATGAGCCGGTTGGTGGGGAAATGTTTCATGGGATTTATAATTGAATACAGAGAAATGTGAGGTGTTGCATTTTGGAAAGTCTAACAAGGGCAGGAGGAATGCACTGAATTGTAGACCAGAGGGATCTAGGAGTGAAGGTACGTAGCTCCTTGAATGTGGCGTCACAGGTAGATTTTGGGGGCCAAAAAGGCTTTCTGCAAATTGGCCTTCATCAATCAGGGTGTTGAGTACAGAAGTTGGGAGGTCATGTTACAGTTATATAAGACATTGGTGAGGCTACTTTTGGAGTATTATTCAGTTTTGGTCACTCTTTATAAGGAAAATGTTGTAAAGCTGGAATGTGTGCAGAAAGAAGTACGATGATGTTGCTTGGACTCGAGGGCCTGAGCTATAGGAGAGGTTGAGCAGGTTAGGACTTTATTCCATAGGAGGATAAGGGGTGATCTATAGATCCTGTTTGTAAACAGCATTTTACATTATATCTCCACAGCAGGATAATCCGTTTACATGTGGACATCTAAAGAACACAATTTTAAAATATTAATCTCTGTCCCATATCATTCACACAGAGTCATAGAGCAAAAAATGGTTCCCTCAGCACAACGTGCTCATGAAGACCTGACTGCCCCATCTACACTAGTCCCGTCTTCCCCCGTTTCCTATGTCCCTCAAAACTTCTTCTGTACTTATTCCTGTCTGAATGTCTTTTCAATGTAGGTGTAGTTTGTGGTTTAATTCTCTGCTTTAATTCTGGCAGCTCATTCCATATCCACACCAACCGTTATGTGACAAAATTTGCTTCACAGGTTCCTCTTAAATCTTTCTCCACCCATCTTAAACCATGTGTTGTGGTTCTTGATACCCATACACAGGATAAAAGACTTGTGTATGGGTGATCGTTGTCAGCATGGACTCGATGGGCCAAAGGGCCTACTTCCATACTGTATCTTTAAAACTAAATCTAAAAACTCTGTGCATCTTCACTATCTTTTCCCCTCATGAACATAGTCCTCAATAAGATCACTCCACATCCCCCAGTGTTGCAAGGAATAAAGTCGGAGCCTGCCCAACCACTCCCCAAAGCTCAGGCTATCAAGTCCTGGCAACATCCTCTCGTAAATCTTCTCTGCACTCTTTCCAGCTGAACAACATCTTTCCAAGCCATGTAGCCATCTCAATCTCTCCTCATATTAACAGGCACTCCAGTTATGTTAGCATTCTGGTCAAACTTCACTTCACTCAGTAAATCAGATCTGTTTCTGAGCAAGACACAAAATTAGACAGAATGCCCCCATGTTTGGAGTCAGGACCCTCTCTAACCTTTGTAAGAAAATGGTTTGGGATCATCTTTGAACAAACAGCAACCTGCCCTCTACCATCTAAAGAAAGAACTCTGTGTGAAGCAATGGATAACATCTATTACTGACCAGCTGAATCTGATTGCCAGTTAAATATTTCTTGTTATTTGTGCAAAGTAAAATTGATCAAAACTTACTTCCGGGGGTGCCACCGACAACAAATTCTGGAAGATGAATGGGAATAGAAAAAGAGAATAAAACTATAGGTATATATTAATTATTTATGGGATGAGCCATTCTGGCGAGACCAGCATTTATCGCCCATCCTGAGCTCCATTGAGGAGCAGATGTGGACCCAGCATCTTGCCCGGCTGCACTTCATTTATATTACTATAAGAAGCACTTGTTCAATGTGTCCCATAGTTCCCGACAAGATGTGCTGGGGTTTCCAAGCTTCGACCTTATCCATTGGATGTGGGATCACTTGGCCCCATCTCTTGTCAGCTGAAGGGTCTCGACCCGAAACATCACCCATTTCTTCTCTCCAAAGATACTGCTGGTCCCGCACTCCGTGTCTATCTTCGGTGTGAGACTGAATCATGGGTTTACAGACTGGGAATATGATTTTGCTGTTGCATGTGCTCCACATTACTTCACAGAGGCCCCATGGAGCTGTCTTGTTTCTGAATCAAATCTATTAATTTGGGATATCACAAGACAGATCCCTGTCACCGTTTCTTGAGCAGAGATGGACGGGCATCAAATGCTGGCCTTACCAGTGGAGCCAGATCAGAGAAAGTACGAAGCAAGTTTTGAGGAGATGGGGCTATGATCATACCTGTAGTTGATGATGATGTTGTTGACTCTGGAAGGGATACAATTGAAGATGTGAGTGCAGGGATTGTAGAATAAATCTGATTACACTGAAATCAAATAACTATTTGGCAAGTCATCATTCTAATGTCCTTACCTGTGGTCGATGACAATGTTGTTGGCTCTGGAGAGAAAACAGATCAAGATGTAATTTTGGAACTATGCTCTCAGTAGAGAGTGGAGAATAGTATGCCATAGTATGCATTTGGAGGGAATACTGAGGGGTGGGACGGGGGGTGTTGAAATATTATGGATTCATTAGGTATTATGATTATAAATGTGTCCACACTGCTGGTTTAATAGTAAGATTAAACGAGAACTTACCAAGTTTGAAGTTTGATCTTTATTTTATGAGGAGTAACGTTGAGGGATTACGTGAAGAAGCCTCGTCCAGCTGCACACGCGTCAATCTTTCAAAGCAGCGGAGTGACAATCACAGACGGTAATTACTGAAGTATGATAGTAAGATGCATAAAGACTTAGAACTACCAGCCTGATCCTTTTATGAGGGTGGGAGCGGAGGGCACGTAATCCCTCAACGTTACTCCTCATAAAATAAAGATCAAACTTCAAACTTGGTAAGTTCTCGTTTAATCTTACTATTTTACTTCGGAGTCACGTGAGTGACTACGTGAAGATTTCAAAGCTCTGTGATTTCACACCGTGGATTCAAATCCAGGTGTTCACTGCATCGATTGACTCTATTTGAGTAAGCACAATCAACAATGCATAACCACAACATTTGAATGTAATCAGTTAATGGTTTTATTTATTTTAATAAAAATAACACATATTAGGCCCATTTATAATGGGGGATTTAATACTGTATCCAGCACGGCATCACCAAACCCTCTGAGATCTTTAATCTCCTTGTGGTAATACTTGTGAAACATCTGTTCACTTGCCCATCCTGCGGCCGCGAGAATAAGGTCTATTGGCACGCTGAATCCTTGGCCGCTGATGTTGATGCCGCCCTCGTGGAATGAGATTTAAATTTATCAGTATCAATACCTGAATATCTCAACACCTGTTTCAACCATCGTGAAATTGTTTGTGTTGATACTTTCTTATGAGGCTTTTTATGACTAATAAAAAATGCCAATTCGGCGCCTCTTAAAACTTTTGTTGTTTCTATGTAACATTTCACATATGTTACTACACACAGTCGTGAATCTGTAGGATATGCTAAAAATTCCAACTTGCATCCTGTGGACCCAGGTCTACTTTGCTTCAGTAAATCATAGACATAGAATGTCACGGCATTTTGCCCTACTTTCATTCTATCAATTCTGAGTTTCTGTAATGTTTAAACTCTCAGCGTTGAAACTAATGCCATGAGCATAACCAATTTCATGGTAATTTTGGATAATGACAGGGTTTCAACTGGATTCCAACTCCTTAGGAACATCAGTACATCTTTTACATTCCAAATTTCTGTATACCTGGGTCTGGGAGGATTAGAGTTGAAAATTCCTTTCATAAACCTACAGACCCAAGGATGTGCTCCAATTGGAGTTTGTTCTGATTCACTGCTTAAATATGCAGAAAGTACACTTTGTGCAGTATTAATTGCACTATAACTTAATTTCAATTCATAGTGTAGAGTTGAAAGAAACTCTATTACATCTGAAATTTCTACTGTGTTATATGCAATATTCTTTCCTGAACAAAACACCTCCCATTTCTTTATATAGGAAATGTACTGCTTCTGGGTACTATTCCTCCAGGCTGCTGTCATAACATCTGTCTGTCTGATAATCCTTTTCCAAGATGTGCCTTCTTAGAATCTGCAAATCAACAAACCAATACGATTATGTAAAGGATGTGATTCATTAGTCACAGGGTGTACAAGCAGTTTAATCTGCTTTGGAATAACCATAAGGGTTTTTTTGATCATTTTTAACACCAGTGGGTACCATACCTGTGTAGGCCAATCTTTGTACTACCAAAATCCCTGAGGCTGAATCTTGATTAATTTTCTGTATGCATTTGTGGATTAAACAAAATGGTGGAAAAGCATACAGAAACATACCACCCCAATGTAGCGAGAAAGCATCCACCACTACTGCTCCAGGATCAGGTTCCCATGACACATACTTAGTCAACTGGTGGTTCAATCTTGATGCAACCAGATCAATTTCTGGCATTCCAAATTGTGTGATAATTTGTGTGAACATTTTCCGATTTAACATCCATTCCGTATTATCATTAAATTTACGTGATCTTTTGTCTGCAATTGTATTAATTTTTACCTGGTAAATTTATTGCTGACAGCCAAATTTTTCTGGCAATACGCCAGGTCCAAATTTCATTTGCCAATTTATCACATGATTCTGATTTTATACCACCCATGTGATTTATGTATGCTACAGCTGTAGTATTGTCAACCTGTACCTGAACATGCACATTTCCCATATCAGTGCAATAAGCTCTAAGGCCGTAAAATGCGCCTAATAGCTCTAGATAATTGATTCCCAGATTATCCAGCAAAGGTACTTCATTCACATTCCACCTACCTCCACAGCTGGAAATCATGTTAGTAGCGCCCAACTCAGCACACTTACATCAGTCTGTAGAGTGACGGAAGGTGTTTCTACCAGAACTTTTCTGGAAGCATTAGAAACATTGTTAATCCACCATTCTATTTCTGTAATGGATTGAAGTGTTAATTTCATGGGCCTATCAAAATGCCCTCTATTCATTTTTAACGCTTGTACCTTAGCTCTCTGTAAACATTGATAATGCAATGGTCCAAACGTGACCGCTGGAGACCCTGCAATTAATTTGCCTAGCAAGCTTGCCTCTTCTCTAATTGAAGGTGCGTCCTCGTTAATGGGTTTTATGCAACCTTCAATTAACTGCAGCTTTTTATCTTTTGGCAAAGTGATTACCATGTGTTCGGAGTTAATTGTGAACCCTAGGTAATCAATCTTTTTGCTTGGTAACAATTTAGATTTTTGTAGGTGAATAATGAAACCTAATTTCTCAAAATGTATTTGACTCTGGATACTGACAATTTTGCAGCAGCCAAAGTGTCCCCTACAATGAGGATATCATCTAAATAAGCCATTAATACATGGCCCTCAGCTCTTAACAGAGCTAAAATTTTGTTTTGAGCAATTTAGTGAATAATCTTGGTCTGAAATCAGACCATTGGGCAATGCTTTAAATTGCCATAACTGACTCATCCATCTAAATTTCAAATATCTTTGATCATTACCATGCATTGCCACAGAATAATATGCATTTTGCAGATCTATGCTTGCCTTGTAGCAATTCTTTGTGACTAGCTAAATGGCATTAGTAAATGTTTCCATTTTGAAATGTTTCTATTGTACATAAAGGTTAAGATTTGTCAGATTGGAAATGATTCTATGTCCACCATCCCTTTTCTAGGATAATATTCCTAGGAGAATATTTGACACAAACTGACGGTGTTGTTATCCTGACATTTATATCATCCTTTTCTGCATAAAGTTTTTCAATTCTCCTTTGATCAACCCATTCTCTTCCTTTGAGAAAAATCCGTGACCAGTTTGAATTATGCTGAATTGGAGGATCCAAACGTGGAGAGAACTCAATTTTGAATCCTACAATGCTACATAGAATAAATGAATCATTTGTTATTGATTGCCATTCTTTTAGGAAGAATCGTAACCTTCCCCCTATTTGTGAGTGTGAAACATTTGTTGTGTTTCTTACCAGACCAAGCCCCCTAACCTCAGGGGTTGCCACCGGCAGTTGTTGTCCCCTTCTAGTAGGCACATTGTAACCTCCACGTATCCTCGGTGCAGCACGTCAATGTGTATACGAGAATGATAGGATTGTTCCTTCTCCAGGACCACATTTCGCCTGTAGGGATACTGCCTTCTCACCGCTCTGCTCAGCATAGGTGATCCTTTAGTTTCTTTGCTAGATTTTCTCCAAAACAGATTTAGGCATTTGTATATTGCATGGTTTGTAGAGCCTGCATACTTAGGATGAATATTTGGTCTTATTGCATTTTTATGAATACAATTTATTTCAAAGTGCGCACTACACATGAGTGCTACATTTTGTTGTGAATACGATATATAACCTTCATCCAAACCACTGACCCCAGAAATTTCAGCACTTGTGTAATTTCAATTCTTGTGAGCGTAAACCACTGCTCAAATTACCCATATCAAGTTTATTCCCCGGGTCTCATATTTTTTGATAGTCTCATCCATGGTTAATTCCTGGGCTGATGGGAGAGTAGATAATTTATAGTCATAGCTATTTCCTCTCTCAAAGGTTCCCCTGTTACTCTGGGAACAGCAACGTTTTGTGCCAGCCTTGGAACATTTTTGGATCTGAGAATGGGCTCTGGTCCTTATTTAAATCATCATCCAAATCTAGATATTCATTTTTATGTTGGGTAATTTCTGGCTCCCCTGTTTCAGGTAAGTCTCTGCCAGATTCCCCCTGCGCGGGCTCTCTTGTAGGCCCACGGACAGGCAGCCCTGCTTCAGGTGCTGCTGGCGCTGGCTCAATTCTAGGCCAACGCTTCATTATTTTTACTCTTTATATTTGTCGGTGCTGGCACATTTATCATTGCACGTTTGTGCTGCCTTTTGTTCAGGCATTTCTAGTACTGGCTCTCCAATAGGCCAACACATAACTTGCCTTTTTCTGGCATTTTTGGGCACTGGCTCGCCTGTAGGCCAACCTCTTTAATGTTTCTGCACAGGCACTGATGGCTCTCCTGTAGGCCAACCTTGTGCCTGTTCCAAGGCACCTCCTGTGCTATACTTCATTGGCCAACACCGACTTAAATCCTCCTGTGGGGGTTCTTTACAAATCATCTGCCCCATAAGGAGTTAAAAAGTTTTTGACCCTTGCAGTGTAATACTCTTTCCTGCCTGAGGAGGGCATACCTCCGGGTCTGACTCATCCGAGTCTACAGGTCGGGCCGATTTTTTTTTTTTTTTTTTTTTTCTCAGCCTTGCGCCCCGCCCGCGGCGGTTTAACGCACATTCGACCACAATGGGAGTTAATGGCTTCGCTGCCACTGACTCCCCTGACTGACACCCGCTACCCTTAGGATCTGGGGTTTTACTACGGTGCATCCCTGGCCGCCTCTCCTTCCCATTTCTCCATAATAAACTTGAGTGTAGCTCCACCAACAAGTCTAAACGGGAAGGAAATGCTCCTGTAAGTGAAAAGTAACTCCACTTACCTTCCGACTTTTGTTTTACTTTTGTTTTACTCACCGGCTGGAGGAGCTCTTGCTCCTCCACACACGGTCATGAACGCTATGCGTCTGATCGATAATGACGCGTGTGCGGCTGGACGGGGCTTCTTCACGTAGTCACTCACGTGACTCCGAAGTAAAATCAACTTATGTCCTTCAATGTCCATGCTCTTATGAGTGGGTTATTTGTGGATTGAAACTTGCAACAACTTGTGAGGATCACGACATTTGCTACATTATTATTGCTAACTTATTACCTGTTGAAGTAGTTGTTTGAAATGTTGATGCTGTAATTCAAGATTTGTCTGTTTAGTTCCAGAGGAATCTGAGCAATTCCATCATTGGGTGAGTTGTTTGGAGTTAAATAAACCCGTGACAAAGGTAACACAAGCAGAGATTCCACACCATTCAATGTGGCTCTTGAAATGGGAGGTGAAAGGAATGTGGAGGCTCAGACTGGAATGGAGGTCTGAAAACAAGTGTTGCAGTGGCTTCATAGAAGATCAGTCAGTTGGTCCATGTATATGAATGATAACAACCTGCTGTGGCCCAGCTGATACCATACCTGTTGTTGAAGTTGAGGTCGTTGTCGATGCTGGAAATGAGACAATTGACCATGTCAGTGTGGAGTTTCAAATTTCATCTCAATCCTGTCCACCCGTCTATCTTTTCTCATGGTTGCTACACATATGTAATATTGCAAAACATTTCATAGTTTTGGACCTCCATTTAATATGTAACATGAAAACAAAGGATTAGAATTATTTTGAGAAAATTGTTGAACCTGCATCTTTTTTCCCAAGATAGGTATTAACAGAATATTGATTGTTTTCTACAAACTCTTTTTATGTTCAGGAAACATTTTTGTGCTCCTGCTTTCAAACATGACCATTGACAGCCCTGTCTGGAATCATCAGAGTACAAATGCATCATCATATTCTCCCTACTTTTTTCAGAAATACCTGAAGTATAGTTTCACACATGTTCATAAATTTGATGGGTGATTGTTGCTGATAGGCAAGGAATTTATTCGTATGCAGGATATATACATATATTGTATCCATCATCTTCCAATGGGAAATCTCAATTGTGATGCCACTCGAAGGACGTTCAAGCACTACAATTTTTAGACAGCCTGATGTCTTGGCCGGGCTGTGATGCCTCTTGTACATCTTCTCAGTGTTTATGGGTGTTTTCCAGTGTTTCATTCACTGAAGTTAAAGCAGCACTTCTGGAAACTAGAAAGCCAGTCCGCAGGACATTAAAAAAAAAGACAGAAAGTGCTGGAGTAACTCAGGGTGTCAGGCCTCATCTCTGGAGAACAAGGATAAGTGATATTTCGGATTGTGACCTTCTTTATTTGGAAAACCAGAACCTGCACTTTTGTTGATGCTATAGCAGATCGTTAATTCCTGTCGGGCAAACAGTCGAGGGAGAGACAGAGTGGAGTGGTGAATGGTGGGAGGGAGGCAAAGAACAGGTCAAACACACAATTTTCTCCAACGGATCCCTCAGTACTCCATTCGTCAAAGACCTCCTGCAATAATAATACCATTGCACTGCAACCCTCTGTCTTCAATGAGTAGATCAGGTTTACTCTTGCAATGTGCTATAGCCCTCCTCCCACCCCACTATCTACATCAAAACATTTGCCCAACCCATCTTCATTAAAATCTCACACACGTCTGATAGCTATGCGAGTTAATGTTGGACATTTCCACCCCGAGAAAAAGGTTCTGAATGTACACAAATTACTGAATTTACTTCCATGATGATCTCCATGTCTCATTTGTGTAGATCTGAAAATATTAAAATACTCTCCTCCACCTCATCAAGAGCAACAAGTTCACATCCTGGGAATAGTTGTTCCCAGGTTAATGCATTGTGTAATTGTTAACGTATTGTTCATTACTTACTTGTTGTTGAAGTTGTGCTCGATGTTGGTGCTGGAAGAAACACATTAGTTTGTGTGAATAGGCAGAGTGGAATATCTTTCCATCATCTCCCAGTTCATAGAACCAGTTCTTAGGATATTGAATTGTAAACGTCATGGAATTATTGTATAAAGCCTTCTTGAACCTTTTTTGTATGTTGCAGAAAATATCCTGCCCGTGTTGAAAGGTTTAGTTGCTGTAACTGCTGGAAAGCATATGATGGAAGACGAGAGAATGGGGTGAACAGAATGCTTGTAGGCGTAGTGGAGCCAAATCAGAGAAAGGAAGTAGCAAGTTATGAGATTAACTCTAAACCAATAGTTGCAGCAGATGCTGCTGTTGAACATATAATTAAATTGCATTGAAATGAATTGAAAATCAGCAGAATTAATTTATGATTGATGTTCCTGGAATAATGGGAGCAGACTGTTGAGATGGGGCTGTGATCATAACTGTGGTTGATGATGATGGTACTGACTCTGGAAGTGATACAATTGAAGATGTGAGTGCGGGGATTGTAGAATAAATCTGACTACTCTGAAATCAACAAACTATTTGTCAAGTCATCAACTGCTCCCTTCTAATGTCCATAATGTTTCTCATTGTACGATTAAAACAAGGAAATGTTTTTCCGAAGAATTTTACACAACAGTGTAAAAAACTGAATGAGGCAGATGAAGATGGTGGGGCAAGAATTGATCTCGGAATATGGGCTTGCTTTTATATTACTGGAGTAAACAAGAGGACAGAATTCAATGAACCCACTGGGATCTTGTTGGCCAATATCAACTTGTAAATAGTCACCCTGTTTTTCACAAGAATTTTTCAATTGATGCATTGGTGAGGTGTTGTTTAATGTCAAGAGGACCCAGAATGAAAATCATGTCCAACTAGTCTACATTTCAATGGATAAAGCCAGTTTGACTTTGCAAAAAAACATTAAATTATTGGTGCAGTAGGTTTTATGATTATGACATATGTCCACGCTGCTGGTTTAATTAATTTACGTCCTTAAGTGTCCACGTTCATGAGTGGGATATTTGGGAATTGAACGGTGCATTGACTTGTGAGGATCATGCAAATCACAAATTTTTATTGCTAACTTATTCCCTGTTGAAGTTGAAGTAGTTGTCTGAAGTGTTGATGCTGTAATTTTACTTCGGAGTCACGTGAGTGACTACATGAAGAGCCCGCCATGGCGCATGCGCGACATATCGCTAGCGCAATTGAGAGCGGCAGGCGGGGGGGGAACGCTCCCCGCAGCGGTAAGCTTAAAACAGAGACCTACAGGTAAGTTTCTTACTCTGAGGTCGTTTTTTGTGTGTCTTTCTGTTCCAGGAAGGACAACGATGGACAGGACCCGTACCAAGTCCAAACGGGCCACTAAGAAACTGGCTGAGGAGGACCGCGGAAGTACCGGGAGCCAGCAGCGGCCGACTGCAGCATCGCAATCTTTGCGATCAGCGGTCTCTGTCCCGGCACCTGTGCAGCCTGGGTCGCCACAGGCTGACGCGAACGCCAATAGATGGGACACGCTCATGGACTCCGATGTGTCGGGCCATGGGCAGACAGCGACAGTAGTCGCATTACACACCTGGAGCGGCTTGTGGAGCAATTGCTTCACCGTGACAAACTCCGTGAGCAGGAGTCAAGTCACTACGGGCTTCCGAGGAAGCCCATGGCAGTACCTTTTTCAGGGCTGCACAATGTATCTCCCTCGAAAGAGGGGAGCATTGGGAGTCATTTCTGGGCTGATTCCGAACAAGGGTTGGCTGAAGAGACTTCAAGTGTGCTGGGGGTGCCAGAAGAGAAGATGCTGGGTATGGTGAAAAAGTTTGCGGTGCCTCCACAGTCAGGGCAGCCGCTGAAACAACAACTAGCAGCCAGCATTGACTACCTTTCAACCCATCAATTACAAGAACAGGCAGTTAATGAAACTACTGCAAAATACCTGGCACCAGGGAACTGTACTTCACTGAATGTCCCAGCAGTGAATCCCTCCATCTGGGGACATATTGGTGCAGGTGTAAGGGCGCAGGAGGTACAAATGCAGAAAATCCTTAAACTTTTAACAACTGGGATTACAGCATTTGCCCGGTCAGTGGATGACACGGAAATGACAGAGGCGCAGCAAGATACGCTGGCGATGCTCTGCAATACACAGTTCGAGATTAACGTTTTCCGTAAGAACTCCATCCGCCCAGCCTTGAACCTCAAATTTGCAGCTCTGTGTAAGACCAACACCACACCGCCGCCAATTTTGTTATTTGGGGGCAACCTGTCCAAACAGGTTAAAGACCTGGATGAAGAGGCGAAAGCCGCCGGGCTCATCAAGGCATCGGGGAAAATACCTCGGCGACAGCACCCCTACGCATCCACCAGCAGGCCACGTCACATCGAAGCTGGTGAAAGCTCGAAGGCCGCAGCTCAAGGACAAAGGTCTTTTTTAGACCAGAGCGACCTTCGTGGAAGATGCGCCAACCCCGAATACCAGCACCTCAATCGGCCAAGAAACAGAAGAAAAAGAGATGAACACCCCACTGGTAACCATGGAGGTAGGTGGGTCTGGTTCCTCGCAGGACTTAGTGGGTGCAATGGGTACACTTGTTGGTGGTAGGTTACACTGGTTTAGTGAGGCATGGAGATCAATAACCTCTTATTCTTATATACTGCATAGTGTTCAAGGGTATGAAATTGAATTTGAAAACAAACGCCTTCCTCCGGTTCAGCATGCACCCATCAAATCATTTATTCTATCACAACAAGAGAAGTTGGATGGTCATGCTGAAATTAAGAGGCTTAATACTAAGGGTGTAATTGAGAGATCTCAACATGAGTCTCAAGAATTTGTGTCAAACATTTTCACAAAAAAGAAAAAAGATGGCGGATGTCGCATCATTATTGATTTAAGACAATTGAACACATTTGTGCAGTATACTCACTTCAAAATGGAAACCTTTGTCACGGCCAAACAATTGATTTCCGAAGGCTACTTCATGGCATGCATCGATTTAAAATATGCATACTATTCGGTGCCTATACACAAGGATCACCACCGATATCTGGTTTAACTGGATGGGGCAGCTTTGGCAGTACAAAGCACCACCTAATGGGTTGAACTCAGCCCCCAGATTATTCACTAAATTACTGAAACCAGCTATGGCGGTTCTTCGGAAATAAAAACATATAGTCATGGCGTATTTAGATGACATACTAATCGTGGGTAAAACCTACGAATTAGCCTATTTAGCTGTTACAGCTACCATAGGTCCATTTTTTTTGAGAAACTGGGGTTTATCATACATCCAGATAAATCAAAGTTAACACCATCCACGAACTATGGACTATTTGGGATTCACCATTAATTCAGTTCACATGACTGTGACTTTACCTAGGGGAAAGGCAACTGAATTAATGGAAGTTTGCAGCAACCTTGCTGTCATCAGTCAACCATTTATCAGACAAGTAGCAAGGGTAATTGGCAAAATCGTAGCTGCTTTTCATGCGACACACTTTGGACCTTTGCACTATCAAAATTTACAGAGAGCAAAGGTGCGAGCACTTAAACATCATGCTGGTCATTTCGATAGACCAATGCAATTACCAACAAAAGCTATTTTGGAACTGCGATGGTGGACACATAACATTCGGCGTTCCTACAGCTCCATTATTATTAGCAACCCGTCAGTTGTATTACAGACTGATGCCAGCGCTCAAGGTTGGGGTGCCACCAACACCATCTCCAGTTGTGGGGGCAGATGGGATGCGCATGAATCATCTTTGCTTTATACACTTGGTATAAATTATTTGGAAATGTTGGGAGCATTCTATGGTTTGAAGGCGTACTGTTCAAAAATGCATCATTTGCATGTTCGCCTGCAAATAGATAATAGCACTGTGGTGGCTTATATTAATCACATGGGTGGAATCAGATCGATATCATGTGATGATCTGGCCAATTCAATCTGGCAATGGTGTATCCAGAGAAACATTTGGATATCTGCTATTTACCTACCAGGTAAACTTAATTCAGTGGCAGACACCAGGTCACGGAAATTTAATGACAACACTGAATGGATGTTGGACCCCAAAGTGTTTGCAGACATCATAGCAAGATATGGAACACCAGATATCGATCTATTGCATCTAGGCTTAACCAACAGTTGCCGACATATGTTGCATCGGGAGCCAGACCCTGGGGAAGCAGCGATGGACGCATTTTCGCTGCACTGGGGAAATTTGTTTTTCTATGCATTTTCCCCCTTCTGCCTCATCAGTCTGGTCTTACGCAAAATACAACAAGACTCTTCGTCAGGTATTTTGGTAGTACCCGACTGGCCTACCCATGGTTCCCTGTGTTTCACGACATGGTTTCAGAACCATGTATGGCCGTCACTAAAAGACCAGACTTGATGGTCCATCCTGTAACTGGCGAAAGTCATCCATGCCATGACAGGACTAATCTGTTAATTTGCAGAATTTGAATTGGCCACTTCTGGATCTTGAACTGACGGACCGAACCATCAACATGATCGCGGCGGCACAAAGAGAGTCTACCAGAAAACAGTACATCACTTACATCAGGGAATGGGAACGATATTGTTCCAGGACCAATGTTGAGTATAACTCAGCCACTGTAACTAATGTCCTGGAGTTCCTGGCTAACCTTCATTTTGATGAAAGGCTTAGCTACAGTGCCATCAACAGCGCCAGGAGTGCCCTATCCACCTATTTGTGGCGGGGATTCGACCACCATTCACTGGGGTCTCACCCCTTTTTCCAAACTAATGAGGGGTATATTTAACTCGAATCCCCCTAGGGCAAGATACTCTAACATTTGGATGTGAGTATTGTGTTGACGTTGCTTCGGGGTTGGTCACCAGCAACGTCCCTGTCCCTGGAGAAACTTACCCTTAAATTGGTAATGCTGATGGCACTGGTCTCGGCCCAGCGGGTGAAATCGCTACACAAATTACGTCTGGACTTGATGGCCAAAGGGACAAATGGTATAACTTTTTATATTCATGAACTGGTAAAACAAAACAGACCAGGGTCATCAGGCCTTAAACTAGAGTTTCGGGCATACCCTACAGATGTTCGCTTATGCGTTATGACACATCTGTTACTTTACATAGAACTAACAGCTAAAGTAAGAGGCAAAGAATTGGCACTTTTAGTGAGCCACATAAGACCTCACGACAGGGTATCGACCCAAACAATATCTAGGTGGCTTTGGCAGGTTTTGGGGGCTGCAGGGGTGGATACTGATATTTACAAATCTCATTCCACCAGGGCTGCAGCCACATCGGCAGCACGGCACATGGAGGTTCCAATGGATCACATCTTGGGTACGGCAGGATGGTCCAGGGAGAAGACCTTCCAAGAATTTTATAATACGCCAGTTGCTAAGCCTGTGACTTTTGCAGATACTATTTTGAGTTCTGTTTTATAATACGTCCCGAAGGATAGGGGTCATTATTATAATTTGTGTTAATAAATCAATTATTGTTTCTTTTAACAATTGATTCATGTCTGGATTTGTTAACATACTTCCTCCTCAAGTCTACGACAGCAGCGTGTGAAGCATGGACTCATTCTGTGGCATGAAATCACAGAGCTTTAAAATCTTCACGTAGTCACGTGACTCCAAAGTAAAATAGTAAGATTAAACGAGAACTTACCAGTTTGAAGTTTGATCTTTATTTTATGAGGAGTTAAGTTGAGGGATTACGTGCCCTTCACGCGCACCGTCTATTATAAAGGTCAGCTGGTATTATTGTTCTTATCTTACTATGTTATTTCGACTACCGTATCTGTGATTTCACACCACTGCTTTGAAGATATGTCGCGCATGCGCCCCGGCGGGCTCTTCACGTAATCCCTCAACGTAACTCCTCATAAAATAAAGATCAAACTTCAAACTGTTAAGTTCTCATTTAATCTTACTAATAAAGATTATTTGTTTTAGTTCCTGAGGATGCTGAGTAATTGCACCGTCGATCATTGGGAAAGTTGTTTGGAGTTAAATAAACCCGTGATAAAGGCAACACAAGCAGAGATTCCACACCATTCAATGCAGCTCTTGGAATGGGAGGCGAAAGGAACGTGGTACTTCACACTGGAATGGAGGTCTGAAATAAAGCGTCGCAGTGGCTTTGTAGAAGATCAGTCTGTTGGTCCGTGTACATGAATGATAACAACCTGCTGTGGTCCAGTTGATACCATACCTGTTGTTGAAGTTGGAATCGTTGTGGATGCTGGAAATGAGAAAATTGACCATGTCAGTGTGGAGTGTAAAATTTTATCTCAATCCTGTCCAATCTCTACCGGTCTATCTTTCCTCATGGTTGCTACACCTATGTAACATTGCAAAAGATTGCACAATTTTGGTCCTCCATTTAATCTTGAACATAACAAAAGATCAGAATTATATCGAGAAAATTGTTGAATGCGCCTTTCTTTTCCAAGATCACTTTCCCACTGCTTCCCCACCATCTGCATCACTGGGTCCACATACTTAAATTTGAGATGAATATGAATATTTCAGAAAATCATTGGTATATTTGTACTCAAATAGGTATCAACAAAACATTGATAGTTTTCTGTAAAGTCGATTTATATTCAAGAAACATTTTTGTGCTCCTGCTTACAAACATAAGGGACCATGAAAACAATGTTGATGCAAAGTACTCGTTTACTACCTCGTCTACACCCTCTGACTACAAGCAAAAATTCCCTTTTTTATCCATGATCAGTCCTACTGTTTCCCTTGTTACCCTATTGATTTTCATGGATGTACACAAAGCCTTGGGATTTTTTTCACCAATTGCCAGCGTGATTTATTTCCTGATCGCTTTATATTCCTCAATGTACTTGTCTGATTTCTTCTTTCTAATCCTTACATAGAGTTCATTTTTCTTTTGAACTGTTACAACCTCTGTGATCAGCCAAGGTTCCCTTCCATTGCCATCCTTATCCTTCCTCCTTATTGAAACATGCTGGTCTTAAACACTGATCAACTTGCCAGTATGAGTCTCCCATCGGTCAGATGAGTACTTGCCCAATGACAACGGCTCCCACTTTACTCTCCCTAGCTCCTGCTAAATGTTGCTGTAATCTGCAATTCCCGCAATTTAGTACCTTCCTGCAAGGTTCAGACTTATCGCTATTCACAACAATCTTAAAACTTATCCGGCATCTGCAGTTCCATGTGCCCACATCAAAACTTATGGAGTTGTGATCACTGATCCCAAAATACTCTACGGCTGTTACACCTGTCACCTGTCTAGGCTAATTTCAGGGTCTAATATGCTCCTCTAGAAACATAAAAAATATTTGCAGGAGGAGACCATTCGGCCCTTCGAGCCAGCACCGCCATTCATTGTGATCATGGCTGATCGTCCCCAATCAATAACCCGTGCCTGCCTTCTCCCCATATCCCTTGATTCCACTAGCCCCTAGAGCTCTCTCCAACTCTCTCTTAAATCCATCCAGTGATTTGGCCTCCACTGCCCTCTGTGGCAGGGAATTCCACAAATTCACAACTCTGGGTGAAAAAGTTTTTTCTTATTTTACAGACCTGTCCACGGACGGGCTTTTTAAAGTTCCCGCATCTGACCTGACCTTTAGTTCACCAATCAACGGTTTTGCTGATCGGCAATTCAATCCATCTACTTCCCTGTACTTCAATGTGCCTATCAAAATGCCTCTTAAACGGCACTATAGTGTATGCCTCCACCACTACTCCTGACAATGTGTTCCGACTTCCAGCCCCCACTATCTGCGTTCAAAATTTGCCCTGGACATCTTCATTAAACTCCCCCTCACACCTGATAGATGTGCCCTCTCATGTTGGACATTTCCACCCTGAGGAAGAGGTTGTGACTGTCGACAAAATGTGTAATTCACTTCCATGATAATCTTAATGTCTCATTTGTGACGATCTCAAAATTTATTTCAGTAAAATTATGACATAGAGCAGAATATTTGCCACTCATTTCATAATTTCCTAAGTTTACAACATCCTCAGAAAGGTGAAGATAAGATGTCTAATTATATTAAGGTTTTGACTGAAAGTATTAAAATATTCTCCACTTCATCAAAAGTAACCAGTTAACATCCTGGGAATAGTTGTTCCCAGGTTAATGCGAAGTGTAATAGTTAATGTGTTGTTCATCACTTACTTGTTGAAGTTGTGGTTGATGTTGGTGCTGGAAGGAAGACATTAGTTTGTGTGAATAGGCGGAGTGGAATATCATTCCATTTTCCCTCAGTTCATAGAACCAGTTCTCAGGATATTGAATTGGAAACTTCATCCATTATTGTAAAATCTTTCCCTGCTGTAGGAAATATGTGATAAGCTGGAAACGGTGCTGAGAAGATTAACGAGGATGGTGCCGGGACCTGTGGGCCTGAGCTATAGTGAGAGGTTAGGCAGGCCAGGACCGTAATCCTTGGAGCAAAGAAGAACAGGGGTGATCTGATGAAGGTGTAAAAGATCATGAGGGGATAGGTAGAGGAGATGCACAGACTCTTTTCCCCAGAATAGGGGGATCAAGAACCAGAGGACATAGGTTTAAGGTGAGAGGGGAAAGATTTACTACGAATCTGAGGCGCCACGTTTTCACACAATGGGTGGTGGGTAAATGTGGGGTCGTGCACTTCGGGATATAACAGGAAATCAAGAAAGGTCCCAATGTGAAACATCCACAGTCCAATTCCCTCCTCAGATCTTCTCTGAGCTGCTGAATTCCTCCAGAATGTCGTTGTGGCTAAAGGCAGATGGTAAGTTCACGTTTACTACGAGAATATTTTTCTTAACAAATTCTACTGAAGAAATATCCATTGGTGTAGTCTGTGATGCTTTTAAGGCATATATTCGTAGACAAATTATTTCATACTCCGCGGGATTAAAAAAACAAACTCAAAATGAAATACGTATATTGGCTGATGAGATTTGAGAAGTTGATGAAAAATATTCAAAAGCTCCTAGTTTAGAGCTCTATAAGAATAGAGTTGAACTTCAATTGAGACATGATTTGTTATTAGTATCACCGATTGAGAATCAGCTACTTAAAACCAAAAGTCAATTTTATATACATGGCGAAAAAACTGGTAAATTACTCGCTAATCAGTTGAAAGCGGTGTCGACCAAACGTCAGATTACTAAAGTGAGTAAACGGGATGGTACCCTGACTGTAGACAATGATGAAATTAATAAATCCTTTCAGGAATTTTTTCCTCCCTATACCAATCAGAATTTCTTACTGGTTCCAATATAATGCATGAGTTTTTAAAGAAACTGAACTTGCCAAATTTATTACATAATGAGTCTCTGTTGTTAGACGAACCCATCACGGAGGAAGAAATACAGAATGCAATCCTTTCGATTCTGGTAAAGCTCCCGGTTTAGATGGGTTTACAGTAGAATTTATAAAGTATTTCTCAAGTTTACTGTCTCCCTGGCTATGCAAGGTTTTTAAAGAAGCCTTTTTAATAAATAGATTACCACAATCCTTTTATGAAGGATCTATTTCTTTAATTCTTAAAAAAGATAAAGACCCTACTGAAGTGACATCATATAGACCTATATCACTGTTAAATGTAGATTCCAAAACTCTTTCCAAAATATTAGCTATGAGATTGGAAAATATTTTACCGCAAATTATTTCTGAAAATCAGACAGGTTTTATTAAAAATCGTTACTCATACTTTAACGTTAGGAGATTAATGAATATTGTATATACAGCATCAAATAAAACTCCAGAATGTGTCATTTCACTTGATGCCGAGAAGGCGTTTGATATAGAATGGGAATACTTATTCAATACACTTGAAAAATTTAAGATTGGTCCAAAATTTATTTCTTGGATCAAGCTGATACCTCAGGCTTCTGTACTTACCAATAATCAGAGATCCCCTATTTTCAGGTTCTTTCGAGGTACTAGGCAGGGCTGTCCTTTAAGTCCTTTACTGTTTGATATCGCTTTGGAACATTTGGCCACCGCTATTAGGGAATCCCCTAATATTTTTGATATTGTCCGCGGGAATAAGACACATAAGCTATCTCTTTATGCAGATGATCTGTTATTATTCATTTCTAATCCTGAGAAATTTATTCCGGCAATAGTAGCACTACTTAATCAATTTAGTAGTTTTTCTGGTTATAAACTAAATCTTAGTAAAAGTGAGCTATTTCCATTAAACAATCTAGTTTCGAATTATGGACAGTTTCCATTTAAATTGATTACTGAATGTTTAACTTATTTAGGTATTAAGATTAACAAGAAACACGATTTATTTAAAGCTAATTTTACGCCTCTAATTGACCATATCAAACAACAGTTTACTAAATGGTCACCAATGTCCTTATCTTTAATCGGCCGAATCAATGCTATTAAAATGTTTATCTTACCTACATTTTTGTAATAATTTCAGATGATACCAATTTTTATTGCTAAATCTTTCTTTGATGTTATTGACACCAAAATTTCTTCATATATATGCCAGAATAAAAATTCCAGACTAAGTAAAAAATACTTACAGAGAAAAAAAAAATATGGTGGTTTGGCACTGCCGAACCTTAGATTCTACTATTGGGCAGTTAATGCTCGTTATTTAACGTTTTGGACAAAAGATTTAGAAGATAGCCAATGCCCAGGATGGATAAATCTTGAATGTGATTCTATGCAAGGGCTATCACTAGCTTCTATTCTAGGGGCCTCGTTACCTTTTACAATTACCAGATTGAATAAATATACGACTAATCCAATAATAAGACATACATCCCCTGTCCGTACGAATATGGTTTCAATTTCGTAAGTTTTTGGATTGAATGATTTTATCTTATCGAGCCCTATCACATCTAATTTTTTCTCCCAACCTTCTAGTACTGATCAAGCTTTTCTGTTATGGAAGAGGAAGGGATTAGCAGCTTTTCGTGATTTGTTTTTGGATGGTTGTTTTATGTCTTTTGAACAACTCTCCAATAAATATAATTTACCTAACTCACACCTTTTAAGATATTTACAAATTAGACATTTTTTGAAGGCTACTCTACCCTTTTTTCCGTTACCACATCAAACTGAAATCTTGGAAAACATTTTACATTTGAACCCTTATCAGAAAGGCTTAATAACGACTATTTATGAGTTGATTTTGAAATTACAAATAGATACATTTGATAAAATTAAGAATGACTGGGAAAAAGAACTCCAAATTTCTCTTTCTATAGCTTGCGAAGCAAAAAGGGCTGTTGAGCCAAAACCAAAGAGGCCAACGTAAGGCAACGCCATTGTGGTTGGAGAAGCCATTGTGAGAGGTACGGACAGGGGATTCTGCAGGAACAGACGGGATTCGAGGAAGGTGTGCTGCCTTCCTGGTGCCAGAATCCAGGATGTCACGGACAGAGTGCAGAAAATCCTCAAGAGCGAAGGTGAACAGCCAGAAGTGGTAGTGCATGTCGGCACAAACGATGTCGGAAAGAAGGGGATGAATATTCTGCAGCGTGACTTTAGAGAGCTCGGAAAAATGCTGAAAAGCAGGACCTCCAGGGTTGTTATCTCCAGTTTGTTTCCAGTTCCTCGTGCTGGCGAGAGCAGGAACAGGGAGATATGGGACCTGAATGTGTGGCTGAGGAACTGGTGCAGGGGGCAGGGATTTAGATTCTTAGATCACTGGGATCTGTTTTGGAGTAAGGGGGAACTGTACAAAAGGGACGGATTGCATCTTAACAGGTGGGGGACCAGCATTCTGGCAGGCAGGTTTGCCACTGCTACACGGATGGTTTTAAACTGAATAAGTCAAGTCAAGTCACATTTATTTATATAGCACATTTAAAAAACAACTCTCGTTGGCCAAAGTGCTTTACATTTGTTATAAGAATAGCATAACAAAACAAACTACATACATATATACATGTAGCCCTCACTCAGAGGACGTCAGGAAAGGCTTGGGTGTATAGATAAGTCTTTAGTCTTGACTTAAAAGAGTCGATGGAGGGGGCGGTTCTGATGGGAAAGGGGATGCTGTTCCACAGTCTAGGGGCTGCAACCGCAAAGGCGCGGTCGCCCCTGAGCTTATGCCTAGACCGTGGGATATTCAG
The DNA here is from genome assembly GCA_038087875.1 of Malacoraja senta. Classification (NCBI taxonomy): domain Eukaryota; kingdom Metazoa; phylum Chordata; class Chondrichthyes; order Rajiformes; family Rajidae; genus Malacoraja; species Malacoraja senta. The sequence goes on along the minus strand of CM075979.1, from coordinate 41,283,948 downwards.
CAACCCCAAGGCGGCCGATCTGAGGGGCCTGGAGGTGGAGTGATGGGTGAGAAGACTTTTTATGTAGGTGGGGGAAAGCCCATTGAGGGCTTTGTAGACATGGAGGAGGATCTTGAAGTTTATACGGAACCGCACAGGGAGCCAGTGGAGAGAGGCCAGGTTCGGGGTGATGTGGTCCCTTTTTCGGGTGCCCGTCAGGTGTCTCGCTGCGGCGGTTTGGACCAGTTGCAGGCGGGACAGGGAAGATTGGCTGATGCCAGTGTAAAGGGAGTTGCAGTAATCTAGATGGGAGGAGATGAATGTGTGGATGATCTTTTCCAGGTCATCAAACTGGAGGAATTGTTTTATTTTAGCTATCGTCCGAAGCTGAAAGAAGCTAGCTTTTACCACGGCATTGACTTGTTTGTCAAATTTCAGTGCTGAGTCAAATATCACGCCAAGGTTTTTGACGTAAGGCTTGAGTAGTGGGGTAAGGCTTCCAAGGTTGCCTGCTATCATTTTGATTGAGTCCGAGGGGCCGAGAAGGATGACCTCAGACTTACTCTCGTTTAGTTTGAGGAAGTTCTGGGCCATCCAACACTTTATATCCTCGAGGCAGTGGGTAAGGTTAAACAGATTTGATTGGTTTTTGGGCTTCAGGGGGAGATAGAGTTGTGTATCGTCTGTGTAGCAATGGAAGGAAATGCTGTGCCTTTCAATGACTTGGCCTAAGGGGAGCATATACAGGGAGAAGAGAATGGGGCCAAGGATGGAACCTTGTGGAACCCCACAGCAGAGATTAGCTGGGGAGGAGAATGAGTTGCCTATGTTAGTCGAGAAACTCCTACCTTTGAGGTAGGAGATGAACCAGCTCAGGGCAGTGCCATCAATACCAACCCCATACCGGAGACGGTCAATTAGGATGGTATGGTCGACAGTATCAAATGCTGCGCTGAGGTCAAGAAGGAGCAGAATTGCACAGTTGCCGGAGTCAACGGTGAGCAGTAGGTCATTGTGTACCTTCAACAAGGCAGACTCTGTGCTATGGTGAGCCCTGAAACCTGATTGGAAAGTTTCCAAAATAGTGTTTTGGTGAAGGTGGTATAAGTTGACTTAAAATTACCTTTTCAAGGGCTTTTGAGAGGAAAGGGGGGTGGGGTGTCAAATGGGATTGTCGAGGATGGAGTTAAAGGGAAAGAGAGTAAAGGGATGGTTAATGACCCCAGAATTAACGGGAAAGGAAGCTCACAAATGGATAGGAGAGTATGGCCAAGTGTAATAGAGATCGATTTGAAAGGTGAGATGCGTAAGGAATTAAAAGTATTGTATATGAATGCGCGAAGTATAAGAAGTAAAGTAGATGAGCTTGAGGCTCAGTTAGAGGTTGGTAGATATGACATTGTGGGGATTACTGAGACGTGGCTGCAGGAGGAGCGGGCCTGGGAACTTAATATTCAGGGTTATACATCCTATAGAAAGGACAGGCAGGTGGGCAGAGGAGGGGGGGTAGCTCTGCTGGTGAGGGATGGATTTCAGTCCCTTGCGAGGGAAGACATAGGGACTGACGAGGTAGAGTCACTGTGGATTGAGTTGAGGAATTGTAAAGGCAAGAAGACACTAATTGGTGTTATCTACAGACCCCCAAACAGTAGTCCGGATGTAGGGTGTAAGTTGCAGCAGGAGTTTAAATTGGCATGTAACAAAGGTAATGCCACTGTGGTGATGGGGGATTTCAATATGCAGGTGGACTGGGAAAATCAGGTTGGTTCAGGACCCCAAGAAAGAGAGTTTGAAGATTGCCTCCGAGATGGATTCTTAGAGCAGCTTGTAATGGAGCCTACCAGAGAAAAGGCAATTCTGGATTTAGTGTTGTCCAATGAACCAGATATGATAAGAGAACACGAGATAAAGGAACCGCTTGGAGGTAGTGATCATAATATGATTAGTTTTAATCTGCAATTTGAGAAGGAGAACGTTAAATCGGAAGTGTCAGTGATGCAGTTGAACAAAGGGGACTATGAAGGCATGAGAGGGGAGCTGGCCAAGGTAGACTGGAAAGGGATCCTAGCAGGAATGACGGTGGAACAGCAATGGCAGGAATTTCTGGCCATAATCCGGAAGACGCAGGATCATTTCATTCCAAAAAGGAAGAAAGATTCTAAGGGGAGTAGGAGGCAACTGTGGCTGACAGGAGAAGTTAGGGAGAGAATAAAACTAAAAGAAAAGATGTATAACACAGCAAAGAGTAGCCGGAAGCCAGGGGATTGGGAAACTTTCATAGGACAACATAAGGGCTGAAAAGATGAAGTACGAAGGGAAGCCGGCCTGGAATATAAATAAGGACAGTGAAAGCTTCTTTAGATATGTTAAGGGTAAAAAGAGTAGCAAAGTCAAATGTGGGTCCCTTGAAGGCAGACACGGGTGAAATTATCGGTAACAAGGAAATGGCAGAAGCGTTGAATAGGTACTTCGGATCATTCTTCACTAAGGAAGACACAAACAATTTCCCAGATGTACTGGAGGACAGAGGATCTTAGGGGGTAGAGGAACTGAAAGAAATTTTCATTAGGCGAGAAATAGTATTGGGTAGGCTAATGGGACTGAAGGATGATTAAATCCCCTGGGCCAGATGGTCTGTATCCCAGGGTCCTCAGGGAGGTGGCTCTAGAAATAGTGGACGCATTGGTGATCATTTTCCAATGTTCAATAGATTCAGGATCAGTTCCTGTGGATTGGAGGATAGCTAATGTTATCCCACTTTTCAAGAAAGGAGCGAGAGAGAAAACGGGAATTACAGACCAGTTAGCCTGACTTCGGTGGTGGGAAAGATGCTGGAATCAATTATTAAAGAGGTAATAATGGGGCATTTGGATAGCAGTAAAAGGATTAGTCCAAGTCAACGTGGATTTATGAAAGGGAAATCATGCTTGACAAATCTTCTGGAATGTTTTGAGGATGTGACAAGTAAAATGGATGAAGGGGTGCCAGTGGATGTAGTGTATCTAGACTTTCAGAAAGCCTTTGATAAGGTCCCGAACGGGAGACAGGTGACTACAATTAGAGCACATGGTATTGGGGGTAGGGTGTTGACATGGATAGAAAATTGGTTGGCAGACCGGAAGCAAAGAGTGGGATGGCAGGCAGTGGCGAGTGGAGTGCTGCAAGGCTCGGTGTTGGGGCCGCAACTGTTTACCATATATATTAATGATTTGGAAGAGGGAATTAGGAGCAACACTAGCAAGTTTGCGGATGACACAAAGCTGGGTGGCAGTGTGAACTGTGAAGAGGATGTTAGGAGGTTGCAGGGTGACCTGGACAGCTGGAGTGAGTGGGCTATGTGTGGCAGATGCAGTATAATATAGATAAATGTGAGGTTATCCACTTTGGTGGCAAAAACAAGGGGGCAGATTATTATCTCAATGGGGTTAGGTTAGGTAAGGGGGAGGTGCAGCGAGACCTGGGCGTCCTTGTACACCGGTCACTGAAAGTTGGCTTACAGGTACAGCAGGCAGTAAGACAGTTAATGGAATGTTGGCCTTCATAACAAGAGGATTTCAGTATAGGAGTAAAGAGGTTCTTCTGCAGTTGTATAGGGCTCTGGTGAGACCACATCTGGATTATTGTGTACAGTTTTGGTCTCCTAATTTGAGGAAGGACATCCTTGTGATTGAGGCAGTGCAGCGTAGGTTCACGAGATTGATCCCTGGGATGGCGGGACTGTCATATGAGGAAAGATTGAAAAGACTAGGCTTGTATTCACTGGAGTTTAGAAGGATGAGGGGGAATCTTATAGAAACATATAAAATTATAAAAGGACTGGACAAGCTAGATGCAGGAAAAATGTTCCCAATGTTGGGCGAGTCCAGAACCAGGGGCCACAGTCTTAGAATAAAGGGGAGGTCATTTAAGACTGAGGTGAGAAAAAACGTTTTCACCCAGAGAGTTGTGAATTTATGGAGTTCCCTGCCACAGAGGGCAGTGGAGGCCAAGTCACTGGATGGATTTAAGAGAGAGTTAGATAGAGCTCTAGGAGCTAGTGGAGTCAAGGGATATGGGGAGAAGGCAGGCATGGGTTATTGATAGGGGACGATCAGCCATGATCACAATGAATGGCGGTGCTGGCTCAAAGGGCCAAATGGCCTCCTCCTGAACCTATTTTCTATGTTTCAATGCAATGGGAGAGGATTCTTCAATTAGTTAATACTTCCTCAATGTGTGCAAGACACGCTTTGATACAATTCAAGGTGGTTCACAGAGTTCATATGTCAAAAGATAAGTTAGTTCGTTTTTATGGTCATGTAAATCCTACCTGTGACAGATGTAACTCTGAAGTGGCCTCACTGACCCATATGTTTTGGTTCTGCCCACTTTTGGAAAAATATTGGAAAGAAATCTTTGATACTATTTCTGTTGTTTCAGGTATTGATTTACAACCTCATCCTCATGTTTAAATTTAGAAAAAATCAGGAGTGACATTGTTGAACCCTTGGTTAAATTTCATAGGACTTGGGGAAGATTTATTCAACATTTTCACACAACATAAATTGTCCCCTCGCCAACCGTTATAATAATTCTTTTACCTTTATACGGTGGAACGGACTTGACGACAAACAGGGACTTAAAATGTTGAAATTCTTTGAAGCCCAGATTCTGTTTTGCTTTTTTTTTCTAGTTTAGGGGGTTTTGTTTTTTCCTTTTTTCTCTTTTTTTTCTTATATTTCTTTTTACCTTTCGGGGTTTTTTAAAATATGTTTTCTTTTAAACATTTAACTATATTTACATAGAGACCGGGAGGTCTATATTCAATGTGTATTTTGACACTGGACTCATATTTAGGTTATACCTGTTATTAATGTAATCCTGATCCCTATGTATCAATATCATTGTTAAGTTTATCATTAATTTTTTTCTTGTTTGTTTTTGTTTTTGAAAAAAACCGAATAAAAACATTTTAAAAGAAAGAAAGAAAGAAAGACTATTTGATCAGACCCAGGCCGTCTGATTGTAGTTATAGAGGAGCATGGTGAGAACACATCTGGCTATAAAGGCTCAGTCAATGCGTTCATTCAAAGCAGTGATAGATAGATGTTTGAACATAGTTGGGAATTAAAAGAAATGGCGACAGTGCTAAAAAATGAACCTGGGCAGCATTCCTGAGTTAAATGGGTGGATGCTGTTATATTTGATAAGAATAGACATACAAAGGATTGCTCATCCCATAATCAAAGGCAATAACCTCTGTTAGTCGCCTGAACATGGTATGGATTTAACATGAGGTAGAGGAGATCACACCCTGATCACCCATTCAATGATCACTTCCAACTGGTTCTGTTTCCATTAAGGTCCTTATTAATCTGAATGGGAATCACATGATAAGAATGGCTTCATTACCTTCTGGCGTTGATGTTTGGTGATAATATCCATAGGTTGTCATTTTGGCTGGAATAGAAAGAAGGAGAAGTTGGAGGAAAAACGAGTGAAATCTGGATTTCTAACCATGCGGAAATGCCGAAGCTGAAGGCTTTAGGAACTGGGTCCATCATACCCACTGAGAGTTTTTTTAAATTCAAGAGTCAAGAATGTTTTATTGTCATATGTCCTGAAACAAAATAATGAAATCCTTACTTGCGAATGTTAATCCCACAACAGAGGGATGATGGGAGTCCTGTCAGATTCTGGTGGATACACATTTTCACACAGACTGGAGCAGGAAGGCAGATAATTGATATCACATTTATCTCCAGCAATAGTAGTTTCAAACCATAGGATGCACTTACCTGTGGGCTGACCTGCCCAATGTTAGTTTTAGTTTTACCCACATAGTAAATAGCTGTCAAATGAAGTTTATTTGTATTTGGGTTAATTTTAATGCTGCTTGTCCAATTTCTGCTGCAAAGAGAATTGGTTGACGGAGTGGCTCTTGGTCCTTGCTACCTGCTGCCATCTCACTTTGGGCTGGTAGGCCAGGCCAGGCCAGGCCAGGCCTAAAATTCCTTCAGTTCCCACTGGATGAGCTCACATGTTGGGTACCATTTTTAGTCGAGCCTCGACCCCACTATCCCAACCCTAATGATTACTGATGGTTTTGGAGGGAAATGGCCACTCCACAGTCAACAGGGTGAAAGGGTCCTTTCTTGGTCTCATTCACTGCAAAGAAGCAAAGTTTAGCAGAAATGCGTGACTCCATGTAAACAATTGCTGGGCAGTCGTTAACTTAGTTTGTCTGCGGGAGACAGCTGTCTGACAGTATTCACTGGAAATGAATTGTAGAGGTTGGAACAAGTGACAATATGCTGTGAAATTCCACACCTGTTGTTGAAGTTGTAGTTGCTTCAGGTGCTGGAGAAGACACCGTTGTAGGTAGGAATGTGAAAATACGAGAAAGAGTTGGTGAATGGAAAATGACCGAACAGGTTACATGGACAAAAGCATTTCTTTCAATCTGATTTCGGTGATTGTCTTTGGTTGATTTTCAGACAATTTCAATCCACAACAGTTGTAATTCACACCCTGGTTGTATCTGTATTAATGAAGATGGGAATTGATGTGAAAGATATTGCTTTGGCTGTGGGAGGAGGGTTCTGGTTTTGCAGCGAGGACACTCCCTTTACTCCAGTGCGGTAGAGTGTGTGTGATCAGGGGGAATGGACAGGCGTTTGTGGTAGTGAAACTACAGATGGCCTGATGAAATTGTTTATTCACTGCCTAGATTGAATGTGTCTGATGTTACTGAACGCATCCCTCTATCTTAACTGAGAGGAAAGAAATATGATAGCCAAAATACTGCTCTACAAGTTAGGGTAGGAAAGATGTTGGAACTTAATTAGTGGAATAAGATGGAGAGAGAATGATGGGCAGCTCAGCCACGTGGGGGACAGATAGAGGGAGTGGTGATAGGAATGATGAACAAAAGCAGAAGAAAAATGGATGGACAGGTGAGTGTTTGTGGGAGAAAAAGAAAGGGTGTGTGCATTACCTGAATTCAATATTCATTACGTTGGGTTGTTAGGTACCGAGGTGGAATATGAGATGTAGTTCTTCCAAACAATGACACTGACTTTTGTGATCCAAGGGGAGATAGCTGAATGGATAGCAAATTGGCTTCATGGAAAGAAGTAGAGGGTGAAGGAGAAAGGTTGCTTTTCGGGCTGGAGGCCTGTGACTAGTGGTGTGCCTAGTGGTATTGTAGATAGTGAAGATGGTTGTCAAATAATGCAGGAGGATCTTGATTGAATGAGCCGGTTGGTGGAGAAATGTTTCATGGGATTTATAATTTAATACAGAGAATGTGAGGTGTTGCATGTTGGAAAGTCTAACAAGGGCAGGAGAAACATAGAAACATAGAAAATAGGTGCAGGAGTAGGACATTCAGCCCTTCGAGCCTGCACCGCCATTCAATATGATCATGGCTGATCATCCAACTCAGTATCCCGTACCTGCCTTCTCTCCATACCCCCTGATCCCTTTCGCCACAAGGGCCACATCTAACTCCCTCTTAAATATAGCCAATGAACTGGCCTCAACTACCTTCTGTGGCAGAGAATTCCACAGATTCACCACTCTCTGTGTGAAAAATGCTTTTCTCATCTCGGTCCTAAAAGTCTTCCCCCTTATCCTTAAACTGTGACCCCTTGTTTTGGACTTCCCCGACTTCGGGAACAATCTTCCTGCATCTAGCCTGTCCAACCCCTTAAGAATCTTGTAAGTTTCTATAAGATCCACCCTCAATCTTCTAAATTCTAGCGAGAACAAGCAGAGTCTATCCAGTCTTTCTTCATATGAAAGTCCTGCCATCCCAGGAATCAGTCTGGTGAACCTTCTCTGTACTCCCTCTATGGCAAGAATGTCTTTCCTCAGATTTGGTGACCAAAACTGTATGCAATACTCCAGGTGTGGCCTCACCAAGACACTGTACAACTGCATAGAACCTCCCTGCTCCTATACGGCGGGTGTTGAAAGATTATGGAGTAAGTGTGGAAGATTAGGACAATTGTTTCGCATCATGTGATAAAAACTAGGTATTGTTTTTCCAAAGGTTTGCGTGAAGCAGCTTTATACAGCAATGTGAAAAACTGAATGAGGCAGATGAAGATGGTGGGGCAGGAATTGATCTCGTAATATGGACTTGTTGTTATGTTACTGGAGTAAACAAGGGGACATAATTCAATTAACCCACAGTGATCTTGTTCTGTCAATATCAAATTTATATAGTCAACCTGTTTTTCACAAGATATTTCCATTTACGAGGTATAGTTTCATGTCAAGAGGATCCAGAAAGAAAATTGCCATCCAGCTGGTCTATGTTTCCATGGATAATGCCAGGTAGACAAAAGTGCTGGAGAAACTCAGCGGGTGCAGCAGCATCTATGGAGCGAAGGAAATAGGCATCCTTTCGGGCTGAAACCCTTCTTGAGTCTGAAATAAAGCGTCGCAGTGGCTTTGTAGAAGATTAGTCTGTTGGTCCGTGTACATGAATGATAACAAACTGCTGTGGCCCAGTTGATACCATACCTGTGGTTGAAGTCGGAGTCGTTGTCGATGCTGGAAATGAGAAAATTGACCAGGTCAGTGTGGAGTGTAAATTTTCATCTCAATCCTGTCCATCTGTCTACCGGTCTATCTTTCCTCATGGTTGCTACACCTACGTAACATTGCAATAGATTGCACAATTTTGGTCCTCCATTTAATCTTGAACATGATAACAAAAGATCAGAATTATATCGAGAAAATTGTTGAATGCGCCTTTCTTTTCCAAGATCACTTTCCCACTGCTTCCCCACCATCTGCACCGCTCTGTCCACATACTTAAATTTGAGATGAATAGGAATATTTCAGAAAATCATTGGTATATTTATATTCAAATAGGTATCAACAGAACATTGATAGTTTTTTGTCAAGTCGATTTATATTCAAGAAACATTTTTGTGCTCCTGCTTACAGACATTAGGGACCATGAAAACACTATTGATGCAAAGTTCTTGTTTACTGCCTCGTCTACATCCTCTGACTACGAGCAAAAATTCCCTTCTTTATCCATGATGAGTCCTACTGTTTCCCTTGTTACCCTATTGATTTTCATGGATGTATACAAAGCCTTGGAATTTTTGTTCACCAATTGCCAGCGTGATTTATTTCCTGATCGCTTTATATTCCTCAAAGTACTTGTGTGATTTCTTCTTTCTAATCCTTAATAGTTCAATTTTCTTTTGAACTGTTCCCTTCCATTGCCATCCTTATCCTTCAATTCAATTCAATTCAATTCAATTCCTTTATTGTCATCTTGCAAGCAACAGTTGTGCAGTGCAAAACGAAAAGACGTTTCCCAGGGAATACCGGAGCATCGCACATGACGTTTAAAACATTTCACACATAATAACAACACTAAAAACAATCCAGTCCCTGATGGAACAGTATAAGATAAAATAGATAAAAACGACGTTAAAATACAGTAAGACCAATCATAAACATGTCTGGGGTGGCTGATTTGAGTGGCCAGTGCAAGTTATTGAAGTGGCCAGTGCCAGTTATTATAGTGTCGGTGCCAAGACGCAGAATCAGGTGACTGTGAGTACAGAGTGGCTGTTTAGCAGCCTCACAGCATATGGCAGGAAGCTGTTTAGCAGTCTTGTAGTCCGGGCTTTGATGCTGCGATATCTCTTGCCTGATGGCAGGAGATCCAGGTGTATGTGGAGGGGGTGCAGTTTGTCCTTAGCAATTCGCTGAGCTTTTTTCCGACAGCGGCTCAGGAACAGTTCTTGTACCGAGGGTAGGGAGATGCCAATGATCTTCTCTGCTCCCCTCACTACCCTCTGCAGAGCCTTCCTGTCCGAACAGTTGCAGGTGGAGTACCACGTATTTAAACAGTACGTGAGTACAGACCCCACCGTACCCCTGTAGAAACTCCTGAGGATCCTTCTTCCTTATTGAAACATGCTGGTCTTAAACACTGATTAACTTACCAGTATGAGTCTCCCATCGGTCAGACAATGACAACAGCTCCCACTTTACAATCCCTAGCTCCTGCTAAATGTTGCTGTAATCTGCAATTCCCGCAATTTAGTACCTTCCCGCAAGGTCCAGACTTATCGCTCTTCACAACAATCTTAAAACTTATCCGGCATCTGTAGTTCCATGTGTCCACATCAAAACTTATGGAGTTGTGATCACTGATCCCAAAATACTCTACGGCTGTTACACCTATCACCTGTCTAGGCTAATTTCAGGGTCTAATATGCTCCTCTAGAAACATAGAAAAAATAAGTGTGGGAGGAGGCCATTCGGCCCTTCGATCCATCCAGTGATTTGGCCTCCACTGCCCTCTGTGGCAGGGAATTCCACAAATTCACAACACTCTGGGTGAAAAAGTTTTTTCTTATTTTACAGACCTGTCCACGGACGGGCTTTTTAAAGTTCCCGCATCTGACCTGACCTGAAGTTCATTTGCTGCAACCAATCAACGGTTTTGCTGATCGGCAATTCAATCCCTCTCTTCCCTGTACTTCAATGTGCATATCAAAAAGCCTCTTAAACGGCACTATAGTGTATGCTTCCACCACTACTCCTGACAATGTGTTCCGTCTTCCAGCCCCCACTATCTGCGTTAATAAATTTGCCCTGGACATCTTCATTAAACTCCCCCTCACACCTGATAGCTGTGCCCTCTCATGTTGGACATTTCCACCCTGAGGAAGAGGTTGTGACTGTCGACAAAATGTGTAATTCACTTCCATGATAATCTCAATGTCTCATTTGTGTACATCTCAAAGTTTATTTCAGTAACATTATGACACGGAGCAGAATTTTTGCCACTCATTTCATAATTTCCTAAGTTTACAACATCCTCTGAAAGGTTAAGATAAAATGTCTAATTATATAAAGGTTTTGACTGAGAATATTAAAGAACTTCCCACCACTTCATCAAAAGTAACAAGTTAACATCCTGGGAATAGTTGTTCCCAAGTTAATGCAAAGTGTAATTGTTAATGTGTTGTTCATCACTTACTTGTTGAAGTTGTGGTCGATGTTGGTGCTGGAAGGAAGACATTAGTTTGTGTGAATAGGCGCAGTGCAATATCATTCCATTTTCCCTCAGTTCATAGAACCAGTTCTCAGGATATTGAATTGGAAACATCATGCCATTATTGTAAAATCTTTCCCTGCTGTAGTAAATATGTGTTAAGCTGGAAACGGTGCTAAGATTAACGAGGATGGTGCCGGGACCTGTGGGCCTGAACTATAGTGAGAGGTTAGGCAGGCCAGGACCATAATTCTTGGAGCAAAGAAGCATAGGGGTGATCGGATAAAGGTGTAAAAGATCATGAGGGGATAGGTAGAGGAGATGCACAGACTCTTTTCCCCAGAATAGGGGATCAAGAACCAGAGGACATAGGTTTAAGGTGAGAATGGAAAGATTTACTACAAATCTGAGGCGGAACGTTTTCTCACAATGGGTGGTGAGTAAATGTGGGGTCGTGCACTTCGGGATATAACAGGAAATCAAGAAGGGTCACAATGTAAAACGTCCACAGTCCAATTCCCTCCTCAGATCTTGTCTGAGCTGCTGAATTCCTCCAGAAGGTCGTTGTTGCTAAAGGCAGATGGTAAGTCCACGTTTACTATGAGAATATTTGATCAGACCCAGGCCGTCTGACTGTAGTTATAGAGGAGCATGGTGAGAACACATCTGGCTATTAAAGCTCAGTCAATGCGTTCATTCAAAGCAGTGATAGATAGATGTTTGGACATAGTTGGAAATAAAAAGAAATGGCGACAGTGCTAAAAAATGAATCTGGGCAGCATTCCAGAGTTACATGGGTGGATGCTGTTATATTTGATAAGAATAGACATACAAAGGATTGCTCATCCCACAATCAAAGGCAATAACCTCTGTTAGTTGCCTGAAAATGGTATGGATTTAATATGAGGTAGAGGAGATTTAACCTGGTCATGATCTCACCCTGACACCCATTCAATGATCACTTCCAACTGGTTCTGTTTCCATTCAGGTCCTTATTAATCTGAATGGGAATCACATGATAATAATGGCTTCATTACCTTCTGGTGTTGATGGTTGACGATAATATCCATGGGTTGTCATTTTGGCTGGAATAGAAATAAGGAGAAGTTGGAGGAAAAACGAGTGAAATCTGGATTTCTAACCATGCGGAAATGTTGAAGCTGAAGGCTTTAGGAACTGGGTCCATCATACCCACTGAGAGTTTTTTTTAATTCAAGAGTCAAGAATGTTTTATTGTCATATGTCCTGAAACGAAATAATGAAATCCTTACTTGCGAATGTTAATCCCCCAACAGAGTGATGATGGGAGTCCTGTCAGATTCTGGTGGATACACATTTTCACACAGACTGGAGCAGGAAGGCAGATAATTGATATCACTTTTTTTTCCAGCAATAGTAGTTTCAAACCATAGGATGCACTTACTTGTGGGCTGACCTGCCCAATGTTAGTTTTAGTTTCACCCATATAGTAAATAGCTGTCAAATTAAGTTTATTTGTGTTTGGGTTAATTTTAATGCTGCTTGTCCAATTTCTGCTGCAAAGAGAATTGGTTGAAGGAGTGGCTCTTGGTCCTTGCTACCTGCTGCCATCTCACTTTGGGCTGGTAGGACAGCTGCAACAGCTGTCCTGTCCAGGCCAGGTTTAAAATGCCTTCAGTTCCCACTGGATGAGCCCACATGTTGGGTACCATTTTCAGTCGAGCCTCGACCCCACTATCCCAACCCTAATGATTACTGATGGTTTTGGAGGGAGATGGCCATTCCACAGTCAACAGGGAGAAAGGGTCCTTTCGTGGTCTCATTCACTGCAAAGAAGCAAAGTTTAGCAGAAATGCGTGACTCCATGTAAACAATTGCTGGGCAGTCGTTAACTTAGTTTGTCTGCGGGAGACAGCAGTCTGACAGTATTCATTGGAAAGAAATGAGATCTAATTGCATGTTGCAAATGAATTGTGGAGGTTGGAACAAGTGACAATATGCTGTGAAAATCCATACCTGTTGTGGAAGTTGTAGTTGTTTCAGGTGCTGGAGAAGACACCGTTGTAGGTAGGAATGTGAAAACACGAGAAAGAGTTGGTGAATGGAAAATGACTGAACAGGTTACATGGACAAAAGCATTTCTGTCAATCTGATTTCGGTGATTGTCTTTGGTTGATTTTCAGACAATTTCAATCCACAACAGTTGTAATTCACACCCTGGTTGTAACTGTATTAAGGAAGATAGGAATTGATGTGAAAGATATTGCTTTGGTTGTGGGAGGAGGGTTCTGGTTTTGCAGCGAGGACACTCCCTTTACTCCAGTGAGGTAGAGTGTGTGTGATCAGGGGGGAATGGACAGGCGTTTGATGAATAGTGAAACTACAGATGGCCTGATGAAATTGTTTATTCACTGTCTAGATTGAATGTGTCTGATGTTACTGAACGCATCCCTCTATCTTAACTGAGAGGAAAGAAGTATGATAGCCAAAATACTGCTGTACAAGTTAGGGTAGGACAGATGTTGGAACTTAATTAGTGGAATGAGTTGGAGAGAGAATGATGGGCAGCTCAGCCACGTGGGGGACAGATAGAGGGAGTGGGTGATAGGAATGATGAACAAAAGCAGAAGAAAAATGGATGGACAGGTGAGTGTTTGTGGGAGAAGAAGAAAGGGTGTGTGCATTACCTGAATTCAATATTCATTACATTGGGTTGTTAGGTACCGAGGTGGAATATGAGATGTAGTTCTTCCAAACAATGACACTGACTTTTGTGATCCAAGGGGAGATAGCTGAATGGATAGCAAATTGGCTTCATGGAAAGAAGTAGAGGGTGAAGGAGAAAGGTTGCTTTTCGGGCTGGAGGCCTGTGACTAGTGGTGTGCCTAGTGGTATTATAGATAGTGAAGATGGTTGTCAAATAATGCAGGAGGATCTTGATTGAATGAGCCGGTTGGTGGAGAAATGTTTCATGGGATTTATAATTTAATACAGAGAATGTGAGGTGTTGCATGTTGGAAAGTCTAACAAGGGCAGGAGAAACATAGAAACATAGAAAATAGGTGCAGGAGTAGGACATTCAGCCCTTCGAGCCTGCACCGCCATTCAATATGATCATGGCTGATCATCCAACTCAGTATCCCGTACCTCCCTTCTCTCCATCCCCCCTGATCCCTTTAGCCACAAGGGCCACATCTAACTCCCTCTTAAATATAGCCACTGAACTGGCCTCAACTACCTTCTGTGGCAGAGAATTCCACAGATTCACCACTCTCTGTGTGAAAAATGCTTTTCTCATCTCGGTCCTAAAAGTCTTCCCCCTTATCCTTAAACTGTGACCCCTTGTTCTGGACTTCCCCGACTTCGGGAACAATCTTCCTGCATCTAGCCTGTCCAACCCCTTAAGAATCTTGTAAGTTTCTATAAGATCCACCCTCAATCTTCTAAATTCTAGCGAGTACAAGCCGAGTCTATCCAGTCTTTCTTCATATGAAAGTCCTGCCATCCCAGGAATCAGTCTGGTGAACCTTCTCTGTACTCCCTCTATGGCAAGAATGTCTTTCCTCAGATTTGATGACCAAAACTGTATGCAATACTCCAGGTGTGGCCTCACCAAGACCCTGTACAACTGCAGTAGAACTTCCCTGCTCTTATACTCAAATCCTTTTGCTATGAATGCTGACATACCATTCGCTTTCTTCACTGCCTGCTGCACCTGCATGCCTACTTTCAATGACTGGTGTACCATGACACCCAGATCACGTTGCATCTCCCCTTTTCCTAATCGGCCACCATTCAGATAATAGACTACTTTCCTGTTTTTGCCACCAAAGTGGATAAACCTCACATTAGTAGAGTGGATAAGGGAGAACCAGTGGATGTGTAATATCTGGACTTTGAGAAGGCTTTCGACAAGGTCCCACATAAGAGATTAGTATAAACTTAAAGCACACGGTATTGGGGGTTCAGTATTGATGTGGATAGACAACTGGCTGGCAAACAGGAAGCAAAGAGTAGGAGTAAATGGGTCCTTTTCAGAATGGCAGGCAGTGAACAGTGGGGTACAGCAAGGCTCATTGCTGGAACCCCAGCTATTTACAATATATATTAATGAGTTGGACGAGGGAATTGAATGCAACATCTCCAAGTTTGCGGATGACACAAAGCTGGGGGGCAGTGTTGGCTGTGAGGAGGATGCTAGGAGGGTGCAAGGTGACTTGGATAGGCTGGGTGAGTGGGTAAATGCATGGCAGATGCAGTATAATGTGGATAAATGTGAGGTTATCCACTTTGGTGGCAAAAACAGGAAAGTAGACTATTATCTGAATGGTGGCCGATTAGGAAAAGGGGAGATGCAACGAGAACTGGGTGTCATGGTACACCAGTCATTGAAAGTAGGCATGCAGGTGCAGCAGGCAGTGAAGAAAGTGAATGGTATGTTAGCATTCATAGCAAAAGGATTTGAGTATAGGAGCAGGGAGTTTCTATGCAGATGTACAGGGCCTTGGTGAGACCACACCTGGAGTATTGCGTACAGTTTTGGTCTCCAAATCTGAGGAAAGACATTCTTGCCATAGAGGGAGTACAGAGGAGGTTCACCAGACTGATTCCTGGGATGTCAGGACTTTCATATGAAGAAAGACTGGATATACTCGGCTTGTACTCGCTAGAATTTAGGAGATTGAGGGGGGATCTTATAGAAACTTACAAAATTCTTGAGGGGTTGAACAGTCTAGATGCAGGAAGATTGTTCCCGATGTTGGAAAAGTCCAGGACAAGGGGTCACAGTTTAAGGATAAAGGGAAAATCTTTTATGACCGAGATGAGAAAAACATTTTTCACACAGAGAGTGGTGAATCTCTGGAATTCTCTGCCACAGAAGGTAGTTGAGGCCAGTTCATTGGCTATATTTAAGAGGGAGTTAGATGTGGCCCTTGTGGCTAGAGGGATCAGGAGGTATGTTCGAAGGGCCGAAGGGCCGAACCTGCACCTATTTTCAATGTTTCTATGTTTCTATGTATGCACTGAATTGTAGACCAGAGGTAACTAGTAGTGAAGGTACATAGTTCCTTGAATGTGGCGTCACAGATAGATATGGGGCCAAAAAGCCTTTCGGCAATTTGGCCTTCATCAGTCAGGGTATTGAGTACAGAAGTATGGAGGTCATGTTACAGTTATATAAGACATTGGTGAGGCTACTTTTGGAATATTATTCAGTTTTCGTCACTCTGCTATAGGGAAAATGTTGTAAAGCTGGAAGGTGTGCAGAAAGAAGTACGATGATGTTGCTAGGACTCGAGGGCCTGAGCTATAGGAGAGGTTGAGCAGGTTAGGAGTTTATTCCTTGGAGTGTCTGAGGCTGCCCAACCACTCCCCAAAGCTCAGGCTATCAAGTCCTGGCAACATCCGCTCGTAAATCTTCCCTGCAATCTTTCCAGCTGAACAACATCTTTCCAAGCCATGTAGCCATCTCAATCTCTCCTCATATTAACAGGCACTCAAGTTATGTTAGCATTCTGGTCAAACTTCACTTCACTCAGTAAATCAGATCTGTTTCTGAGCAAGACACAAAATTAGACAGAATGCCCCCAAGTTTGGAGTCAGGACCCTCTCCAACCTTTGTAAGAAAATGGTTTGGGGTCATCTTTGACCAAACAGCAACCTGCCCTCTACCATCTAAAGAAAGAACTCTGTGTGAAGCAATGGATAACATCTATTACTGACCAGCTGAATCTGATTGCCAGTTAAATATTTCTTGTTATTTGTGCAAAGTAAAATTGATCAAAACTTACTTCCGGTGGTGCCACCAACAACAAATTCTGAAAGATGAATGGGAATAGAAAAAGAGAATAAAACTATTGGTATATATTAATTATTTATGGGATGAGCCATTCTGGCGAGACCAGCATTTATTGCCCATACTGAGCTCCCTTGAGGAGCAGATGTGGACCCAGCATCTTGACCGGCTGCACTTCAACTATTGCACTATAAGAAGCACTTGTTCAATGTGTCCCATAGTTCCCGATAAGATGTGCTGGGGTTTCCAAGCTTCGACCTTATCCAATGGATGTGGGATCACTTGGCCCCATCTCTTGTCAGCTAAAGGGTCTCGACCCGAAACAACACCCATTTCTTCTCTCCAGAGATACTGCTGGTCCCGCTGAGTTGCTCCAGCACTCTGTGTTTATCTTCGGTGTGAGACTGAACCATGGGTTTACAGACTGGGGAATATGATTTTGCTGTTGCTTATGCTCCACATTACTTCACAGAAGCCCCGTGG
Source organism: Malacoraja senta (assembly GCA_038087875.1). Classification (NCBI taxonomy): domain Eukaryota; kingdom Metazoa; phylum Chordata; class Chondrichthyes; order Rajiformes; family Rajidae; genus Malacoraja; species Malacoraja senta. Next base: position 41,266,693 of record CM075979.1, on the reverse strand, counting down.
AGCTGTCTTGTTTCTGAATCAAATCTATTAATTTGGGATATCACAAGACAGATCCCTGTCACCGTTTCTTGAGCAGAGATGGACGGGCATCAAATGCTGGCCTTACCAGTGGAGCCAGATCAGAGAAAGGAAGAAGCAAGTTATGAGATTAACTCTAACGCAATAGTTGCTGCAGATGCTGCTGTTGAAGATACAATTGAATTCGGTTGTGAAGAAATCAAAATCAGCAGCAATCATTTAAGATTGATGTTCCTGGGATAATGTGAGCAGAGTGTTGAGGAGATGGGGCTATGATCATACCTGTAGTTGATGATGATGTTGTTGACTCTGGAAGGGATAAAATTGAAGATGTGAGTGCAGGGATTATAGAATAAATCTGATTGCACTGAAATCAAATAACTATTTGTCAAGTCTTCATTCTAATGTCCATACCTGTGGTCGATGACAATGTTGTTGGCTCTGGAGAGAAAACAGATCAAGATGTAATTTTGCAACTACGCTATCAGTACAGAGTGGAGAATAGTATGCCATAGTATGCAATTGGAGGGGATACTGAGGGGCGGAACGGGGGGTGTTGAAAGATTATGGAGTAAGTGTGGAAGATTAGGACAATTGTTTCGCATCATGTGATAAAAACTAGGTATTGTTTTTCCAAAGGTTTGCGTGAAGCAGCTTTATACAGCAATGTGAAAAACTGAATGAGGCAGATGAAGATGGTGGGGCAGGTATTGATCTCGTAATATGGACTTGTTGTTATGTTACTGGAGTAAACAAGGGGACATAATTCAATTAACCCACAGTGATCTTGTTCTGTCAATATCAAATTTATATAGTCAACCTGTTTTTCACAAGATATTTCCATTTACGAGGTATAGTTTCATGTCAAGAGGATCCAGAATGAAAATTGCCATCCAGCTGGTCTATGTTTCAATGGATAATGCCAGGTAGACAAAAGTGCTGGAGAAACTCAGCGGGTGCAGCAACATCTATGGAGCGAAGGAAATGGGCAACGTTTCGGGCCGAAACCCTTCTTCAGTCTGAAATAAAGCGTCGCAGTGGCTTTGTAGAAGATCAGTCTGTTGGTCCGTGTACATGAATGATAACAACCTGCTGTGGCCCAGTTGATACCATACCTGTGGTTGAAGTCGGAGTCGTTGTCGATGCTGGAAATGAGAAAATTGACCAGGTCAGTGTGGAGTGTAAATTTTCATCTCAATCCTGTCCATCTGTCTACCGGTCTATCTTTCCTCATGGTTGCTACACCTACGTAACATTGCAATAGATTGCACAATTTTGGTCCTCCATTTAATCTTGAACATGACAACAAAAGATCAGAATTATATCGAGAAAATTGTTGAATGCGCCTTTCTTTTCCAAGATCACTTTCCCACTGCTTCCCCACCATCTGCATCGCTCTGTCCACGTACTTAAATTTGAGATGAATATGAATATTTCAGAAAATCATTGGTATATTTATATTCAAATAGGTATCAACAGAACATTGATAGTTTTTTATCAAATCGATTTATATTCAAGAAACATTGTTGTGCTCCTGCTTACAGACATTAGGGACCATGAAAACACCGTTGATGCAAAGTTCTTGTTTACTGCCTCGTCTACATCCTCTGACTACGAGCAAAAGTTCCCTTCTTTATCCATGATGAGACCTACTGTTTCCCTTGTTACCCTATTGATTTTCATGGATGCATACAAAGCCTTGGAATTTTCTTTCACCAATTGCCAGCGTGATTTATTTCCTGATAGCTTTATATTCCTCAAAGTACTTGTCTGATTTCTTCTTTCTAATCCTTACATAGAGTTCAATTTTCTTTTGAACTGTTCCCTTCCATTGCCATCCTTATCCTTCATCCTCATTGAAACATGCTGGTCTTACCAGTATGAGTCTCCCATCGGTCAGACAATGACATCAGCTCCAACTTTACTATCCGAAGCTCCTGCTAAATGTTGCTGTATTCTGCAATTCCCGCAATTTAGTACCTTCCCGCAAGGTCCAGACTTATCGCTCTTCACAACAATCTTAAAACTTATCTGGCATCTGTAGTTCCATGTGTCCACATCAAAACTTATGGAGTTGTGATCACTGATCCCAAAATACTCTACGGCTGTTACACCTATCACCTGTCTAGGCTAATTTCAGGGTCTAATATGCTCCTCTAGAAACATAGAAAAAATAGGTGCGGCAGGAGACCATTCGGCCCTTCGAGCCATCCAGTGATTTGGCCTCCACTGCCCTCTGTGGCAGGGAATTCCACAAATTCACAACACTCTGGGTGAAAAAGTTTTTTCTTATTTTACAGACCTGTATACGGACGGGCTTTTTAAGTTTCCCGCATCTGACTTGACCTGAAGTTCACTTGATGCAACCAATCAACGGTTTTGCTGATCGGCAATTCAATCCCTCTCTTCCCTGTACTTCAATGTGCCTATCAAAAAGCCTCTTAAACGGCACTATAGTGTATGCCTCCACCACTACTCCTGACAATGTGTTCCGACTTCCAGCCCCCACCATCTGCGTTAATAAATTTGCCCTGGACATCTTCATTAAACTCCTCCTCACACCTGATAGCTGTGCCCTCTCATGTTGGACATTTCCACCCTGAGGAAGAGGTTGTGACTGTCGACAAAATGTGTAATTCACTTCCATGATAATCTCAATGTCTCATTTGTGTAGATCTCAAAGTTTATTTCAGTAACATTATGACACGGAGCAGAATTTTTGCCACTCATTTCATAATTTCCTAAGTTTACAACATCCTCTGAAACGTTAAGATAAAATGTCTAATTATATTAAGGTTTTGACTGAAAGTATTAAAATACACTCCACCACTTCATCAGAAGTAACAAGTTAACATCCTGGGAATAGTTGTTCCCAAGTTAATGCGAAGTGTAATTGTTAATGTGTTGTTCATCACTTACTTGTTGAAGTTGTGGTCGATGTTGTTGCTGGAAGGAAGACATTAGTTTGTGTGAATAGGCGCAGTGCAATATCATTCCATTTTCCCCCAGTTCATAGAACCATTTCTCAGGATATTGAAATGGAAACTTCATGCCATTATTGTAAAATCTTTCCCTGCTGTAGGAAAGATGTGTTAAGCTGGAAACGGTGCTGAGAAGATTAACGAGGATGGTGCCGGGACCTGTGGGCCTGAGCTATAGTGAGAGGTTAGGCAGGCCAGGACCATAATCCTTGGAGGAAAGAAGAATAGGGGTGATCTGATAAAGGTGTAAAAGATCATGAGGGGATAGGTAGAGGAGATGCATAGACTCTTTTCCCCAGAATAGGGGGATCAAGAACCAGAGGATATTAAGATTTAAGGAGTGAGGGGAAAGATTTACTACAATTCTGAGGCACAACGTTTTAACACAATGGGTGGTGGGTAAATGTGTGGTCGTGCACTTTGGGATATAACAGGAAATCAAGAAGGGTCACAATGTGAAACGTCCACAGTCCAATTCCCTCCTCAGATCTTGTCTGAGCTGCTGAATTCCTCCAGAAGGTCGTTGTGGCTAAAGGCAGATGGTAAGTCCACGTTTACTACGAGAATATTTGATCAGACCCAGGCCGTCTGATTGTAGTTATAGAGGAGCATGGTGAGAACACATCTGGCTATAAAAGCTCAGTCAATGCGTTCATTCAAAGCAGTGATAGATAGATGTTTGGACATAGTTGGGAATAAAAAGAAATGGCGACAGTGGTAAAAAATGAATCTGGGCAGCATTCCAGAGTTACATGGGTGGATGCTGTTATATTTGATAAGAATAGACATACAAAGGATTGCTCATCCCATAATCAAAGGCAATAACCTGTTAGTTGCCTGTAAATGCTATGGATTTAACATGAGGTAGAGGAGATTTAACCTGGTCATGATCACACCCTGACACCCATTCAATGATCACTTCCAACTGGTTCTGTTTCCATTCAGGTCCTTATTAATCTGAATGGGAATCACATGATATTAATGGCTTCATTACCTTCTGGCGTTGATGTTTGATGATAATATCCATGGGTTGTCATTTTGGCTGGAATAGAAATAAGGAGAAGTTGGAGGAAAAACGAGTGAAATCTGGATTTCTAACCATGCGGAAATGCCGAAGCTGAAGGCTTTAGGAACTGGGTCCATCATACCCACTGAGAGTTTTTTTAAATTCAAGAGTCAAGAATGTTTTATTGTCATATGTCCTGAAACGAAATAATGAAATCCTTACTTGCGAATGTTAATCCCCCAACAGAGTGATGATGGGAGTCCTGTCAGATTCTGGTGGATACACATTTTCACACAGACTGGAGCAGGAAGGCAGATAATTGATATCACTTTTTTCTCCAGCAATAGTAGTTTCAAACCACAGGATGCACTTACTTGTGGGCTGACCTGCCCAATGTTAGTTTTAGTTTCACCCATATAGTAAATAGCTGTCAAATGAAGTTTATTTGTGTTTGGGTTAATTTGAATGCTGCTTGTCCAATTTCTGCTGCAAAGAGAATTGGTTGACGGAGTGGCTCTTGGTCCTTGCTACCTGCTGCCATCTCACTTTGGGCTGGTAGGACAGCTGCAGCAGCAGTCCCGTCCAGGCCAGGTTTAAAATGCCTTCAGTTCCCACTGGATGAGCTCACATGTTGGGTACCATTTTCAGTCGAGCCTCGACCCCACTATCCCAACCCTAATGATTACTGATGGTTTTGGAGGGAAATGGCCACTCCACAATCAACAGGGTGAAAGGGTCCTTACGTGGTCTCATTCACTGCAAAGAAGCAAAGTTTAGCAGAAATGCGTGACTCCATGTAAACAATTGCTGCGCAGTCGTTAACTTAGTTTGTCTGCGGGAGACAGCAGTCTGACAGTATTCACTGGAAAGAGATGAGATCTAATTGCATGTTGCAAATGAATTGTAGAGTTTGGAACAAGTGACAATATGCTGTGAAAATCCATACCTGTTGTTGAAGTTGTAGTTGTTTCAGGTGCTGGAGAAGACACCGTTGTAGGTAAGAATGTGAAAACACGAGAAAGAGTTGGTGAATGGAAAATGACTGAACAGGTTACATGGACAAAAGCATTTCTTTCAATCTGATTTCGGTGATTGTCTTTGGTTGATTTTCAGACAATTTCAATCCATAACAGTTGTAATTCACACCCTGGTTGTAACTGTATTAATGAAGATAGGAATTGATTTGAAAGATATTGCTTTGGCTGTGGGAGGAGGGTTCTGATTTTGCAGCGAGGACACTCCCTTTACTCCAGTGCGGCAGTGCGGTAGAGTGTATGTGATCAGGGGGAATGGACAGGCGTTTGTGGTAGTGAAACTACAGATGGCCTGATGAAATTGTTTATTCACTGTCTAGATTGAATGTGTCTGATGTTACTGAACGCATCCCTCTATCTTAACTGAGAGTAAAGAAGTATGATAGCCAAAATACTGCTGTACAAGTTAGGGTAGGACAGATGTTGGAACTTAATTAATGGAATAAGATGGAGAGAGAATGATGGGCAGCTCAGCCACGTGGGGGACAGATAGAGGGAGTGGTGATAGGAATGATGAACAAAAGCAGAAGAAAAATGGATGGACATGTGAGTGTTTGTGGGAGAAAAAGAAAGGGTGTGTGCATTACCTGAATTCAATATTCATTACGTTGGGTTGTTAGGTACCGAGGTGGAATATGAGATGTAGTTCTTCCAAACAATGACACTGACTTTTGTGATCCAAGGGGAGATAGCTGAATGGATAGCAAATTGGCTTCATGGAAAGAAGTAGAGGGTGAAGGAGAAAGGTTGCTTTTCGGGCTGGAGGCCTGTGACTAGTGGTGTGCCTAGTGGTATTGTAGATAGTGAAGATGGTTGTCAAATAATGCAGGAGGATCTTGATTGAATGAGCCGGTTGGTGGAGAAATGTTTCATGAGATTTATAATTTAATACAGAGAAATGTGAGGTGTTGCATGTTGGAAAGTCTAACAAGGGCAGGAGAAACATAGAAACATAGAAAATAGGTGCAGGAGTAGGACATTCAGCCCTTCGAGCCTGCACCGCCATTCAATATGATCATGGCTGATCATCCAACTCAGTATCCCGTACCTGCCTTCTCTCCATACCCCCTGATCCCTTTAGCCACAAGGGCCACATCTAACTCCCTCTTAAAAATAGCCACTGAACTGGCCTCAACTACCTTCTGTGGCAGAGAATTACACAGATTCACCACTCTCTGTGTGAAAAATGCTTTTCTCATCTTGGTCCTAAAAGTCTTCCCCCTTATCCTTAAACTGTGACCCCTTGTTCTGGACTTCCCCGACTTCGGGACCAATCTTCCTGCATCTAGCCTGTCCAACCCCTTAAGAATCTTATAAGTTTCTATAAGATCCACCCTCAATCTTCTAAATTCTAGCGAGTACGAGCCGAGTCTATCCAGTCTTTCTTCATATGAAAGTCCTGCCATCCCAGGAATCAGTCTGGTGAACCTTCTCTATACTCCCTCTATGGCAAGAATGTATTTACTCAGATTTGGTGACCAAAACTGTATACAATACTCCAGGTGTGGCCTCACCAAGACCCTGTACAACTGCAGTAGAACTTCCCTGCTCTTATACTCAAATCCTTTTGCTATGAATGCTAACATACCATTCGCTTTCTTCACTGCCTGCTGCACCTGCATGCCTACTTTCAATGACTGGTGTACCATGACACCCAGATCTCATTGCATCTCCCATTTTCCTAATCGGCCACCATTCAGATAATAGTCTACATTCCTGTTTTTGCCACCAAAGTGGATAACCTCACATTAGTAGAGTGGATAAGGGAGAACCAGTGGATGTGTTATATCTGGACTTCCAGAAGGTTTTCGACAAGGTCCCACATAAGAGATTAGTATACAAACTTAAAGCACACGGTATTGGGGGTTCAGTATTGATGTGGATAGACAACTGGCTGGCAAACAGAAAGCAAAGAGTAGGAGTAAAAGGGTCCTTTTCGGAATGGCAGGCAGTGAATAGTGGGGTACCGCAAGGCTCAGTGCTGGAACCCCAGTTATTTACAATATATATTAATGATTTGGACGAGGGAATTGAATGTAACATCTCCAAGTTTGCGGATGACACGAAGCTGGGGGGAAGTGTTAGCTGTGAGGAGGATGCTAGGAGGCCGCAAGCTGACTTGGATAGGCTGGGTGAGTGGGCAAATGCATGGCAGATGCAGTATAATGTGGATAAATGTGACTGGATAGACTCGGCTTGTACTCGCTAGAATTTAGAAGATTGAGGGGGGATCTTATAGAAACTTACTAAATTCTTAAGGGGTTGAACAGGCTAGATGCAGGAAGATTGTTCCCGATGTTGGAAAAGTCCAGGACAAGGGGTCACAGTTTAAGGATAAAGGGGAAATCTTTTAGGACCGAGATGAGAAAAACATTTTTCACACCGAGAGTGGTGAATCTCTGGAATTTTCTGCCACAGAAGGTAGTTGAGGCCAGTTCATTGGCTATATTTAAGAGGGAGTTAGATGTGGCCCTTGTGGCTAGAGGGATCAGGAGGTATGTTCGAAGGTCCGAAGGGCCGAACCTGCACCTATTTCTATGTTTCTATGTTTCTATGTATGCACTGAATTGTAGACCAGAGGTATCTAGGAGTGAAGGTACATAGTTCCTTGAATGCGGCGTCACAGATAGTTATGGGGCCAAAAAGCCTTTCGGCAAATTGGCCTTCATCAGTCAGGGTATTGAGTACAGAAGTATGGAGGTCATGTTACAGTTATATAAGACATTGGTGAGGCTACTTTTGGAGTATTATTCAGTTTTCGTCACTCTGCTATAGGGAAAATGTTGTAAAGCTGGCAGGTGTGCAGAAAGAAGTACGATGATGTTGCTAGGACTCGAGGGCCTGAGCTATAGGAGAGGTTGAGCAGGTTAGGAGTTTATTCCTTGGAGTGTCTGAGCCTGCCCAACCACTCCCCAAAGCTCAGGCTATCAGGTCCTGGCAACATCTGCTCGTAAATCTTCCCTGCAATCTTTCCAGCTGAACAACATCTTTCCAAGCCATGTAGCCATCTCAATCTCTCCTCATATTAACAGGCACTCCAGTTTTTATCATTTTGGTCAAACTTCACTTCACTCAGTAAATCAGATCTGTTTCTGAGCAAGACACAAAATTAGACAGAATGCCCCCAAGTTTGGAGTCAGGACCCTCTCTAACCTTTGTAAGAAAATGGTTTGGGGTCATCTTTGAACAAACAGCAACCTGCCCTCTACCATCTAAAGAAAGAACTCTGTGTGAAGCAATGGATAACATCTATTACTGACCAGCTGAATCTGATTGCCAGTTAAATATTTATTGTTATTTGTGCAAAGCAAAATTGATCAAAACTTACTTCCGGTGGTGCCACCAACAACAAATTCTGAAAGATGAATGGGAATAGAAAAAGAGAATAAAACTATTGGTATATATTAATTATTTATGGGATGAGCCATTCTGGCGAGACCAGCATTTATTGCCCATCCTGAGTTCCCTTGAGGAGCAGATGTGGACCCAGCATCTTGACCGGCTGCACTTCATCTATTGCACTATAAGAAGCACTTGTTCAATGTGTCCCATAGTTCCCGACAAGATGCGCTGGGGTTTCCAAGTTTCGACCTTATCCAATGGATGTGGGATCACTTGGCCCCATCATTTGTCAGCTAAAGGGTCTCGACCCGAAACATCACCCATTTCTTCTCTCCAGAGATACTGCTTGTCCCGCTGAGTTGCTCCAGCACTCTGTGTCTATCTTCGGTGTGAGACTGAACCATGGGCTTACAGACTGGGGAATATGATTTTGCTGTTGCATATGCTCCACATTACTTCACAGAAGCCCCGTGGAGCTGTCTTTTTTCTGAATCAAATCTATTAATTTGGGATATCACAAGACAGATCCCTGTCACCGTTTCTTGAGCAGAGATGGACAGGCATCAAATGCTGGCCTTACCAGTGGAGCCAGATCAGAGAAAGGAAGAAGCAAGTTATGAAATTAACTCTAATGCAATAGTTGCTGCAGATGCTGCTGTTGAAGATACTGTTGAATTGGGTTGTGAAGAATTCAAAATCAGCAGCAATAATTTAAGATTGATGTTCCTGGGATAATGTGAGCAGAGTGTTGAGGAGATGGGGCTATGATCATACCTGTAGTTGATGATGATGTTGTTGACTCTGGAAGGGATAAAATTGAAGATGTGAGTGCAGGGATTATAGAATAAATCTGATTGCACTGAAATCAAATAACTATTTGTCAAGTCTTCATTCTAATGTCCATACCTGTGGTCGATGACAATGTTGTTGGCTCTGGAGAGAAAACAGATCAAGATGTAATTTTGCAACTATGCTATCAGTAGAGAGTGGAGAATAGTATGCCATAGTATGCAATTGGAGGGGATACTGAGGGGCGGAACGGGTGGTGTTGAAAGATTATGGAGTAAGTGTGGAAGATTAGGACAATTGTTTCGCATCATGTGATAAAAACTAGGTATTGTTTTTCCAAAGGTTTGCGTGAAGCAGCTTTATACAGCAATGTGAAAAACTGAATGAGGCAGATGAAGATGGTGGGGCAGGAATTGATCTCGTAATATGGACTTGTTGTTATGTTACTGGAGTTAACAAGGGGACATAATTCAATTAACCCACAGTGATCTTGTTCTGGCAATATCAAATTTATATAGTCAACCTGTTTTTCACAAGATATTTCCATTTACAAGGTATAGTTTCATGTCAAGAGGATGCAGAATGAAAATTGCCATCCAGCTGGTCTATGTTTCAATGGATAATGCCAGGTAGACAAAAGTGCTGGAGAAACTCAGCGGGTGCAGCAGCATCCATGGAGCGAAGGAAATAGGCAATGTTTCGGGCCGAAACCCTTCTTCAGTCTGAAATAAAGCGTCGCAGTGGCTTTGTAGAAGATTAGTCTGTTGGTCCGTGTACATGAATGATAACAACCTGCTGTGGCCCAGTTGATACCATACCTGTGGTTGAAGTCGGAGTCGTTGTCGATGCTGGAAATGTGAAAATTGACCAGGTCAGTGTGGAGTGTAAATTTTCTTCTCAATCCTGGCCATCTGTCTACCGGTCTAACTTTCCTCATGGTTGCTACACCTACGTAACATTGCAATAGATTGCACAATTTTGGTCCTCCATTTAATCTTGAACATGATAACAAAAGATCAGAATTATATCGAGAAAATTGTTGAATGCGCCTTTCTTTTCCAAGATCACTTTCCCACTGCTTCCCCACCATCTGCATCGCTCTGTCCACGTACTTAAATTTGAGATGAATATGAATATTTCAGATAATCATTGGTATATTTATATTCAAATAGGTATCAACAGAACATTGATAGTTTTTTGTGAAGTCGATTTATATTCAAGAAACATTTTTGTGCTCCTGTTTACAGACATTAGGGACCATGAAAACACCGTTGATGCAAAGTCCTCTGACTACGAACAAAAATTCCTTCTTTATCCATGATGAGTCCTACTGTTTCCCATGCTACCCTATTGATTTTCATGGATGTATACAAAGCCTTGGAAATTTTTTTCACCAATTGCCAGCGTGATTTATTTCCTCATCGCTTTATATTCCTCAAAGTACTTGTCTGATTTATTCTTTCTAATCCTTACATAGAGTTCAATTTTCTTTTGAACTGTTCCCTTCCATTGCCATCCCTGTCCTTCCTCCTTATTGAAACATGCTGGTCTTAAACACTGATCAACTTGACAATGACAACAGCTCCCACTTCACTCTCCAAGCTCCTGCTAAATGTTGCTGTAATCTGCAATTCCCGCGATTTAGTACCTTCCCGCAAGGTTCAGACTTATCGCTCTTCACAACAATCTTAAAACTTATCCGGCATCTGTAGTTCCATGTGTCCACATCAAAACTTATGGGGTTGTGATCACTGATCCCAAAATACTCTACGGCTGTTACACCTATCACCTGTCTAGGCTAATTTCAGGGTCTAATATGCTCCTCTAGAAACATATTTTTTTCTTATTTTACAGACCTGTCCACGGACGGGCTTTTTAAAGTTCACTATAGTGTATGCCTCCACCACTACTCCTGGCAATGTGTTCCGACTTCCAGCCCCCACTATCTGCGTTAATAGATTTGCCCTGGACAACTTCATTAAACTCCCCCTCACACCTGATAGCTGTGCCCTCTCATGTTGGACATTTCCACCCTGAGGAAGAGGTTGTGACTGTCGACAAAATGTGTAATTCACTTCCATGATAATCTCAATGTCTCATTTGTGTAGATCTCAAAGTTTATTTCAGTAACATTATGACACGGAGCAGAATTTTTGCCACTCATTTCATAATTTCCTAAGTTTACAACATCCTCATAAAGGTTAAGATAAAATGTCTAATTATATTAAGGTATAGACTGAAAGTATTAAAAAACACTCCACCACTTCATCAGAAGTAACAAGTTAACATCCTGGGAATAGTTGTTCCCAAGTTAATGCAAAGTGTAATTGTTAATGTGTTGTTCATCACTTACTTGTTGAAGTTGTGGTCGATGTTGGTGCTGGAAGGAAGACATTAGTTTGTGTGAATAGGCGCAGTGCAATATCATTCCATTTTCCCTCAGTTCATAGAACCATTTCTCAGGATATTGAAATGGAAACTTCATGCCATTATTGTAAAATCTTTCCCTGCTATAGGAAAGATGTGTTAAGCTGGAAACGGTGCTGAGAAGATTAACGAGGATGGTGCCGGGACCTGTGGGCCTGAGCTATAGTGAGAGGTTAGGCAGGCCAGGACCATAATCCTTGGAGCAAAGAATAGGGGTGATCTGATAAAGGTGTAAAAGATCATGAGGGGATAGGTAGAGGAGATGCACAGACTCTTTTCCCCAGAATAGGGGGATCAAGAACCAGAGGACATTAAGATTTAAGGTGTGAGGGGAAAGATTTACTACAATTCTGAGGCACAACATTTTAACACAATGGGTGGTGGGTAAATGTGTGGCTGAGCTGCTGAATTCCTCCAGAAGGTCGTTGTGGCTAAAGGCAGATGGTAAGTTCACGTTTACTACGAGAATATTTGATCAGACCCAGGCCGTCTGATTGTAGTTATAGAGGTGCATGGTGAGAACACATCTGGCTATAAAAGCTCAGTCAATGCGTTCATTCAAAGCAGTGATAGATAGATGTTTGGACATAGTTGGAAATAAAAATAAATGGCGACAGTGCTAAAAAATGAATCTGGGCAGCATTCCAGAGTTACATGGGTGGATGCTGTTATATTTGATTAGAATAGACATACAAAGGATTGCTCATCCCATAATCAAAGGCAATAACCTGTTAGTTGCCTGTAAATGCTATGGATTTAGCATGAGGTAGAGGAGATTTAACCTGGTCATGATCACACCCTGACACCCATTCAATGATCACTTCCAACTGGTTCTGTTTCCATTCAGGTCCTTATTAATCTGAATGGGAATCACATGATAATAATGGTTTCATTACCTTCTGGCGTTGATGTTACATGATAATATCCAAGGCTTGTCATTTTGGCTGGAATGGAAATAAGGAAAAGTTGGAGGAAAAACGAGTGAAATCTGGATTTCTAACCATGCGGAAATGCCGAAGCTGAAGGCTTTAGGAACTGGGTCCATCATACCCACTGAGAGTTTTTTTAAATTCAAGAGTCAAGAAAGTTTTATTGTCATATGTCCTGAAACGAACTAATGAAATCCTTACTTGCGAATGTTAATCCCCCAACAGAGTGATGATGGGAGTCCTGTCAGATTCTGGTGGATACACATTTTCACACAGACTGGAGCAGGAAGGCAGATAATTGATAATTAATTTTAATGCTGCTTGTCCAATTTCTGCTGCAAAGAGAATTGGTTGAAGGAGTGGCTCTTGGTCCTTGCTACCTGCTGCCATCTCACTTTGGGCTGGTAGGACAGCTGCAACAGCTGTCCCATCCAAGCCAGGTTTAAAATGCCTTCAGTTCCCACTGGATGAGCTCACATGTTGGGTACCATTTTCAGTCGAGCCTCGACCCCACTATCCCAACCCTAATGATTACTGATGGTTTTGGAGGGAAATGGCCCCTCCACAGTCAACAGGGTGAAAGGGTCCTTTCGTGGTCTCATTCACTGCAAAGAAGCAAAGTTTAGCAGAAATGCGTGACTCCATGTAAACAATTGCTGCGCAGTCGTTAACTTGGTTTGTCTATGGGAGACAGCATTCTGACAGTATTCACTGGAAAGAGATGAGATCTAATTGCATGTTGCAAATGAATTGTAGAGGTTGGAACAAGTGACAATATGCTGTGAAATTCCATACCTGTTGTTGAAGTTGTAGTTGTTTCAGGTGCTGGAGAAGACACCGTTGTAGGTAGGAATGTGAAAACACGAGAAAGAGTTGGTGAATGGAAAATGACTGAACAGGTTACATGGACAAAAGCATTTCTTTCAATCTGATTTCGGTGATTGTCTTTGGTTGATTTTCAGACAATTTCAATCCAGAACAGTTGTAATTCACACCCTGGTTGTAACTGTATTAATGAAGATAGGAATTGATGTGAAAGATATTGCTTTGGCTGTGGGAGGAGGGTTCTGATTTTGCAGCGAGGACACTCCCTTTACTCCAGTGCGGTAGAGTGTGTGTGATCAGGGGGAATGGACAGGCGTTTGTGGTAGTGAAACTACAGATGGCCTGATGAAATTTTTTATTCACTGTCTAGATTGAATGTGTCTGATGTTACTGAACGCATCCCTCTATCTTAACTGAGAGTAAAGAAGTATGATAGCCAAAATACTGCTGTACAAGTTAGGGTAGGACAGATGTTGGAACTTAATTAGTGGAATAAGATGGAGAGAGAATGATGGGCAGCTCAGCCACGTGGGGGACAGATAGAGGGAGTGGTGATAGGAATGATGAACAAAAGAAAAATGGATGGACAGGTGAGTGTTTGTGGGAGAAGAAGAAAGGGTGTGTGCATTACCTGAATTCAATATTCATTACGTTGGGTTGTTAGGTACCGAGGTGGAATATGAGATGTAGTTCTTCCAAACAATGACATTGACTTTTGTGATCCAAGGGGAGATAGCTGAATGGATAGCAAATTGGCTTCATGGAAAGAAGTAGATGGTGAAGGAGAAAGGTTGCTTTTCGGGCTGGAGGCCTGTGACTAGTGGTGTGCCTAGTGGTATTGTAGATAGTGAAGATGGTTGTCAAATAATGCAGGAGGATCTTGATTGAATGAGCCGGTTGGTGGAGAAATGTTTCATGGGATTTATAATTTAATACAGAGAAATGTGAGGTGTTGCAGGTTGGAAAGTCTAACAAGGGCAGGAGAAACATAGAAACATAGAAAATAGGTGCAGGAGTAGGACATTCAGCCCTTCGAGCCTGCACCGCCATTCAATATGATCATGGCTGATCATCCAACTCATTGTCCCGTACCTGCCTTCTCTCCATAACCCCTGATCCCTTAGCCACAAGGGCCACATCTAACTCCCTCTTAAATATAGCCAATGAACTGGCCTCAACTACCTTCTGTGGCAGAGAATTCCACAGATTCACCACTCTCCATTTGAAAAATGCTTTTCTCATCTCGGTCCTAAAAGTCTTCCCCCTTATCCTTAAACTGTGACCCCTTATTCTGGACTTCTCCAATTTCGGGACCAATCTTCCTGCATCTAGCCTGTCCAACCCCTTAAGAATCTTGTAAGTTTCTATAAGATCCACTCTCAATCTTCTAAATTCTAGCGAGTACAAGCCGAGTCTATCCAGTCTTTCTTCATATGAAAGTCCTGCCATCCCAGGAATCAGTCTGGTGACCCTACGCAATACTCCAGGTGTGGCCTCACCAAGACCCTGTACAACTGCAGTAGAACTTACCTGCTCTTATACTCAAATCCTTTTGCTATGAATGCTAACATACCATTCGCTTTCTTCACTCCCTGCTGCACCTGCATGCCTACTTTTAATGACTGGTGTACCATGACACCCAGATCTCATTGCATCTCCCCTTTTCCTAATCGGCCACCATTCAGGTAATAGTCTACTTTCCTGTTTTTGCCACCAAAGTGAATAACCTCACATTTGTAGAGTGGATAAGGGAGAACCAGTGGATGTGTTATATCTGGACTTTCAGAAGGTTTTCGACAAGGTCCCACATAAGAGATTAGTAAACAAACTTAAAGCACACGGTATTGGGGGTTCAGTATTGATGTGGATAGACAACTGGCTGGCAAACAGGAAGCAAAGAGTAGGAGTAAACGGGTCCTTTTCAGAATGGCAGGCAGTGAATAGTGGGGTACCGCAAGGCTCAGTGCTGGAACCCCAGCTATTTACAATATATATTAATGATTTGGACGAGGGAATTGAATGCAACATCTCCAAGTTTGCGGATGACATGAAGCTGGGGGGCAGTGTTAGCTGTGAGGAGGATGATAGGAGGCCGCAAGGTGACTTGGATAGGCTGGGTGAGTGGGCAAATGCATGGCAGATGCAGTATAATGTGGATAAATGTGACTGGATAGACTTGGCTTGTACTCGCTAGAATTTAGAAGATTGAGGGGGGATCTTATAGAAACTTACAAAATTCTTAAGGGGTTGAACAACCTAGATGCAGGAAGATTGTTCCCGATGTTGGAAAAGTCCAGGACAAGGTGTCACAGTTTAAGGATAAAGGGGAATTCTTTTAGGACCGAGATGAGAAAAATATTTTTCACACAGAGAGTGGTGAATCCCTGGAATTTTCTGCCACAGAAGGTAGTTGAGGCCAGTTCATTGGCTATATTTAAGAGGGAGTTAGATGTGGCCCTTGTGGCTAGAGGGATCAGGAGGTATGTTCGAAGGTCCGAAGTGCCGAACCTGCACCTATTTCTATGTTTCTATGTTTCTATGTATGCACTGAATTGTAGACCAGAGGTATCTAGGAGTGAAGGTACATAGTTCCTTGAATGTGGCGTCACAGATAGATATGGGGCCAAAAAGGCTTTCGGCAAATTGGCCTTCATCAGTCAGGGTATTGAGTACAGAAGTATGGAGGTCATGTTACAGTTATATAAGACATTGGTGAGGCTACTTTTGGAGTATTATTCAGTTTTCGCCACTCTGCTACAGGGAAAATGTTGTAAAGCTGAAGGTGTGCAGAAAGAAGTACGATGATGTTGCTAGGACTCGAGGGCCTGAGCTATAGGAGAGGTTGAGCAGGTTAGGAGTTTATTCCTTGGAGTGTCTGAGCCTGCCCAACCACTCCCCAAAGCTCAGGCTATCAAGTCCTGGCAACATCCGCTCGTAAATCTTCCCTGCAATCTTTCCAGCTGAACAACATCTTTCCAAGCCATGTAGCCATCTCAATCTCTCCTCATATTAACAGGCACTCCAGTTTTTATCATTCTGGTCAAACTTCACTTCACTCAGTAAATCAGATCTGTTTCTGAGCAAGACACAAAATTAGACAGAATGCCCCCAAGTTTGGAGTCAGGACCCTCTCTAACCTTTGTAAGAAAATGATTTGGGGTCATCTTTGAACAAACAGCAACCTGCCCTCTACCATCTAAAGAAAGAACTCTGTGTGAAGCAATGGATAACATCTATTACTGACCAGCTGAATCTGATTGCCAGTTAAATATTTCTTGTTATTTGTGCAAAGTAAAATTGATCAAAACTTACTTCCGGGGGTGCCACCAACAACAAATTCTGAAAGATGAATGGGAATAGAAAAAGAGAATAAAACTATTGGTATATATTAATTATTTATGGGATGAGCCATTCTGGCGAGACCAGCATTTATTGCCCATCCTGAGCTTCCTTGAGGAGCAGATGTGGACCCAGCATCTTGACCGGCTGCACTTCATCTATTGCACTATAAGAAGCACTTGTTCAATGTGTCCCATAGTTCCCGACAAGATGTGCTGGGGTTTCCAAGCTTCGACCTTATCCAATGGATGTGGGATCACTTGGCCCCATCTCTTGTCAGCCAAAGGGTCTCGACCCGAAACATCACCCATTTCTTCTCTCCAGAGATACTGCTGGACCCGCTGAGTTGCTCCAGCACTCTGTGTCTATCTTCGGTGTGAGACTGAACCATGGGTTTACAGACTGGGGAATATGATTTTGCTGTTGCATATGCCCCACATTACTTCACAGAAGCCCCGTGGAGCTGTCTTGTTTCTGAATCAAATCTATTAATTTGGGATATCACAAGACAGATCCCTGTCACCGTTTCTTGAGCAGAGATGGACGGGCATCAAATGCTGGCCTTACCAGTGGAGCCAGATCAGAGAAAGGAAGAAGCAAGTTATGAGATTAACTCTAATGCAATAGTTGCTGCAGATGCTGCTGTTGAAGATACAATTGAATTGGGTTGTGAAGAATTCAAAATCAGCAGCAATAATTTAAGATTGATGTTCCTGGGATAATGTGAGCAGAGTGTTGAGGAGATGGTGCTATGATCATACCTGTAGTTGATGATGATGTTGTTGACTCTGGAAGGGATAAAATTGAAGATGTGAGTGATGGGATTATAGAATAAATCTGATTGCACTGAAATCAAATAACTATTTGTCAAGTCTTCATTCTAATGTCCATACCTGTGGTCGATGACAATGTTGTTGGCTCTGGAGAGAAAACAGATCAAGATGTAATTTTGCAACTATGCTATCAGTAGAGAGTGGAGAATAGCATGCCATATTGTGGAATTGGAGGGGATACTGAGGGGCGGAACGGGGGGTGTTGAAAGATTATGGAGTAAGTGTGGAAGATTAGGACAATTGTTTCGCATCATGTGATAAAAACTAGGTATTCTTTATCCAAAGGTTTGCGTGAAGCAGCTTTATACAGCAATGTGAAAAACTGAATGAGGCAGATGAAGATGGTGGGGCAGGAATTGATCTTGTAATATGGACTTGTTGTTATGTTACTGGAGTAAACAAGGGGACATAATTCAATTAACCCACAGTGATCTTGTTCTGTCATACCTGTAGTTGATGATGATGTTGTTGACTCTGGAAGGGATAAAATTGAAGATGTGAGTGCAGCGATTATAGAATAAATCTGATTGCACTGAAATCAAATAACCCTTCTTCAGTCTGAAATAAAGCGTCGCAGTGGCTTTGTAGAAGATTAGTCGTTTGGTCCGTGTACATGAATGATAACAACCTGCTGTGGCCCAGTTGATACCATACCTGTGGTTGAAGTCGGAGTCGTTGTCGATGCTGGAAATGAAAAAATTGACCAGGTCAGTGTGGAGTGTAAATTTTCATCTCAATCCTGTCCATCTGTCTACCGGTCTATCTTTCCTCATGGTTGCTACACCTACGTAACATTGCAATAGATTGCACAATTTTGGTCCTCCATTTAATCTTGAACATGATAACAAAAGATCAGAATTATATCGAGAAAATTGTTGAATGCGCCTTTCTTTTCCAAGATCACTTTCCCACTGCTTCCCCACCATCTGCATCGCTCTGTCCACGTACTTAAATTTGAGATGAATATGAATATTTCAGAAAATCATTGGTATATTTATATTCAAATAGGTATCAACAGAACAGTGATAGTTTTTTGTCAAGTCGATTTATATTCAAGAAACATTTTTGTGCTCCTGCTTACAGACATTAGGGACCATGAAAACACTGTTGATGCAAAGTTCTTGTTTACTACCTCGTCTACATCCTCTGACTACGAGCAGAAATTCCCTTCTTTATCCATGATGAGACCTACTGTTTCCCTTGTTACCCTATTGATTTTCATGGATGTATACAAAGCCTTGGAATTGTTTTTTCACCAATTGCCAGCATGATTTATTTCCTGATAGCTTTATATTCCTCAAAGTAGTTGTATGATTTCTTCTTTCTAATCCTTACATAGACTTCAATATTCTTTTGAACTGTTCCCTTCCATTGCCATCCTTATCCTTCATCCTTATTGAAACATGCTGGTCTTACCAGTATGAGTCTCCCATCGGTCAGACAATGACAACAGCTCCCACTTTACTATCCCTAGCTCCTGCTAAATGTTGCTGTAATCTGCAATTCCCACAATTTAGTACCTTCCCGCAAGGTCCAGACTTATCGCTCTTCACAACAATCTTAAAACTTATCCGGCATCTGTAGTTCCATGTGTCCACATCAAAACTTATGGAGTTGTGATCACTGATCCCAAAATACTCTATGGCTGTTACACCTATCACCTGTCTAGGCTAATTTCAGGGTCTAATATGCTCCTCTAGATACATAGAAAAAATAGGTGCGGCAGGAGGCCATTCGGCCCTTCGAGCCATCCAGTGATTTGGCCTCCACTGCCCTCTGTGGCAGGGAATTCCACAAATTCACAACACTCTGGGTGAAAAAGTGTTTTCTTATTTTACAGACCTGTCCACGGACGGGCTTTTTAAGTTTCCCGCATCTGACTTGACCTGAAGTTCACTTGATGCAACCAATCAACGGTTTCGCTGATCGGCAATTCAATCCCTCTCTTCCCTGTACTTCAATGTGCCTATCAAAAAGCCTCTTAAACGGCACTATAGTGTATGCCTCCACCACTACTCCTGACAATGTGTTCCGACTTCCAGCCCCCACTATCTGCGTTAATAAATTTGCCCTGGACATCTTCATTAAACTCCCCCTCACACCTGATAGCTGTGCCCTCTCATGTTGGACATTTCCACCCTGAGGTTGTGACTGTCGACAAAATGTGTAATTCACTTCCATGATAATCTCAATGTCTCATTTGTGTAGATCTCAAAGTTTATTTCAGTAACATTATGACACGGAGCAGACTTTTTGGCACTCATTTCATAATTTCCTAAGTTTACAACATCCTCTGAAAGGTTAAGATAAAATGTCTAATTATATTAAGGTTTTGGCTGAAAGTATTAAAATACACTCCACCACTTCATCAGAAGTAACAAGTTAACATCCTGGGAATAGTTGTTCCCAAGTTAATGCAAAGTGTAATTGTTAATGTGTTGTTCATCACTTACTTGTTGAAGTTGTGGTCGATGTTGTTGCTGGAAGGAAGACATTAGTTTGTGTGAATAGGCGCAGTGCAATATCATTCCATTTTCCCTCAGTTCATAGAACCAGTTCTCAGGATATTGAAATGGAAACTTCATGCCATTATTGTAAAATCTTTCCCTGCTATCGGAAAGATGTGTTAAGCTGGAAACGGTGCTGAGAAGATTAACGAGGATGGTGCCGGGACCTGTGGGCTTGAGCTATAGTGAGAGGTTAGGCAGGCCAGGACCATAATCCTTGGAGCAAAGAATAGGGGTGATCTGATAAAGGTGTAAAAGATCATGAGGGGATAGGTAGAGGAGATGCACAGACTCTTTTCCCCAGAATAGGGGGATCAAGAACCAGAGGACATTAAGATTTGAGGTGTGAGGGGAAAGATTTACTACAATTCTGAGGCACAACGTTTTAACACAATGGGTGGTGGGTAAATGTGTGGTCGTGCACTTCGGGATATAACAGGAAATCAAGAAGGGTCACAATGTGAAACGTCCACAGTCCAATTACATGGGTGGATGCTGTTTTATTTGATAAGAATAGACATACAAAGGATTGCTCATCCCATAATCAAAGGTAATAACCTCTGTTAGTTGCCTGAAAATGGTATGGATTTAATATGAGGTAGAGGAGATTTAACCTGGTCGTGATCACACCCTGACACCCATTCAATGATCACTTCCAACTGGTTCTGTTTCCATTCAGGTCCTTATTAATCTGAATGCGAATCACATGATAATAATGGCTTCATTACCTTCTGGCGTTGATGGTTGATGATAATATCCATGGGTTGTCATTTTGGCTGGAATAGAAATAAGGAGAAGTTGGAGGAAAAACGAGTGAAATCTGGATTTCTAACCATGCGGAAATGCCGAAGCTGAAGGCTTTAGGAACTGGGTCCATCATACCCACTGAGAGTTTTTTTAAATTCAAGAGTCAAGAATGTTTTATTGTCATATGTCCTGAAACGAAATAATGAAATCCTTACTTGCGAATGTTAATCCCCCAACAGAGTGATGATGGGAGTCCTGTCAGATTCTGGTGGATACACATTTTCACACAGACTGGAGCAGGAAGGCAGATAATTGATATCACTTTTTTCTCCAGCAATAGTAGTTTCAAACGATACGATGCACTTACTTGTGGGCTGACCTGCCCAATGTTAGTTTTAGTTTCACCCATATAGTAAATAGCTGTCAAATTAAGTTTATTTGTGTTTGGGTTAATTTTAATGCTGCTTGTCCAATTTCTGCTGCAAAGAGAATTGGTTGAAGGAGTGGCTCTTGGTCCTTGCTACCTGCTGCCATCTCACTTAGGGCTGGTAGGACAGCTGCAACAGCTGTCCCGTCCAGGCCAGGTTTAAAATGCCTTCAGTTCCCACTGGATGAGCTCACATGTTGGGTACCATTTTCAGTCGAGCCTCGACCCCACTATCCCAACCCTAATGATTACTGATGGTTTTGGAGGGAAATGGCCATTCCACAGTCAAGAGGGTGAAAGGGTCCTTTCGTGGTCTCATTCACTGCAAAGAAGCAAAGTTTGGCAGAAATGCGTGACTCCATGTAAACGATTGCTGGGCAGTCGTTAACTTAGTTTGTCTGCGGGAGACAGCAGTCTGACAGTATTCACTGGAAAGAGATGAGATCTAATTGCATGTTGCAAATGAATTGTGGAGGTTGGAACAAGTGACAATATGCTGTGAAAATCCATACCTGTTGTTGAAGTTGTAGTTGTTTCAGGTGCTGGAGAAGACACCGTTGTAGGTAAGAATGTGAAAACACGAGAAAGAGTTGGTGAATGGAAAATGACTGAACAGGTTACATGGACAAAAGCATTTCTTTCAATCTGATTTCGGTGATTGTCTTTGGTTGATTTTCAGACAATTTCAATCCACAACAGTTGTAATTCACACCCTGGTTGTAACTGTATTAAGGAAGATAGGAATTGATGTGAAAGATATTGCTTTGGTTGTGGGAGGAGGGTTCTGGTTTTGCAGCGAGGACACTCCCTTTACTCCAGTGAGGTAGGTGCAGGAGTAGGACATTCAGCCCTTCGAGCCTGCACCACCATTCAATATGATCATGGCTGATCATCCAACTCAGTATCCCGTACCTCCCTTCTCTCCATTCCCCCTGATCCCTTTAGCCACAAGGGCCACATCTAACTCCCTCTTAAATATAGCTAATGAACTGGCCTCAACTACCTTCTGTGGCGGAGAATTCCACAGATTCACCACTCTCTGTGTGAAAAATGCTTTTCTCATCTCGGTCCTAAAAGTCTTCCCCCTTATCCTTAAACTGTGACCCCTTGTTCTGGACTTCCCTGACTTCGGGAACAATCTTCCTGCATCTAGCCTGTCCAACCCCTTAAGAATCTTGTAAGTTTCTATAAGATCCACCCTCAATCTTCTAAATTCTAGCGAGTACAAGCCGAGTCTATCCAGTCTTTCTTCATATGAAAGTCCTGCCATCCCAGGAATCAGTCTGGTGAACCTTCTCTGTACTTCCTCTATGGCAAGAATGTCTTTCCTTAGATTTGATGACCAAAACTGTACGCAATACTCCAGGTGTGGCCTCACCAAGACCCTGTACAACTGCAGTAGAACTTCCCTGCTCTTATACTCAAATCCTTTTGCTATGAATGCTAACATACCATTCGCTTTCTTCACTGCCTGCTGCACCTGCATGCCTACTTTCAATGACTGGTGTACCATGACACCCAGATCACGTTGCATCTCCCCTTTTCCTAATCGGCCACCATTCAGATAATAGACTACTTTCCTGTTTTTGCCACCAAAGTGGATAACCTCACATTAGTAGAGTGGATAAGGGAGAACCAGTGGATGTGTAACATCTGGACTTTGAGAAGGCTTTCGACAAGGTCCCACATAAGAGATTAGTATACAAACTTAAAGCACACAGTATTGGGGGTTCAGTATTGATGTGGATAGACAACTGGCTGGCAAACAGGAAGCAAAGAGTAGGAGTAAACGGGTCCTTTTCAGAATGGCAGGCAGTGAATAGAGGGGTACAGCAAGGCTTATTGCTGGAACCCCAGCTATTTACAATATATATTAATGATTTGGACGAGGGAATTGAATGCAACATCTCCAAGTTTGCGGATGACACAAAGCTGAGGGGCAGTGTTGGCTGTGAGGAGGATGCTAGGAGGCTGCAAGGTGACTTGGATAGGCTGGGTGAGTGGGTAAATGCATGGCAGATGCAGTATAATGTGGATAAATGTGACTGGATAGACTCGGCTTGTACTCGCTAGAATTTAGAAGATTGAGGGGGGATCTTATAGAAAGTTACAAAATTCTTAAGGGGTTGAACAGGCTAGATGCAGGAAGATTGTTCCCGATGTTGGAAAAGTCCAGGACAAGGGGTCACAGTTTAAGGATAAAGGGGAAATCTTTTAGGACCGAGATGAGAAAAACATTTTTCACACCGAGAGTGGTGAATCTCTGGAATTTTCTGCCACAGAAGGTAGTTGAGGCCAGTTCATTGGCTATATTTAAGAGGGAGTTAGATGTGGCCCTTGTGGCTAGAGGGATCAGGAGGTATGTTCGAAGGTCCGAAGGGCCGAACCTGCACCTATTTCTATGTTTCTATGTTTCAATGTATGCACTGAATTGTAGACCAGAGGTATCTAGGAGTGAAGGTACATAGTTCCTTGAATGTGGCGTCACAGATAGATATGGGGCCAAAAAGGCTTTCGGCAAATTGGCCTTCATCAGTCAGGGTATTGAGTACAGAAGTATGGAGGTCATGTTACAGTTATATAAGACATTGGTGAGGCTACCTTTGGAGTATTATTCAGTTTTCGCCACTCTGCTACAGGGAAAATGTTGTAAAGCTGAAGGTGTGCAGAAAGAAGTACGATGATGTTGCTAGGACTCGAGGGCCTGAGCTATAGGAGAGGTTGAGCAGGTTAGGAGTTTATTCCTTGGAGTGTCTGTGCCTGCCCAACCACTCCCCAAAGCACAGGCTATCAAGTCCTGGCAACATCCGCTCGTAAATCTTCCCTGCAATCTTTCCAGCTGAACAACATCTTTCCAAGCCATGTAGCCATCTCAATCTCTCCTCATATTAACAGGCACTCCAGTTTTTATCATTCTGGTCAAACTTCACTTCACTCAGTAAATCAGATCTGTCAAGACACAAAATTAGACAGAATGCCCCCAAGTTTGGAGTCAGGACCCTCTCTAACCTTTGTAAGAAAATGGTTTGGGGTCATCTTTGAACAAACAGCAACCTGCCCTCTACCATCTAAAGAAAGAACTCTGTGCGAAGCAATGGATAACATCTATTACTGACCAGCTGAATCTGGTTGCCAGTTAAATATTTATTGTTATTTGTGCAAAGCAAAATTGATCAAAACTTACTTCCGGGGGTGCCACCAACAACAAATTCTGAAAGATGAATGGGAATAGAAAAAGAGAATAAAACTATTGGTATATATTAATTATTTATGGGATGAGCCATTCTGGCGAGACCAGCATTTATTGCCCATCCTGAGCTCCCTTGAGGAGCAGATGTGGACCCAGCATCTTGACCGGCTGCACTTCATCTATTGCACTATAAGAAGCACTTGTTCAATGTGTCCCATAGTTCCCGACAAGATGCGCTGGGGTTTCCAAGTTTCGACCTTATCCAATGGATGTGGGATCACTTGGCCCCATCTCTTGTCAGCTAAAGGGTCTCGACCCGAAACATCACCCATTTCTTCTCTCCAGAGATACTGCTGGTCCCGCTGAGTTGCTCCAGCACTCTGTGTCTATCTTCGGTGTGAGACTGAACCATGGGTTTACAGACTGGGGAATATGATTTTGCTGTTGCATATGCTCCACATTACTTCACAGAAGCCCCGTGGAGCTGTCTTTTTTCTGAATCAAATCTATTAATTTGGGATATCACAAGACAGATCCCTGTCACCGTTTCTTGAGCAGAGATGGACAGGCATCAAATGCTGGCCTTACCAGTGGAGCCAGATCAGAGAAAGGAAGAAGCAAGTTATGAAATTAACTCTAATGCAATAGTTCCTGCAGATGCTGCTGTTGAAGATACAATTGAATTGGGTTGTGAAGAATTCAAAATCAGCAGCAATAATTTAAGATTGATGTTCCTGGGATAATGTGAGCAGAGTGTTGAGGAGATGGGGCTGTGATCATACCTGTAGTTGATGATGATGTTGTTGACTCTGGAAGGGATAAAATTGAAGATGTGAGTGCAGGGATTATAGAATAAATCTGATTGCACTGAAATCAAATAACTATTTGTCAAGTCTTCATTCTAATGTCCATACCTGTGGTCGATGACAATGTTGTTGGCTCTGGAGAGAAAACAGATCAAGATGTAATTTTGCAACTATGCTATCAGTAGAGAGTGGAGAATAGTATGCCATAGTATGCAATTGGAGGGGATACTGAGGGGCGGAACGGGGGGTGTTGAAAGATTATGGAGTAAGTGTGGAAGATTAGGACAATTGTTTCGCATCATGTGATAAAAACTAGGTATTGTTTTTCCAAAGGTTTGCGTGAAGCAGCTTTATACAGCAATGTGAAAAACTGAATGAGGCAGATGAAGATGGTGGGGCAGGAATTGATCTCGTAATATGGACTTGTTGTTATGTTACTGGAGTAAACAAGGGGACATAATTCAATTAACCCACAGTGATCTTGTTCTGTCAATATCAAATTTATATAGTCAATCTATTTTTCACAAGATATTTCCATTTACGAGGTATAGTTTCATGTCAAGAGGATCCAGAATGAAAATTGCCATCCAGCTGGTCTATGTTTCAATGGATAATGCCAGGTAGACAAAAGTGCTGGAGAAACTCAGCGGGTGCAGCAGCATCCATGGAGCGAAGGAAATAGGCAACGTTTCGGGCCGAAACCCTTCTTCAGTCTGAAATAAAGCGTCGCAGTGGCTTTGTAGAAGATTAGTCTGTTGGTCCGTGTACGTGAATGATAACAACCTGCTGTGGCCCAGTTGATACCATACCTGTGGTTGAAGTCGGAGTCGTTGTCGATGCTGGAAATGAGAAAATTGGCCAGGTCAGTGTGGATTGTAAATTTTCATCTCAATCCTGTCCATCTGTCTACCGGTCTATCTTTCCTCATGGTTGCTACACCTACGTAACATTGCAATAGATTGCACAATTTTGGTCCTCCATTTAATCTTGAACATGATAACAAAAGATCAGAATTATATCGAGAAAATTGTTGAATGCGCCTTTCTTTTCCAAGATCACTTTCCCACTGCTTCCCCACCATCTGCATCGCTCTGTCCACGTACTTAAATTTGAGATGAATATGAATATTTCAGATAATCATTGGTATATTTATATTCAAATAGGTATCAACAGAACATTGATAGTTTTTTGTGAAGTCGATTTATATTCAAGAAACATTTTTGTGCTCCTGTTTACAGACATTAGGGACCATGAAAACACCGTTGATGCAAAGTCCTCTGACTACGAGCAAAAATTCCCTTCTTTATCCATGATGAGTCCTACTGTTTCCCTTGTTACCCTATTGATTTTCATGGATGTATACAAAGCCTTGGAAATTTTTTTCACCAATTGCCAGCGTGATTTATTTCCTGATCGCTTTATATTCCTCAAAGTACTTGTCTGATTTATTCTTTCTAATCCTTACATAGAGTTCAATTTTCTTTTGAACTGTTCCCTTCCATTGCCATCCTTATCCTTCCTCCTTATTGAAACATGCAGGTCTTAAACACTGATCAACTTGCCAGTATGAGTCTCCCATCGGTCAGACAATAACAACAGCTCCCACTTCACTCTCCCAAGCTCCTGCTAAATGTTGCTGTAATCTGCAATTCCCGCAATTTAGTACCTTCCCGCAAGGTCCAGACTTATCGCTCTTCACAACAATCTTAAAACTTATCCGGCATCTGTAGTTCCATGTGTCCACATCAAAACTTATGGAGTTGTGATCACTGATCCCAAAATACTCTACGGCTGTTACACCTATCACCTGTCTAGGCTAATTTCAGGGTCTAATATGCTCCTCCAGAAACATAGAAAAAATAGGTCAGCAGTAGGCCATTCGGCCCTTCGAACCAGCACCGCCATTCATTGTGATCATGGCTGATCGTCCCCAATCAATAACCCGTGCCTGCCTTCTCCCCATATCCCTTGATTCCACTAGCCCCTAGAGCTCTATCTAACTCTCTCTTAAATCCATCCAGTGATTTGGCCTCCACTGCCCTCTGTGGCAGGGAATCCCACAAATTCACAACTCTGCGTGAAAAAGTTTTTTCTTATTTTACAGACCTGTCCACGGATGGGCTTTTTAAAGTTCACTATAGTGTATGCCTCCACCACTACTCCTGGCAATGTGTTCCGACTTCCAGCCCCCACTATCTGCGTTAATAAATCTGCCCTGGACAACTTCATTAAACTCCCCCTCACACCTGATAGCTGTGCCCTCTCATGTTGGACATTTCCACCCTGAGGAAGAGGTTGTGACTGTCGACAAAATGTGTAATTCACTTCCATGATAATCTCAATGTCTCATTTGTGTAGATCTCAACGTTTATTTCAGTAACATTATGACACGGAGCAGAATTTTTGCCACATTTCCTAATTTCCTAAGTTTACAACATCCTCAGAAAGGTTAAGATAAAATGTCTAATTATATTAAGGTTTTGACTGAAAGTATTAAAATACACTCCACAACTTCATCAGAAGTAGCAAGTTAACATCCTGGGAATAGTTGTTCCCAAGTTAATGCGAAGTGTAATTGTTAATGTGTTGTTCATCATTTACTTGTTGAAGTTGTGGTCGATGTTGGTGCTGGAAGGAAGACATTAGTTTGTGTGAATAGGCACAGTGCAATATCATTCCATTTTCCCTCAGTTCATAGAACCATTTCTCAGGATATTGAAATGGAAACTTCATGCCATTATTGTAAAATCTTTCCCTGCTATAGGAAAGATGTTTTAAGCTGGAAACGGTGCTGAGAAGATTAACGAGGATGGTGCCGGGACCTGTGGGCCTGAGCTATAGTGAGAGGTTAGGCAGGCCAGGTCCATAATCCTTGGAGCAAAGAATAGGGGTGATCTGATAAAGGTGTAAACGATCATGAGGGGATAGGTAGAGGAGATGCACAGACTATTTTCCCAAGAATAGGGGGATCAAGAACCAGAGGACATTAAGATTTAAGGTGTGAGGGGAAAGATTTACTACAATTCTGAGGCACAACATTTTAACACAATGGGTGGTGGGTAAATGTGTGGTCGTGCACTTCGGGATATAACAGGAAATCAAGAATCTGAGCTGCTGAATTCCTCCAGAAGGTCGTTGTGGCTAAAGGCAGATGGTAAGTTCACGTTTACTACGAGAATATTTGATCAGACCCAGGCCGTCTGATTGTAGTTATAGAGGAGCATGGTGAGAACACATCTGGCTATAAAAGCTCAGTCAATGCGTTCATTCAAAGCAGTGATAGATAGATGTTTGGACATAGTTGGAAATAAAAATAAATGGCGACAGTGCTAAAAAATGAATCTGGGCAGCATTCCAGAGTTACATGGGTGGATGCTGTTATATTTGATAAGAATAGACATACAAAGGATTGCTCATCCCATGATCAAAGGCAATAACCTCTGTTAGTTGCCTGAAAATGGTATGGATTTAACATGAGGTAGAGGAGATTTAACCTGGTCATGATCACACCCTGACACCCATTCAATGATCACTTCCAACTGGCTCTGTTTCCATTCAGGTCCTTATTAATCTGAATGGGAATCACATGATAATAATGGTTTCATTACCTTCTGGCGTTGATGTTTGATGATAATATCCATGGGTTGTCATTTTGGCTGGAATAGAAATAAGGAAAAGTTGGAGGAAAAACGAGTGAAATCTGGATTTCTAACCATGCGGAAATGCCGAAGCTGAAGGCTTTAGGAACTGGGTCCATCATACCCACTGAGAGTTTTTTTAAATTCAAGAGTCAAGAATGTTTTATTGTCATATGTCCTGAAACGAACTAATGAAATCCTTATTTGCGAATGTTAATCCCCCAACAGAGTGATGATGGGAGTCCTGTCAGATTCTGGTGGATACACATTTTCACACAGACTGGAGCAGGAAGGCAGATAATTGATAATTAATTTTAATGCTGCTTGTCCAATTTCTGCTGCAAAGAGAATTGGTTGAAGGAGTGGCTCTTGGTCCTTGCTACCTGCTGCCATCTCACTTTGGGCTGGTAGGACAGCTGCAACAGCTGTCCCATCCAAGCCAGGTTTAAAATGCCTTCAGTTCCCACCGGATGAGCTCACATGTTGGGTACCATTTTCAGTCGAGCCTCGACCCCACTATCCCAACCCTAATGATTACTGATGGTTTTGGAGGGAAATGGCCCCTCCACAGTCAACAGGGTGAAAGGGTCCTTTCGTGGTCCCATTCACTGCAAAGAAGCAAAGTTTAGCAGAAATGCGTGACTCGATGTAAACAATTGCTGCGCAGTCGTTAACTTGGTTTGTCTACGGGAGACAGCAGTCTGACAGTATTCACTGGATAGAGATGAGATCTAATTGCATGTTGCAAATGAATTGTAGAGTTTGGAACAAGTGACAATATGCTGTGAAATTCCATTACTGTTGTTGAAGTTGTAGTTGTTTCAGGTGCTGGAGAAGACACCGTTGTAGGTAGGAATGTGAAAACACGAGAAAGAGTTGGTGAATGGAAAATGACTGAACAGGTTACATGAACAGGTTACATGGACAAAAGCATTTCTTTCAATCTGATTTCGGTGATTGTCTTTGGTTGATTTTCAGACAATTTCAATCCACAACAGTTGTAATTCACACCCTGGTTGTAACTGTATTAATGAAGATAGGAATTGATGTGAAAGATATTGCTTTGGCTGTGGGAGGAGGGTTCTGGTTTTGCAGCGAGGACACTCCCTTTACTCCAGTGAGGTAGAGTGTGTGTGATCAGGGGGAATGGACAGGCGTTTGTGGTAGTGAAACTACAGATGGCCTGATGAAATTGTTTATTCACTGTCTAGATTGAATGTGTCTGATGTTACTGAACGCATCCCTCTATCTTAACTGAGAGTAAAGAAGTATGATAGCCAAAATACTGCTGTACAAGTTAGGGTAGGACAGATGTTGGAACTTAATTAGTGGAATAAGATGGAGAGAGAATGATGGGCAGCTCAGCCACGTGGGGGGCAGATAGAGGGAGTGGTGATAGGAATGATGAACAAAAGCAGAAGAAAAATGGATGGACAGGTGAGTGTTTGTGGGAGAAGAAGAAAGGGTGTGTGCATTACCTGAATTCAATATTCATTACGTTGGGTTGTTAGGTACCGAGGTGGAATATGAGATGTAGTTCTTCCAAACAATGACACTGACTTTTGTGATCCAAGGGGAGATAGCTGAATGGATAGCAAATTGGCTTCATGGAAAGAAGTAGAGGGTGAAGGAGAAAGGTTGCTTTTCGGGCTGGAGGCCTGTGACTAGTGGTGTGCCTAGTGGTATTGTAGATAGTGAAGATGGTTGTCAAATAATGCAGGAGGATCTTGATTGAATGAGCCGGTTGGTGGAGAAATGTTTCATGGGATTTATAATTTAATACAGAGAAATGTGAGGTGTTGCATGTTGGAAAGTCTAACAAGGGCAGGAGAAACATAGAAACATAGAAAATAGGTGCAGGAGTAGGACATTCAGCCCTTCGAGCCTGCACCGCCATTCAATATGATCATGGCTGATCATCCAACTCAGTGTCCCGTACCTGCCTTCTCTCCATAACCCCTGATCCCTTTAGCCACAAGGTCCACATCTAACTCCCTCTTAAATATAGCCACTGAACTGGCCTCAACTACCTTCTGTGGCAGAGAATTCCACAGATTCACCACTCTCTGTGTGAAAAATGCTTTTCTCATCTCGGTCCTAAAAGTCTTCCCCCTTATCCTTAAACTGTGACCCCTTATTCTGGACTTCCCCAATTTCGGGACCAATCTTCCTGCATCTAGCCTGTCCAACCCCTTAAGAATCTTGTAAGTTTCTATAAGATCCACTCTCAATCTTCTAAATTCTAGCGAGTACAAGCCGAGTCTATCCAGTCTTTCTTCATATGAAAGTCCTGCCATCCCAGGAATCAGTCTGGTGAACCTTCTCTGTACTCCCTCTATGGCAAGAATGTCTTTCCTCAGATTTGATGACCAAAACTGTACGCAATACTCCAGGTGTGGCCTCACCAAGACCCTGTACAACTGCAGTAGAACTTCCCTGCTCTTATACTCAAATCCTTTTGCTATGAATGCTAACATACCATTCGCTTTCTTCACTGCCTGCTGCACCTGCATGCCTACTTTCAATGACTGGTGTACCATGACACCCAGATCACGTTGCATCTCCCCCTTTCTAATCCTTACATAGTTCAATTTTCTTTTGAACTGTTCCCTTCCATTGCCGACCTTATCCTTCAATTCAATTCAATTCAATTCAATTCCTTTATTGTCATCCTGCAAGCAACAGTTGTGCAGTGCAAAACGAAAAGACGTTTCCCAGGGAATACCGGAGCATCGCACATGAAGTTTAAAACATTTCACACATAATAACAACACTAAAAACAATCCAGTCCCTGATGGAACAGTATAAAGTTAAAATAGATAAAAACAACGTTAAAATACAGTAAGACCAATCATAAACATGTCCGGGGTGGCTGATTTGAGTGGCCAGTGCTAGTTATTGAAGTGGCCAGTGCCAGTTATTATAGTGTCGGTGCCAAGCCACAGAATCAGGTGACTGAGTACAGAGTGGCTGTTTAGCAGCCTCACAGCATATGGCAGGAAGCTGTTTAGCAGTCTTGTAGTCCGGGCTTTGATTCTGCGATATCTCTTGCCTGATGGCAGGAGATCCAGGTGTATGTGGAGGGGGTGCAGTTTGTCCTTAGCAATTCGCTGAGCTTTTTTCCGACAGCGGCTCAGGAACAGTTCTTGTACCGAGGATAGGGAGATGCCAATGATCTTCTCTGCTCCCCTCACTACTCTCTGCAGAGCCTTCCTGTCCGAACAGTTGCAGGTGGAGTACCACGTATTTAAACAGTACGTGAGTACAGACCCCACCGTACCCCTGTAGAAACTCCTGAGTATCCTTCTTCCTTATTGAAACATGCTGGTCTTAAACACTGATTAACTTACCAGTATGAGTCTCCCATCGGTCAGACAATGACAACAGCTCCCACTTTACAATCCCTAGCTCCTGCTAAATGTTGCTGTAATCTGCAATTCCCGCAATTTAGTACCTTCCCGCAAGGTCCAGACTTATTGCTCTTCACAACAATCTTAAAACTTATCCGGCATCTGTAGTTCCATGTGTCCACATCAAAACTTATGGAGTTGTGATCACTGATCCCAAAATACTCTACGGCTGTTACACCTATCACCTGTCTAGGCTAATTTCAGGGTATAATATGCTCCTCTAGAAACATAGAAAAAATAAGTGCGGGAGGAGGCCATTCGGCCCTTCGAGCCATCCAGTGATTTGGCCTCCACTGTGGCAGGGAATTCCACAAATTCACAACACTCTGGGTGAAAAAGTTTTTTCTTATTTTACAGACCTGTCCACGGACGGGCTTTTTAAGGTTCCCGCATCTGACCTGACCTGAAGTTCACTTGATGCAACCAATCAACGGTTTTGCTGATCGGCAATTCAATCCCTCTCTTCCCTGCACTTCAATGTGCCTATCAAAATGCCTCTTAAACGGCACTATAGTGTATGCCTCCACCACTACTCCTGGCAATGTGTTCCGACTTCCAGCCCCCACTATCTGCGTTAATAAATTTGCCCTGGACATCTTCATTAAACTCCCCCTCACACCTGATAGCTGTGCCCTCTCATGTTGGACATTTCCACCCTGAGGAAGAGGTTGTGACTGTCGACAAAATGTGTAATTCACTTCCATGATAATCTCAATGTCTCATTTGTGTAGATCTCAAAGTTTATTTCAGTAACATTATGACATGGAGCAGAATATTTGCCACTCATTTCATAATTTCCTAAGTTTACAACATCCTCTGAAAGGTTAAGATAAAATGTCTAATTATATTAAGGTTTTGACTGAAAGTATTAAAATACACTCCACCACTTCATCAGAAGTAACAAGTTAACATCCTGGGAATAGTTGTTCCCAAGTTAATGCGAAGTGTAATTGTTAATGTGTTGTTCATCACTTACTTGTTGAAGTTGTGGTTGATGTTGTTGCTGGAAGGAAGACATTAGTTTGTGTGAATAGGCGCAGTGCAATATCATTCCATTTTCCCTCAGTTCATAGAACCAGTTCTCAGGATATTGAAATGGAAACTTCATGCCATTATTGTAAAATCTTTCCCTGCTATAGGAAAGATGTGTTACGCTGGAAACGGTGCTGAGAAGATTAACGAGGATGGTGCCGGGACCTGTGGGCCTGAGCTATAGTGAGAGGTTAGGCAGGCCAGGACCATAATCCTTGGAGCAAAGAAGAATAGGGGTGATCTGATAAAGGTGTAAAAGATCATGAGGGGATAGGTAGAGGAGATGCACAGACTCTTTTCCCCAGAATAGGGGGATCAAGAACCAGAAGACATTAAGATTTAAGGTGTGAGGGGAAAGATTTACTACAATTCTGAGGCACAACGTTTTAACACAATGGGTGGTGAGTAAATGTGTGGTCGTGCACTTCGGGATATAACAGGAAATCAAGAAAGGTCACAATGTGAAACGTCCACAGTCCAATTCCCTCTTCAGATCTTGTCTGAGCTGCTGAATTCCTCCAGAAGGTCGTTGTGGCTAAAGGCAGATGGTAAGTCCACGTTTACTACGAGAATATTTGATCAGACCCAGGCCGTCTGATTGTAGTTATAGAGGAGCATGGTGAGAACACATCTGGCTATAAAGGCTCAGTCAATGCGTTCATTCAAAGCAGTAATAGATAGATGTTTGGACATAGTTGGGAATAAAAAGAAATGGCGACAGTGCTAAAAAATGAATCTGGGCAGCATTCCAGAGTTACATGGGTGGATGCTGTTTTATTTGATAAGAATAGACATACAAAGGATTGCTCATCCCATAATCAAAGGCAATAACCTCTGTTAGTTGCCTGAAAATGGTATGGATTTAATATGAGGTAGAGGAGATTTAACCTGGTCGTGATCACACCCTGACACCCATTCAATGGTCACTTCCAACTGGTTCTGTTTCCATTCAGGTCCTTATTAATCTGAATGCGAATCACATGATAATAATGGCTTCATTACCTTCTGGCGTTGATGTTTGATGATAATATCCATGGGTTGTCATTTTGGCTGGAATAGAAATAAGGAGAAGTTGGAGGAAAAACGAGTGAAATCTGTATTTCTAACCATGCGGAAATGCCGAAGCTGAAGGCTTTAGGAACTGGGTCCATCATACCCACTGAGAGTTTTTTTTAATTCAAGAGTCAAGAATGTTTTATTGTCATATGTCCTGAAACGAAATAATGAAATCCTTACTTGCGAATGTTAATCCCCCAACAGAGTGATGATGGGAGTCCTGTCAGATTCTGGTGGATACACATTTTCACACAGACTGGAGCAGGAAGGCAGATAATTGATATCATTTTTTTCTCCAGCAATAGTAGTTTCAAACGATAGGATGCACTTACTTGTGGGCTGACCTGCCCAATGTTAGTTTTAGTTTCACCCACATAGTAAATAGCTGTCAAATTAAGTTTATTT
Source organism: Malacoraja senta (assembly GCA_038087875.1). Classification (NCBI taxonomy): domain Eukaryota; kingdom Metazoa; phylum Chordata; class Chondrichthyes; order Rajiformes; family Rajidae; genus Malacoraja; species Malacoraja senta. The sequence goes on along the minus strand of CM075979.1, from coordinate 41,231,952 downwards.
GTGTTTGGGTTAATTTTAATGCTGCTTGTCCAATTTCTGCTGCAAAGAGAATTGGTTGAAGGAGTGGCTCTTGGTCCTTGCTACCTGCTGCCATCTCACTTTGGGCTGGTAGGACAGCTGCAACAGCTGTCCCATCCAAGCCAGGTTTAAAATGCCTTCAGTTCCCACTGGATGAGCTCACATGTTGGGTACCATTTTCAGTCGAGCCTCGACCCCACTATCCCAACCCTAATGATTACTGATGGTTTTGGAGGGAAATGGCCCCTCCACAGTCAACAGGGTGAAAGGGTCCTTTCGTTGTCTCATTCACTGCAAAGAAGCAAAGTTTAGCAGAAATGCGTGACTCCATGTAAACAATTGCTGGGCAGTCGTTAACTTAGTTTGTCTGCGGGAGACAGCAGTCTGACAGTATCATTGGAAAGAAATGAGATCTAATTGCATGTTGCAAATGAATTGTGGAGGTTGGAACAAGTGACAATATGCTGTGAAAATCCATACCTGTTGTGGAAGTTGTAGTTGTTTCAGGTGCTGGAGAAGACACCGTTGTAGGTAGGAATGTGAAAACACGAGAAAGAGTTGGTGAATGGAAAATGACTGAACAGGTTACATGGACAAAAGCATTTCTTTCAATCTGATTTCGGTGATTGTCTTTGGTTGATTTTCAGACAATTTCAATCCACAACAGTTGTAATTCACACCCTGGTTGTAACTGTATTAAGGAAGATAGGAATTGATGTGAAAGATATTGCTTTGGTTGTGGGAGGAGGGTTCTGGTTTTGCAGCGAGGACACTCCCTTTACTCCAGTGAGGTAGAGTGTGTGTGATCAGGGGGGAATGGACAGGCGTTTGATGAATAGTGAAACTACAGATGGCCTGATGAAATTGTTTATTCACTGTCTAGATTGAATGTGTCTGATGTTACTGAACGCATCCCTCTATCTTAACTGAGAGGAAAGAAGTATGATAGCCAAAATACTGCTGTACAAGTTAGGGTAGGACAGATGTTGGAACTTAATTAGTGGAATGAGTTGGAGAGAGAATGATGGGCAGCTCAGCCACGTGGGGGACAGATAGAGGGAGTGGTGATAGGAATGATGAACAAAAGCAGAAGAAAAATGGATGGACAGGTGAGTGTTTGTGGGAGAAGAAGAAAGGGTGTGTGCATTACCTGAATTCAATATTCATTACGTTGGGTTGTTAGGTACCGAGGTGGAATATGAGATGTAGTTCTTCCAAACAATGACACTGACTTTTGTGATCCAAGGGGAGATAGCTGAATGGATAGCAAATTGGCTTCATGGAAAGAAGTAGAGGGTGAAGGAGAAAGGTTGCTTTTCGGGCTGGAGGCCTGTGACTAGTGGTGTGCCTAGTGGTATTGTAGATAGTGAAGATGGTTGTCAAATAATGCAGGAGGATCTTGATTGAATGAGCCGGTTGGTGGAGAAATGTTTCATGAGATTTATAATTTAATACAGAGAAATGTGAGGTGTTGCATGTTGGAAAGTCTAACAAGGGCAGGAGAAACATAGAAACATAGACAATTGGTGCAGGAGTAGGACATTCAGCCCTTCGAGCCTGCACCGCCATTCAATATGATCATGGCTGATCATCCAACTCAGTGTCCCGTACCTCCCTTCTCTCCATCCCCCCTGATCCCTTTAGCCACAAGGGCCACATCTAACTCCCTCTTAAATATAGCCAATGAAATGGCCTCAACTACCTTCTGTGGCAGAGAATTCCACAGATTCACCACTCTCTGTGTGAAAAATGCTTTTCTCATCTCGGTCCTAAAAGTTTTCCCCCTTATCCTTAAACTGTGACCCCTTGTTCTGGACTTCCCCGACTTCGGGAACAATCTTCCTGCATCTAGCCTGTCCAACCCCTTAAGAATCTTGTAAGTTTCTATAAGATCCACCCTCAATCTTCTAAATTCTAGCAAGTACAAGCCGAGTCTATCCAGTCTTTCTTCATATGAAAGTCCTGCCATCCCAGGAATCAGTCTGGTGAACCTTCTCTGTACTCCCTCTATGGCAAGAATGTCTTTCCTCAGATTTGATGACCAAAACTGTACGCAATACTCCAGGTGTGGCCTCACCAAGACCCTGTACAACTGCAGTAGAACTTCCCTGCTCTTATACTCAAATCCTTTTGCTATGAATGCTAACATACCATTCGCTTTCTTCACCGCCTGCTGCACCTGCATGCCTACTTTCAATGACTGGTGTACCATGACACCCAGATCACGTTGCATCTCCCCTTTTCCTAATCGGCCACCATTCAGATAATAGACTACTTTCCTGTTTTTGCCACCAAAGTGGATAAACCTCACATTAGTAGAGTGGATAAGGGTGAACCAGTGGATGTGTAATATCTGGACTTTGAGAAGGCTTTCGACAAGGTCCCACATAAGAGATTAGTATAAACTTAAAGCACACGGTATTGGGGGTTCAGTATTGATGTGGATAGACAACTGGCTGGCAAACAGGAAGCAAAGAGTAGGAGTAAACGGGTCCTTTTCAGAATGGCAGGCAGTGAACAGTGGGGTACAGCAAGGCTCATTGCTGGAACCCCAGCTATTTACAATATATATTAATGATTTGGACGAGGGTATTGAATGCAACATCTCCAAGTTTGCGGATGACACAAAGCTGGGGGGGCAGTGTTGGCTGTGAGGAGGATGCTAGGAGGGTGCAAGGTGACTTGGATAGGCTGGGTGAGTGGGTAAATGCATGGCAGATGCAGTATAATGTGGATAAATGTGAGTTTATCCACTTTGGTGGCAAAAACAGGAAAGTAGACTATTATCTGAATGGTGGCCGATTAGGAAAAGGGGAGATGCAACGAGAACTGGGTGTCATGGTACACCAGTCATTGAAAGTAGGCATGCAGGTGCAGCAGGCAGTGAAGAAAGCGAATGGTATGTTAGCATTCATAGCAAAAGGATTTGAGTATAGGAGCAGGGAGGTTCTATGCAGATGTACAGGGCCTTGGTGAGACCACACCTGGAGTATTGCGTACAGTTTTGGTCTCCAAATCTGAGGAAAGACATTCTTGCCATAGAGGGAGTACAGAGAAGGTTCACCAGACTGATTCCTGGGATGTCAGGACTTTCATATGAAGAAAGACTGGATATACTCGGCTTGTACTCGCTAGAATTTAGGAGATTGAGGGGGGATCTTATAGAAACTTACAAAATTCTTGAGGGGTTGAACAGTCTAGATGCAGGAAGATTGTTCCCGATGTTGGAAAAGTCCAGGACAAGGGGTCACAGTTTAAGGATAAAGGGAAAATCTTTTATGACCGAGATGAGAAAAACATTTTTCACACAGAGAGTGGTGAATCTCTGGAATTCTCTGCCACAGAAGGTAGTTGAGGCCAGTTCATTGGCTATATTTAAGAGGGAGTTAGATGTGGCCCTTGTGGCTAGAGGGATCAGGAGGTATGTTCGAAGGGCCAAAGGGCCGAACCTGCACCTATTTTCTATGTTTCTATGTTTCTATGTATGCACTGAATTGTAGACCAGAGGTAACTAGTAGTGAAGGTACATAGTTCCTTGAATGTGGCGTCACAGATAGATATGGGGCCAAAAAGGCTTTCGGCAAATTGGCCTTCATCAGTCAGGGTATTGAGTACAGAAGTATGGAGGTCATGTTACTGTTATATAAGACATTGGTGAGGCTACTTTTGGAGTATTATTCAGTTTTCGTCACTCTGCTATAGGGAAAATGTTGTAAAGCTGGAAGTTGTGCAGAAAGAAGTACGATGATGTTGCTAGGACTCGAGGGCCTGAGCTATAGGAGAGGTTGAGCAGGTTAGGAGTTTATTCCTTGGAGTGTCTGAGCCTGCCCAACCACTCCCCAAAGCTCAGGCTATCAAGTCCTGGCAACATCCGCTCGTAAATCTTCCCTGCAATCTTTCCAGCTGAACAACATCTTTCCAAGCCATGTAGCCATCTCAATCTCTCCTCATATTAACAGGCACTCAAGTTATGTTAGCATTCTGGTCAAACTTCACTTCACTCAGTAAATCAGATCTGTTTCTGAGCAAGACACAAAATTAGACAGAATGCCCCCAAGTTTGGAGTCAGGACCCTCTCTAACCTTTGTAAGAAAATGGTTTGGGGTCATCTTTGACCAAACAGCAACCTGCCCTCTACCATCTAAAGAAAGAACTCTGTGTGAAGCAATGGATAACATCTATTACTGACCAGCTGAATCTGATTGCCAGTTAAATATTTCTTGTTATTTGTGCAAAGTAAAATTGATCAAAACTTACTTCCGGTGGTGCCACCAACAACAAATTCTGAAAGATGAATGGGAATAGAAAAAGAGAATAAAACTATTGGTATATATTAATTATTTATGGGATGAGCCATTCTGGCGAGACCAGCATTTATTGCCCATACTGAGCTCCCTTGAGGAGCAGATGTGGACCCAGCATCTTGACCGGCTGCACTTCATCTATTGCACTATAAGAAGCACTTGTTCAATGTGTCCCATAGTTCCCGATAAGATGTGCTGGGGTTTCCAAGCTTCGACCTTATCCAATGGATGTGGGATCACTTGGCCCCATCTCTTGTCAGCTAAAGGGTCTCGACCCGAAACATCACCCATTTCTTCTCTCCAGAGATACTGCTGGTCCCGCTGAGTTGCTCCAGCACTCTGTGTCTATCTTCGGTGTGAGACTGAACCATGGGTTTACAGACTGGGGAACATGATTTTGCTGTTGCTTATGCTCCACATTACTTCACAGAAGCCCCGTGGAGCTGTCTTGTTTCTGAATCAAATCTATTAATTTGGGATATCACAAGACAGATCCCTGTCACCGTTTCTTGAGCAGAGATGGACGGGCATCAAATGCTGGCCTTACCAGTGGAGCCAGATCAGAGAAAGGAAGAAGCAAGTTATGAGATTAACTCTAACGCAATAGTTGCTGCAGATGCTGCTGTTGAAGATACAATTGAATTCGGTTGTGAAGAATTCAAAATCAGCAGCAATCATTTAAGATTGATGTTCCTGGGATAATGTGAGCAGAGTGTTGAGGAGATGGGGCTATGATCATACCTGTAGTTGATGATGATGTTGTTGACTCTGGAAGGGATAAAATTGAAGATGTGAGTACAGGGATTATAGAATAAATCTGATTGCACTGAAATCAAATAACTATTTGTCAAGTCTTCATTCTAATGTCCATACCTGTGGTCGATGACAATGTTGTTGGCTCTGGAGAGAAAACAGATCAAGATGTAATTTTGCAACTACGCTATCAGTACAGAGTGGAGAATAGTATGCCATAGTATGCAATTGGAGGGGATACTGAGGGGCGGAACGGGGGGTGTTGAAAGATTATGGAGTAAGTGTGGAAGATTAGGACAATTGTTTCGCATCATGTGATAAAAACTAGGTATTGTTTTTCCAAAGGTTTGCGTGAAGCAGCTTTATACAGCAATGTGAAAAACTGAATGAGGCAGATGAAGATGGTGGGGCAGGTATTGATCTCGTAATATGGACTTGTTGTTATGTTACTGGAGTAAACAAGGGGACATAATTCAATTAACCCACAGTGATCTTGTTCTGTCAATATCAAATTTATATAGTCAACCTGTTTTTCACAAGATATTTCCATTTACGAGGTATAGTTTCATGTCAAGAGGATCCAGAATGAAAATTGCCATCCAGCTGGTCTATGTTTCAATGGATAATGCCAGGTAGACAAAAGTGCTGGAGAAACTCAGCGGGTGCAGCAACATCTATGGAGCGAAGGAAATAGGCAACGTTTCGGGCCGAAACCCTTCTTCAGTCTGAAATAAAGCGTCGCAGTGGCTTTGTAGAAGATCAGTCTGTTGGTCCGTGTACATGAATGATAACAACCTGCTGTGGCCCAGTTGATACCATACCTGTGGTTGAAGTCGGAGTCGTTGTCGATGCTGGAAATGAGAAAATTGGCCAGGTCAGTGTGGAGTGTAAATTTTCATCTCAATCCTGTCCATCTGTCTACCGGTCTATCTTTCCTCATGGTTGCTACACCTACGTAACATTGCAATAGATTGCACAATTTTGGTCCTCCATTTAATCTAGAACATGACAACAAAAGATCAGAATTATATCGAGAAAATTGTTGAATGCGCCTTTCTTTTCCAAGATCACTTTCCCACTGCTTCCCCACCATCTGCATCCCTCTGTCCACGTACTTAAATTTGAGATGAATATGAATATTTCAGAAAATCATTGGTATATTTATATTCAAATAGGTATCAACAGAACATTGATAGTTTTTTATCAAATCGATTTATATTCAAGAAACATTTTTGTGCTCCTGCTTACAGACATTAGGGACCATGAAAACACCGTTGATGCAAAGTTCTTGTTTACTGCCTCGTCTACATCCTCTGACTACGAGCAAAAGTTCCCTTCTTTATCCATGATGAGACCTACTGTTTCCCTTGTTACCCTATTGATTTTCATGGATGCATACAAAGCCTTGGAATTTTCTTTCACCAATTGCCAGCGTGATTTATTTCCTGATAGCTTTATATTCCTCAAAGTACTTGTCTGATTTCTTCTTTCTAATCCTTACATAGAGTTCAATTTTCTTTTGAACTGTTCCCTTCCATTGCCATCCTTATCCTTCATCCTCATTGAAACATGCTGGTCTTACCAGTATGAGTCTCCCATCGGTCAGACAATGACAACAGCTCCCACTTTACCATCCCTAGCTCCTGCTAAATGTTGCTGTATTCTGCAATTCCCGCAATTTAGTACCTTCCCGCAAGGTCCAGACTTATCGCTCTTCACAACAATCTTAAAACTTATCTGGCATCTGTAGTTCCATGTGTCCACATCAAAACTTATGGAGTTGTGATCACTGATCCCAAAATACTCTACGGCTGTTACACCTATCACCTGTCTAGGCTAATTTCAGGGTCTAATATGCTCCTCTAGAAACAAAGAAAAAATAGGTGCGGCAGGAGGCCATTCGGCCCTTCGAGCCATCCAGTGATTTGGCCTCCACTGCCCTCTGTGGCAGGGAATTCCACAAATTCACAACACTCTGGGTGAAAAAGTTTTTTCTTATTTTACAGACCTGTATACGGACGGGCTTTTTAAGTTTCCCGCATCTGACTTGACCTGAAGTTCACTTGATGCAACCAATCAACGGTTTTGCTGATCGGCAATTCAATCCCTCTCTTCCCTGTACTTCAATGTGCCTATCAAAAAGCCTCTTAAACGGCACTATAGTGTATGCCTCCACCACTACTCCTGACAATGTGTTCCGACTTCCAGCCCCCACTATCTGCGTTAATAAATTTGCCCTGGACATCTTCATTAAACTCCCCCTCACACCTGATAGCTGTGCCCTCTCATGTTGGACATTTCCACCCTGAGGAAGAGGTTGTGACTGTCGACAAAATGTGTAATTCACTTCCATGATAATCTCAATGTCTCATTTGTGTAGATCTCAAAGTTTATTTCAGTAACATTATGACAGGGAGCAGAATTTTTGCCACTCATTTCATAATTTCCTAAGTTTACAACATCCTCTGAAAGGTTAAGATAAAATGTCTAATTATATTAAGGTTTTGACTGAAAGTATTAAAATACACTCCACCACTTCATCAGAAGTAACAAGTTAACATCCTGGGAATAGTTGTTCCCAAGTTAATGCGAAGTGTAATTGTTAATGTGTTGTTCATCACTTACTTGCCGAAGTTGTGGTCGATGTTGTTGCTGGAAGGAAGACATTAGTTTGTGTGAATAGGCGCAGTGCAATATCATTCCATTTTCCCCCAGTTCATAGAACCATTTCTCAGGATATTGAAATGGAAACTTCATGCCATTATTGTAAAATCTTTCCCTGCTGTAGGAAAGATGTGTTAAGCTGGAAACGGTGCTGAGAAGATTAACGAGGATGGTGCCGGGACCTGTGGGCCTGAGCTATAGTGAGAGGTTAGGCAGGCCAGGACCATAATCCTTGGAGGAAAGAAGAAAAGGGGTGATCTGATAAAGGTGCAAAAGATCATGAGGGGATAGGTAGAGGAGATGCATAGACTCTTTTCCCCAGAATAGGGGGATCAAGAACCAGAGGATATTAAGATTTAAGGAGTGAGGGGAAAGATTTACTACAATTCTGAGGCACAACGTTTTAACACAATGGGTGGTGGGTAAATGTGTGGTCGTGCACTTTGGGATATAACAGGAAATCAAGAAGGGTCACAATGTGAAACGTCCACAGTCCAATTCCCTCCTCAGATCTTGTCTGAGCTGCTGAATTCCTCCAGAAGGTCGTTGTGGCTAAAGGCAGATGGTAAGTCCACGTTTACTACGAGAATATTTGATCAGACCCAGGCCGTCTGATTGTAGTTATAGAGGAGCATGGTGAGAACACATCTGGCTATAAAAGCTCAGTCAATGCGTTCATTCAAAGCAGTGATAGATAGATGTTTGGACATAGTTGGGAATAAAAAGAAATGGCGACAGTGGTAAAAAATGAATCTGGGCAGCATTCCAGAGTTACATGGGTGGATGCTGTTATATTTGATAAGAATAGACATACAAAGGATTGCTCATCCCATAATCAAAGGCAATAACCTGTTAGTTGCCTGTAAATGCTATGGATTTAACATGAGGTAGAGGAGATTTAACCTGGTCATGATCACACCCTGACACCCATTCAATGATCACTTCCAACTGGTTCTGTTTCCATTCAGGTCCTTATTAATCTGAATGGGAATCACATGATAATAATGGCTTCATTACCTTCTGGCGTTGATGTTTGATGATAATATCCATGGGTTGTCATTTTGGCTGGAATAGAAATAAGGAGAAGTTGGAGGAAAAACGAGTGAAATCTGGATTTCTAACCATGCGGAAATGCCGAAGCTGAAGGCTTTAGGAACTGGGTCCATCATACCCACTGAGAGTTTTTTTAAATTCAAGAGTCAAGAATGTTTTATTGTCATATGTCCTGAAACGAAATAATGAAATCCTTACTTGCGAATGTTAATCCCCCAACAGAGTGATGATGGGAGTCCTGTCAGATTCTGGTGGATACACATTTTCACACAGACTGGAGCAGGAAGGCAGATAATTGATATCACTTTTTTCTCCAGCAATAGTAGTTTCAAACCACAGGATGCACTTACTTGTGGGCTGACCTGCCCAATGTTAGTTTTAGTTTCACCCATATAGTAAATAGCTGTCAAATGAAGTTTATTTGTGTTTGGGTTAATTTGAATGCTGCTTGTCCAATTTCTGCTGCAAAGAGAATTGGTTGACGGAGTGGCTCTTGGTCCTTGCTACCTGCTGCCATCTCACTTTGGGCTGGTAGGACAGCTGCAGCAGCAGTCCCGTCCAGGCCAGGTTTAAAATGCCTTCAGTTCCCACTGGATGAGCTCACATGTTGGGTACCATTTTCAGTCGAGCCTCGACCCCACTATCCCAACCCTAATGATTACTGATGGTTTTGGAGGGAAATGGCCCCTCCACAGTCAACAGGGTGAAAGGGTCCTTACGTGGTCTCATTCACTGCAAAGAAGCAAAGTTTAGCAGAAATGCGTGACTCCATGTAAACAATTGCTGGGCAGTCGTTAACTTAGTTTGTCTGCGGGAGACAGCAGTCTGACAGTATTCACTGGAAAGAGATGAGATCTAATTGCATGTTGCAAATGAATTGTAGAGTTTGGAACAAGTGACAATATGCTGTGAAAATCCATACCTGTTGTTGAAGTTGTAGTTGTTTCAGGTGCTGGAGAAGACACCGTTGTAGGTAAGAATGTGAAAACACGAGAAAGAGTTGGTGAATGGAAAATGACTGAACAGGTTACATGAACAGGTTACATGGACAAAAGCATTTCTTTCAATCTGATTTCGGTGATTGTCTTTGGTTGATTTTCAGACAATTTCAATCCATAACAGTTGTAATTCACACCCTGGTTGTAACTGTATTAATGAAGATAGGAATTGATGTGAAAGATATTGCTTTGGCTGTGGGAGGAGGGTTCTGATTTTGCAGCGAGGACACTCCCTTTACTCCAGTGCGGCAGTGCGGTAGAGTGTATGTGATCAGGGGGAATGGACAGGCGTTTGTGGTAGTGAAACTACAGATGGCCTGATGAAATTGTTTATTCACTGTCTAGATTGAATGTGTCTGATGTTACTGAACGCATCCCTCTATCTTAACTGAGAGTAAAGAAGTATGATAGCCAAAATACTGCTGTACAAGTTAGGGTAGGACAGATGTTGGAACTTAATTAGTGGAATAAGATGGAGAGAGAATGATGGGCAGCTCAGCCATGTGGGGGACAGATAGAGGGAGTGGTGATAGGAATGATGAACAAAAGCAGAAGAAAAATGGATGGACATGTGAGTGTTTGTGGGAGAAGAAGAAAGGGTGTGTGCATTACCTGAATTCAATATTCATTACGTTGGGTTGTTAGGTACCGAGGTGGAATATGAGATGTAGTTCTTCCAAACAATGACACTGACTTTTGTGATCCAAGGGGAGATAGCTGAATGGATAGCAAATTGGCTTCATGGAAAGAAGTAGAGGGTGAAGGAGAAAGGTTGCTTTTCGGGCTGGAGGCCTGTGACTAGTGGTGTGCCTAGTGGTATTGTAGATAGTGAAGATGGTTGTCAAATAATGCAGGAGGATCTTGATTGAATGAGCCGGTTGGTGGAGAAATGTTTCATGGGATTTATAATTTAATACAGAGAAATGTGAGGTGTTGCATGTTGGAAAGTCTAACAAGGGCAGGAGAAACATAGAAACATAGAAAATAGGTGCAGGAGTAGGACATTCAGCCCTTCGAGCCTGCACCGCCATTCAATATGATCATGGCTGATCATCCAACTCAGTATCCCGTACCTGCCTTCTCTCCATACCCCCTGATCCCTTTAGCCACAAGGGCCACATCTAACTCCCTCTTAAATATAGCCACTGAACTGGCCTCAACTACCTTCTGTGGCAGAGAATTACACAGATTCACCACTCTCTGTGTGAAAAATGCTTTTCTCATCTTGGTACTAAAAGTCTTCCCCCTTATCCTTAAACTGTGACCCCTTGTTCTGGACTTCCCCGACTTCGGGAACAATCTTCCTGCATCTAGCCTGTCCAACCCCTTAAGAATCTTATAAGTTTCTATAAGATCCACCCTCAATCTTCTAAATTCTAGCGAGTACGAGCCGAGTCTATCCAGTCTTTCTTCATATGAAAGTCCTGCCATCCCAGGAATCAGTCTGGTGAACCTTCTCTATACTCCCTCTATGGCAAGAATGTATTTACTCAGATTTGGTGACCAAAACTGTATACAATACTCCAGGTGTGGCCTCACCAAGACCCTGTACAACTGCAGTAGAACTTCCCTGCTCTTATACTCAAATCCTTTTGCTATGAATGCTAACATACCATTCGCTTTCTTCACTGCCTGCTGCACCTGCATGCCTATTTTCAATGACTGGTGTACCATGACATCCAGATCTCATTGCATCTCCCATTTTCCTAATCGGCCACCATTCAGATAATAGTCTACATTCCTGTTTTTGCCACCAAAGTGGATAACCTCACATTAGTAGAGTGGATAAGGGAGAACCAGTGGATGTGTTATATCTGGACTTCCAGAAGGTTTTCGACAAGGTCCCACATAAGAGATTAGTATACAAACTTAAAGCACACGGTATTGGGGGTTCAGTATTGATGTGGATAGACAACTGGCTGGCAAACAGGAAGCAAAGAGTAGGAGTAAACGGGTCCTTTTCAGAATGGCAGGCAGTGAATAGTGGGGTACCGCAAGGCTCAGTGCTGGAACCCCAGTTATTTACAATATATATTAATGATTTGGACGAGGGAATTGAATGTAACATCTCCAAGTTTGCGGATGACACGAAGCTGGGGGGAAGTGTTAGCTGTGAGGAGGATGCTAGGAGGCCGCAAGCTGACTTGGATAGGCTGGGTGAGTGGGCAAATGCATGGCAGATGCAGTATAATGTGGATAAATGTGACTGGATAGACTCGGCTTGTACTCGCTAGAATTTAGAAGATTGAGGGGGGATCTTATAGAAACTTACTAAATTCTTAAGGGGTTGAACAGGCTAGATGCAGGAAGATTGTTCCCGATGTTGGAAAAGTCCAGGACAAGGGGTCACAGTTTAAGGATAAAGGGGAAATCTTTTAGGACCGAGATGAGAAAAACATTTTTCACACCGAGAGTGGTGAATCTCTGGAATTTTCTGCCACAGAAGGTAGTTGAGGCCAGTTCATTGGCTATATTTAAGAGGGAGTTAGATGTGGCCCTTGTGGCTAGAGGGATCAGGAGGTATGTTCGAAGGTCCGAAGGGCCGAACCTGCACCTATTTCTATGTTTCTATGTTTCTATGTATGCACTGAATTGTAGACCAGAGGTATCTAGGAGTGAAGGTACATAGTTCCTTGAATGCGGCGTCACAGATAGATATGGGGCCAAAAAGCCTTTCGGCAAATTGGCCTTCATCAGTCAGGGTATTGAGTACAGAAGTATGGAGGTCATGTTACAGTTATATAAGACATTGGTGAGGCTACTTTTGGAGTATTATTCAGTTTTCGTCACTCTGCTATAGGGAAAATGTTGTAAAGCTGGCAGGTGTGCAGAAAGAAGTACGATGATGTTGCTAGGACTCGAGGGCCTGAGCTATAGGAGAGGTTGAGCAGGTTAGGAGTTTATTCCTTGGAGTGTCTGAGCCTGCCCAACCACTCCCCAAAGCTCAGGCTATCAGGTCCTGGCAACATCTGCTCGTAAATCTTCCCTGCAATCTTTCCAGCTGAACAACATCTTTCCAAGCCATGTAGCCATCTCAATCTCTCCTCATATTAACAGGCACTCCAGTTTTTATCATTCTGGTCAAACTTCACTTCACTCAGTAAATCAGATCTGTTTCTGAGCAAGACACAAAATTAGACAGAATGCCCCCAAGTTTGGAGTCAGGACCCTCTCTAACCTTTGTAAGAAAATGGTTTGGGGTCATCTTTGAACAAACAGCAACCTGCCCTCTACCATCTAAAGAAAGAACTCTGTGTGAAGCAATGGATAACATCTATTACTGACCAGCTGAATCTGATTGCCAGTTAAATATTTATTGTTATTTGTGCAAAGCAAAATTGATCAAAACTTACTTCCGGTGGTGCCACCAACAACAAATTCTGAAAGATGAATGGGAATAGAAAAAGAGAATAAAACTATTGGTATATATTAATTATTTATGGGATGAGCCATTCTGGCGAGACCAGCATTTATTGCCCATACTGAGCTCCCTTGAGGAGCAGATGTGGACCCAGCATCTTGACCGGCTGCACTTCATCTATTGCACTATAAGAAGCACTTGTTCAATGTGTCCCATAGTTCCCGACAAGATGCGCTGGGGTTTCCAAGTTTCGACCTTATCCAATGGATGTGGGATCACTTGGCCCCATCATTTGTCAGCTAAAGGGTCTCGACCCGAAACATCACCCATTTCTTCTCTCCAGAGATACTGCTGGTCCCGCTGAGTTGCTCCAGCACTCTGTGTCTATCTTCGGTGTGAGACTGAACCATGGGCTTACAGACTGGGGAATATGATTTTGCTGTTGCATATGCTCCACATTACTTCACAGAAGCCCCGTGGAGCTGTCTTTTTTCTGAATCAAATCTATTAATTTGGGATATCACAAGACAGATCCCTGTCACCGTTTCTTGAGCAGAGATGGACAGGCATCAAATGCTGGCCTTACCAGTGGAGCCAGATCAGAGAAAGGAAGAAGCAAGTTATGAAATTAACTCTAATGCAATAGTTGCTGCAGATGCTGCTGTTGAAGATACTGTTGAATTGGGTTGTGAAGAATTCAAAATCAGCAGCAATAATTTAAGATTGATGTTCCTGGGATAATGTGAACAGAGTGTTGAGGAGATGGGGCTATGATCATACCTGTAGTTGATGATGATGTTGTTGACTCTGGAAGGGATAAAATTGAAGATGTGAGTGCAGGGATTATAGAATAAATCTGATTGCACTGAAATCAAATAACTATTTGTCAAGTCTTCATTCTAATGTCCATACCTGTGGTCGATGACAATGTTGTTGGCTCTGGAGAGAAAACAGATCAAGATGTAATTTTGCAACTATGCTATCAGTAGAGAGTGGAGAATAGTATGCCATAGTATGCAATTGGAGGGGATACTGAGGGGCGGAACGGGTGGTGTTGAAAGATTATGGAGTAAGTGTGGAAGATTAGGACAATTGTTTCGCATCATGTGATAAAAACTAGGTATTGTTTTTCCAAAGGTTTGCGTGAAGCAGCTTTATACAGCAATGTGAAAAACTGAATGAGGCAGATGAAGATGGTGGGGCAGGAATTGATCTCGTAATATGGACTTGTTGTTATGTTACTGGAGTTAACAAGGGGACATAATTCAATTAACCCACAGTGATCTTGTTCTGGCAATATCAAATTTATATAGTCAACCTGTTTTTCACAAGATATTTCCATTTACAAGGTATAGTTTCATGTCAAGAGGATGCAGAATGAAAATTGCCATCCAGCTGGTCTATGTTTCAATGGATAATGCCAGGTAGACAAAAGTGCTGGAGAAACTCAGCGGGTGCAGCAGCATCCATGGAGCGAAGGAAATAGGCAATGTTTCGGGCTGAAACCCTTCTTCAGTCTGAAATAAAGCGTCGCAGTGGCTTTGTAGAAGATTAGTCTGTTGGTCCGTGTACATGAATGATAACAACCTGCTGTGGCCCAGTTGATACCATACCTGTGGTTGAAGTCGGAGTCGTTGTCGATGCTGGAAATGCGAAAATTGACCAGGTCAGTGTGGAGTGTAAATTTTCATCTCAATCCTGTCCATCTGTCTACCGGTCTAACTTTCCTCATGGTTGCTACACCTACGTAACATTGCAATAGATTGCACAATTTTGGTCCTCCATTTAATCTTGAACATGATAACAAAAGATCAGAATTATATCGAGAAAATTGTTGAATGCGCCTTTCTTTTCCAAGATCACTTTCCCACTGCTTCCCCACCATCTGCATCGCTCTGTCCACGTACTTAAATTTGAGATGAATATGAATATTTCAGATAATCATTGGTATATTTATATTCAAATAGGTATCAACAGAACATTGATAGTTTTTTGTGAAGTCGATTTATATTCAAGAAACATTTTTGTGCTCCTGTTTACAGACATTAGGGACCATGAAAACACCGTTGATGCAAAGTCCTCTGACTACGAACAAAAATTCCCTTCTTTATCCATGATGAGTCCTACTGTTTCCCATGCTACCCTATTGATTTTCATGGATGTATACAAAGCCTTGGAAATTTTTTTCACCAATTGCCAGCGTGATTTATTTCCTCATCGCTTTATATTCCTCAAAGTACTTGTCTGATTTATTCTTTCTAATCCTTACATAGAGTTCAATTTTCTTTTGAACTGTTCCCTTCCATTGCCATCCCTGTCCTTCCTCCTTATTGAAACATGCTGGTCTTAAACACTGATCAACTTGACAATGACAACAGCTCCCACTTCACTCTCCCAAGCTCCTGCTAAATGTTGCTGTAATCTGCAATTCCCGCGATTTAGTACCTTCCCGCAAGGTTCAGACTTATCGCTCTTCACAACAATCTTAAAACTTATCCGGCATCTGTAGTTCCATGTGTCCACATCAAAACTTATGGGGTTGTGATCACTGATCCCAAAATACTCTACGGCTGTTACACCTATCACCTGTCTAGGCTAATTTCAGGGTCTAATATGCTCCTCTAGAAACATATTTTTTTCTTATTTTACAGACCTGTCCACGGACGGGCTTTTTAAAGTTCACTATAGTGTATGCCTCCACCACTACTCCTGGCAATGTGTTCCGACTTCCAGCCCCCACTATCTGCGTTAATAAATTTGCCCTGGACAACTTCATTAAACTCCCCCTCACACCTGATAGCTGTGCCCTCTCATGTTGGACATTTCCACCCTGAGGAAGAGGTTGTGACTGTCGACAAAATGTGTAATTCACTTCCATGATAATCTCAATGTCTCATTTGTGTAGATCTCAAAGTTTATTTCAGTAACATTATGACACGGAGCAGAATTTTTGCCACTCATTTCATAATTTCCTAAGTTTACAACATCCTCAGAAAGGTTAAGATAAAATGTCTAATTATATTAAGGTTTAGACTGAAAGTATTAAAATACACTCCACCACTTCATCAGAAGTAACAAGTTAACATCCTGGGAATAGTTGTTCCCAAGTTAATGCAAAGTATAATTGTTAATGTGTTGTTCATCACTTACTTGTTGAAGTTGTGGTCGATGTTGGTGCTGGAAGGAAGACATTAGTTTGTGTGAATAGGCGCAGTGCAATATCATTCCATTTTCCCTCAGTTCATAGAACCATTTCTCAGGATATTGAAATGGAAACTTCATGCCATTATTGTAAAATCTTTCCCTGCTATAGGAAAGATGTGTTAAGCTGGAAACGGTGCTGAGAAGATTAACGAGGATGGTGCCGGGACCTGTGGGCCTGAGCTATAGTGAGAGGTTAGGCAGGCCAGGACCATAATCCTTGGAGCAAAGAATAGGGGTGATCTGATAAAGGTGTAAAAGATCATGAGGGGATAGGTAGAGGAGATGCACAGACTCTTTTCCCCAGAATAGGGGGATCAAGAACCAGAGGACATTAAGATTTAAGGTGTGAGGGGAAAGATTTACTACAATTCTGAGGCACAACATTTTAACACAATGGGTGGTGGGTAAATGTGTGGCTGAGCTGCTGAATTCCTCCAGAAGGTCGTTGTGGCTAAAGGCAGATGGTAAGTTCACGTTTACTACGAGAATATTTGATCAGACCCAGGCCGTCTGATTGTAGTTATAGAGGTGCATGGTGAGAACACATCTGGCTATAAAAGCTCAGTCAATGCGTTCATTCAAAGCAGTGATAGATAGATGTTTGGACATAGTTGGAAATAAAAATAAATGGCGACAGTGCTAAAAAATGAATCTGGGCAGCATTCCAGAGTTACATGGGTGGATGCTGTTATATTTGATTAGAATAGACATACAAAGGATTGCTCATCCCATAATCAAAGGCAATAACCTGTTAGTTGCCTGTAAATGCTATGGATTTAGCATGAGGTAGAGGAGATTTAACCTGGTCATGATCACACCCTGACACCCATTCAATGATCACTTCCAACTGGTTCTGTTTCCATTCAGGTCCTTATTAATCTGAATGGGAATCACATGATAATAATGGTTTCATTACCTTCTGGCGTTGATGTTACATGATAATATCCAAGGCTTGTCATTTTGGCTGGAATAGAAATAAGGAAAAGTTGGAGGAAAAACGAGTGAAATCTGGATTTCTAACCATGCGGAAATGCCGAAGCTGAAGGCTTTAGGAACTGGGTCCATCATACCCACTGAGAGTTTTTTTAAATTCAAGAGTCAAGAAAGTTTTATTGTCATATGTCCTGAAACGAACTAATGAAATCCTTACTTGCGAATGTTAATCCCCCAACAGAGTGATGATGGGAGTCCTGTCAGATTCTGGTGGATACACATTTTCACACAGACTGGAGCAGGAAGGCAGATAATTGATAATTAATTTTAATGCTGCTTGTCCAATTTCTGCTGCAAAGAGAATTGGTTGAAGGAGTGGCTCTTGGTCCTTGCTACCTGCTGCCATCTCACTTTGGGCTGGTAGGACAGCTGCAACAGCTGTCCCATCCAAGCCAGGTTTAAAATGCCTTCAGTTCCCACTGGATGAGCTCACATGTTGGGTACCATTTTCAGTCAAGCCTCGACCCCACTATCCCAACCCTAATGATTACTGATGGTTTTGGAGGGAAATGGCCCCTCCACAGTCAACAGGGTGAAAGGGTCCTTTCGTGGTCTCATTCACTGCAAAGAAGCAAAGTTTAGCAGAAATGCGTGACTCCATGTAAACAATTGCTGCGCAGTCGTTAACTTGGTTTGTCTGCGGGAGACAGCATTCTGACAGTATTCACTGGAAAGAGATGAGATCTAATTGCATGTTGCAAATGAATTGTAGAGGTTGGAACAAGTGACAATATGCTGTGAAATTCCATACCTGTTGTTGAAGTTGTAGTTGTTTCAGGTGCTGGAGAAGACACCGTTGTAGGTAGGAATGTGAAAACACGAGAAAGAGTTGGTGAATGGAAAATGACTGAACAGGTTACATGGACAAAAGCATTTCTTTCAATCTGATTTCGGTGATTGTCTTTGGTTGATTTTCAGACAATTTCAATCCAGAACAGTTGTAATTCACACCCTGGTTGTAACTGTATTAATGAAGATAGGAATTGATGTGAAAGATATTGCTTTGGCTGTGGGAGGAGGGTTCTGATTTTGCAGCGAGGACACTCCCTTTACTCCAGTGCGGTAGAGTGTGTGTGATCAGGGGGAATGGACAGGCGTTTGTGGTAGTGAAACTACAGATGGCCTGATGAAATTTTTTATTCACTGTCTAGATTGAATGTGTCTGATGTTACTGAACGCATCCCTCTATCTTAACTGAGAGTAAAGAAGTATGATAGCCAAAATACTGCTGTACAAGTTAGGGTAGGACAGATGTTGGAACTTAATTAGTGGAATAAGATGGAGAGAGAATGATGGGCAGCTCAGCCACGTGGGGGACAGATAGAGGGAGTGGTGATAGGAATGATGAACAAAAGAAAAATGGATGGACAGGTGAGTGTTTGTGGGAGAAGAAAGGGTGTGTGCATTACCTGAATTCAATATTCATTACGTTGGGTTGTTAGGTACCGAGGTGGAATATGAGATGTAGTTCTTCCAAACAATGACACTGACTTTTGTGATCCAAGGGGAGATAGCTGAATGGATAGCAAATTGGCTTCATGGAAAGAAGTAGAGGGTGAAGGAGAAAGGTTGCTTTTCGGGCTGGAGGCCTGTGACTAGTGGTGTGCCTAGTGGTATTGTAGATAGTGAAGATGGTTGTCAAATAATGCAGGAGGATCTTGATTGAATGAGCCGGTTGGTGGAGAAATGTTTCATGGGATTTATAATTTAATACAGAGAAATGTGAGGTGTTGCATGTTGGAAAGTCTAACAAGGGCAGGAGAAACATAGAAACATAGAAAATAGGTGCAGGAGTAGGACATTCAGCCCTTCGAGCCTGCACCGCCATTCAATATGATCATGGCTGATCATCCAACTCAGTATCCCGTACCTGCCTTCTCTCCATACCCCCTGATCCCTTTAGCCACAAGGGCCACATCTAACTCCCTCTTAAATATAGCCACTGAACTGGCCTCAACTACCTTCTGTGGCAGAGAATTACACAGATTCACCACTCTCTGTGTGAAAAATGCTTTTCTCATCTTGGTACTAAAAGTCTTCCCCCTTATCCTTAAACTGTGACCCCTTGTTCTGGACTTCCCCGACTTCGGGAACAATCTTCCTGCATCTAGCCTGTCCAACCCCTTAAGAATCTTATAAGTTTCTATAAGATCCACCCTCAATCTTCTAAATTCTAGCGAGTACGAGCCGAGTCTATCCAGTCTTTCTTCATATGAAAGTCCTGCCATCCCAGGAATCAGTCTGGTGAACCTTCTCTATACTCCCTCTATGGCAAGAATGTATTTACTCAGATTTGGTGACCAAAACTGTATACAATACTCCAGGTGTGGCCTCACCAAGACCCTGTACAACTGCAGTAGAACTTCCCTGCTCTTATACTCAAATCCTTTTGCTATGAATGCTAACATACCATTCGCTTTCTTCACTGCCTGCTGCACCTGCATGCCTATTTTCAATGACTGGTGTACCATGACATCCAGATCTCATTGCATCTCCCATTTTCCTAATCGGCCACCATTCAGATAATAGTCTACATTCCTGTTTTTGCCACCAAAGTGGATAACCTCACATTAGTAGAGTGGATAAGGGAGAACCAGTGGATGTGTTATATCTGGACTTCCAGAAGGTTTTCGACAAGGTCCCACATAAGAGATTAGTATACAAACTTAAAGCACACGGTATTGGGGGTTCAGTATTGATGTGGATAGACAACTGGCTGGCAAACAGGAAGCAAAGAGTAGGAGTAAACGGGTCCTTTTCAGAATGGCAGGCAGTGAATAGTGGGGTACCGCAAGGCTCAGTGCTGGAACCCCAGTTATTTACAATATATATTAATGATTTGGACGAGGGAATTGAATGTAACATCTCCAAGTTTGCGGATGACACGAAGCTGGGGGGCAGTGTTAGCTGTGAGGAGGATGATAGGAGGCCGCAAGGTGACTTGGATAGGCTGGGAGAGTGGGCAAATGCATGGCAGATGCAGTATAATGTGGATAAATGTGACTGGATAGACTTGGCTTGTACTCGCTAGAATTTAGAAGATTGAGGGGGGATCTTATAGAAACTTACTAAATTCTTAAGGGGTTGAACAGGCTAGATGCAGGAAGATTGTTCCCGATGTTGGAAAAGTCCAGGACAAGGTGTCACAGTTTAAGGATCAAGGGGAATTCTTTTAGGACCGAGATGAGAAAAATATTTTTCACACAGAGAGTGGTGAATCCCTGGAATTTTCTGCCACAGAAGGTAGTTGAGGCCAGTTCATTGGCTATATTTAAGAGGGAGTTAGATGTGGCCCTTGTGGCTAGAGGGATCAGGAGGTATGTTCGAAGGTCCGAAGTGCCGAACCTGCACCTATTTCTATGTTTCTATGTTTCTATGTATGCACTGAATTGTAGACCAGAGGTATCTAGGAGTGAAGGTACATAGTTCCTTGAATGTGGCGTCACAGATAGATATGGGGCCAAAAAGGCTTTCGGCAAATTGGCCTTCATCAGTCAGGGTATTGAGTACAGAAGTATGGAGGTCATGTTACAGTTATATAAGACATTGGTGAGGCTACTTTTGGAGTATTATTCAGTTTTCGCCACTCTGCTACAGGGAAAATGTTGTAAAGCTGAAGGTGTGCAGAAAGAAGTACGATGATGTTGCTAGGACTCGAGGGCCTGAGCTATAGGAGAGGTTGAGCAGGTTAGGAGTTTATTCCTTGGAGTGTCTGAGCCTGCCCAACCACTCCCCAAAGCTCAGGCTATCAAGTCCTGGCAACATCCGCTCGTAAATCTTCCCTGCAATCTTTCCAGCTGAACAACATCTTTCCAAGCCATGTAGCCATCTCAATCTCTCCTCATATTAACAGGCACTCCAGTTTTTATCATTCTGGTCAAACTTCACTTCACTCAGTAAATCAGATCTGTTTCTGAGCAAGACACAAAATTAGACAGAATGCCCCCAAGTTTGGAGTCAGGACCCTCTCTAACCTTTGTAAGAAAATGATTTGGGGTCATCTTTGAACAAACAGCAACCTGCCCTCTACCATCTAAAGAAAGAACTCTGTGTGAAGCAATGGATAACATCTATTACTGACCAGCTGAATCTGATTGCCAGTTAAATATTTCTTGTTATTTGTGCAAAGTAAAATTGATCAAAACTTACTTCCGGGGGTGCCACCAACAACAAATTCTGAAAGATGAATGGGAATAGAAAAAGAGAATAAAACTATTGGTATATATTAATTATTTATGGGATGAGCCATTCTGGCGAGACCAGCATTTATTGCCCATCCTGAGCTTCCTTGAGGAGCAGATGTGGACCCAGCATCTTGACCGGCTGCACTTCATCTATTGCACTATAAGAAGCACTTGTTCAATGTGTCCCATAGTTCCCGACAAGATGTGCTGGGGTTTCCAAGCTTCGACCTTATCCAATGGATGTGGGATCACTTGGCCCCATCTCTTGTCAGCCAAAGGGTCTCGACCCGAAACATCACCCATTTCTTCTCTCCAGAGATACTGCTGGACCCGCTGAGTTGCTCCAGCACTCTGTGTCTATCTTCGGTGTGAGACTGAACCATGGGTTTACAGACTGGGGAATATGATTTTGCTGTTGCATATGCCCCACATTACTTCACAGAAGCCCCGTGGAGCTGTCTTGTTTCTGAATCAAATCTATTAATTTGGGATATCACAAGACAGATCCCTGTCACCGTTTCTTGAGCAGAGATGGACGGGCATCAAATGCTGGCCTTACCAGTGGAGCCAGATCAGAGAAAGGAAGAAGCAAGTTATGAGATTAACTCTAATGCAATAGTTGCTGCAGATGCTGCTGTTGAAGATACAATTGAATTGGGTTGTGAAGAATTCAAAATCAGCAGCAATAATTTAAGATTGATGTTCCTGGGATAATGTGAGCAGAGTGTTGAGGAGATGGTGCTATGATCATACCTGTAGTTGATGATGATGTTGTTGACTCTGGAAGGGATAAAATTGAAGATGTGAGTGATGGGATTATAGAATAAATCTGATTGCACTGAAATCAAATAACTATTTGTCAAGTCTTCATTCTAATGTCCATACCTGTGGTCGATGACAATGTTGTTGGCTCTGGAGAGAAAACAGATCAAGATGTAATTTTGCAACTATGCTATCAGTAGAGAGTGGAGAATAGCATGCCATATTGTGGAATTGGAGGGGATACTGAGGGGCGGAACGGGGGGTGTTGAAAGATTATGGAGTAAGTGTGGAAGATTAGGACAATTGTTTCGCATCATGTGATAAAAACTAGGTATTCTTTATCCAAAGGTTTGCGTGAAGCAGCTTTATACAGCAATGTGAAAAACTGAATGAGGCAGATGAAGATGGTGGGGCAGGAATTGATCTCGTAATATGGACTTGTTGTTATGTTACTGGAGTAAACAAGGGGACATAATTCAATTAACCCACAGTGATCTTGTTCTGTCATACCTGTAGTTGATGATGATGTTGTTGACTCTGGAAGGGATAAAATTGAAGATGTGAGTGCAGGGATTATAGAATAAATCTGATTGCACTGAAATCAAATAACCCTTCTTCAGTCTGAAATAAAGCGTCGCAGTGGCTTTGTAGAAGATTAGTCGTTTGGTCCGTGTACATGAATGATAACAACCTGCTGTGGCCCAGTTGATACCATACCTGTGGTTGAAGTCGGAGTCGTTGTCGATGCTGGAAATGAAAAAATTGACCAGGTCAGTGTGGAGTGTAAATTTTCATCTCAATCCTGTCCATCTGTCTACCGGTCTATCTTTCCTCATGGTTGCTACACCTACGTAACATTGCAATAGATTGCACAATTTTGGTCCTCCATTTAATCTTGAACATGATAACAAAAGATCAGAATTATATCGAGAAAATTGTTGAATGCGCCTTTCTTTTCCAAGATCACTTTCCCACTGCTTCCCCACCATCTGCATCGCTCTGTCCACGTACTTAAATTTGAGATGAATATGAATATTTCAGAAAATCATTGGTATATTTATATTCAAATAGGTATCAACAGAACAGTGATAGTTTTTTGTCAAGTCGATTTATATTCAAGAAACATTTTTGTGCTCCTGCTTACAGACATTAGGGACCATGAAAACACTGTTGATGCAAAGTTCTTGTTTACTACCTCGTCTACATCCTCTGACTACGAGCAGAAATTCCCTTCTTTATCCATGATGAGACCTACTGTTTCCCTTGTTACCCTATTGATTTTCATGGATGTATACAAAGCCTTGGAATTGTTTTTTCACCAATTGCCAGCATGATTTATTTCCTGATAGCTTTATATTCCTCAAAGTAGTTGTATGATTTCTTCTTTCTAATCCTTACATAGACTTCAATATTCTTTTGAACTGTTCCCTTCCATTGCCATCCTTATCCTTCATCCTTATTGAAACATGCTGGTCTTACCAGTATGAGTCTCCCATCGGTCAGACAATGACAACAGCTCCCACTTTACTATCCCTAGCTCCTGCTAAATGTTGCTGTAATCTGCAATTCCCGCAATTTAGTACCTTCCCGCAAGGTCCAGACTTATCGCTCTTCACAACAATCTTAAAACTTATCCGGCATCTGTAGTTCCATGTGTCCACATCAAAACTTATGGAGTTGTGATCACTGATCCCAAAATACTCTATGGCTGTTACACCTATCACCTGTCTAGGCTAATTTCAGGGTCTAATATGCTCCTCTAGAAACATAGAAAAAATAGGTGCGGCAGGAGGCCATTCGGCCCTTCGAGCCATCCAGTGATTTGGCCTCCACTGCCCTCTGTGGCAGGGAATTCCACAAATTCACAACACTCTGGGTGAAAAAGTGTTTTCTTATTTTACAGACCTGTCCACGGACGGGCTTTTTAAGTTTCCCGCATCTGACTTGACCTGAAGTTCACTTGATGCAACCAATCAACGGTTTTGCTGATCGGCAATTCAATCCCTCTCTTCCCTGTACTTCAATGTGCCTATCAAAAAGCCTCTTAAACGGCACTATAGTGTATGCCTCCACCACTACTCCTGACAATGTGTTCCGACTTCCAGCCCCCACTATCTGCGTTAATAAATTTGCCCTGGACATCTTCATTAAACTCCCCCTCACACCTGATAGCTGTGCCCTCTCATGTTGGACATTTCCACCCTGAGGTTGTGACTGTCGACAAAATGTGTAATTCACTTCCATGATAATCTCAATGTCTCATTTGTGTAGATCTCAAAGTTTATTTCAGTAACATTATGACACGGAGCAGACTTTTTGGCACTCATTTCATAATTTCCTAAGTTTACAACATCCTCTGAAAGGTTAAGATAAAATGTCTAATTATATTAAGGTTTTGGCTGAAAGTATTAAAATACACTCCACCACTTCATCAGAAGTAACAAGTTAACATCCTGGGAATAGTTGTTCCCAAGTTAATGCAAAGTGTAATTGTTAATGTGTTGTTCATCACTTACTTGTTGAAGTTGTGGTCGATGTTGTTGCTGGAAGGAAGACATTAGTTTGTGTGAATAGGCGCAGTGCAATATCATTCCATTTTCCCTCAGTTCATAGAACCAGTTCTCAGGATATTGAAATGGAAACTTCATGCCATTATTGTAAAATCTTTCCCTGCTATCGGAAAGATGTGTTAAGCTGGAAACGGTGCTGAGAAGATTAACGAGGATGGTGCCGGGACCTGTGGGCTTGAGCTATAGTGAGAGGTTAGGCAGGCCAGGACCATAATCCTTGGAGCAAAGAATAGGGGTGATCTGATAAAGGTGTAAAAGATCATGAGGGGATAGGTAGAGGAGATGCACAGACTCTTTTCCCCAGAATAGGGGGATCAAGAACCAGAGGACATTAAGATTTGAGGTGTGAGGGGAAAGATTTACTACAATTCTGAGGCACAACGTTTTAACACAATGGGTGGTGGGTAAATGTGTGGTCGTGCACTTCGGGATATAACAGGAAATCAAGAAGGGTCACAATGTGAAACGTCCACAGTCCAATTACATGGGTGGATGCTGTTTTATTTGATAAGAATAGACATACAAAGGATTGCTCATCCCATAATCAAAGGCAATAACCTCTGTTAGTTGCCTGAAAATGGTATGGATTTAATATGAGGTAGAGGAGATTTAACCTGGTCGTGATCACACCCTGACACCCATTCAATGATCACTTCCAACTGGTTCTGTTTCCATTCAGGTCCTTATTAATCTGAATGGGAATCACATGATAATAATGGCTTCATTACCTTCTGGCGTTGATGGTTGATGATAATATCCATGGGTTGTCATTTTGGCTGGAATAGAAATAAGGAGAAGTTGGAGGAAAAACGAGTGAAATCTGTATTTCTAACCATGCGGAAATGCCGAAGCTGAAGGCTTTAGGAACTGGGTCCATCATACCCACTGAGAGTTTTTTTTAATTCAAGAGTCAAGAATGTTTTATTGTCATATGTCCTGAAACGAAATAATGAAATCCTTACTTGCGAATGTTAATCCCCCAACAGAGTGATGATGGGAGTCCTGTCAGATTCTGGTGGATACACATTTTCACACAGACTGGAGCAGGAAGGCAGATAATTGATATCACTTTTTTCTCCAGCAATAGTAGTTTCAAACGATACGATGCACTTACTTGTGGGCTGACCTGCCCAATGTTAGTTTTAGTTTCACCCATATAGTAAATAGCTGTCAAATTAAGTTTATTTGTGTTTGGGTTAATTTTAATGCTGCTTGTCCAATTTCTGCTGCAAAGAGAATTGGTTGAAGGAGTGGCTCTTGGTCCTTGCTACCTGCTGCCATCTCACTTAGGGCTGGTAGGACAGCTGCAACAGCTGTCCCGTCCAGGCCAGGTTTAAAATGCCTTCAGTTCCCACTGGATGAGCTCACATGTTGGGTACCATTTTCAGTCGAGCCTCGACCCCACTATCCCAACCCTAATGATTACTGATGGTTTTGGAGGGAAATGGCCATTCCACAGTCAAGAGGGTGAAAGGGTCCTTTCGTGGTCTCATTCACTGCAAAGAAGCAAAGTTTGGCAGAAATGCGTGACTCCATGTAAACGATTGCTGGGCAGTCGTTAACTTAGTTTGTCTGCGGGAGACAGCAGTCTGACAGTATTCACTGGAAAGAGATGAGATCTAATTGCATGTTGCAAATGAATTGTGGAGGTTGGAACAAGTGACAATATGCTGTGAAAATCCATACCTGTTGTTGAAGTTGTAGTTGTTTCAGGTGCTGGAGAAGACACCGTTGTAGGTAAGAATGTGAAAACATGAGAAAGAGTTGGTGAATGGAAAATAACTGAACAGGTTACATGCACAAAAGCATTTCTTTCAATCTGATTTCGGTGATTGTCTTTGGTTGATTTTCAGACAATTTCAATCCACAACAGTTGTAATTCACACCCTGGTTGTAACTGTATTAAGGAAGATAGGAATTGATGTGAAAGATATTGCTTTGGTTGTGGGAGGAGGGTTCTGGTTTTGCAGCGAGGACACTCCCTTTACTCCAGTGAGGTAGGTGCAGGAGTAGGACATTCAGCCCTTCGAGCCTGCACCGCCATTCAATATGATCATGGCTGATCATCCAACTCAGTATCCCGTACCTCCCTTCTCTCCATTCCCCCTGATCCCTTTAGCCACAAGGGCCACATCTAACTCCCTCTTAAATATAGCTAATGAACTGGCCTCAACTACCTTCTGTGGCGGAGAATTCCACAGATTCACCACTCTCTGTGTGAAAAATGCTTTTCTCATCTCGGTCCTAAAAGTCTTCCCCCTTATCCTTAAACTGTGACCCCTTGTTCTGGACTTCCCTGACTTCGGGAACAATCTTCCTGCATCTAGCCTGTCCAACCCCTTAAGAATCTTGTAAGTTTCTATAAGATCCACCCTCAATCTTCTAAATTCTAGCGAGTACAAGCCGAGTCTATCCAGTCTTTCTTCATATGAAAGTCCTGCCATCCCAGGAATCAGTCTGGTGAACCTTCTCTGTACTCCCTCTATGGCAAGAATGTCTTTCCTTAGATTTGATGACCAAAACTGTACGCAATACTCCAGGTGTGGCCTCACCAAGACCCTGTACAACTGCAGTAGAACTTCCCTGCTCTTATACTCAAATCCTTTTGCTATGAATGCTAACATACCATTCGCTTTCTTCACTGCCTGCTGCACCTGCATGCCTACTTTCAATGACTGGTGTACCATGACACCCAGATCACGTTGCATCTCCCCTTTTCCTAATCGGCCACCATTCAGATAATAGACTACTTTCCTGTTTTTGCCACCAAAGTGGATAACCTCACATTAGTAGAGTGGATAAGGGAGAACCAGTGGATGTGTAACATCTGGACTTTGAGAAGGCTTTCGACAAGGTCCCACATAAGAGATTAGTATTCAAACTTAAAGCACACGGTATTGGGGGTTCAGTATTGATGTGGATAGACAACTGGCTGGCAAACAGGAAGCAAAGAGTAGGAGTAAACGGGTCCTTTTCAGAATGGCAGGCAGTGAATGGAGGGGTACAGCAAGGCTTATTGCTGGAACCCCAGCTATTTACAATATATATTAATGATTTGGACGAGGGAATTGAATGCAACATCTCCAAGTTTGCGGAAGACACAAAGCTGAGGGGCAGTGTTGGCTGTGAGGAGGATGCTAGGAGGCTGCAAGGTGACTTGGATAGGCTGGGTGAGTGGGTAAATGCATGGCAGATGCAGTATAATGTGGATAAATGTGACTGGATAGACTCGGCTTGTACTCGCTAGAATTTAGAAGATTGAGGGGGGATCTTATAGAAAGTTACAAAATTCTTAAGGGGTTGAACAGGCTAGATGCAGGAAGATTGTTCCCGATGTTGGAAAAGTCCAGGGCAAGGGGTCACAGTTTAAGGATAAAGGGGAAATCTTTTAGGACCGAGATGAGAAAAACATTTTTCACACCGAGAGTGGTGAATCTCTGGAATTTTCTGCCACAGAAGGTAGTTGAGGCCAGTTCATTGGCTATATTTAAGAGGGAGTTAGATGTGGCCCTTGTGGCTAGAGGGATCAGGAGGTATGTTCGAAGGTCCGAAGGGCCGAACCTGCACCTATTTCTATGTTTCTATGTTTCAATGTATGCACTGAATTGTAGACCAGAGGTATCTAGGAGTGAAGGTACATAGTTCCTTGAATGTGGCGTCACAGATAGATATGGGGCCAAAAAGGCTTTCGGCAAATTGGCCTTCATCAGTCAGGGTATTGAGTACAGAAGTATGGAGGTCATGTTACAGTTATATAAGACATTGGTGAGGCTACTTTTGGAGTATTATTCAGTTTTCGCCACTCTGCTACAGGGAAAATGTTGTAAAGCTGAAGGTGTGCAGAAAGAAGTACGATGATGTTGCTAGGACTCGAGGGCCTGAGCTATAGGAGAGGTTGAGCAGGTTAGGAGTTTATTCCTTGGAGTGTCTGAGCCTGCCCAACCACTCCCCAAAGCTCAGGCTATCAAGTCCTGGCAACATCCGCTCGTAAATCTTCCCTGCAATCTTTCCAGCTGAACAACATCTTTCCAAGCCATGTAGCCATCTCAATCTCTCCTCATATTAACAGGCACTCCAGTTTTTATCATTCTGGTCAAACTTCACTTCACTCAGTAAATCAGATCTGTCAAGACACAAAATTAGACAGAATGCCCCCAAGTTTGGAGTCAGGACCCTCTCTAACCTTTGTAAGAAAATGGTTTGGGGTCATCTTTGAACAAACAGCAACCTGCCCTCTACCATCTAAAGAAAGAACTCTGTGCGAAGCAATGGATAACATCTATTACTGACCAGCTGAATCTGATTGCCAGTTAAATATTTATTGTTATTTGTGCAAAGCAAAATTGATCAAAACTTACTTCCGGGGGTGCCACCAACAACAAATTCTGAAAGATGAATGGGAATAGAAAAAGAGAATAAAACTATTGGTATATATTAATTATTTATGGGATGAGCCATTCTGGCGAGACCAGCATTTATTGCCCATCCTGAGCTCCCTTGAGGAGCAGATGTGGACCCAGCATCTTGACCGGCTGCACTTCATCTATTGCACTATAAGAAGCACTTGTTCAATGTGTCCCATAGTTCCCGACAAGATGCGCTGGGGTTTCCAAGTTTCGACCTTATCCAATGGATGTGGGATCACTTGGCCCCATCTCTTGTCAGCTAAAGGGTCTCGACCCGAAACATCACCCATTTCTTCTCTCCAGAGATACTGCTGGTCCCGCTGAGTTGCTCCAGCACTCTGTGTCTATCTTCGGTGTGAGACTGAACCATGGGTTTACAGACTGGGGAATATGATTTTGCTGTTGCATATGCTCCACATTACTTCACAGAAGCCCCGTGGAGCTGTCTTTTTTCTGAATCAAATCTATTAATTTGGGATATCACAAGACAGATCCCTGTCACCGTTTCTTGAGCAGAGATGGACAGGCATCAAATGCTGGCCTTACCAGTGGAGCCAGATCAGAGAAAGGAAGAAGCAAGTTATGAAATTAACTCTAATGCAATAGTTGCTGCAGATGCTGCTGTTGAAGATACAATTGAATTGGGTTGTGAAGAATTCAAAATCAGCAGCAATAATTTAAGATTGATGTTCCTGGGATAATGTGAGCAGAGTGTTGAGGAGATGGGGCTATGATCATACCTGTAGTTGATGATGATGTTGTTGACTCTGGAAGGGATAAAATTGAAGATGTGAGTGATGGGATTATAGAATAAATCTGATTGCACTGAAATCAAATAACTATTTGTCAAGTCTTCATTCTAATGTCCATACCTGTGGTCGATGACAATGTTGTTGGCTCTGGAGAGAAAACAGATCAAGATATAATTTTGCAACTATGCTATCAGTAGAGAGTGGAGAATAGTATGCCATAGTATGCAATTGGAGGGGATACTGAGGGGCGGAACGGGGGGTGTTGAAAGATTATGAAGTAAGTGTGGAAGATTAGGACAATTGTTTCGCATCATGTGATAAAAACTAGGTATTCTTTTTCCAAAGGTTTGCGTGAAGCAGCTTTATACAGCAATGTGAAAAACTGAATGAGGCAGATGAAGATGGTGGGGCAGGAATTGATCTCGTAATATGGACTTGTTGTTATGTTACTGGAGTAAACAAGGGGACATAATTCAATTAACCCACAGTGATCTTGTTCTGTCAATATCAAATTTATATAGTCAATCTATTTTTCACAAGATATTTCCATTTACGAGGTATAGTTTCATGTCAAGAGGATCCAGAATGAAAATTGCCATCCAGCTGGTCTATGTTTCAATGGATAATGCCAGGTAGACAAAAGTGCTGGAGAAACTCAGCGGTGCAGCAGCTTCCATGGAGCGAAGGAAATAGGCAACGTTTCGGGCCGAAACCCTTCTTCAGTCTGAAATAAAGCGTCGCAGTGGCTTTGTAGAAGATTAGTCTGTTGGTCCGTGTACGTGAATGATAACAACCTGCTGTGGCCCAGTTGATACCATACCTGTGGTTGAAGTCGGAGTCGTTGTCGATGCTGGAAATGAGAAAATTGGCCAGGTCAGTGTGGATTGTAAATTTTCATCTCAATCCTGTCCATCTGTCTACCGGTCTATCTTTCCTCATGGTTGCTACACCTACGTAACATTGCAATAGATTGCACAATTTTGGTCCTCCATTTAATCTTGAACATGATAACAAAAGATCAGAATTATATCGAGAAAATTGTTGAATGCGCCTTTCTTTTCCAAGATCACTTTCCCACTGCTTCCCCACCATCTGCATCGCTCTGTCCACGTACTTAAATTTGAGATGAATATGAATATTTCAGAAAATCATTGGTATATTTATATTCAAATAGGTATCAACAGAACATTGATAGTTTTTTGTGAAGTCGATTTATATTCAAGAAACATTTTTGTGCTCCTGTTTACAGACATTAGGGACCATGAAAACACCGTTGATGCAAAGTCCTCTGACTACGAGCAAAAATTCCCTTCTTTATCCATGATGAGTCCTACTGTTTCCCTTGTTACCCTATTGATTTTCATGGATGTATACAAAGCCTTGGAAATTTTTTTCACCAATTGCCAGCGTGATTTATTTCCTGATCGCTTTATATTCCTCAAAGTACTTGTCTGATTTATTCTTTCTAATCCTTACATAGAGTTCAATTTTCTTTTGAACTGTTCCCTTCCATTGCCATCCTTATCCTTCCTCCTTATTGAAACATGCTGGTCTTAAACACTGATCAACTTGCCAGTATGAGTCTCCCATCGGTCAGACAATAACAACAGCTCCCACTTCACTCTCCCAAGCTCCTGCTAAATGTTGCTGTAATCTGCAATTCCCGCAATTTAGTACCTTCCCGCAAGGTCCAGACTTATCGCTCTTCACAACAATCTTAAAACTTATCCGGCATCTGTAGTTCCATGTGTCCACATCAAAACTTATGGAGTTGTGATCACTGATCCCAAAATACTCTACGGCTGTTACACCTATCACCTGTCTAGGCTAATTTCAGGGTCTAATATGCTCCTCCAGAAACATAGAAAAAATAGGTCAGCAGTAGGCCATTCGGCCCTTCGAACCAGCACCGCCATTCATTGTGATCATGGCTGATCGTCCCCAATCAATAACCCGTGCCTGCCTTCTCCCCATATACCTTGATTCCACTAGCCCCTAGAGCTCTATCTAACTCTCTCTTAAATCCATCCAGTGATTTGGCCTCCACTGCGCTCTGTGGCAGGGAATTCCACAAATTCACAACTCTGGGTGAAAAAGTTTTTTCTTATTTTACAGACCTGTCCACGGATGTGCTTTTTAAAGTTCACTATAGTGTATGCCTCCACCACTACTCCTGGCAATGTGTTCCGACTTCCAGCCCCCACTATCTGCGTTAATAAATCTGCCCTGGACAACTTCATTAAACTCCCCCTCACACCTGATAGCTGTGCCCTCTCATGTTGGACATTTCCACCCTGAGGAAGAGGTTGTGACTGTCGACAAAATGTGTAATTCACTTCCATGATAATCTCAATGTCTCATTTGTGTAGATCTCAACGTTTATTTCAGTAACATTATGACACGGAGCAGAATTTTTGCCACATTTCATAATTTCCTAAGTTTACAACATCCTCAGAAAGGTTAAGATAAAATGTCTAATTATATTAAGGTTTTGACTGAAAGTATTAAAATACACTCCACAACTTCATCAGAAGTAACAAGTTAACATCCTGGGAATAGTTGTTCCCAAGTTAATGCGAAGTGTAATTGTTAATGTGTTGTTCATCACTTACTTGTTGAAGTTGTGGTCGATGTTGGTGCTGGAAGGAAGACATTAGTTTGTGTGAATAGGCGCAGTGCAATATCATTCCATTGTCCCTCAGTTCATAGAACCATTTCTCAGGATATTGAAATGGAAACTTCATGCCATTATTGTAAAATCTTTCCCTGCTATAGGAAAGATGTTTTAAGCTGGAAACGGTGCTGAGAAGATTAACGAGGATGGTGCCGGGACCTGTGGGCCTGAGCTATAGTGAGAGGTTAGGCAGGCCAGGTCCATAATCCTTGGAGCAAAGAATAGGGGTGATCTGATAAAGGTGTAAAAGATCATAAGGGGATAGGTAGAGGAGATGCACAGACTATTTTCCCAAGAATAGGGGGATCAAGAACCAGAGGACATTAAGATTTAAGGTGTGAGGGGAAAGATTTACTACAATTCTGAGGCACAACATTTTAACACAATGGGTGGTGGGTAAATGTGTGGTCGTGCACTTCGGGATATAACAGGAAATCAAGAATCTGAGCTGCTGAATTCCTCCAGAAGGTCGTTGTGGCTAAAGGCAGATGGTAAGTTCACGTTTACTACGAGAATATTTGATCAGACCCAGGCCGTCTGATTGTAGTTATAGAGGAGCATGGTGAGAACACATCTGGCTATAAAAGCTCAGTCAATGCGTTCATTCAAAGCAGTGATAGATAGATGTTTGGACATAGTTGGAAATAAAAATAAATGGCGACAGTGCTAAAAAATGAATCTGGGCAGCATTCCAGAGTTACATGGGTGGATGCTGTTATATTTGATAAGAATAGACATACAAAGGATTGCTCATCCCATGATCAAAGGCAATAACCTCTGTTAGTTGCCTGAAAATGGTATGGATTTAACATGAGGTAGAGGAGATTTAACCTGGTCATGATCACACCCTGACACCCATTCAATGATCACTTCCAACTGGTTCTGTTTCCATTCAGGTCCTTATTAATCTGAATGGGAATCACATGATAATAATGGTTTCATTACCTTCTGGCGTTGATGTTTGATGATAATATCCATGGGTTGTCATTTTGGCTGGAATAGAAATAAGGAAAAGTTGGAGGAAAAACGAGTGAAATCTGGATTTCTAACCATGCGGAAATGCCGAAGCTGAAGGCTTTAGGAACTGGGTCCATCATACCCACTGAGAGTTTTTTTAAATTCAAGAGTCAAGAATGTTTTATTGTCATATGTCCTGAAACGAACTAATGAAATCCTTATTTGCGAATGTTAATCCCCCAACAGAGTGATGATGGGAGTCCTGTCAGATTCTGGTGGATACACATTTTCACACAGACTGGAGCAGGAAGGCAGATAATTGATAATTAATTTTAATGCTGCTTGTCCTATTTCTGCTGCAAAGAGAATTGGTTGAAGGAGTGGCTCTTGGTCCTTGCTACCTGCTGCCATCTCACTTTGGGCTGGTAGGACAGCTGCAACAGCTGTCCCATCCAAGCCAGGTTTAAAATGCCTTCAGTTCCCACTGGATGAGCTCACATGTTGGGTACCATTTTCAGTCGAGCCTCGACCCCACTATCCCAACCCTAATGATTACTGATGGTTTTGGAGGGAAATGGCCCCTCCACAGTCAACAGGGTGAAAGGGTCCTTTCGTGGTCCCATTCACTGCAAAGAAGCAAAGTTTAGCAGAAATGCGTGACTCCATGTAAACAATTGCTGCGCAGTCGTTAACTTGGTTTGTCTACGGGAGACAGCAGTCTGACAGTATTCACTGGAAAGAGATGAGATCTAATTGCATGTTGCAAATGAATTGTAGAGGTTGGAACAAGTGACAATATGCTGTGAAATTCCATTACTGTTGTTGAAGTTGTAGTTGTTTCAGGTGCTGGAGAAGACACCGTTGTAGGTAGGAATGTGAAAACACGAGAAAGAGTTGGTGAATGGAAAATGACTGAACAGGTTACATGAACAGGTTACATGGACAAAAGCATTTCTTTCAATCTGATTTCGGTGATTGTCTTTGGTTGATTTTCAGACAATTTCAATCCACAACAGTTGTAATTCACACCCTGGTTGTAACTGTATTAATGAAGATAGGAATTGATGTGAAAGATATTGCTTTGGCTGTGGGAGGAAGGTTCTGGTTTTGCAGCGAGGACACTCCCTTTACTCCAGTGAGGTAGAGTGTGTGTGATCAGGGGGAATGGACAGGCGTTTGTGGTAGTGAAACTACAGATGGCCTGATGAAATTGTTTATTCACTGTCTAGATTGAATGTGTCTGATGTTACTGAACGCATCCCTCTATCTTAACTGAGAGTAAAGAAGTATGATAGCCAAAATACTGCTGTACAAGTTAGGGTAGGACAGATGTTGGAACTTAATTAGTGGAATAAGATGGAGAGAGAATGATGGGCAGCTCAGCCACGTGGGGGGCAGATAGAGGGAGTGGTGATAGGAATGATGAACAAAAGCAGAAGAAAAATGGATGGACAGGTGAGTGTTTGTGGGAGAAGAAGAAAGGGTGTGTGCATTACCTGAATTCAATATTCATTACGTTGGGTTGTTAGGTACCGAGGTGGAATATGAGATGTAGTTCTTCCAAACAATGACACTGACTTTTGTGATCCAAGGGGAGATAGCTGAATGGATAGCAAATAGGCTTCATGGAAAGAAGTAGAGGGTGAAGGAGAAAGGTTGCTTTTCGGGCTGGAGGCCTGTGACTAGTGGTGTGCCTAGTGGTATTGTAGATAGTGAAGATGGCTGTCAAATATTGCAGGAGGATCTTGATTGAATGAGCCGGTTGGTGGAGAAATGTTTCATGAGATTTATAATTTAATACAGAGAAATGTGAGGTGTTGCATGTTGGAAAGTCTAACAAGGGCAGGAGAAACATAGAAACATAGAAAATAGGTGCAGGAGTAGGACATTCAGCCCTTCGAGCCTGCACCGCCATTCAATATGATCATGGCTGATCATCCAACTCAGTGTCCCGTACCTGCCTTCTCTCCATAACCCCTGATCCCTTTAGCCACAAGGTCCACATCTAACTCCCTCTTAAATATAGCCACTGAACTGGCCTCAACTACCTTCTGTGGCAGAGAATTCCACAGATTCACCACTCTCCGTGTGAAAAATGCTTTTCTCATCTCGGTCCTAAAAGTCTTCCCCCTTATCCTTAAACTGTGACCCCTTATTCTGGACTTCCCCAATTTCGGGATCAATCTTCCTGCATCTAGCCTGTCCAACCCCTTAAGAATCTTGTAAGTTTCTATAAGATCCACTCTCAATCTTCTAAATTCTAGCGAGTACAAGCCGAGTCTATCCAGTCTTTCTTCATATGAAAGTCCTGCCATCCCAGGAATCAGTCTGGTGAACCTTCTCTGTACTCCCTCTATGGCAAGAATGTCTTTCCTCAGATTTGATGACCAAAACTGTACGCAATACTCCAGGTGTGGCCTCACCAAGACCCTGTACAACTGCAGTAGAACTTCCCTGCTCTTATACTCAAATCCTTTTGCTATGAATGCTAACATACCATTCGCTTTCTTCACTGCCTGCTGCACCTGCATGCCTACTTTCAATGACTGGTGTACCATGACACCCAGATCACGTTGCATCTCCCCCTTTCTAATCCTTACATAGTTCAATTTTCTTTTGAACTGTTCCCTTCCATTGCCGTCCTTATCCTTCAATTCAATTCAATTCAATTCAATTCCTTTATTGTCATCTTGCAAGCAACAGTTGTGCAGTGCAAAACGAAAAGACGTTTCCCAGGGAATACCGGAGCATCGCACATGAAGTTTAAAACATTTCACACATAATAACAACACTAAAAACAATCCAGTCCCTGATGGAACAGTATAAAGTTAAAATAGATAAAAACAACGTTAAAATACAGTAAGACCAATCATAAACATGTCCGGGGTGGCTGATTTGAGTGGCCAGTGCTAGTTATTGAAGTGGCCAGTGCCAGTTATTATAGTGTTGGTGCCAAGCCGCAGAATCAGGTGACTGAGTACAGAGTGGCTGTTTAGCAGCCTCACAGCATATGGCAGGAAGCTGTTTAGCAGTCTTGTAGTCCGGGCTTTGATTCTGCGATATCTCTTGCCTGATGGCAGGAGATCCAGGTGTATGTGGAGGGGGTGCAGTTTGTCCTTAGCAATTCGCTGAGCTTTTTTCCGACAGCGGCTCAGGAACAGTTCTTGTACCGAGGGTAGGGAGATGCCAATGATCTTCTCTGCTCCCCTCACTACCCTCTGCAGAGCCTTCCTGTCCGAACAGTTGCAGGTGGAGTACCACGTATTTAAACAGTACGTGAGTACAGACCCCACCGTACCCCTGTAGAAACTCCTGAGTATCCTTCTTCCTTATTGAAACATGCTGGTCTTAAACACTGATTAACTTACCAGTATGAGTCTCCCATCGGTCAGACAATGACAACAGCTCCCACTTTACTATCCCTAGCTCCTGCTAAATGTTGCTGTAATCTGCAATTCCCGCAATTTAGTACCTTCCCGCAAGGTCCAGACTTATTGCTCTTCACAACAATCTTAAAACTTATCCGGCATCTGTAGTTCCATGTGTCCACATCAAAACTTATGGAGTTGTGATCACTGATCCCAAAATACTCTACGGCTGTTACACCTATCACCTGTCTAGGCTAATTTCAGGGTATAATATGCTCCTCTAGAAACATAGAAAAAATAAGTGCGGGAGGAGGCCATTCGGCCCTTCGAGCCATCCAGTGATTTGGCCTCCACTGTGGCAGGGAATTCCACAAATTCACAACACTCTGGGTGAAAAAGTTTTTTCTTATTTTACAGACCTGTCCACGGACGGGCTTTTTAAGGTTCCCGCATCTGACCTGACCTGAAGTTCACTTGATGCAACCAATCAACGGTTTTGCTGATCGGCATTTCAATCCCTCTCTTCCCTGTACTTCAATGGGCCTATCAAAAAGCCTCTTAAACGGCACTATAGTGTATGCCTCCACCACTACTCCTGGCAATGTGTTCCGACTTCCAGCCCCCACTATCTGCGTTAATAAATTTGCCCTGGACATCTTCATTAAACTCCCCCTCACACCTGATAGCTGTGCCCTCTCATGTTGGACATTTCCACCCTGAGGAAGAGGTTGTGACTGTCGACAAAATGTGTAATTCACTTCCATGATAATCTCAATGTCTCATTTGTGTAGATCTCAACGTTTATTTCAGTAACATTATGACACGGAGCAGAATATTTGCCACTCATTTCATAATTTCCTAAGTTTACAACATCCTCAGAAAGGTTAAGATAAAATGTCTAATTATATTAAGGTTTTGACTGAAAGTATTAAAATACACTCCACCACTTCATCAGAAGTAACAAGTTAACATCCTGGGAATAGTTGTTCCCAAGTTAATGCAAAGTGTAATTGTTAATGTGTTGTTCATCACTTACTTGTTGAAGTTGTGGTCGATGTTGGTGCTGGAAGGAAGACATTAGTTTGTGTGAATAGGCGCAGTGCAATATCATTCCATTTTCCCTCAGTTCATGGAACCATTTCTCAGGATATTGAAATGGAAATTTCATGCCATTATTGTAAAGTCTTTCCCTGCTCTAGGAAAGATGTGTTAAGCTGGAAACGGTGCTGAGAAGATTAACGAGGATGGTGCCGGGACCTGTGGGCCTGAGCTATAGTGAG
This sequence comes from Malacoraja senta, assembly GCA_038087875.1. Taxonomy (NCBI): domain Eukaryota; kingdom Metazoa; phylum Chordata; class Chondrichthyes; order Rajiformes; family Rajidae; genus Malacoraja; species Malacoraja senta. The sequence goes on along the minus strand of CM075979.1, from coordinate 41,193,651 downwards.
AGGTTAGGTAGGCCAGGACCATAATCCTTGGAGCAAAGAAGAATAGGGGTGATCTGATAAAGGTGTAAAAGATCATGAGGGGATAGGTAGAGGAGATGCACAGACTCTTTTCCCCAGAATAGGGGGATCAAGAACCAGAGGACATTAAGATTTAAGGTGTGAGGGGAAAGATTTACTACAAATCTGAGGCACAATGTTTTAACACAATGGGTGGTGAGTAAATGTGGGGTCGTGCACTTCGGGATATAACAGGAAATCAAGAAGGGTCACAATGTGAAACGTCCACAGTCCAATTCCCTCCTCAGATCTTGTCTGAGCTGCTGAATTCCTCCAGAAGGTCGTTGTGGCTAAAGGCAGATGGTAAGTTCACGTTTACTACGAGAATATTTGATCAGACCCAGGCCGTCTGATTGTAGTTATAGAGGAGCATGGTGAGAACACATCTGGCTATAAAAGCTCAGTCAATGCGTTCATTCAAAGCAGTGATAGATAGATGTTTGGACATAGTTGGAAATCAAAATAAATGGCAACAGTGCTAAAAAATGAATCTGGGCAGCATTCCAGAGTTACATGGGTGGATGCTGTTATATTTGATAAGAATAGACATACAAAGGATTGCTCATCCCATGATCAAAGGCAATAACCTCTGTTAGTTGCCTGAAAATGGTATGGATTTAACATGAGGTAGAGGAGATTTAACCTGGTCATGATCACACCCTGACACCCATTCAATGATCACTTCCAACTGGTTCTGTTTCCATTCAGGTCCTTATTAACCTGAATGGGAATCACATGATAATAATGGTTTCATTACCTTCTGGCGTTGATGTTTGATGATAATATCCATGGGTTGTCATTTTGGCTGGAATAGAAATAAGGAGGATGGAGGAAAAACAAGTGAAATCTGGATTTCTAACCATGCGGAAATGCCGAAGCTGAAGGCTTTAGGAACTGGGTCCATCATACCCACTGAGAGTTTTTTTAAATTCAAGAGTCAAGAATGTTTTATTGTCATATGTCCTGAAACGAAATAATGAAATCCTTACTTGCGAATGTTAATCCCCCAACAGAGTGATGATGGGAGTCCTGTCAGATTCTGGTGGATACACATTTTCACACAGACTGGAGCAGGAAGGCAGATAATTGATATCACTTTTTTCTCCAGCAATAGCAGTTTCAAACCATAGGATGCACTTACTTGTGGGCTGACCTGCCCAATGTTAGTTTTAGTTTCACCCATATGGTAAATAGCTGTCAAATGAAGTTTATTTGTGTTTGGGTTAATTTTAATGCTGCTTGTCCAATTTCTGCTGCAAAGATTATTGGTTGACGGAGTGGCTCTTGGTCCTTGCTACCTGTTGCCATCTCACTTTGGGCTGGTAGGACAGCTGCAGCAGCTGTCCCATCCAGGCCAGGTTTAAAATGCCTTCAGTTCCCACTGTATGAGCTCACATGTTGGGTACCATTTTCAGTCGAGCCTCGACCCCACTATCCCGACCCTAATGATTACTGATGGTTTTGGAGGGAAATGGCCACTCCACAATCAACAGGGTGAAAGGGTCCTTACGTGGTCTCATTCACTGCAAAGAAGCAAAGTTTAGCAGAAATGCGTGACTCCATGTAAACAATTGCTGGGCAGTCGTTAACTTAGTTTGTCTGCGGGAGACAGCAGTCTGACAGTATTCACTGGAAAGAGATGAGATCTATTTGCATGTTGCAAATGAATTGTGGAGGTTGGAACAAGTGACAATATGCTGTGAAAATCCATACCTGTTGTTGAAGTTGTAGTTGTTTCAGGTGCTGGAGAAGACACCGTTGTAGGTAAGAATGTGAAAACACGAGAAAGAGTTGGTGAATGGAAAATGACTGAACAGGTTACATGGACAAAAGCATTTCTTTCAATCTGATTTCGGTGATTGTCTTTGGTTGATTTTCAGACAATTTCAATCCACAACAGTTGTAATTCACACCCTGGTTGTAACTGTATTAAGGAAGATAGGAATTGATGTGAAAGATATTGCTTTGGTTGTGGGAGGAGGATTCTGGTTTTGCAGCGAGGACACTCCCTTTACTCCAGTGAGGTAGAGTGTGTGTGATCAGGGGGAATGGACAGGCGTTTGATGAATAGTGAAACTACAGATGGCCTGATGAAATTGTTTATTCACTGTCTAGATTGAATGTGTCTGATGTTACTGAACGCATCCCTCTATCTTAACTGAGAGGAAAGAAATATGATAGCCAAAATACTGCTGTACAAGTTAGGGTAGGACAGATGTTGGAACTTAATTAGTAGAATGAGTTGGAGAGAGAATGATGGGCAGCTCAGCCACGTGGGGGGCAGATAGAGGGAGTGGTGATAGGAATGATGAACAAAAGCAGAAGAAAAATGGATGGACAGGTGAGTGTTTGTGGGAGAAAAAGTAAGGGTGTGTGCATTACCTGAATTCAATATTCATTACGTTGGGTTGTTAGGTACCGAGGTGGAATATGAGATGTAGTTCTTCCAAACAATGACACTGACTTTTGTGATCCAAGGGGAGATAGCTGAATGGATAGCAAATTGGCTTCATGGAAAGAAGTAGAGGGTGAAGGAGAAAGGTTGCTTTTCGGGCTGGAGGCCTGTGACTAGTGGTGTGCCTAGTGGTATTGTAGATAGTGAAGATGGTTGTCAAATAATGCAGGAGGATCTTGATTGAATGAGCCGGTTGGTGGAGAAATGTTTCATGGGATTTATAATTTAATACAGAGAAATGTGAGGTGTTGCATGTTGGAAAGTCTAACAAGGGCAGGAGAAACATAGAAACATAGAAAATAGGTGCAGGAGTAGGACATTCAGCCCTTCGAGCCTGCACCGCCATTCAATATGATCATGGCTGATCATCCAACTCAGTATCCCGTACCTGCCTTCTCTCCATCCCCCCTGATCCCTTTAGCCACAAGGGCCACATCTAACTCCCTCTTAAATATAGCCAATGAACTGGCCTCAACTACCTTCTGTGGCAGAGAATTCCACAGATTCACCACTCTCTGTGTGAAAAATGCTTTTCTCATCTCGGTCCTAAAAGTCTTCCCCCTTATCCTTAAACTGTGACCCCTTATTCTGGACTTCCCCAACTTCGGGAACAATCTTCCTGCATCTAGCCTGTCCAACCCCTTAAGAATCTTGTAAGTTTCTATAAGATCCACCCTCAATCTTCTAAATTCTAGCGAATACAAGCCGAGTCTATCCAGTCTTTCTTCATATGACTTTCCTGTTTTTGCCACCAAAGTGGATAACCTCACATTAGTAAAGTAGATAAGGGAGAACCAGTGGATGTGTTATATCTGGACTTCCAGAAGGTTTTCGACAAGGTCCCACATAAGAGATTAGTATACAAACTTAAAGCACACGGTATTGGGGGTTCAGTATTGATGTGGATAGACAACTGGCTGGCAAACAGGAAGCAAAGAGAAGGAGTAAACAGGTCCTTTTCAGAATGGCAGGCAGTGAATAGTGGGGTACCGCAAGGCTCAGTGCTGGCACCCCAGCTATTTACAATATATATTAATGATTTGGACGAGGGAATTGAATGCAACATCTCCAAGTTTGCGGATGACACGAAGCTGGGGGGCAGTGTTAGCTGTGAGGAGGATGCTAGGAGGCCGCAAGGTGACTTGGATAGGCTGGGTGAGTGGGCAAATGCATGGCAGATGCAGTATAATGTGGATAAATGTGACTGGATAGACTCGGCTTGTACTCGCTAGAATTTAGAAGATTGAGGGGGGATCTTATAGAAAGTTACAAAATTCTTAAGGGGTTGAACAGGCTAGATGCAGGAAGATTGTTCCCGATGTTGGAAAACTCCAGGACAAGGGGTCACAGTTTAAGGATAAAGGGGAAATCTTTTAGGACCGAGATGAGAAAAACATTTTTCACACCGAGAGTGGTGAATCTCTGGAATTTTCTGCCACAGAAGGTAGTTGAGGCCAGTTCATTGGCTATATTTAAGAGGGAGTTAGATGTGGCCCTTGTGGCTAGAGGGATCAGGAGGTATGTTCGAAGGTCCGAAGGGCCGAACCTGCACCTATTTCTATGTTTCTATGTTTCTATGTATGCACTGAATTGTAGACCAGAGGTATCTAGGAGTGAAGGTACATAGTTCCTTGAATGCGGCGTCACAGATAGATATGGGGCCAAAAAGCCTTTCGGCAAATTGGCCTTCATCAGTCAGGGTATTGAGTACAGAAGTATGGAGGTCATGTTACAGTTATATAAGACATTGGTGAGGCTACTTTTGGAGTATTATTCAGTTTTCGTCACTCTGCTATAGGGAAAATGTTGTAAAGCTGGCAGGTGTGCAGAAAGAAGTACGATGATGTTGCTAGGACTCGAGGGCCTGAGCTATAGGAGAGGTTGAGCAGGTTAGGAGTTTATTCCTTGGAGTGTCTGAGCCTGCCCAACCACTCCCCAAAGCTCAGGCTATCAGGTCCTGGCAACATCTGCTCGTAAATCTTCCCTGCAATCTTTCCAGCTGAACAACATCTTTCCAAGCCATGTAGCCATCTCAATCTCTCCTCATATTAACAGGCACTCCAGTTTTTATCATTCTGGTCAAACTTCACTTCACTCAGTAAATCAGATCTGTTTCTGAGCAAGACACAAAATTAGACAGAATGCCCCCAAGTTTGGAGTCAGGACCCTCTCTAACCTTTGTAAGAAAATGGTTTGGGGTCATCTTTGAACAAACAGCAACCTGCCCTCTACCATCTAAAGAAAGAACTCTGTGTGAAGCAATGGATAACATCTATTACTGACCAGCTGAATCTGATTGCCAGTTAAATATTTATTGTTATTTGTGCAAAGCAAAATTGATCAAAACTTACTTCCGGGGGTGCCACCAACAACAAATTCTGAAAGATGAATGGGAATAGAAAAAGAGAATAAAACTATTGGTATATATTAATTATTTATGGGATGAGCCATTCTGGCGAGACCAGCATTTATTGCCCATCCTGAGTTCCCTTGAGGAGCAGATGTGGACCCAGCATCTTGACCGGCTGCACTTCATCTATTGCACTATAAGAAGCACTTGTTCAATGTGTCCCATAGTTCCCGACAAGATGCGCTGGGGTTTCCAAGTTTCGACCTTATCCAATGGATGTGGGATCACTTGGCCCCATCATTTGTCAGCTAAAGGGTCTCGACCCGAAACATCACCCATTTCTTCTCTCCAGAGATACTGCTTGTCCCGCTGAGTTGCTCCAGCACTCTGTGTCTATCTTCGGTGTGAGACTGAACCATGGGCTTACAGACTGGGGAATATGATTTTGCTGTTGCATATGCTCCACATTACTTCACAGAAGCCCCGTGGAGCTGTCTTTTTTCTGAATCAAATCTATTAATTTGGGATATCACAAGACAGATCCCTGTCACCGTTTCTTGAGCAGAGATGGACAGGCATCAAATGCTGGCCTTACCAGTGGAGCCAGATCAGAGAAAGGAAGAAGCAAGTTATGAAATTAACTCTAATGCAATAGTTGCTGCAGATGCTGCTGTTGAAGATACTGTTGAATTGGGTTGTGAAGAATTCAAAATCAGCAGCAATAATTTAAGATTGATGTTCCTGGGATAATGTGAGCAGAGTGTTGAGGAGATGGGGCTATGATCATACCTGTAGTTGATGATGATGTTGTTGACTCTGGAAGGGATAAAATTGAAGATGTGAGTGCAGGGATTATAGAATAAATCTGATTGCACTGAAATCAAATAACTATTTGTCAAGTCTTCATTCTAATGTCCATACCTGTGGTCGATGACAATGTTGTTGGCTCTGGAGAGAAAACAGATCAAGATGTAATTTTGCAACTATGCTATCAGTAGAGAGTGGAGAATAGTATGCCATAGTATGCAATTGGAGGGGATACTGAGGGGCGGAACGGGTGGTGTTGAAAGATTATGGAGTAAGTGTGGAAGATTAGGACAATTGTTTCGCATCATGTGATAAAAACTAGGTATTGTTTTTCCAAAGGTTTGCGTGAAGCAGCTTTATACAGCAATGTGAAAAACTGAATGAGGCAGATGAAGATGGTGGGGCAGGAATTGATCTCGTAATATGGACTTGTTGTTATGTTACTGGAGTTAACAAGGGGACATAATTCAATTAACCCACAGTGATCTTGTTCTGGCAATATCAAATTTATATAGTCAACCTGTTTTTCACAAGATATTTCCATTTACAAGGTATAGTTTCATGTCAAGAGGATGCAGAATGAAAATTGCCATCCAGCTGGTCTATGTTTCAATGGATAATGCCAGGTAGACAAAAGTGCTGGAGAAACTCAGCGGGTGCAGCAGCATCCATGGAGCGAAGGAAATAGGCAATGTTTCGGGCCGAAACCCTTCTTCAGTCTGAAATAAAGCGTCGCAGTGGCTTTGTAGAAGATTAGTCTGTTGGTCCGTGTACATAATGATAACAACCTGCTGTGGCCCAGTTGATACCATACCTGTGGTTGAAGTCGGAGTCGTTGTCGATGCTGGAAATGCGAAAATTGACCAGGTCAGTGTGGAGTGTAAATTTTCTTCTCAATCCTGGCCATCTGTCTACCGGTCTAACTTTCCTCATGGTTGCTACACCTACGTAACATTGCAATAGATTGCACAATTTTGGTCCTCCATTTAATCTTGAACATGATAACAAAAGATCAGAATTATATCGAGAAAATTGTTGAATGCGCCTTTCTTTTCCAAGATCACTTTCCCACTGCTTCCCCACCATCTGCATCGCTCTGTCCACGTACTTAAATTTGAGATGAATATGAATATTTCAGATAATCATTGGTATATTTATATTCAAATAGGTATCAACAGAACATTGATAGTTTTTTGTGAAGTCGATTTATATTCAAGAAACATTTTTGTGCTCCTGTTTACAGACATTAGGGACCATGAAAACACCGTTGATGCAAAGTCCTCTGACTACGAACAAAAATTCCCTTCTTTATCCATGATGAGTCCTACTGTTTCCCATGCTACCCTATTGATTTTCATGGATGTATACAAAGCCTTGGAAATTTTTTTCACCAATTGCCAGCGTGATTTATTTCCTCATCGCTTTATATTCCTCAAAGTACTTGTCTGATTTATTCTTTCTAATCCTTACATAGAGTTCAATTTTCTTTTGAACTGTTCCCTTCCATTGCCATCCCTGTCCTTCCTCCTTATTGAAACATGCTGGTCTTAAACACTGATCAACTTGACAATGACAACAGCTCCCACTTCACTCTCCCAAGCTCCTGCTAAATGTTGCTGTAATCTGCAATTCCCGCGATTTAGTACCTTCCCGCAAGGTTCAGACTTATCGCTCTTCACAACAATCTTAAAACTTATCCGGCATCTGTAGTTCCATGTGTCCACATCAAAACTTATGGGGTTGTGATCACTGATCCCAAAATACTCTACGGCTGTTACACCTATCACCTGTCTAGGCTAATTTCAGTGTCTAATATGCTCCTCTAGAAACATATTTTTTTCTTATTTTACAGACCTGTCCACGGACGGGCTTTTTAAAGTTCACTATAGTGTATGCCTCCACCACTACTCCTGGCAATGTGTTCCGACTTCCAGCCCCCACTATCTGCGTTAATAAATTTGCCCTGGACAACTTCATTAAACTCCCCCTCACACCTGATAGCTGTGCCCTCTCATGTTGGACATTTCCACCCTGAGGAAGAGGTTGTGACTGTCGACAAAATGTGTAATTCACTTCCATGATAATCTCAATGTCTCATTTGTGTAGATCTCAAAGTTTATTTCAGTAACATTATGACACGGAGCAGAATTTTTGCCACTCATTTCATAATTTCCTAAGTTTACAACATCCTCAGAAAGGTTAAGATAAAATGTCTAATTATATTAAGGTTTAGACTGAAAGTATTAAAATACACTCCACCACTTCATCAGAAGTAACAAGTTAACATCCTGGGAATAGTTGTTCCCAAGTTAATGCAAAGTGTAATTGTTAATGTGTTGTTCATCACTTACTTGTTGAAGTTGTGGTCGATGTTGGTGCTGGAAGGAAGACATTAGTTTGTGTGAATAGGCGCAGTGCAATATCATTCCATTTTCCCTCAGTTCATAGAACCATTTCTCAGGATATTGAAATGGAAACTTCATGCCATTATTGTAAAATCTTTCCCTGCTATAGGAAAGATGTGTTAAGCTGGAAACGGTGCTGAGAAGATTAACGAGGATGGTGCCGGGACCTGTGGGCCTGAGCTATAGTGAGAGGTTAGGCAGGCCAGGACCATAATCCTTGGAGCAAAGAATAGGGGTGATCTGATAAAGGTGTAAAAGATCATGAGGGGGTAGGTAGAGGAGATGCACAGACTCTTTTCCCCAGAATAGGGGGATCAAGAACCAGAGGACATTAAGATTTAAGGTGTGAGGGGAAAGATTTACTACAATTCTGAGGCACAACATTTTAACACAATGGGTGGTGGGTAAATGTGTGGCTGAGCTGCTGAATTCCTCCAGAAGGTCGTTGTGGCTAAAGGCAGATGGTAAGTTCACGTTTACTACGAGAATATTTGATCAGACCCAGGCCGTCTGATTGTAGTTATAGAGGTGCATGGTGAGAACACATCTGGCTATAAAAGCTCAGTCAATGCGTTCATTCAAAGCAGTTATAGATAGATGTTTGGACATAGTTGGAAATAAAAATAAATGGCGACAGTGCTAAAAAATGAATCTGGGCAGCATTCCAGAGTTACATGGGTGGATGCTGTTATATTTGATTAGAATAGACATACAAAGGATTGCTCATCCCATAATCAAAGGCAATAACCTGTTAGTTGCCTGTAAATGCTATGGTTTTAGCATGAGGTAGAGGAGATTTAACCTGGTCATGATCACACCCTGACACCCATTCAATGATCACTTCCAACTGGTTCTGTTTCCATTCAGGCCCTTATTAATCTGAATGGGAATCACATGATAATAATGGTTTCATTACCTTCTGGCGTTGATGTTACATGATAATATCCAAGGCTTGTCATTTTGGCTGGAATAGAAATAAGGAAAAGTTGGAGGAAAAACGAGTGAAATCTGGATTTCTAACCATGCGGAAATGCCGAAGCTGAAGGCTTTAGGAACTGGGTCCATCATACCCACTGAGAGTTTTTTTAAATTCAAGAGTCAAGAAAGTTTTATTGTCATATGTCCTGAAACGAACTAATGAAATCCTTACTTGCGAATGTTAATCCCCCAACAGAGTGATGATGGGAGTCCTGTCAGATTCTGGTGGATACACATTTTCACACAGACTGGAGCAGGAAGGCAGATAATTGATAATTAATTTTAATGCTGCTTGTCCAATTTCTGCTCCAAAGAGAATTGGTTGAAGGAGTGGCTCTTGGTCCTTGCTACCTGCTGCCATCTCACTTTGGGCTGGTAGGACAGCTGCAACAGCTGTCCCATCCAAGCCAGGTTTAAAATGCCTTCAGTTCCCACTGGATGAGCTCACATGTTGGGTACCATTTTCAGTCGAGCCTCGACCCCACTATCCCAACCCTAATGATTACTGATGGTTTTGGAGGGAAATGGCCCCTCTACAGTCAACAGGGTGAAAGGGTCCTTTCGTGGTCTCATTCACTGCAAAGAAGCAAAGTTTAGCAGAAATGCGTGACTCCATGTAAACAATTGCTGCGCAGTCGTTAACTTGGTTTGTCTATGGGAGACAGCATTCTGACAGTATTCACTGGAAAGAGATGAGATCTAATTGCATGTTGCAAATGAATTGTAGAGGTTGGAACAAGTGACAATATGCTGTGAAATTCCATACCTGTTGTTGAAGTTATAGTTGTTTCAGGTGCTGGAGAAGACACCGTTGTAGGTAGGAATGTGAAAACACGAGAAAGAGTTGGTGAATGGAAAATGACTGAACAGGTTACATGGACAAAAGCATTTCTTTCAATCTGATTTCGGTGATTGTCTTTGGTTGATTTTCAGACAATTTCAATCCAGAACAGTTGTAATTCACACCCTGGTTGTAACTGTATTAATGAAGATAGGAATTGATGTGAAAGATATTGCTTTGGCTGTGGGAGGAGGGTTCTGATTTTGCAGCGAGGACACTCCCTTTACTCCAGTGCAGTAGAGTGTGTGTGATCAGGGGGTATTCACTGTCTAGATTGTTTATTCACTGTCTAGATTGAATGTGTCTGATGTTACTGAACGCATCCCTCTATCTTAACTGAGAGTCAAGAAGTATGATAGCCAAAATACTGCTGTACAAGTTAGGGTAGGACAGATGTTGGAACTTAATTAGTGGAATAAGATGGAGAGAGAATGATGGACAGCTCAGCCACGTGGGGGACAGATAGAGGGAGTGGTGATAGGAATGATGAACAAAAGAAAAATGGATGGACAGGTGAGTGTTTGTGGGAGAAAAAGTAAGGGTGTGTGCATTACCTGAATTCAATATTCATTACGTTGGGTTGTTAGGTACCGAGGTGGAATATGAGATGTAGTTCTTCCAAACAATGACACTGACTTTTGTGATCCAAGGGGAGATAGCTGAATGGATAGCAAATTGGCTTCATGGAAAGAAGTAGAGGGTGAAGGAGAAAGGTTGCTTTTCGGGCTGGAGGCCTGTGACTAGTGGTGTGCCTAGTGGTATTGTAGATAGTGAAGATGGTTGTCAAATAATGCAGGAGGATCTTGATTGAATGAGCCGGTTGGTGGAGAAATGTTTCATGGGATTTATAATTTAATACAGAGAATGTGAAGTGTTGCATGTTGGAAAGTCTAACAAGGGCAGGAGAAACATAGAAACATAGAAAATAGGTGCAGGAGTAGGACATTCAGCCCTTCGAGCCTGCACCGCCATTCAATATGATCATGGCTGATCATCCAACTCAGTGTCCCGTACCTGCCTTCTCTCCATAACCCCTGATCCCTTTAGCCACAAGGGCCACATCTAACTCCTTCTTAAATATAGCCACTGAACTGGCCTCAACTACCTTCTGTGGCAGAGAATACCACAGATTCACCACTCTCCGTGTGAAAAAAGCTTTTCTCATCTCGGTCCTAAAAGTCTTCCCCCTTATCCTTAAACTGTAACCCCTTATTCTGGACTTCCCCAATTTCGGGACCAATCTTCCTGCATCTAGCCTGTCCAACCCCTTAAGAATCTTGTAAGTTTCTATAAGATCCACTCTCAATCTTCTAAATTCTAGCGAGTACAAGCCGAGTCTATCCAGTCTTTCTTCATATGAAAGTCCTGCCATCCAAGGAATCAGTCTGGTGAACCTACGCAATACTCCAGGTGTGGCCTCACCAAGACCCTGTACAACTGCAGTAGAACTTCCCTGCTCTTATACTCAAATCCTTTTGCTATGAATGCTAACATACCATTCGCTTTCTTCACTGCCTGCTGCACCTGCATGCCTACTTTCAATGACTGGTGTACCATGACACCCAGATCACGTTGCATCTCCCCCTTTCTAATCCTTACATAGTTCAATTTTCTTTTGAACTGTTCCCTTCCATTGCCATCCTTATCCTTCAATTCAATTCAATTCAATTCAATTCCTTTATTGTCATCTTGCAAGCAACAGTTGTGCAGTGCAAAACGAAAAGACGTTTCCCAGGGAATACCAGAGCATCGCACATGAAGTTTAAAACATTTCACACATAATAACAACACTAAAAACAATCCAGTCCCTGATGGAACAGTATAAAGTTAAAATAGATAAAAACAACGTTAAAATACAGTAAGACCAATCATAAACATGTCCGGGGTGGCTGATTTGAGTGGCCAGTGCTAGTTATTGAAGTGGCCAGTGCCAGTTATTATAGTGTCGGTGCCAAGCCGCAGAATCAGGTGACTGTGAGTACAGAGTGGCTGTTTAGCAGCCTCACAGCATATGGCAGGAAGCTGTTTAGCAGTCTTGTAGTCCGGGCTTTGATTCTGCGATATCTCTTGCCTGATGGCAGGAGATCCAGGTGTATGTGGAGGGGGTGCAGTTTGTCCTTAGCAATTCGCTGAGCTTTTTTCCGACAGCGGCTCAGGAACAGTTCTTGTACCGAGGGTAGGGAGATGCCAATGATCTTCTCTGCTCCCCTCACTACCCTCTGCAGAGCCTTCCTGTCCGAACAGTTGCAGGTGGAGTACCACGTATTTAAACAGTACGTGAGTACAGACCCCACCGTACCCCTGTAGAAACTCCTGAGTATCCTTCTTCCTTATTGAAACATGCTGGTCTTAAACACTGATTAACTTACCAGTATGAGTCTCCCATCGGTCAGACAATGACAACAGCTCCCACTTTACTATCCCTAGCTCCTGCTAAATGTTGCTGTAATCTGCAATTCCCGCAATTTAGTACCTTCCCGCAAGGTCCAGACTTATTGCTCTTCACAACAATCTTAAAACTTATCCGGCATCTGTAGTTCCATGTGTCCACATCAAAACTTATGGAGTTGTGATCACTGATCCCAAAATACTCTACGGCTGTTACACCTATCACCTGTCTAGGCTAATTTCAGGGTATAATATGCTCCTCTAGAAACATAGAAAAAATAAGTGCGGGAGGAGGCCATTCGGCCCTTCGAGCCATCCAGTGATTTGGCCTCCACTGTGGCAGGGAATTCCACAAATTCACAACACTCTGGGTGAAAAAGTTTTTTCTTATTTTACAGACCTGTCCACGGACGGGCTTTTTAAGGTTCCCGCATCTGACCTGACCTGAAGTTCACTTGATGCAACCAATCAACGGTTTTGCTGATCGGCAATTCAATCCCTCTCTTCCCTGCACTTCAATGTGCCTATCAAAATGCCTCTTAAATGGCACTATAGTGTATGCCTCCACCACTACTCCTGGCAATGTGTTCCGACTTCCAGCCCCCACTATCTGCGTTAATAAATTTGCCCTGGACATCTTCATTAAACTCCCCCTCACACCTGATAGCTGTGCCCTCTCATGTTGGACATTTCCACCCTGAGGAAGAGGTTGTGACTGTCGACAAAATGTGTAATTCACTTCCATGATAATCTCAATGTCTCATTTGTGTAGATCTCAAAGTTTATTTCAGTAACATTATGACATGGAGCAGAATATTTGCCACTCATTTCATAATTTCCTAAGTTTACAACATCCTCTGAAAGGTTAAGATAAAATGTCTAATTATATTAAGGTTTTGACTGAAAGTATTAAAATACACTCCACCACTTCATCAGAAGTAACAAGTTAACATCCTGGGAATAGTTGTTCCCAAGTTAATGCGAAGTGTAATTGTTAATGTGTTGTTCATCACTTACTTGTTGAAGTTGTGGTTGATGTTGTTGCTGGAAGGAAGACAGTAGTTTGTGTGAATAGGCGCAGTGCAATATCATTCCATTTTCCCTCAGTTCATAGAACCAGTTCTCAGGATATTGAAATGGAAACTTCATGCCATTATTGTAAAATCTTTCCCTGCTATAGGAAAGATGTGTTACGCTGGAAACGGTGCTGAGAAGATTAACGAGGATGGTGCCGGGACCTGTGGGCCTGAGCTATAGTGAGAGGTTAGGCAGGCCAGGACCATAATCCTTGGAGCAAAGAAGAATAGGGGTGATCTGATAAAGGTGTAAAAGATCATGAGGGGATAGGTAGAGGAGATGCACAGACTCTTTTCCCCAGAATAGGGGGATCAAGAACCAGAAGACATTAAGATTTAAGGTGTGAGGGGAAAGATTTACTACAATTCTGAGGCACAACGTTTTAACACAATGGGTGGTGAGTAAATGTGTGGTCGTGCACTTCGGGATATAACAGGAAATCAAGAAAGGTCACAATGTGAAACGTCCACAGTCCAATTCCCTCTTCAGATCTTGTCTGAGCTGCTGAATTCCTCCAGAAGGTCGTTGTGGCTAAAGGCAGATGGTAAGTCCACGTTTACTACGAGAATATTTGATCAGACCCAGGCCGTCTGATTGTAGTTATAGAGGAGTATGGTGAGAACACATCTGGCTATAAAGGCTCAGTCAATGCGTTCATTCAAAGCAGTAATAGATAGATGTTTGGACATAGTTGGGAATAAAAAGAAATGGCGACAGTGCTAAAAAATGAATCTGGGCAGCATTCCAGAGTTACATGGGTGGATGCTGTTTTATTTGATAAGAATAGACATACAAAGGATTGCTCATCCCATAATCAAAGGCAATAACCTCTGTTAGTTGCCTGAAAATGGTATGGATTTAATATGAGGTAGAGGAGATTTAACCTGGTCGTGATCACACCCTGACACCCATTCAATGGTCACTTCCAACTGGTTCTGTTTCCATTCAGGTCCTTATTAATCTGAATGCGAATCACATGATAATAATGGCTTCATTACCTTCTGGCGTTGATGTTTGATGATAATATCCATGGGTTGTCATTTTGGCTGGAATAGAAATAAGGAGAAGTTGGAGGAAAAACGAGTGAAATCTGTATTTCTAACCATGCGGAAATGCCGAAGCTGAAGGCTTTAGGAACTGGGTCCATCATACCCACTGAGAGTTTTTTTTAATTCAAGAGTCAAGAATGTTTTATTGTCATATGTCCTGAAACGAAATAATGAAATCCTTACTTGCGAATGTTAATCCCCCAACAGAGTGATGATGGGAGTCCTGTCAGATTCTGGTGGATACACATTTTCACACAGACTGGAGCAGGAAGGCAGATAATTGATATCATTTTTTTCTCCAGCAATAGTAGTTTCAAACGATAGGATGCACTTACTTGTGGGCTGACCTGCCCAATGTTAGTTTTAGTTTCACCCACATAGTAAATAGCTGTCAAATTAAGTTTATTTGTGTTTGGGTTAATTTTAATGCTGCTTGTCCAATTTCTGCTGCAAAGAGAATTGGTTGAAGGAGTGGCTCTTGGTCCTTGCTACCTGCTGCCATCTCACTTTGGGCTGGTAGGACAGCTGCAACAGCTGTCCCATCCAAGCCAGGTTTAAAATGCCTTCAGTTCCCACTGGATGAGCTCACATGTTGGGTACCATTTTCAGTCGAGCCTCGACCCCACTATCCCAACCCTAATGATTACTGATGGTTTTGGAGGGAAATGGCCCCTCCACAGTCAACAGGGTGAAAGGGTCCTTTCGTTGTCTCATTCACTGCAAAGAAGCAAAGTTTAGCAGAAATGCGTGACTCCATGTAAACAATTGCTGGGCAGTCGTTAACTTAGTTTGTCTGCGGGAGACAGCAGTCTGACAGTATCATTGGAAAGAAATGAGATCTAATTGCATGTTGCAAATGAATTGTGGAGGTTGGAACAAGTGACAATATGCTGTGAAAATCCATACCTGTTGTGGAAGTTGTAGTTGTTTCAGGTGCTGGAGAAGACACCGTTGTAGGTAGGAATGTGAAAACACGAGAAAGAGTTGGTGAATGGAAAATGACTGAACAGGTTACATGGACAAAAGCATTTCTTTCAATCTGATTTCGGTGATTGTCTTTGGTTGATTTTCAGACAATTTCAATCCACAACAGTTGTAATTCACACCCTGGTTGTAACTGTATTAAGGAAGATAGGAATTGATGTGAAAGATATTGCTTTGGTTGTGGGAGGAGGGTTCTGGTTTTGCAGCGAGGACACTCCCTTTACTCCAGTGAGGTAGAGTGTGTGTGATCAGGGGGGAATGGACAGGCGTTTGATGAATAGTGAAACTACAGATGGCCTGATGAAATTGTTTATTCACTGTCTAGATTGAATGTGTCTGATGTTACTGAACGCATCCCTCTATCTTAACTGAGAGGAAAGAAGTATGATAGCCAAAATACTGCTGTACAAGTTAGGGTAGGGCAGATGTTGGAACTTAATTAGTGGAATGAGTTGGAGAGAGAATGATGGGCAGCTCAGCCACGTGGGGGACAGATAGAGGGAGTGGTGATAGGAATGATGAACAAAAGCAGAAGAAAAATGGATGGACAGGTGAGTGTTTGTGGGAGAAGAAGAAAGGGTGTGTGCATTACCTGAATTCAATATTCATTACGTTGGGTTGTTAGGTACCGAGGTGGAATATGAGATGTAGTTCTTCCAAACAATGACACTGACTTTTGTGATCCAAGGGGAGATAGCTGAATGGATAGCAAATTGGCTTCATGGAAAGAAGTAGAGGGTGAAGGAGAAAGGTTGCTTTTCGGGCTGGAGGCCTGTGACTAGTGGTGTGCCTAGTGGTATTGTAGATAGTGAAGATGGTTGTCAAATAATGCAGGAGGATCTTGATTGAATGAGCCGGTTGGTGGAGAAATGTTTCATGGGATTTATAATTTAATACAGAGAATGTGAGGTGTTGCATGTTGGAAAGTCTAACAAGGGCAGGAGAAACATAGAAACATAGACAATTGGTGCAGGAGTAGGACATTCAGCCCTTCGAGCCTGCACCGCCATTCAATATGATCATGGCTGATCATCCAACTCAGTATCCCGTACCTCCCTTCTCTCCATCCCCCCTGATCCCTTTAGCCACAAGGGCCACATCTAACTCCCTCTTAAATATAGCCAATGAAATGGCCTCAACTACCTTCTGTGGCAGAGAATTCCACAGATTCACCACTCTCTGTGTGAAAAATGCTTTTCTCATCTCAGTCCTAAAAGTTTTCCCCCTTATCCTTAAACTGTGACCCCTTGTTCTGGATTTCCCCGACTTCGGGAACAATCTTCCTGCATCTAGCCTGTCCAACCCCTTAAGAATCTTGTAAGTTTCTATAAGATCCACCCTCAATCTTCTAAATTCTAGCAAGTACAAGCCGAGTCTATCCAGTCTTTCTTCATATGAAAGTCCTGCCATCCCAGGAATCAGTCTGGTGAACCTTCTCTGTACTCCCTCTATGGCAAGAATGTCTTTCCTCAGATTTGATGACCAAAACTGTACGCAATACTCCAGGTGTGGCCTCACCAAGACCCTGTACAACTGCAGTAGAACTTCCCTGCTCTTATACTCAAATCCTTTTGCTATGAATGCTAACATACCATTCGCTTTCTTCACCGCCTGCTGCACCTGCATGCCTACTTTCAATGACTGGTGTACCATGACACCCAGATCACGTTGCATCTCCCCTTTTCCTAATCGGCCACCATTCAGATAATAGACTACTTTCCTGTTTTTGCCATAGAGGGAAAATGTTGTAAAGCTAGAAGGTGTGCAGAAAGAAGTACGATGATGTTGCTAGGACTCGAGGGCCTGAGCTATAGGAGAGGTTGAGCAGGTTAGGAGTTTATTCCTTGGAGTGTCTGAGCCTGCCCAACCACTCCCCAAAGCTCAGGCTATCAAGTCCTGGCAACATCCGCTCGTAAATCTTCCCTGCAATCTTTCCAGCTGAACAACATCTTTCCAAGCCATGTAGCCATCTCAATCTCTCCTCATATTAACAGGCACTCAAGTTATGTTAGCATTCTGGTCAAACTTCACTTCACTCAGTAAATCAGATCTGTTTCTGAGCAAGACACAAAATTAGACAGAATGCCCCCAAGTTTGGAGTCAGGACCCTCTCTAACCTTTGTAAGAAAATGGTTTGGGGTCATCTTTGACCAAACAGCAACCTGCCCTCTACCATCTAAAGAAAGAACTCTGTGTGAAGCAATGGATAACATCTATTACTGACCAGCTGAATCTGATTGCCAGTTAAATATTTCTTGTTATTTGTGCAAAGTAAAATTGATCAAAACTTACTTCCGGTGGTGCCACCAACAACAAATTCTGAAAGATGAATGGGAATAGAAAAAGAGAATAAAACTATTGGTATATATTAATTATTTATGGGATGAGCCATTCTGGCGAGACCAGCATTTATTGCCCATACTGAGCTCCCTTGAGGAGCAGATGTGGACCCAGCATCTTGACCGGCTGCACTTCATCTATTGCACTATAAGAAGCACTTGTTCAATGTGTCCCATAGTTCCCGATAAGATGTGCTGGGGTTTCCAAGCTTCGACCTTATCCAATGGATGTGGGATCACTTGGCCCCATCTCTTGTCAGCTAAAGGGTCTCGACCCGAAACATCACCCATTTCTTCTCTCCAGAGATACTGCTGGTCCCGCTGAGTTGCTCCAGCACTCTGTGTCTATCTTCGGTGTGAGACTGAACCATGGGTTTACAGACTGGGGAATATGATTTTGCTGTTGCTTATGCTCCACATTACTTCACAGAAGCCCCGTGGAGCTGTCTTGTTTCTGAATCAAATCTATTAATTTGGGATATCACAAGACAGATCCCTGTCACCGTTTCTTGAGCAGAGATGGACGGGCATCAAATGCTGGCCTTACCAGTGGAGCCAGATCAGAGAAAGGAAGAAGCAAGTTATGAGATTAACTCTAACGCAATAGTTGCTGCAGATGCTGCTGTTGAAGATACAATTGAATTCGGTTGTGAAGAATTCAAAATCAGCAGCAATCATTTAAGATTGATGTTCCTGGGATAATGTGAGCAGAGTGTTGAGGAGATGGGGCTATGATCATACCTGTAGTTGATGATGATGTTGTTGACTCTGGAAGGGATAAAATTGAAGATGTGAGTACAGGGATTATAGAATAAATCTGATTGCACTGAAATCAAATAACTATTTGTCAAGTCTTCATTCTAATGTCCATACCTGTGGTCGATGACAATGTTGTTGGCTCTGGAGAGAAAACAGATCAAGATGTAATTTTGCAACTACGCTATCAGTACAGAGTGGAGAATAGTATGCCATAGTATGCAATTGGAGGGGATACTGAGGGGCGGAACGGGGGGTGTTGAAAGATTATGGAGTAAGTGTGGAAGATTAGGACAATTGTTTCGCATCATGTGATAAAAACTAGGTATTGTTTTTCCAAAGGTTTGCGTGAAGCAGCTTTATACAGCAATGTGAAAAACTGAATGAGGCAGATGAAGATGGTGGGGCAGGTATTGATCTCGTAATATGGACTTGTTGTTATGTTACTGGAGTAAACAAGGGGACATAATTCAATTAACCCACAGTGATCTTGTTCTGTCAATATCAAATTTATATAGTCAACCTGTTTTTCACAAGATATTTCCATTTACGAGGTATAGTTTCATGTCAAGAGGATCCAGAATGAAAATTGCCATCCAGCTGGTCTATGTTTCAATGGATAATGCCAGGTAGACAAAAGTGCTGGAGAAACTCAGCGGGTGCAGCAACATCTATGGAGCGAAGGAAATAGGCAACGTTTCGGGCCGAAACCCTTCTTCAGTCTGAAATAAAGCGTCGCAGTGGCTTTGTAGAAGATCAGTCTGTTGGTCCGTGTACATGAATGATAACAACCTGCTGTGGCCCAGTTGATACCATACCTGTGGTTGAAGTCGGAGTCGTTGTCGATGCTGGAAATGAGAAAATTGGCCAGGTCAGTGTGGAGTGTAAATTTTCATCTCAATCCTGTCCATCTGTCTACCGGTCTATCTTTCCTCATGGTTGCTACACCTACGTAACATTGCAATAGATTGCACAATTTTGGTCCTCCATTTAATCTAGAACATGACAACAAAAGATCAGAATTATATCGAGAAAATTGTTGAATGCGCCTTTCTTTTCCAAGATCACTTTCCCACTGCTTCCCCACCATCTGCATCCCTCTGTCCACGTACTTAAATTTGAGATGAATATGAATATTTCAGAAAATCATTGGTATATTTATATTCAAATAGGTATCAACAGAACATTGATAGTTTTTTATCAAATCGATTTATATTCAAGAAACATTTTTGTGCTCCTGCTTACAGACATTAGGGACCATGAAAACACCGTTGATGCAAAGTTCTTGTTTACTGCCTCGTCTACATCCTCTGACTACGAGCAAAAGTTCCCTTCTTTATCCATGATGAGACCTACTGTTTCCCTTGTTACCCTATTGATTTTCATGGATGTATACAAAGCCTTGGAATTTTCTTTCACCAATTGCCAGCGTGATTTATTTCCTGATAGCTTTATATTCCTCAAAGTACTTGTCTGATTTCTTCTTTCTAATCCTTACATAGAGTTCAATTTTCTTTTGAACTGTTCCCTTCCATTGCCATCCTTATCCTTCATCCTCATTGAAACATGCTGGTCTTACCAATATGAGTCTCCCATCGGTCAGACAATGACAACAGCTCCCACTTTACCATCCCTAGCTCCTGCTAAATGTTGCTGTATTCTGCAATTCCCGCAATTTAGTACCTTCCCGCAAGGTCCAGACTTATCGCTCTTCACAACAATCTTAAAACTTATCTGGCATCTGTAGTTCCATGTGTCCACATCAAAACTTATGGAGTTGTGATCACTGATCCCAAAATACTCTACGGCTGTTACACCTATCACCTGTCTAGGCTAATTTCAGGGTCTAATATGCTCCTCTAGAAACAAAGAAAAAATAGGTGCGGCAGGAGGCCATTCGGCCCTTCGAGCCATCCAGTGATTTGGCCTCCACTGCCCTCTGTGGCAGGGAATTCCACAAATTCACAACACTCTGGGTGAAAAAGTTTTTTCTTATTTTACAGACCTGTATACGGACGGGCTTTTTAAGTTTCCCGCATCTGACTTGACCTGAAGTTCACTTGATGCAACCAATCAACGGTTTTGCTGATCGGCAATTCAATCCCTCTCTTCCCTGTACTTCAATGTGCCTATCAAAAAGCCTCTTAAACGGCACTATAGTGTATGCCTCCACCACTACTCCTGACAATGTGTTCCGACTTCCAGCCCCCACTATCTGCGTTAATAAATTTGCCCTGGACATCTTCATTAAACTCCCCCTCACACCTGATAGCTGTGCCCTCTCATGTTGGACATTTCCACCCTGAGGAAGAGGTTGTGACTGTCGACAAAATGTGTAATTCACTTCCATGATAATCTCAATGTCTCATTTGTGTAGATCTCAAAGTTTATTTCAGTAACATTATGACACGGAGCAGAATTTTTGCCACTCATTTCATAATTTCCTAAGTTTACAACATCCTCTGAAAGGTTAAGATAAAATGTCTAATTATATTAAGGTTTTGACTGAAAGTATTAAAATACACTCCACCACTTCATCAGAAGTAACAAGTTAACATCCTGGGAATAGTTGTTCCCAAGTTAATGCGAAGTGTAATTGTTAATGTGTTGTTCATCACTTACTTGCTGAAGTTGTGGTCGATGTTGTTGCTGGAAGGAAGACATTAGTTTATGTGAATAGGCGCAGTGCAATATCATTCCATTTTCCCCCAGTTCATAGAACCATTTCTCAGGATATTGAAATGGAAACTTCATGCCATTATTGTAAAATCTTTCCCTGCTGTAGGAAAGATGTGTTAAGCTGGAAACGGTGCTGAGAAGATTAACGAGGATGGTGCCGGGACCTGTGGGGCTGAGCTATAGTGAGAGGTTAGGCAGGCCAGGACCATAATCCTTGGAGGAAAGAAGAAAAGGGGTGATCTGATAAAGGTGCAAAAGATCATGAGGGGATAGGTAGAGGAGATGCATAGACTCTTTTCCCCAGAATAGGGGGATCAAGAACCAGAGGATATTAAGATTTAAGGAGTGAGGGGAAAGATTTACTACAATTCTGAGGCACAACGTTTTAACACAATGGGTGGTGGGTAAATGTGTGGTCGTGCACTTTGGGATATAACAGGAAATCAAGAAGGGTCACAATGTGAAACGTCCACAGTCCAATTCCCTCCTCAGATCTTGTCTGAGCTGCTGAATTCCTCCAGAAGGTCGTTGTGGCTAAAGGCAGATGGTAAGTCCACGTTTACTACGAGAATATTTGATCAGACCCAGGCCGTCTGATTGTAGTTATAGAGGAGCATGGTGAGAACACATCTGGCTATAAAAGCTCAGTCAATGCATTCATTCAAAGCAGTGATAGATAGATGTTTGGACATAGTTGGGAATAAAAATAAATGGCGACAGTGGTAAAAAATGAATCTGGGCAGCATTCCAGAGTTACATGGGTGGATGCTGTTTTATTTGATAAGAATAGACATACAAAGGATTGCTCATCCCATAATCAAAGGCAATAACCTCTGTTAGTTGCCTGAAAATGGTATGGATTTAATATGAGGTAGAGGAGATTTAACCTGGTCGTGATCACACCCTGACACCCATTCAATGGTCACTTCCAACTGGTTCTGTTTCCATTCAGGTCCTTATTAATCTGAATGCGAATCACATGATAATAATGGCTTCATTACCTTCTGGCGTTGATGTTTGATGATAATATCCATGGGTTGTCATTTTGGCTGGAATAGAAATAAGGAGAAGTTGGAGGAAAAACGAGTGAAATCTGTATTTCTAACCATGCGGAAATGCCGAAGCTGAAGGCTTTAGGAACTGGGTCCATCATACCCACTGAGAGTTTTTTTTAATTCAAGAGTCAAGAATGTTTTATTGTCATATGTCCTGAAACGAAATAATGAAATCCTTACTTGCGAATGTTAATCCCCCAACAGAGTGATGATGGGAGTCCTGTCAGATTCTGGTGGATACACATTTTCACACAGACTGGAGCAGGAAGGCAGATAATTGATATCATTTTTTTCTCCAGCAATAGTAGTTTCAAACGATAGGATGCACTTACTTGTGGGCTGACCTGCCCAATGTTAGTTTTAGTTTCACCCACATAGTAAATAGCTGTCAAATTAAGTTTATTTGTGTTTGGGTTAATTTTAATGCTGCTTGTCCAATTTCTGCTGCAAAGAGAATTGGTTGAAGGAGTGGCTCTTGGTCCTTGCTACCTGCTGCCATCTCACTTTGGGCTGGTAGGACAGCTGCAACAGCTGTCCCATCCAAGCCAGGTTTAAAATGCCTTCAGTTCCCACTGGATGAGCTCACATGTTGGGTACCATTTTCAGTCGAGCCTCGACCCCACTATCCCAACCCTAATGATTACTGATGGTTTTGGAGGGAAATGGCCCCTCCACAGTCAACAGGGTGAAAGGGTCCTTTCGTTGTCTCATTCACTGCAAAGAAGCAAAGTTTAGCAGAAATGCGTGACTCCATGTAAACAATTGCTGGGCAGTCGTTAACTTAGTTTGTCTGCGGGAGACAGCAGTCTGACAGTATCATTGGAAAGAAATGAGATCTAATTGCATGTTGCAAATGAATTGTGGAGGTTGGAACAAGTGACAATATGCTGTGAAAATCCATACCTGTTGTGGAAGTTGTAGTTGTTTCAGGTGCTGGAGAAGACACCGTTGTAGGTAGGAATGTGAAAACACGAGAAAGAGTTGGTGAATGGAAAATGACTGAACAGGTTACATGGACAAAAGCATTTCTTTCAATCTGATTTCGGTGATTGTCTTTGGTTGATTTTCAGACAATTTCAATCCACAACAGTTGTAATTCACACCCTAGTTGTAACTGTATTAAGGAAGATAGGAATTGATGTGAAAGATATTGCTTTGGTTGTGGGAGGAGGGTTCTGGTTTTGCAGCGAGGACACTCCCTTTACTCCAGTGAGGAAGAGTGTGTGTGATCAGGGGGGAATGGACAGGCGTTTGATGAATAGTGAAACTACAGATGGCCTGATGAAATTGTTTATTCACTGTCTAGATTGAATGTGTCTGATGTTACTGAACGCATCCCTCTATCTTAACTGAGAGGAAAGAAGTATGATAGCCAAAATACTGCTGTACAAGTTAGGGTAGGACAGATGTTGGAACTTAATTAGTGGAATGAGTTGGAGAGAGAATGATGGGCAGCTCAGCCACGTGGGGGACAGATAGAGGGAGTGGTGATAGGAATGATGAACAAAAGCAGAAGAAAAATGGATGGACAGGTGAGTGTTTGTGGGAGAAGAAGAAAGGGTGTGTGCATTACCTGAATTCAATATTCATTACGTTGGGTTGTTAGGTACCGAGGTGGAATATGAGATGTAGTTCTTCCAAACAATGACACTGACTTTTGTGATCCAAGGGGAGATAGCTGAATGGATAGCAAATTGGCTTCATGGAAAGAAGTAGAGGGTGAAGGAGAAAGGTTGCTTTTCGGGCTGGAGGCCTGTGACTAGTGGTGTGCCTAGTGGTATTGTAGATAGTGAAGATGGTTGTCAAATAATGCAGGAGGATCTTGATTGAATGAGCCGGTTGGTGGAGAAATGTTTCATGGGATTTATAATTTAATACAGAGAAATGTGAGGTGTTGCATGTTGGAAAGTCTAACAAGGGCAGGAGAAACATAGAAACATAGAAAATAGGTGCAGGAGTAGGACATTCAGCCCTTCGAGCCTGCACCGCCATTCAATATGATCATGGCTGATCATCCAACTCAGTATCCCGTACCTCCCTTCTCTCCATCCCCCCTGATCCCTTTAGCCACAAGGGCCACATCTAACTCCCTCTTAAATATAGCCAATGAAATGGCCTCAACTACCTTCTGTGGCAGAGAATTCCACAGATTCACCACTCTCTGTGTGAAAAATGCTTTTCTCATCTCGGTCCTAAAAGTTTTCCCCCTTATCCTTAAACTGTGACCCCTTGTTCTGGATTTCCCCGACTTCGGGAACAATCTTCCTGCATCTAGCCTGTCCAACCCCTTAAGAATCTTGTAAGTTTCTATAAGATCCACCCTCAATCTTCTAAATTCTAGCAAGTACAAGCCGAGTCTATCCAGTCTTTCTTCATATGAAAGTCCTGCCATCCCAGGAATCAGTCTGGTGAACCTTCTCTGTACTCCCTCTATGGCAAGAATGTCTTTCCTCAGATTTGATGACCAAAACTGTACGCAATACTCCAGGTGTGGCCTCACCAAGACCCTGTACAACTGCAGTAGAACTTCCCTGCTCTTATACTCAAATCCTTTTGCTATGAATGCTAACATACCATTCGCTTTCTTCACCGCCTGCTGCACCTGCATGCCTACTTTCAATGACTGGTGTACCATGACACCCAGATCACGTTGCATCTCCCCTTTTCCTAATCGGCCACCATTCAGATAATAGACTACTTTCCTGTTTTTGCCACCAAAGTGGATAAACCTCACATTAGTAGAGTGGATAAGGGAGAACCAGTGGATGTGTAATATCTGGACTTTGAGAAGGCTTTCGACAAGGTCCCACATAAGAGATTAGTATAAACTTAAAGCACACGGTATTGGGGGTTCAGTATTGATGTGGATAGACAACTGGCTGGCAAACAGGAAGCAAAGAGTAGGAGTAAACGGGTCCTTTTCAGAATGGCAGGCAGTGAACAGTGGGGTACAGCAAGGCTCATTGCTGGAACCCCAGCTATTTACAATATATATTAATGATTTGGACGAGGGTATTGAATGCAACATCTCCAAGTTTGCGGATGACACAAAGCTGGGGGGCAGTGTTGGCTGTGAGGAGGATGCTAGGAGGGTGCAAGGTGACTTGGATAGGCTGGGTGAGTGGGTAAATGCATGGCAGATGCAGTATAATGTGGATAAATGTGAGTTTATCCACTTTGGTGGCAAAAACAGGAAAGTAGACTATTATCTGAATGGTGGCCGATTAGGAAAAGGGGAGATGCAACGAGAACTGGGTGTCATGGTACACCAGTCATTGAAAGTAGGCATGCAGGTGCAGCAGGCAGTGAAGAAAGCGAATGGTATGTTAGCATTCATAGCAAAAGGATTTGAGTATAGGAGCAGGGAGGTTCTATGCAGATGTACAGGGCCTTGGTGAGACCACACCTGGAGTATTGCGTACAGTTTTGGTCTCCAAATCTGAGGAAAGACATTCTTGCCATAGAGGGAGTACAGAGAAGGTTCACCAGACTGATTCCTGGGATGTCAGGACTTTCATATGAAGAAAGACTGGATATACTCGGCTTGTACTCGCTAGAATTTAGGAGATTGAGGGGGGATCTTATAGAAACTTACAAAATTCTTGAGGGGTTGAACAGTCTAGATGCAGGAAGATTGTTCCCGATGTTGGAAAAGTCCAGGACAAGGGGTCACAGTTTAAGGATAAAGGGAAAATCTTTTATGACCGAGATGAGAAAAACATTTTTCACACAGAGAGTGGTGAATCTCTGGAATTCTCTGCCACAGAAGGTAGTTGAGGCCAGTTCATTGGCTATATTTAAGAGGGAGTTAGATGTGGCCCTTGTGGCTAGAGGGATCAGGAGGTATGTTCGAAGGGCCAAAGGGCCGAACCTGCACCTATTTTCTATGTTTCTATGTTTCTATGTATGCACTGAATTGTAGACCAGAGGTAACTAGTAGTGAAGGTACATAGTTCCTTGAATGTGGCGTCACAGATAGATATGGGGCCAAAAAGGGTTTCGGCAAATTGGCCTTCATCAGTCAGGGTATTGAGTACAGAAGTATGGAGGTCATGTTACTGTTATATAAGACATTGGTGAGGCTACTTTTGGAGTATTATTCAGTTTTCGTCACTCTGCTATAGGGAAAATGTTGTAAAGCTGGAAGGTGTGCAGAAAGAAGTACGATGATGTTGCTAGGACTCGAGGGCCTGAGCTATAGGAGAGGTTGAGCAGGTTAGGAGTTTATTCCTTGGAGTGTCTGAGCCTGCCCAACCACTCCCCAAAGCTCAGGCTATCAAGTCCTGGCAACATCCGCTCGTAAATCTTCCCTGCAATCTTTCCAGCTGAACAACATCTTTCCAAGCCATGTAGCCATCTCAATCTCTCCTCATATTAACAGGCACTCAAGTTATGTTAGCATTCTGGTCAAACTTCACTTCACTCAGTAAATCAGATCTGTTTCTGAGCAAGACACAAAATTAGACAGAATGCCCCCAAGTTTGGAGTCAGGACCCTCTCTAACCTTTGTAAGAAAATGGTTTGGGGTCATCTTTGACCAAACAGCAACCTGCCCTCTACCATCTAAAGAAAGAACTCTGTGTGAAGCAATGGATAACATCTATTACTGACCAGCTGAATCTGATTGCCAGTTAAATATTTCTTGTTATTTGTGCAAAGTAAAATTGATCAAAACTTACTTCCGGTGGTGCCACCAACAACAAATTCTGAAAGATGAATGGGAATAGAAAAAGAGAATAAAACTATTGGTATATATTAATTATTTATGGGATGAGCCATTCTGGCGAGACCAGCATTTATTGCCCATACTGAGCTCCCTTGAGGAGCAGATGTGGACCCAGCATCTTGACCGGCTGCACTTCATCTATTGCACTATAAGAAGCACTTGTTCAATGTGTCCCATAGTTCCCGATAAGATGTGCTGGGGTTTCCAAGCTTCGACCTTATCCAATGGATGTGGGATCACTTGGCCCCATCTCTTGTCAGCTAAAGGGTCTCGACCCGAAACATCACCCATTTCTTCTCTCCAGAGATACTGCTGGTCCCGCTGAGTTGCTCCAGCACTCTGTGTCTATCTTCGGTGTGAGACTGAACCATGGGTTTACAGACTGGGGAATATGATTTTGCTGTTGCTTATGCTCCACATTACTTCACAGAAGCCCCGTGGAGCTGTCTTGTTTCTGAATCAAATCTATTAATTTGGGATATCACAAGACAGATCCCTGTCACCGTTTCTTGAGCAGAGATGGACGGGCATCAAATGCTGGCCTTACCAGTGGAGCCAGATCAGAGAAAGGAAGAAGCAAGTTATGAGATTAACTCTAACGCAATAGTTGCTGCAGATGCTGCTGTTGAAGATACAATTGAATTCGGTTGTGAAGAATTCAAAATCAGCAGCAATCATTTAAGATTGATGTTCCTGGGATAATGTGAGCAGAGTGTTGAGGAGATGGGGCTATGATCATACCTGTAGTTGATGATGATGTTGTTGACTCTGGAAGGGATAAAATTGAAGATGTGAGTACAGGGATTATAGAATAAATCTGATTGCACTGAAATCAAATAACTATTTGTCAAGTCTTCATTCTAATGTCCATACCTGTGGTCGATGACAATGTTGTTGGCTCTGGAGAGAAAACAGATCAAGATGTAATTTTGCAACTACGCTATCAGTACAGAGTGGAGAATAGTATGCCATAGTATGCAATTGGAGGGGATACTGAGGGGCGGAACGGGGGGTGTTGAAAGATTATGGAGTAAGTGTGGAAGATTAGGACAATTGTTTCGCATCATGTGATAAAAACTAGGTATTGTTTTTCCAAAGGTTTGCGTGAAGCAGCTTTATACAGCAATGTGAAAAACTGAATGAGGCAGATGAAGATGGTGGGGCAGGTATTGATCTCGTAATATGGACTTGTTGTTATGTTACTGGAGTAAACAAGGGGACATAATTCAATTAACCCACAGTGATCTTGTTCTGTCAATATCAAATTTATATAGTCAACCTGTTTTTCACAAGATATTTCCATTTACGAGGTATAGTTTCATGTCAAGAGGATCCAGAATGAAAATTGCCATCCAGCTGGTCTATGTTTCAATGGATAATGCCAGGTAGACAAAAGTGCTGGAGAAACTCAGCGGGTGCAGCAACATCTATGGAGCGAAGGAAATAGGCAACGTTTCGGGCCGAAACCCTTCTTCAGTCTGAAATAAAGCGTCGCAGTGGCTTTGTAGAAGATCAGTCTGTTGGTCCGTGTACATGAATGATAACAACCTGCTGTGGCCCAGTTGATACCATACCTGTGGTTGAAGTCGGAGTCGTTGTCGATGCTGGAAATGAGAAAATTGGCCAGGTCAGTGTGGAGTGTAAATTTTCATCTCAATCCTGTCCATCTGTCTACCGGTCTATCTTTCCTCATGGTTGCTACACCTACGTAACATTGCAATAGATTGCACAATTTTGGTCCTCCATTTAATCTAGAACATGACAACAAAAGATCAGAATTATATCGAGAAAATTGTTGAATGCGCCTTTCTTTTCCAAGATCACTTTCCCACTGCTTCCCCACCATCTGCATCCCTCTGTCCACGTACTTAAATTTGAGATGAATATGAATATTTCAGAAAATCATTGGTATATTTATATTCAAATAGGTATCAACAGAACATTGATAGTTTTTTATCAAATCGATTTATATTCAAGAAACATTTTTGTGCTCCTGCTTACAGACATTAGGGACCATGAAAACACCGTTGATGCAAAGTTCTTGTTTACTGCCTCGTCTACATCCTCTGACTACGAGCAAAAGTTCCCTTCTTTATCCATGATGAGACCTACTGTTTCCCTTGTTACCCTATTGATTTTCATGGATGTATACAAAGCCTTGGAATTTTCTTTCACCAATTGCCAGCGTGATTTATTTCCTGATAGCTTTATATTCCTCAAAGTACTTGTCTGATTTTTTCTTTCTAATCCTTACATAGAGTTCAATTTTCTTTTGAACTGTTCCCTTCCATTGCCATCCTTATCCTTCATCCTCATTGAAACATGCTGGTCTTACCAGTATGAGTCTCCCATCGGTCAGACAATGACAACAGCTCCCACTTTACCATCCCTAGCTCCTGCTAAATGTTGCTGTATTCTGCAATTCCCGCAATTTAGTACCTTCCCGCAAGGTCCAGACTTATCGCTCTTCACAACAATCTTAAAACTTATCTGGCATCTGTAGTTCCATGTGTCCACATCAAAACTTATGGAGTTGTGATCACTGATCCCAAAATACTCTACGGCTGTTACACCTATCACCTGTCTAGGCTAATTTCAGGGTCTAATATGCTCCTCTAGAAACAAAGAAAAAATAGGTGCGGCAGGAGGCCATTCGGCCCTTCGAGCCATCCAGTGATTTGGCCTCCACTGCCCTCTGTGGCAGGGAATTCCACAAATTCACAACACTCTGGGTGAAAAAGTTTTTTCTTATTTTACAGACCTGTATACGGACGGGCTTTTTAAGTTTCCCGCATCTGACTTGACCTGAAGTTCACTTGATGCAACCAATCAACGGTTTTGCTGATCGGCAATTCAATCCCTCTCTTCCCTGTACTTCAATGTGCCTATCAAAAAGCCTCTTAAACGGCACTATAGTGTATGCCTCCACCACTACTCCTGACAATGTGTTCCGACTTCCAGCCCCCACTATCTGCGTTAATAAATTTGCCCTGGACATCTTCATTAAACTCCCCCTCACACCTGATAGCTGTGCCCTCTCATGTTGGACATTTCCACCCTGAGGAAGAGGTTGTGACTGTCGACAAAATGTGTAATTCACTTCCATGATAATCTCAATGTCTCATTTGTGTAGATCTCAAAGTTTATTTCAGTAACATTATGACACGGAGCAGAATTTTTGCCACTCATTTCATAATTTCCTAAGTTTACAACATCCTCTGAAAGGTTAAGATAAAATGTCTAATTATATTAAGGTTTTGACTGAAAGTATTAAAATACACTCCACCACTTCATCAGAAGTAACAAGTTAACATCCTGGGAATAGTTGTTCCCAAGTTAATGCGAAGTGTAATTGTTAATGTGTTGTTCATCACTTACTTGCTGAAGTTGTGGTCGATGTTGTTGCTGGAAGGAAGACATTAGTTTATGTGAATAGGCGCAGTGCAATATCATTCCATTTTCCCCCAGTTCATAGAACCATTTCTCAGGATATTGAAATGGAAACTTCATGCCATTATTGTAAAATCTTTCCCTGCTGTAGGAAAGATGTGTTAAGCTGGAAACGGTGCTGAGAAGATTAACGAGGATGGTGCCGGGACCTGTGGGGCTGAGCTATAGTGAGAGGTTAGGCAGGCCAGGACCATAATCCTTGGAGGAAAGAAGAAAAGGGGTGATCTGATAAAGGTGCAAAAGATCATGAGGGGATAGGTAGAGGAGATGCATAGACTCTTTTCCCCAGAATAGGGGGATCAAGAACCAGAGGATATTAAGATTTAAGGAGTGAGGGGAAAGATTTACTACAATTCTGAGGCACAACGTTTTAACACAATGGGTGGTGGGTAAATGTGTGGTCGTGCACTTTGGGATATAACAGGAAATCAAGAAGGGTCACAATGTGAAACGTCCACAGTCCAATTCCCTCCTCAGATCTTGTCTGAGCTGCTGAATTCCTCCAGAAGGTCGTTGTGGCTAAAGGCAGATGGTAAGTCCACGTTTACTACGAGAATATTTGATCAGACCCAGGCCGTCTGATTGTAGTTATAGAGGAGCATGGTGAGAACACATCTGGCTATAAAAGCTCAGTCAATGCGTTCATTCAAAGCAGTGATAGATAGATGTTTGGACATAGTTGGGAATAAAAAGAAATGGCGACAGTGGTAAAAAATGAATCTGGGCAGCATTCCAGAGTTACATGGGTGGATGCTGTTATATTTGATAAGAATAGACATACAAAGGATTGCTCATCCCATAATCAAAGGCAATAACCTGTTAGTTGCCTGTAAATGCTATGGATTTAACATGAGGTAGAGGAGATTTAACCTGGTCATGATCACACCCTGACACCCATTCAATGATCACTTCCAACTGGTTCTGTTTCCATTCAGGTCCTTATTAATCTGAATGGGAATCACATGATAATAATGGCTTCATTACCTTCTGGCGTTGATGTTTGATGATAATATCCATGGGTTGTCATTTTGGCTGGAATAGAAATAAGGAGAAGTTGGAGGAAAAACGAGTGAAATCTGGATTTCTAACCATGCGGAAATGCCGAAGCTGAAGGCTTTATGAACTGGGTCCATCATACCCTCTGAGAGTTTTTTTAAATTCAAGAGTCAAGAATGTTTTATTGTCATATGTCCTGAAACGAAATAATGAAATCCTTACTTGCGAATGTTAATCCCCCAACAGAATGATGATGGGAGTCCTGTCAGATTCTGGTGGATACACATTTTCACACAGACTGGAGCAGGAAGGCAGATAATTGATATCACTTTTTTCTCCAGCAATAGTAGTTTCAAACCACAGGATGCACTTACTTGTGGGCTGACCTGCCCAATGTTAGTTTTAGTTTCACCCATATAGTAAATAGCTGTCAAATGAAGTTTATTTGTGTTTGGGTTAATTTGAATGCTGCTTGTCCAATTTCTGCTGCAAAGAGAATTGGTTGACGGAGTGGCTCTTGGTCCTTGCTACCTGCTGCCATCTCACTTTGGGCTGGTAGGACAGCTGCAGCAGCAGTCCCGTCCAGGCCAGGTTTAAAATGCCTTCAGTTCCCACTGGATGAGCTCACATGTTGGGTACCATTTTCAGTCGAGCCTCGACCCCACTATCCCAACCCTAATGATTACTGATGGTTTTGGAGGGAAATGGCCACTCCACAATCAACAGGGTGAAAGGGTCCTTACGTGGTCTCATTCACTGCAAAGAAGCAAAGTTTAGCAGAAATGCGTGACTCCATGTAAACAATTGCTGGGCAGTCGTTAACTTAGTTTGTCTGCGGGAGACAGCAGTCTGACAGTATTCACTGGAAAGAGATGAGATCTAATTGCATGTTGCAAATGAATTGTAGAGTTTGGAACAAGTGACAATATGCTGTGAAAATCCATACCTGTTGTTGAAGTTGTAGTTGTTTCAGGTGCTGGAGAAGACACCGTTGTAGGTAAGAATGTGAAAACACGAGAAAGAGTTGGTGAATGGAAAATGACTGAACAGGTTACATGAACAGGTTACATGGACAAAAGCATTTCTTTCAATCTGATTTCGGTGATTGTCTTTGGTTGATTTTCAGACAATTTCAATCCATAACAGTTGTAATTCACACCCTGGTTGTAACTGTATTAATGAAGATAGGAATTGATGTGAAAGATATTGCTTTGGCTGTGGGAGGAGGGTTCTGATTTTGCAGCGAGGACACTCCCTTTACTCCAGTGCGGCAGTGCGGTAGAGTGTATGTGATCAGGGGGAATGGACAGGCGTTTGTGGTAGTGAAACTACAGATGGCCTGATGAAATTGTTTATTCACTGTCTAGATTGAATGTGTCTGATGTTACTGAACGCATCCCTCTATCTTAACTGAGAGTAAAGAAGTATGATAGCCAAAATACTGCTGTACAAGTTAGGGTAGGACAGATGTTGGAACTTAATTAGTGGAATAAGATGGAGAGAGAATGATGGGCAGCTCAGCCATGTGGGGGACAGATAGAGGGAGTGGTGATAGGAATGATGAACAAAAGCAGAAGAAAAATGGATGGACATGTGAGTGTTTGTGGGAGAAGAAGAAAGGGTGTGTGCATTACCTGAATTCAATATTCATTACGTTGGGTTGTTAGGTACCGAGGTGGAATATGAGATGTAGTTCTTCCAAACAATGACACTGACTTTTGTGATCCAAGGGGAGATAGCTGAATGGATAGCAAATTGGCTTCATGGAAAGAAGTAGAGGGTGAAGGAGAAAGGTTGCTTTTCGGGCTGGAGGCCTGTGACTAGTGGTGTGCCTAGTGGTATTGTAGATAGTGAAGATGGTTGTCAAATAATGCAGGAGGATCTTGATTGAATGAGCCGGTTGGTGGAGAAATGTTTCATGGGATTTATAATTTAATACAGAGAAATGTGAGGTGTTGCATGTTGGAAAGTCTAACAAGGGCAGGAGAAACATAGAAACATAGAAAATAGGTGCAGGAGTAGGACATTCAGCCCTTCGAGCCTGCACCGCCATTCAATATGATCATGGCTGATCATCCAACTCAGTATCCCGTACCTGCCTTCTCTCCATACCCCCTGATCCCTTTAGCCACAAGGGCCACATCTAACTCCCTCTTAAATATAGCCACTGAACTGGCCTCAACTACCTTCTGTGGCAGAGAATTACACAGATTCACCACTCTCTGTGTGAAAAATGCTTTTCTCATCTTGGTACTAAAAGTCTTCCCCCTTATCCTTAAACTGTGACCCCTTGTTCTGGACTTCCCCGACTTCGGGAACAATCTTCCTGCATCTAGCCTGTCCAACCCCTTAAGAATCTTATAAGTTTCTATAAGATCCACCCTCAATCTTCTAAATTCTAGCGAGTACGAGCCGAGTCTATCCAGTCTTTCTTCATATGAAAGTCCTGCCATCCCAGGAATCAGTCTGGTGAACCTTCTCTATACTCCCTCTATGGCAAGAATGTATTTACTCAGATTTGGTGACCAAAACTGTATACAATACTCCAGGTGTGGCCTCACCAAGACCCTGTACAACTGCAGTAGAACTTCCCTGCTCTTATACTCAAATCCTTTTGCTATGAATGCTAACATACCATTCGCTTTCTTCACTGCCTGCTGCACCTGCATGCCTATTTTCAATGACTGGTGTACCATGACATCCAGATCTCATTGCATCTCCCATTTTCCTAATCGGCCACCATTCAGATAATAGTCTACATTCCTGTTTTTGCCACCAAAGTGGATAACCTCACATTAGTAGAGTGGATAAGGGAGAACCAGTGGATGTGTTATATCTGGACTTCCAGAAGGTTTTCGACAAGGTCCCACATAAGAGATTAGTATACAAACTTAAAGCACACGGTATTGGGGGTTCAGTATTGATGTGGATAGACAACTGGCTGGCAAACAGGAAGCAAAGAGTAGGAGTAAACGGGTCCTTTTCAGAATGGCAGGCAGTGAATAGTGGGGTACCGCAAGGCTCAGTGCTGGAACCCCAGTTATTTACAATATATATTAATGATTTGGACGAGGGAATTGAATGTAACATCTCCAAGTTTGCGGATGACACGAAGCTGGGGGGAAGTGTTAGCTGTGAGGAGGATGCTAGGAGGCCGCAAGCTGACTTGGATAGGCTGGGTGAGTGGGCAAATGCATGGCAGATGCAGTATAATGTGGATAAATGTGACTGGATAGACTCGGCTTGTACTCGCTAGAATTTAGAAGATTGAGGGGGGATCTTATAGAAACTTACTAAATTCTTAAGGGGTTGAACAGGCTAGATGCAGGAAGATTGTTCCCGATGTTGGAAAAGTCCAGGACAAGGGGTCACAGTTTAAGGATAAAGGGGAAATCTTTTAGGACCGAGATGAGAAAAACATTTTTCACACCGAGAGTGGTGAATCTCTGGAATTTTCTGCCACAGAAGGTAGTTGAGGCCAGTTCATTGGCTATATTTAAGAGGGAGTTAGATGTGGCCCTTGTGGCTAGAGGGATCAGGAGGTATGTTCGAAGGTCCGAAGGGCCGAACCTGCACCTATTTCTATGTTTCTATGTTTCTATGTATGCACTGAATTGTAGACCAGAGGTATCTAGGAGTGAAGGTACATAGTTCCTTGAATGCGGCGTCACAGATAGATATGGGGCCAAAAAGCCTTTCGGCAAATTGGCCTTCATCAGTCAGGGTATTGAGTACAGAAGTATGGAGGTCATGTTACAGTTATATAAGACATTGGTGAGGCTACTTTTGGAGTATTATTCAGTTTTCGTCACTCTGCTATAGGGAAAATGTTGTAAAGCTGGCAGGTGTGCAGAAAGAAGTACGATGATGTTGCTAGGACTCGAGGGCCTGAGCTATAGGAGAGGTTGAGCAGGTTAGGAGTTTATTCCTTGGAGTGTCTGAGCCTGCCCAACCACTCCCCAAAGCTCAGGCTATCAGGTCCTGGCAACATCTGCTCGTAAATCTTCCCTGCAATCTTTCCAGCTGAACAACATCTTTCCAAGCCATGTAGCCATCTCAATCTCTCCTCATATTAACAGGCACTCCAGTTTTTATCATTCTGGTCAAACTTCACTTCACTCAGTAAATCAGATCTGTTTCTGAGCAAGACACAAAATTAGACAGAATGCCCCCAAGTTTGGAGTCAGGACCCTCTCTAACCTTTGTAAGAAAATGGTTTGGGGTCATCTTTGAACAAACAGCAACCTGCCCTCTACCATCTAAAGAAAGAACTCTGTGTGAAGCAATGGATAACATCTATTACTGACCAGCTGAATCTGATTGCCAGTTAAATATTTATTGTTATTTGTGCAAAGCAAAATTGATCAAAACTTACTTCCGGTGGTGCCACCAACAACAAATTCTGAAAGATGAATGGGAATAGAAAAAGAGAATAAAACTATTGGTATATATTAATTATTTATGGGATGAGCCATTCTGGCGAGACCAGCATTTATTGCCCATACTGAGCTCCCTTGAGGAGCAGATGTGGACCCAGCATCTTGACCGGCTGCACTTCATCTATTGCACTATAAGAAGCACTTGTTCAATGTGTCCCATAGTTCCCGACAAGATGCGCTGGGGTTTCCAAGTTTCGACCTTATCCAATGGATGTGGGATCACTTGGCCCCATCATTTGTCAGCTAAAGGGTCTCGACCCGAAACATCACCCATTTCTTCTCTCCAGAGATACTGCTGGTCCCGCTGAGTTGCTCCAGCACTCTGTGTCTATCTTCGGTGTGAGACTGAACCATGGGCTTACAGACTGGGGAATATGATTTTGCTGTTGCATATGCTCCACATTACTTCACAGAAGCCCCGTGGAGCTGTCTTTTTTCTGAATCAAATCTATTAATTTGGGATATCACAAGACAGATCCCTGTCACCGTTTCTTGAGCAGAGATGGACAGGCATCAAATGCTGGCCTTACCAGTGGAGCCAGATCAGAGAAAGGAAGAAGCAAGTTATGAAATTAACTCTAATGCAATAGTTGCTGCAGATGCTGCTGTTGAAGATACTGTTGAATTGGGTTGTGAAGAATTCAAAATCAGCAGCAATAATTTAAGATTGATGTTCCTGGGATAATGTGAACAGAGTGTTGAGGAGATGGGGCTATGATCATACCTGTAGTTGATGATGATGTTGTTGACTCTGGAAGGGATAAAATTGAAGATGTGAGTGCAGGGATTATAGAATAAATCTGATTGCACTGAAATCAAATAACTATTTGTCAAGTCTTCATTCTAATGTCCATACCTGTGGTCGATGACAATGTTGTTGGCTCTGGAGAGAAAACAGATCAAGATGTAATTTTGCAACTATGCTATCAGTAGAGAGTGGAGAATAGTATGCCATAGTATGCAATTGGAGGGGATACTGAGGGGCGGAACGGGTGGTGTTGAAAGATTATGGAGTAAGTGTGGAAGATTAGGACAATTGTTTCGCATCATGTGATAAAAACTAGGTATTGTTTTTCCAAAGGTTTGCGTGAAGCAGCTTTATACAGCAATGTGAAAAACTGAATGAGGCAGATGAAGATGGTGGGGCAGGAATTGATCTCGTAATATGGACTTGTTGTTATGTTACTGGAGTTAACAAGGGGACATAATTCAATTAACCCACAGTGATCTTGTTCTGGCAATATCAAATTTATATAGTCAACCTGTTTTTCACAAGATATTTCCATTTACAAGGTATAGTTTCATGTCAAGAGGATGCAGAATGAAAATTGCCATCCAGCTGGTCTATGTTTCAATGGATAATGCCAGGTAGACAAAAGTGCTGGAGAAACTCAGCGGGTGCAGCAGCATCCATGGAGCGAAGGAAATAGGCAATGTTTCGGGCTGAAACCCTTCTTCAGTCTGAAATAAAGCGTCGCAGTGGCTTTGTAGAAGATTAGTCTGTTGGTCCGTGTACATGAATGATAACAACCTGCTGTGGCCCAGTTGATACCATACCTGTGGTTGAAGTCGGAGTCGTTGTCGATGCTGGAAATGCGAAAATTGACCAGGTCAGTGTGGAGTGTAAATTTTCATCTCAATCCTGTCCATCTGTCTACCGGTCTAACTTTCCTCATGGTTGCTACACCTACGTAACATTGCAATAGATTGCACAATTTTGGTCCTCCATTTAATCTTGAACATGATAACAAAAGATCAGAATTATATCGAGAAAATTGTTGAATGCGCCTTTCTTTTCCAAGATCACTTTCCCACTGCTTCCCCACCATCTGCATCGCTCTGTCCACGTACTTAAATTTGAGATGAATATGAATATTTCAGATAATCATTGGTATATTTATATTCAAATAGGTATCAACAGAACATTGATAGTTTTTTGTGAAGTCGATTTATATTCAAGAAACATTTTTGTGCTCCTGTTTACAGACATTAGGGACCATGAAAACACCGTTGATGCAAAGTCCTCTGACTACGAACAAAAATTCCCTTCTTTATCCATGATGAGTCCTACTGTTTCCCATGCTACCCTATTGATTTTCATGGATGTATACAAAGCCTTGGAAATTTTTTTCACCAATTGCCAGCGTGATTTATTTCCTCATCGCTTTATATTCCTCAAAGTACTTGTCTGATTTATTCTTTCTAATCCTTACATAGAGTTCAATTTTCTTTTGAACTGTTCCCTTCCATTGCCATCCCTGTCCTTCCTCCTTATTGAAACATGCTGGTCTTAAACACTGATCAACTTGACAATGACAACAGCTCCCACTTCACTCTCCCAAGCTCCTGCTAAATGTTGCTGTAATCTGCAATTCCCGCGATTTAGTACCTTCCCGCAAGGTTCAGACTTATCGCTCTTCACAACAATCTTAAAACTTATCCGGCATCTGTAGTTCCATGTGTCCACATCAAAACTTATGGGGTTGTGATCACTGATCCCAAAATACTCTACGGCTGTTACACCTATCACCTGTCTAGGCTAATTTCAGGGTCTAATATGCTCCTCTAGAAACATATTTTTTTCTTATTTTACAGACCTGTCCACGGACGGGCTTTTTAAAGTTCACTATAGTGTATGCCTCCACCACTACTCCTGGCAATGTGTTCCGACTTCCAGCCCCCACTATCTACGTTAATAAATTTGCCCTGGACAACTTCATTAAACTCCCCCTCACACCTGATAGCTGTGCCCTCTCATGTTGGACATTTCCACCCTGAGGAAGAGGTTGTGACTGTCGACAAAATGTGTAATTCACTTCCATGATAATCTCAATGTCTCATTTGTGTAGATCTCAAAGTTTATTTCAGTAACATTATGACACGGAGCAGAATTTTTGCCACTCATTTCATAATTTCCTAAGTTTACAACATCCTCAGAAAGGTTAAGATAAAATGTCTAATTATATTAAGGTTTAGACTGAAAGTATTAAAATACACTCCACCACTTCATCAGAAGTAACAAGTTAACATCCTGGGAATAGTTGTTCCCAAGTTAATGCAAAGTATAATTGTTAATGTGTTGTTCATCACTTACTTGTTGAAGTTGTGGTCGATGTTGGTGCTGGAAGGAAGACATTAGTTTGTGTGAATAGGCGCAGTGCAATATCATTCCATTTTCCCTCAGTTCATAGAACCATTTCTCAGGATATTGAAATGGAAACTTCATGCCATTATTGTAAAATCTTTCCCTGCTATAGGAAAGATGTGTTAAGCTGGAAACGGTGCTGAGAAGATTAACGAGGATGGTGCCGGGACCTGTGGGCCTGAGCTATAGTGAGAGGTTAGGCAGGCCAGGACCATAATCCTTGGAGCAAAGAATAGGGGTGATCTGATAAAGGTGTAAAAGATCATGAGGGGATAGGTAGAGGAGATGCACAGACTCTTTTCCCCAGAATAGGGGGATCAAGAACCAGAGGACATTAAGATTTAAGGTGTGAGGGGAAAGATTTACTACAATTCTGAGGCACAACATTTTAACACAATGGGTGGTGGGTAAATGTGTGGCTGAGCTGCTGAATTCCTCCAGAAGGTCGTTGTGGCTAAAGGCAGATGGTAAGTTCACGTTTACTACGAGAATATTTGATCAGACCCAGGCCGTCTGATTGTAGTTATAGAGGTGCATGGTGAGAACACATCTGGCTATAAAAGCTCAGTCAATGCGTTCATTCAAAGCAGTGATAGATAGATGTTTGGACATAGTTGGAAATAAAAATAAATGGCGACAGTGCTAAAAAATGAATCTGGGCAGCATTCCAGAGTTACATGGGTGGATGCTGTTATATTTGATTAGAATAGACATACAAAGGATTGCTCATCCCATAATCAAAGGCAATAACCTGTTAGTTGCCTGTAAATGCTATGGATTTAGCATGAGGTAGAGGAGATTTAACCTGGTCATGATCACACCCTGACACCCATTCAATGATCACTTCCAACTGGTTCTGTTTCCATTCAGGTCCTTATTAATCTGAATGGGAATCACATGATAATAATGGTTTCATTACCTTCTGGCGTTGATGTTACATGATAATATCCAAGGCTTGTCATTTTGGCTGGAATAGAAATAAGGAAAAGTTGGAGGAAAAACGAGTGAAATCTGGATTTCTAACCATGCGGAAATGCCGAAGCTGAAGGCTTTAGGAACTGGGTCCATCATACCCACTGAGAGTTTTTTTAAATTCAAGAGTCAAGAAAGTTTTATTGTCATATGTCCTGAAACGAACTAATGAAATCCTTACTTGCGAATGTTAATCCCCCAACAGAGTGATGATGGGAGTCCTGTCAGATTCTGGTGGATACACATTTTCACACAGACTGGAGCAGGAAGGCAGATAATTGATAATTAATTTTAATGCTGCTTGTCCAATTTCTGCTGCAAAGAGAATTGGTTGAAGGAGTGGCTCTTGGTCCTTGCTACCTGCTGCCATCTCACTTTGGGCTGGTAGGACAGCTGCAACAGCTGTCCCATCCAAGCCAGGTTTAAAATGCCTTCAGTTCCCACTGGATGAGCTCACATGTTGGGTACCATTTTCAGTCAAGCCTCGACCCCACTATCCCAACCCTAATGATTACTGATGGTTTTGGAGGGAAATGGCCCCTCCACAGTCAACAGGGTGAAAGGGTCCTTTCGTGGTCTCATTCACTGCAAAGAAGCAAAGTTTAGCAGAAATGCGTGACTCCATGTAAACAATTGCTGCGCAGTCGTTAACTTGGTTTGTCTGCGGGAGACAGCATTCTGACAGTATTCACTGGAAAGAGATGAGATCTAATTGCATGTTGCAAATGAATTGTAGAGGTTGGAACAAGTGACAATATGCTGTGAAATTCCATACCTGTTGTTGAAGTTGTAGTTGTTTCAGGTGCTGGAGAAGACACCGTTGTAGGTAGGAATGTGAAAACACGAGAAAGAGTTGGTGAATGGAAAATGACTGAACAGGTTACATGGACAAAAGCATTTCTTTCAATCTGATTTCGGTGATTGTCTTTGGTTGATTTTCAGACAATTTCAATCCAGAACAGTTGTAATTCACACCCTGGTTGTAACTGTATTAATGAAGATAGGAATTGATGTGAAAGATATTGCTTTGGCTGTGGGAGGAGGGTTCTGATTTTGCAGCGAGGACACTCCCTTTACTCCAGTGCGGTAGAGTGTGTGTGATCAGGGGGAATGGACAGGCGTTTGTGGTAGTGAAACTACAGATGGCCTGATGAAATTTTTTATTCACTGTCTAGATTGAATGTGTCTGATGTTACTGAACGCATCCCTCTATCTTAACTGAGAGTAAAGAAGTATGATAGCCAAAATACTGCTGTACAAGTTAGGGTAGGACAGATGTTGGAACTTAATTAGTGGAATAAGATGGAGAGAGAATGATGGGCAGCTCAG
Organism: Malacoraja senta; assembly: GCA_038087875.1. Classification (NCBI taxonomy): domain Eukaryota; kingdom Metazoa; phylum Chordata; class Chondrichthyes; order Rajiformes; family Rajidae; genus Malacoraja; species Malacoraja senta. The sequence continues at coordinate 41,152,374 of CM075979.1, read as the reverse complement.
CCACGTGGGGGACAGATAGAGGGAGTGGTGATAGGAATGATGAACAAAAGAAAAATGGATGGACAGGTGAGTGTTTGTGGGAGAAGAAAGGGTGTGTGCATTACCTGAATTCAATATTCATTACGTTGGGTTGTTAGGTACCGAGGTGGAATATGAGATGTAGTTCTTCCAAACAATGACACTGACTTTTGTGATCCAAGGGGAGATAGCTGAATGGATAGCAAATTGGCTTCATGGAAAGAAGTAGAGGGTGAAGGAGAAAGGTTGCTTTTCGGGCTGGAGGCCTGTGACTAGTGGTGTGCCTAGTGGTATTGTAGATAGTGAAGATGGTTGTCAAATAATGCAGGAGGATCTTGATTGAATGAGCCGGTTGGTGGAGAAATGTTTCATGAGATTTATAATTTAATACAGAGAAATGTGAGGTGTTGCAGGTTGGAAAGTCTAACAAGGGCAGGAGAAACATAGAAACATAGAAAATAGGTGCAGGAGTAGGACATTCAGCCCTTCGAGCCTGCACCGCCATTCAATATGATCATGGCTGATCATCCAACTCAGTGTCCCGTACCTGCCTTCTCTCCATAACCCCTGATCCCTTAGCCACAAGGGCCACATCTAACTCCCTCTTAAATATAGCCACTGAACTGGCCTCAACTACCTTCTGTGGCAGAGAATTCCACAGATTCACCACTCTCCATTTGAAAAATGCTTTTCTCATCTCGATCCTAAAAGTCTTCCCCCTTATCCTTAAACTGTGACCCCTTATTCTGGACTTCTCCAATTTCGGGACCAATCTTCCTGCATCTAGCCTGTCCAACCCCTTAAGAATCTTGTAAGTTTCTATAAGATCCACTCTCAATCTTCTAAATTCTAGCGAGTACAAGCCGAGTCTATCCAGTCTTTCTTCATATGAAAGTCCTGCCATCCCAGGAATCAGTCTGGTGACCCTATGCAATACTCCAGGTGTGGCCTCACCAAGACCCTGTACAACTGCAGTAGAACTTACCTGCTCTTATACTCAAATCCTTTTGCTATGAATGCTAACATACCATTCGCTTTCTTCACTCCCTGCTGCACCTGCATGCCTACTTTTAATGACTGGTGTACCATGATACCCAGATCTCATTGCATCTCCCCTTTTCCTAATCGGCCACCATTCAGGTAATAGTCTACTTTCCTGTTTTTGCCACCAAAGTGAATAACCTCACATTTGTAGAGTGGATAAGGGAGAACCAGTGGATGTGTTATATCTGGACTTTCAGAAGGTTTTCGACAAGGTCCCACATAAGAGATTAGTAAACAAACTTAAAGCACACGGTATTGGGGGTTCAGTATTGATGTGGATAGACAACTGGCTGGCAAACAGGAAGCAAAGAGTAGGAGTAAACGGGTCCTTTTCAGAATGGCAGGCAGTGAATAGTGGGGTACCGCAAGGCTCAGTGCTGGAACCCCAGCTATTTACAATATATATTAATGATTTGGACGAGGGAATTGAATGCAACATCTCCAAGTTTGCGGATGACACGAAGCTGGGGGGCAGTGTTAGCTGTGAGGAGGATGATAGGAGGCCGCAAGGTGACTTGGATAGGCTGGGAGAGTGGGCAAATGCATGGCAGATGCAGTATAATGTGGATAAATGTGACTGGATAGACTTGGCTTGTACTCGCTAGAATTTAGAAGATTGAGGGGGGATCTTATAGAAACTTACTAAATTCTTAAGGGGTTGAACAGGCTAGATGCAGGAAGATTGTTCCCGATGTTGGAAAAGTCCAGGACAAGGTGTCACAGTTTAAGGATAAAGGGGAATTCTTTTAGGACCGAGATGAGAAAAATATTTTTCACACAGAGAGTGGTGAATCCCTGGAATTTTCTGCCACAGAAGGTAGTTGAGGCCAGTTCATTGGCTATATTTAAGAGGGAGTTAGATGTGGCCCTTGTGGCTAGAGGGATCAGGAGGTATGTTCGAAGGTCCGAAGTGCCGAACCTGCACCTATTTCTATGTTTCTATGTTTCTATGTATGCACTGAATTGTAGACCAGAGGTATCTAGGAGTGAAGGTACATAGTTCCTTGAATGTGGCGTCACAGATAGATATGGGGCCAAAAAGGCTTTCGGCAAATTGGCCTTCATCAGTCAGGGTATTGAGTACAGAAGTATGGAGGTCATGTTACAGTTATATAAGACATTGGTGAGGCTACTTTTGGAGTATTATTCAGTTTTCGCCACTCTGCTACAGGGAAAATGTTGTAAAGCTGAAGGTGTGCAGAAAGAAGTACGATGATGTTGCTAGGACTCGAGGGCCTGAGCTATAGGAGAGGTTGAGCAGGTTAGGAGTTTATTCCTTGGAGTGTCTGAGCCTGCCCAACCACTCCCCAAAGCTCAGGCTATCAAGTCCTGGCAACATCCGCTCGTAAATCTTCCCTGCAATCTTTCCAGCTGAACAACATCTTTCCAAGCCATGTAGCCATCTCAATCTCTCCTCATATTAACAGGCACTCCAGTTTTTATCATTCTGGTCAAACTTCACTTCACTCAGTAAATCAGATCTGTTTCTGAGCAAGACACAAAATTAGACAGAATGCCCCCAAGTTTGGAGTCAGGACCCTCTCTAACCTTTGTAAGAAAATGATTTGGGGTCATCTTTGAACAAACAGCAACCTGCCCTCTACCATCTAAAGAAAGAACTCTGTGTGAAGCAATGGATAACATCTATTACTGACCAGCTGAATCTGATTGCCAGTTAAATATTTCTTGTTATTTGTGCAAAGTAAAATTGATCAAAACTTACTTCCGGGGGTGCCACCAACAACAAATTCTGAAAGATGAATGGGAATAGAAAAAGAGAATAAAACTATTGGTATATATTAATTATTTATGGGATGAGCCATTCTGGCGAGACCAGCATTTATTGCCCATCCTGAGCTTCCTTGAGGAGCAGATGTGGACCCAGCATCTTGACCGGCTGCACTTCATCTATTGCACTATAAGAAGCACTTGTTCAATGTGTCCCATAGTTCCCGACAAGATGTGCTGGGGTTTCCAAGCTTCGACCTTATCCAATGGATGTGGGATCACTTGGCCCCATCTCTTGTCAGCCAAAGGGTCTCGACCCGAAACATCACCCATTTCTTCTCTCCAGAGATACTGCTGGACCCGCTGAGTTGCTCCAGCACTCTGTGTCTATCTTCGGTGTGAGACTGAACCATGGGTTTACAGACTGGGGAATATGATTTTGCTGTTGCATATGCCCCACATTACTTCACAGAAGCCCCGTGGAGCTGTCTTGTTTCTGAATCAAATCTATTAATTTGGGATATCACAAGACAGATCCCTGTCACCGTTTCTTGAGCAGAGATGGACGGGCATCAAATGCTGGCCTTACCAGTGGAGCCAGATCAGAGAAAGGAAGAAGCAAGTTATGAGATTAACTCTAATGCAATAGTTGCTGCAGATGCTGCTGTTGAAGATACAATTGAATTGGGTTGTGAAGAATTCAAAATCAGCAGCAATAATTTAAGATTGATGTTCCTGGGATAATGTGAGCAGAGTGTTGAGGAGATGGTGCTATGATCATACCTGTAGTTGATGATGATGTTGTTGACTCTGGAAGGGATAAAATTGAAGATGTGAGTGATGGGATTATAGAATAAATCTGATTGCACTGAAATCAAATAACTATTTGTCAAGTCTTCATTCTAATGTCCATACCTGTGGTCGATGACAATGTTGTTGGCTCTGGAGAGAAAACAGATCAAGATGTAATTTTGCAACTATGCTATCAGTAGAGAGTGGAGAATAGCATGCCATATTGTGGAATTGGAGGGGATACTGAGGGGCGGAACGGGGGGTGTTGAAAGATTATGGAGTAAGTGTGGAAGATTAGGACAATTGTTTCGCATCATGTGATAAAAACTAGGTATTCTTTATCCAAAGGTTTGCGTGAAGCAGCTTTATACAGCAATGTGAAAAACTGAATGAGGCAGATGAAGATGGTGGGGCAGGAATTGATCTCGTAATATGGACTTGTTGTTATGTTACTGGAGTAAACAAGGGGACATAATTCAATTAACCCACAGTGATCTTGTTCTGTCATACCTGTAGTTGATGATGATGTTGTTGACTCTGGAAGGGATAAAATTGAAGATGTGAGTGCAGGGATTATAGAATAAATCTGATTGCACTGAAATCAAATAACCCTTCTTCAGTCTGAAATAAAGCGTCGCAGTGGCTTTGTAGAAGATTAGTCGTTTGGTCCGTGTACATGAATGATAACAACCTGCTGTGGCCCAGTTGATACCATACCTGTGGTTGAAGTCGGAGTCGTTGTCGATGCTGGAAATGAAAAAATTGACCAGGTCAGTGTGGAGTGTAAATTTTCATCTCAATCCTGTCCATCTGTCTACCGGTCTATCTTTCCTCATGGTTGCTACACCTACGTAACATTGCAATAGATTGCACAATTTTGGTCCTCCATTTAATCTTGAACATGATAACAAAAGATCAGAATTATATCGAGAAAATTGTTGAATGCGCCTTTCTTTTCCAAGATCACTTTCCCACTGCTTCCCCACCATCTGCATCGCTCTGTCCACGTACTTAAATTTGAGATGAATATGAATATTTCAGAAAATCATTGGTATATTTATATTCAAATAGGTATCAACAGAACAGTGATAGTTTTTTGTCAAGTCGATTTATATTCAAGAAACATTTTTGTGCTCCTGCTTACAGACATTAGGGACCATGAAAACACTGTTGATGCAAAGTTCTTGTTTACTACCTCGTCTACATCCTCTGACTACGAGCAGAAATTCCCTTCTTTATCCATGATGAGACCTACTGTTTCCCTTGTTACCCTATTGATTTTCATGGATGTATACAAAGCCTTGGAATTGTTTTTTCACCAATTGCCAGCATGATTTATTTCCTGATAGCTTTATATTCCTCAAAGTAGTTGTATGATTTCTTCTTTCTAATCCTTACATAGACTTCAATATTCTTTTGAACTGTTCCCTTCCATTGCCATCCTTATCCTTCATCCTTATTGAAACATGCTGGTCTTACCAGTATGAGTCTCCCATCGGTCAGACAATGACAACAGCTCCCACTTTACTATCCCTAGCTCCTGCTAAATGTTGCTGTAATCTGCAATTCCCGCAATTTAGTACCTTCCCGCAAGGTCCAGACTTATCGCTCTTCACAACAATCTTAAAACTTATCCGGCATCTGTAGTTCCATGTGTCCACATCAAAACTTATGGAGTTGTGATCACTGATCCCAAAATACTCTATGGCTGTTACACCTATCACCTGTCTAGGCTAATTTCAGGGTCTAATATGCTCCTCTAGAAACATAGAAAAAATAGGTGCGGCAGGAGGCCATTCGGCCCTTCGAGCCATCCAGTGATTTGGCCTCCACTGCCCTCTGTGGCAGGGAATTCCACAAATTCACAACACTCTGGGTGAAAAAGTGTTTTCTTATTTTACAGACCTGTCCACGGACGGGCTTTTTAAGTTTCCCGCATCTGACTTGACCTGAAGTTCACTTGATGCAACCAATCAACGGTTTCGCTGATCGGCAATTCAATCCCTCTCTTCCCTGTACTTCAATGTGCCTATCAAAAAGCCTCTTAAACGGCACTATAGTGTATGCCTCCACCACTACTCCTGACAATGTGTTCCGACTTCCAGCCCCCACTATCTGCGTTAATAAATTTGCCCTGGACATCTTCATTAAACTCCCCCTCACACCTGATAGCTGTGCCCTCTCATGTTGGACATTTCCACCCTGAGGTTGTGACTGTCGACAAAATGTGTAATTCACTTCCATGATAATCTCAATGTCTCATTTGTGTAGATCTCAAAGTTTATTTCAGTAACATTATGACACGGAGCAGACTTTTTGGCACTCATTTCATAATTTCCTAAGTTTACAACATCCTCTGAAAGGTTAAGATAAAATGTCTAATTATATTAAGGTTTTGGCTGAAAGTATTAAAATACACTCCACCACTTCATCAGAAGTAACAAGTTAACATCCTGGGAATAGTTGTTCCCAAGTTAATGCAAAGTGTAATTGTTAATGTGTTGTTCATCACTTACTTGTTGAAGTTGTGGTCGATGTTGTTGCTGGAAGGAAGACATTAGTTTGTGTGAATAGGCGCAGTGCAATATCATTCCATTTTCCCTCAGTGCATAGAACCAGTTCTCAGGATATTGAAATGGAAACTTCATGCCATTATTGTAAAATCTTTCCCTGCTATCGGAAAGATGTGTTAAGCTGGAAACGGTGCTGAGAAGATTAACGAGGATGGTGCCGGGACCTGTGGGCTTGAGCTATAGTGAGAGGTTAGGCAGGCCAGGACCATAATCCTTGGAGCAAAGAATAGGGGTGATCTGATAAAGGTGTAAAAGATCATGAGGGGATAGGTAGAGGAGATGCACAGACTCTTTTCCCCAGAATAGGGGGATCAAGAACCAGAGGACATTAAGATTTGAGGTGTGAGGGGAAAGATTTACTACAATTCTGAGGCACAACGTTTTAACACAATGGGTGGTGGGTAAATGTGTGGTCGTGCACTTCGGGATATAACAGGAAATCAAGAAGGGTCACAATGTGAAACGTCCACAGTCCAATTACATGGGTGGATGCTGTTTTATTTGATAAGAATAGACATACAAAGGATTGCTCATCCCATAATCAAAGGCAATAACCTCTGTTAGTTGCCTGAAAATGGTATGGATTTAATATGAGGTAGAGGAGATTTAACCTGGTCGTGATCACACCCTGACACCCATTCAATGATCACTTCCAACTGGTTCTGTTTCCATTCAGGTCCTTATTAATCTGAATGGGAATCACATGATAATAATGGCTTCATTACCTTCTGGCGTTGATGGTTGATGATAATATCCATGGGTTGTCATTTTGGCTGGAATAGAAATAAGGAGAAGTTGGAGGAAAAACGAGTGAAATCTGTATTTCTAACCATGCGGAAATGCCGAAGCTGAAGGCTTTAGGAACTGGGTCCATCATACCCACTGAGAGTTTTTTTTAATTCAAGAGTCAAGAATGTTTTATTGTCATATGTCCTGAAACGAAATAATGAAATCCTTACTTGCGAATGTTAATCCCCCAACAGAGTGATGATGGGAGTCCTGTCAGATTCTGGTGGATACACATTTTCACACAGACTGGAGCAGGAAGGCAGATAATTGATATCACTTTTTTCTCCAGCAATAGTAGTTTCAAACGATACGATGCACTTACTTGTGGGCTGACCTGCCCAATGTTAGTTTTAGTTTCACCCATATAGTAAATAGCTGTCAAATTAAGTTTATTTGTGTTTGGGTTAATTTTAATGCTGCTTGTCCAATTTCTGCTGCAAAGAGAATTGGTTGAAGGAGTGGCTCTTGGTCCTTGCTACCTGCTGCCATCTCACTTAGGGCTGGTAGGACAGCTGCAACAGCTGTCCCGTCCAGGCCAGGTTTAAAATGCCTTCAGTTCCCACTGGATGAGCTCACATGTTGGGTACCATTTTCAGTCGAGCCTCGACCCCACTATCCCAACCCTAATGATTACTGATGGTTTTGGAGGGAAATGGCCATTCCACAGTCAAGAGGGTGAAAGGGTCCTTTCGTGGTCTCATTCACTGCAAAGAAGCAAAGTTTGGCAGAAATGCGTGACTCCATGTAAACGATTGCTGGGCAGTCGTTAACTTAGTTTGTCTGCGGGAGACAGCAGTCTGACAGTATTCACTGGAAAGAGATGAGATCTAATTGCATGTTGCAAATGAATTGTGGAGGTTGGAACAAGTGACAATATGCTGTGAAAATCCATACCTGTTGTTGAAGTTGTAGTTGTTTCAGGTGCTGGAGAAGACACCGTTGTAGGTAAGAATGTGAAAACATGAGAAAGAGTTGGTGAATGGAAAATAACTGAACAGGTTACATGCACAAAAGCATTTCTTTCAATCTGATTTCGGTGATTGTCTTTGGTTGATTTTCAGACAATTTCAATCCACAACAGTTGTAATTCACACCCTGGTTGTAACTGTATTAAGGAAGATAGGAATTGATGTGAAAGATATTGCTTTGGTTGTGGGAGGAGGGTTCTGGTTTTGCAGCGAGGACACTCCCTTTACTCCAGTGAGGTAGGTGCAGGAGTAGGACATTCAGCCCTTCGAGCCTGCACCGCCATTCAATATGATCATGGCTGATCATCCAACTCAGTATCCCGTACCTCCCTTCTCTCCATTCCCCCTGATCCCTTTAGCCACAAGGGCCACATCTAACTCCCTCTTAAATATAGCTAATGAACTGGCCTCAACTACCTTCTGTGGCGGAGAATTCCACAGATTCACCACTCTCTGTGTGAAAAATGCTTTTCTCATCTCGGTCCTAAAAGTCTTCCCCCTTATCCTTAAACTGTGACCCCTTGTTCTGGACTTCCCTGACTTCGGGAACAATCTTCCTGCATCTAGCCTGTCCAACCCCTTAAGAATCTTGTAAGTTTCTATAAGATCCACCCTCAATCTTCTAAATTCTAGCGAGTACAAGCCGAGTCTATCCAGTCTTTCTTCATATGAAAGTCCTGCCATCCCAGGAATCAGTCTGGTGAACCTTCTCTGTACTCCCTCTATGGCAAGAATGTCTTTCCTTAGATTTGATGACCAAAACTGTACGCAATACTCCAGGTGTGGCCTCACCAAGACCCTGTACAACTGCAGTAGAACTTCCCTGCTCTTATACTCAAATCCTTTTGCTATGAATGCTAACATACCATTCGCTTTCTTCACTGCCTGCTGCACCTGCATGCCTACTTTCAATGACTGGTGTACCATGACACCCAGATCACGTTGCATCTCCCCTTTTCCTAATCGGCCACCATTCAGATAATAGACTACTTTCCTGTTTTTGCCACCAAAGTGGATAACCTCACATTAGTAGAGTGGATAAGGGAGAACCAGTGGATGTGTAACATCTGGACTTTGAGAAGGCTTTCGACAAGGTCCCACATAAGAGATTAGTATTCAAACTTAAAGCACACGGTATTGGGGGTTCAGTATTGATGTGGATAGACAACTGGCTGGCAAACAGGAAGCAAAGAGTAGGAGTAAACGGGTCCTTTTCAGAATGGCAGGCAGTGAATGGAGGGGTACAGCAAGGCTTATTGCTGGAACCCCAGCTATTTACAATATATATTAATGATTTGGACGAGGGAATTGAATGCAACATCTCCAAGTTTGCGGAAGACACAAAGCTGAGGGGCAGTGTTGGCTGTGAGGAGGATGCTAGGAGGCTGCAAGGTGACTTGGATAGGCTGGGTGAGTGGGTAAATGCATGGCAGATGCAGTATAATGTGGATAAATGTGACTGGATAGACTCGGCTTGTACTCGCTAGAATTTAGAAGATTGAGGGGGGATCTTATAGAAAGTTACAAAATTCTTAAGGGGTTGAACAGGCTAGATGCAGGAAGATTGTTCCCGATGTTGGAAAAGTCCAGGGCAAGGGGTCACAGTTTAAGGATAAAGGGGAAATCTTTTAGGACCGAGATGAGAAAAACATTTTTCACACCGAGAGTGGTGAATCTCTGGAATTTTCTGCCGCAGAAGGTAGTTGAGGCCAGTTCATTGGCTATATTTAAGAGGGAGTTAGATGTGGCCCTTGTGGCTAGAGGGATCAGGAGGTATGTTCGAAGGTCCGAAGGGCCGAACCTGCACCTATTTCTATGTTTCTATGTTTCAATGTATGCACTGAATTGTAGACCAGAGGTATCTAGGAGTGAAGGTACATAGTTCCTTGAATGTGGCGTCACAGATAGATATGGGGCCAAAAAGGCTTTCGGCAAATTGGCCTTCATCAGTCAGGGTATTGAGTACAGAAGTATGGAGGTCATGTTACAGTTATATAAGACATTGGTGAGGCTACTTTTGGAGTATTATTCAGTTTTCGCCACTCTGCTACAGGGAAAATGTTGTAAAGCTGAAGGTGTGCAGAAAGAAGTACGATGATGTTGCTAGGACTCGAGGGCCTGAGCTATAGGAGAGGTTGAGCAGGTTAGGAGTTTATTCCTTGGAGTGTCTGAGCCTGCCCAACCACTCCCCAAAGCTCAGGCTATCAAGTCCTGGCAACATCCGCTCGTAAATCTTCCCTGCAATCTTTCCAGCTGAACAACATCTTTCCAAGCCATGTAGCCATCTCAATCTCTCCTCATATTAACAGGCACTCCAGTTTTTATCATTCTGGTCAAACTTCACTTCACTCAGTAAATCAGATCTGTCAAGACACAAAATTAGACAGAATGCCCCCAAGTTTGGAGTCAGGACCCTCTCTAACCTTTGTAAGAAAATGGTTTGGGGTCATCTTTGAACAAACAGCAACCTGCCCTCTACCATCTAAAGAAAGAACTCTGTGCGAAGCAATGGATAACATCTATTACTGACCAGCTGAATCTGATTGCCAGTTAAATATTTATTGTTATTTGTGCAAAGCAAAATTGATCAAAACTTACTTCCGGGGGTGCCACCAACAACAAATTCTGAAAGATGAATGGGAATAGAAAAAGAGAATAAAACTATTGGTATATATTAATTATTTATGGGATGAGCCATTCTGGCGAGACCAGCATTTATTGCCCATCCTGAGCTCCCTTGAGGAGCAGATGTGGACCCAGCATCTTGACCGGCTGCACTTCATCTATTGCACTATAAGAAGCACTTGTTCAATGTGTCCCATAGTTCCCGACAAGATGCGCTGGGGTTTCCAAGTTTCGACCTTATCCAATGGATGTGGGATCACTTGGCCCCATCTCTTGTCAGCTAAAGGGTCTCGACCCGAAACATCACCCATTTCTTCTCTCCAGAGATACTGCTGGTCCCGCTGAGTTGCTCCAGCACTCTGTGTCTATCTTCGGTGTGAGACTGAACCATGGGTTTACAGACTGGGGAATATGATTTTGCTGTTGCATATGCTCCACATTACTTCACAGAAGCCCCGTGGAGCTGTCTTTTTTCTGAATCAAATCTATTAATTTGGGATATCACAAGACAGATCCCTGTCACCGTTTCTTGAGCAGAGATGGACAGGCATCAAATGCTGGCCTTACCAGTGGAGCCAGATCAGAGAAAGGAAGAAGCAAGTTATGAAATTAACTCTAATGCAATAGTTGCTGCAGATGCTGCTGTTGAAGATACAATTGAATTGGGTTGTGAAGAATTCAAAATCAGCAGCAATAATTTAAGATTGATGTTCCTGGGATAATGTGAGCAGAGTGTTGAGGAGATGGGGCTATGATCATACCTGTAGTTGATGATGATGTTGTTGACTCTGGAAGGGATAAAATTGAAGATGTGAGTGATGGGATTATAGAATAAATCTGATTGCACTGAAATCAAATAACTATTTGTCAAGTCTTCATTCTAATGTCCATACCTGTGGTCGATGACAATGTTGTTGGCTCTGGAGAGAAAACAGATCAAGATATAATTTTGCAACTATGCTATCAGTAGAGAGTGGAGAATAGTATGCCATAGTATGCAATTGGAGGGGATACTGAGGGGCGGAACGGGGGGTGTTGAAAGATTATGAAGTAAGTGTGGAAGATTAGGACAATTGTTTCGCATCATGTGATAAAAACTAGGTATTCTTTTTCCAAAGGTTTGCGTGAAGCAGCTTTATACAGCAATGTGAAAAACTGAATGAGGCAGATGAAGATGGTGGGGCAGGAATTGATCTCGTAATATGGACTTGTTGTTATGTTACTGGAGTAAACAAGGGGACATAATTCAATTAACCCACAGTGATCTTGTTCTGTCAATATCAAATTTATATAGTCAATCTATTTTTCACAAGATATTTCCATTTACGAGGTATAGTTTCATGTCAAGAGGATCCAGAATGAAAATTGCCATCCAGCTGGTCTATGTTTCAATGGATAATGCCAGGTAGACAAAAGTGCTGGAGAAACTCAGCGGTGCAGCAGCTTCCATGGAGCGAAGGAAATAGGCAACGTTTCGGGCCGAAACCCTTCTTCAGTCTGAAATAAAGCGTCGCAGTGGCTTTGTAGAAGATTAGTCTGTTGGTCCGTGTACGTGAATGATAACAACCTGCTGTGGCCCAGTTGATACCATACCTGTGGTTGAAGTCGGAGTCGTTGTCGATGCTGGAAATGAGAAAATTGGCCAGGTCAGTGTGGATTGTAAATTTTCATCTCAATCCTGTCCATCTGTCTACCGGTCTATCTTTCCTCATGGTTGCTACACCTACGTAACATTGCAATAGATTGCACAATTTTGGTCCTCCATTTAATCTTGAACATGATAACAAAAGATCAGAATTATATCGAGAAAATTGTTGAATGCGCCTTTCTTTTCCAAGATCACTTTCCCACTGCTTCCCCACCATCTGCATCGCTCTGTCCACGTACTTAAATTTGAGATGAATATGAATATTTCAGAAAATCATTGGTATATTTATATTCAAATAGGTATCAACAGAACATTGATAGTTTTTTGTGAAGTCGATTTATATTCAAGAAACATTTTTGTGCTCCTGTTTACAGACATTAGGGACCATGAAAACACCGTTGATGCAAAGTCCTCTGACTACGAGCAAAAATTCCCTTCTTTATCCATGATGAGTCCTACTGTTTCCCTTGTTACCCTATTGATTTTCATGGATGTATACAAAGCCTTGGAAATTTTTTTCACCAATTGCCAGCGTGATTTATTTCCTGATCGCTTTATATTCCTCAAAGTACTTGTCTGATTTATTCTTTCTAATCCTTACATAGAGTTCAATTTTCTTTTGAACTGTTCCCTTCCATTGCCATCCTTATCCTTCCTCCTTATTGAAACATGCTGGTCTTAAACACTGATCAACTTGCCAGTATGAGTCTCCCATCGGTCAGACAATAACAACAGCTCCCACTTCACTCTCCCAAGCTCCTGCTAAATGTTGCTGTAATCTGCAATTCCCGCAATTTAGTACCTTCCCGCAAGGTCCAGACTTATCGCTCTTCACAACAATCTTAAAACTTATCCGGCATCTGTAGTTCCATGTGTCCACATCAAAACTTATGGAGTTGTGATCACTGATCCCAAAATACTCTACGGCTGTTACACCTATCACCTGTCTAGGCTAATTTCAGGGTCTAATATGCTCCTCCAGAAACATAGAAAAAATAGGTCAGCAGTAGGCCATTCGGCCCTTCGAACCAGCACCGCCATTCATTGTGATCATGGCTGATCGTCCCCAATCAATAACCCGTGCCTGCCTTCTCCCCATATACCTTGATTCCACTAGCCCCTAGAGCTCTATCTAACTCTCTCTTAAATCCATCCAGTGATTTGGCCTCCACTGCGCTCTGTGGCAGGGAATTCCACAAATTCACAACTCTGGGTGAAAAAGTTTTTTCTTATTTTACAGACCTGTCCACGGATGTGCTTTTTAAAGTTCACTATAGTGTATGCCTCCACCACTACTCCTGGCAATGTGTTCCGACTTCCAGCCCCCACTATCTGCGTTAATAAATCTGCCCTGGACAACTTCATTAAACTCCCCCTCACACCTGATAGCTGTGCCCTCTCATGTTGGACATTTCCACCCTGAGGAAGAGGTTGTGACTGTCGACAAAATGTGTAATTCACTTCCATGATAATCTCAATGTCTCATTTGTGTAGATCTCAACGTTTATTTCAGTAACATTATGACACGGAGCAGAATTTTTGCCACATTTCATAATTTCCTAAGTTTACAACATCCTCAGAAAGGTTAAGATAAAATGTCTAATTATATTAAGGTTTTGACTGAAAGTATTAAAATACACTCCACAACTTCATCAGAAGTAACAAGTTAACATCCTGGGAATAGTTGTTCCCAAGTTAATGCGAAGTGTAATTGTTAATGTGTTGTTCATCACTTACTTGTTGAAGTTGTGGTCGATGTTGGTGCTGGAAGGAAGACATTAGTTTGTGTGAATAGGCGCAGTGCAATATCATTCCATTGTCCCTCAGTTCATAGAACCATTTCTCAGGATATTGAAATGGAAACTTCATGCCATTATTGTAAAATCTTTCCCTGCTATAGGAAAGATGTTTTAAGCTGGAAACGGTGCTGAGAAGATTAACGAGGATGGTGCCGGGACCTGTGGGCCTGAGCTATAGTGAGAGGTTAGGCAGGCCAGGTCCATAATCCTTGGAGCAAAGAATAGGGGTGATCTGATAAAGGTGTAAAAGATCATAAGGGGATAGGTAGAGGAGATGCACAGACTATTTTCCCAAGAATAGGGGGATCAAGAACCAGAGGACATTAAGATTTAAGGTGTGAGGGGAAAGATTTACTACAATTCTGAGGCACAACATTTTAACACAATGGGTGGTGGGTAAATGTGTGGTCGTGCACTTCGGGATATAACAGGAAATCAAGAATCTGAGCTGCTGAATTCCTCCAGAAGGTCGTTGTGGCTAAAGGCAGATGGTAAGTTCACGTTTACTACGAGAATATTTGATCAGACCCAGGCCGTCTGATTGTAGTTATAGAGGAGCATGGTGAGAACACATCTGGCTATAAAAGCTCAGTCAATGCGTTCATTCAAAGCAGTGATAGATAGATGTTTGGACATAGTTGGAAATAAAAATAAATGGCGACAGTGCTAAAAAATGAATCTGGGCAGCATTCCAGAGTTACATGGGTGGATGCTGTTATATTTGATAAGAATAGACATACAAAGGATTGCTCATCCCATGATCAAAGGCAATAACCTCTGTTAGTTGCCTGAAAATGGTATGGATTTAACATGAGGTAGAGGAGATTTAACCTGGTCATGATCACACCCTGACACCCATTCAATGATCACTTCCAACTGGTTCTGTTTCCATTCAGGTCCTTATTAATCTGAATGGGAATCACATGATAATAATGGTTTCATTACCTTCTGGCGTTGATGTTTGATGATAATATCCATGGGTTGTCATTTTGGCTGGAATAGAAATAAGGAAAAGTTGGAGGAAAAACGAGTGAAATCTGGATTTCTAACCATGCGGAAATGCCGAAGCTGAAGGCTTTAGGAACTGGGTCCATCATACCCACTGAGAGTTTTTTTAAATTCAAGAGTCAAGAATGTTTTATTGTCATATGTCCTGAAACGAACTAATGAAATCCTTATTTGCGAATGTTAATCCCCCAACAGAGTGATGATGGGAGTCCTGTCAGATTCTGGTGGATACACATTTTCACACAGACTGGAGCAGGAAGGCAGATAATTGATAATTAATTTTAATGCTGCTTGTCCAATTTCTGCTGCAAAGAGAATTGGTTGACGGAGTGGCTCTTGGTCCTTGCTACCTGCTGCCATCTCACTTTGGGCTGGTAGGACAGCTGCAACAGCTGTCCCATCCAAGCCAGGTTTAAAATGCCTTCAGTTCCCACTGGATGAGCTCACATGTTGGGTACCATTTTCAGTCGAGCCTCGACCCCACTATCCCAACCCTAATGATTACTGATGGTTTTGGAGGGAAATGGCCCCTCCACAGTCAACAGGGTGAAAGGGTCCTTTCGTGGTCCCATTCACTGCAAAGAAGCAAAGTTTAGCAGAAATGCGTGACTCCATGTAAACAATTGCTGCGCAGTCGTTAACTTGGTTTGTCTACGGGAGACAGCAGTCTGACAGTATTCACTGGAAAGAGATGAGATCTAATTGCATGTTGCAAATGAATTGTAGAGGTTGGAACAAGTGACAATATGCTGTGAAATTCCATTACTGTTGTTGAAGTTGTAGTTGTTTCAGGTGCTGGAGAAGACACCGTTGTAGGTAGGAATGTGAAAACACGAGAAAGAGTTGGTGAATGGAAAATGACTGAACAGGTTACATGAACAGGTTACATGGACAAAAGCATTTCTTTCAATCTGATTTCGGTGATTGTCTTTGGTTGATTTTCAGACAATTTCAATCCACAACAGTTGTAATTCACACCCTGGTTGTAACTGTATTAATGAAGATAGGAATTGATGTGAAAGATATTGCTTTGGCTGTGGGAGGAAGGTTCTGGTTTTGCAGCGAGGACACTCCCTTTACTCCAGTGAGGTAGAGTGTGTGTGATCAGGGGGAATGGACAGGCGTTTGTGGTAGTGAAACTACAGATGGCCTGATGAAATTGTTTATTCACTGTCTAGATTGAATGTGTCTGATGTTACTGAACGCATCCCTCTATCTTAACTGAGAGTAAAGAAGTATGATAGCCAAAATACTGCTGTACAAGTTAGGGTAGGACAGATGTTGGAACTTAATTAGTGGAATAAGATGGAGAGAGAATGATGGGCAGCTCAGCCACGTGGGGGGCAGATAGAGGGAGTGGTGATAGGAATGATGAACAAAAGCAGAAGAAAAATGGATGGACAGGTGAGTGTTTGTGGGAGAAGAAGAAAGGGTGTGTGCATTACCTGAATTCAATATTCATTACGTTGGGTTGTTAGGTACCGAGGTGGAATATGAGATGTAGTTCTTCCAAACAATGACACTGACTTTTGTGATCCAAGGGGAGATAGCTGAATGGATAGCAAATAGGCTTCATGGAAAGAAGTAGAGGGTGAAGGAGAAAGGTTGCTTTTCGGGCTGGAGGCCTGTGACTAGTGGTGTGCCTAGTGGTATTGTAGATAGTGAAGATGGCTGTCAAATATTGCAGGAGGATCTTGATTGAATGAGCCGGTTGGTGGAGAAATGTTTCATGAGATTTATAATTTAATACAGAGAAATGTGAGGTGTTGCATGTTGGAAAGTCTAACAAGGGCAGGAGAAACATAGAAACATAGAAAATAGGTGCAGGAGTAGGACATTCAGCCCTTCGAGCCTGCACCGCCATTCAATATGATCATGGCTGATCATCCAACTCAGTGTCCCGTACCTGCCTTCTCTCCATAACCCCTGATCCCTTTAGCCACAAGGTCCACATCTAACTCCCTCTTAAATATAGCCACTGAACTGGCCTCAACTACCTTCTGTGGCAGAGAATTCCACAGATTCACCACTCTCCGTGTGAAAAATGCTTTTCTCATCTCGGTCCTAAAAGTCTTCCCCCTTATCCTTAAACTGTGACCCCTTATTCTGGACTTCCCCAATTTCGGGATCAATCTTCCTGCATCTAGCCTGTCCAACCCCTTAAGAATCTTGTAAGTTTCTATAAGATCCACTCTCAATCTTCTAAATTCTAGCGAGTACAAGCCGAGTCTATCCAGTCTTTCTTCATATGAAAGTCCTGCCATCCCAGGAATCAGTCTGGTGAACCTTCTCTGTACTCCCTCTATGGCAAGAATGTCTTTCCTCAGATTTGATGACCAAAACTGTACGCAATACTCCAGGTGTGGCCTCACCAAGACCCTGTACAACTGCAGTAGAACTTCCCTGCTCTTATACTCAAATCCTTTTGCTATGAATGCTAACATACCATTCGCTTTCTTCACTGCCTGCTGCACCTGCATGCCTACTTTCAATGACTGGTGTACCATGACACCCAGATCACGTTGCATCTCCCCCTTTCTAATCCTTACATAGTTCAATTTTCTTTTGAACTGTTCCCTTCCATTGCCGTCCTTATCCTTCAATTCAATTCAATTCAATTCAATTCCTTTATTGTCATCTTGCAAGCAACAGTTGTGCAGTGCAAAACGAAAAGACGTTTCCCAGGGAATACCGGAGCATCGCACATGAAGTTTAAAACATTTCACACATAATAACAACACTAAAAACAATCCAGTCCCTGATGGAACAGTATAAAGTTAAAATAGATAAAAACAACGTTAAAATACAGTAAGACCAATCATAAACATGTCCGGGGTGGCTGATTTGAGTGGCCAGTGCTAGTTATTGAAGTGGCCAGTGCCAGTTATTATAGTGTTGGTGCCAAGCCGCAGAATCAGGTGACTGAGTACAGAGTGGCTGTTTAGCAGCCTCACAGCATATGGCAGGAAGCTGTTTAGCAGTCTTGTAGTCCGGGCTTTGATTCTGCGATATCTCTTGCCTGATGGCAGGAGATCCAGGTGTATGTGGAGGTGGTGCAGTTTGTCCTTAGCAATTCGCTGAGCTTTTTTCCGACAGCGGCTCAGGAACAGTTCTTGTACCGAGGGTAGGGAGATGCCAATGATCTTCTCTGCTCCCCTCACTACCCTCTGCAGAGCCTTCCTGTCCGAACAGTTGCAGGTGGAGTACCACGTATTTAAACAGTACGTGAGTACAGACCCCACCGTACCCCTGTAGAAACTCCTGAGTATCCTTCTTCCTTATTGAAACATGCTGGTCTTAAACACTGATTAACTTACCAGTATGAGTCTCCCATCGGTCAGACAATGACAACAGCTCCCACTTTACTATCCCTAGCTCCTGCTAAATGTTGCTGTAATCTGCAATTCCCGCAATTTAGTACCTTCCCGCAAGGTCCAGACTTATTGCTCTTCACAACAATCTTAAAACTTATCCGGCATCTGTAGTTCCATGTGTCCACATCAAAACTTATGGAGTTGTGATCACTGATCCCAAAATACTCTACGGCTGTTACACCTATCACCTGTCTAGGCTAATTTCAGGGTATAATATGCTCCTCTAGAAACATAGAAAAAATAAGTGCGGGAGGAGGCCATTCGGCCCTTCGAGCCATCCAGTGATTTGGCCTCCACTGTGGCAGGGAATTCCACAAATTCACAACACTCTGGGTGAAAAAGTTTTTTCTTATTTTACAGACCTGTCCACGGACGGGCTTTTTAAGGTTCCCGCATCTGACCTGACCTGAAGTTCACTTGATGCAACCAATCAACGGTTTTGCTGATCGGCATTTCAATCCCTCTCTTCCCTGTACTTCAATGGGCCTATCAAAAAGCCTCTTAAACGGCACTATAGTGTATGCCTCCACCACTACTCCTGGCAATGTGTTCCGACTTCCAGCCCCCACTATCTGCGTTAATAAATTTGCCCTGGACATCTTCATTAAACTCCCCCTCACACCTGATAGCTGTGCCCTCTCATGTTGGACATTTCCACCCTGAGGAAGAGGTTGTGACTGTCGACAAAATGTGTAATTCACTTCCATGATAATCTCAATGTCTCATTTGTGTAGATCTCAACGTTTATTTCAGTAACATTATGACACGGAGCAGAATATTTGCCACTCATTTCATAATTTCCTAAGTTTACAACATCCTCAGAAAGGTTAAGATAAAATGTCTAATTATATTAAGGTTTTGACTGAAAGTATTAAAATACACTCCACCACTTCATCAGAAGTAACAAGTTAACATCCTGGGAATAGTTGTTCCCAAGTTAATGCAAAGTGTAATTGTTAATGTGTTGTTCATCACTTACTTGTTGAAGTTGTGGTCGATGTTGGTGCTGGAAGGAAGACATTAGTTTGTGTGAATAGGCGCAGTGCAATATCATTCCATTTTCCCTCAGTTCATGGAACCATTTCTCAGGATATTGAAATGGAAATTTCATGCCATTATTGTAAAGTCTTTCCCTGCTCTAGGAAAGATGTGTTAAGCTGGAAACGGTGCTGAGAAGATTAACGAGGATGGTGCCGGGACCTGTGGGCCTGAGCTATAGTGAGAGGTTAGGTAGGCCAGGACCATAATCCTTGGAGCAAAGAAGAATAGGGGTGATCTGATAAAGGTGTAAAAGATCATGAGGGGATAGGTAGAGGAGATGCACAGACTCTTTTCCCCAGAATAGGGGGATCAAGAACCAGAGGACATTAAGATTTAAGGTGTGAGGGGAAAGATTTACTACAAATCTGAGGCACAATGTTTTAACACAATGGGTGGTGAGTAAATGTGGGGTCGTGCACTTCGGGATATAACAGGAAATCAAGAAGGGTCACAATGTGAAACGTCCACAGTCCAATTCCCTCCTCAGATCTTGTCTGAGCTGCTGAATTCCTCCAGAAGGTCGTTGTGGCTAAAGGCAGATGGTAAGTTCACGTTTACTACGAGAATATTTGATCAGACCCAGGCCGTCTGATTGTAGTTATAGAGGAGCATGGTGAGAACACATCTGGCTATAAAAGCTCAGTCAATGCGTTCATTCAAAGCAGTGATAGATAGATGTTTGGACATAGTTGGAAATCAAAATAAATGGCAACAGTGCTAAAAAATGAATCTGGGCAGCATTCCAGAGTTACATGGGTGGATGCTGTTATATTTGATAAGAATAGACATACAAAGGATTGCTCATCCCATGATCAAAGGCAATAACCTCTGTTAGTTGCCTGAAAATGGTATGGATTTAACATGAGGTAGAGGAGATTTAACCTGGTCATGATCACACCCTGACACCCATTCAATGATCACTTCCAACTGGTTCTGTTTCCATTCAGGTCCTTATTAACCTGAATGGGAATCACATGATAATAATGGTTTCATTACCTTCTGGCGTTGATGTTTGATGATAATATCCATGGGTTGTCATTTTGGCTGGAATAGAAATAAGGAGGATGGAGGAAAAACAAGTGAAATCTGGATTTCTAACCATGCGGAAATGCCGAAGCTGAAGGCTTTAGGAACTGGGTCCATCATACCCACTGAGAGTTTTTTTAAATTCAAGAGTCAAGAATGTTTTATTGTCATATGTCCTGAAACGAAATAATGAAATCCTTACTTGCGAATGTTAATCCCCCAACAGAGTGATGATGGGAGTCCTGTCAGATTCTGGTGGATACACATTTTCACACAGACTGGAGCAGGAAGGCAGATAATTGATATCACTTTTTTCTCCAGCAATAGCAGTTTCAAACCATAGGATGCACTTACTTGTGGGCTGACCTGCCCAATGTTAGTTTTAGTTTCACCCATATGGTAAATAGCTGTCAAATGAAGTTTATTTGTGTTTGGGTTAATTTTAATGCTGCTTGTCCAATTTCTGCTGCAAAGATTATTGGTTGACGGAGTGGCTCTTGGTCCTTGCTACCTGTTGCCATCTCACTTTGGGCTGGTAGGACAGCTGCAGCAGCTGTCCCATCCAGGCCAGGTTTAAAATGCCTTCAGTTCCCACTGTATGAGCTCACATGTTGGGTACCATTTTCAGTCGAGCCTCGACCCCACTATCCCGACCCTAATGATTACTGATGGTTTTGGAGGGAAATGGCCACTCCACAATCAACAGGGTGAAAGGGTCCTTACGTGGTCTCATTCACTGCAAAGAAGCAAAGTTTAGCAGAAATGCGTGACTCCATGTAAACAATTGCTGGGCAGTCGTTAACTTAGTTTGTCTGCGGGAGACAGCAGTCTGACAGTATTCACTGGAAAGAGATGAGATCTATTTGCATGTTGCAAATGAATTGTGGAGGTTGGAACAAGTGACAATATGCTGTGAAAATCCATACCTGTTGTTGAAGTTGTAGTTGTTTCAGGTGCTGGAGAAGACACCGTTGTAGGTAAGAATGTGAAAACACGAGAAAGAGTTGGTGAATGGAAAATGACTGAACAGGTTACATGGACAAAAGCATTTCTTTCAATCTGATTTCGGTGATTGTCTTTGGTTGATTTTCAGACAATTTCAATCCACAACAGTTGTAATTCACACCCTGGTTGTAACTGTATTAAGGAAGATAGGAATTGATGTGAAAGATATTGCTTTGGTTGTGGGAGGAGGATTCTGGTTTTGCAGCGAGGACACTCCCTTTACTCCAGTGAGGTAGAGTGTGTGTGATCAGGGGGAATGGACAGGCGTTTGATGAATAGTGAAACTACAGATGGCCTGATGAAATTGTTTATTCACTGTCTAGATTGAATGTGTCTGATGTTACTGAACGCATCCCTCTATCTTAACTGAGAGGAAAGAAATATGATAGCCAAAATACTGCTGTACAAGTTAGGGTAGGACAGATGTTGGAACTTAATTAGTAGAATGAGTTGGAGAGAGAATGATGGGCAGCTCAGCCACGTGGGGGGCAGATAGAGGGAGTGGTGATAGGAATGATGAACAAAAGCAGAAGAAAAATGGATGGACAGGTGAGTGTTTGTGGGAGAAAAAGTAAGGGTGTGTGCATTACCTGAATTCAATATTCATTACGTTGGGTTGTTAGGTACCGAGGTGGAATATGAGATGTAGTTCTTCCAAACAATGACACTGACTTTTGTGATCCAAGGGGAGATAGCTGAATGGATAGCAAATTGGCTTCATGGAAAGAAGTAGAGGGTGAAGGAGAAAGGTTGCTTTTCGGGCTGGAGGCCTGTGACTAGTGGTGTGCCTAGTGGTATTGTAGATAGTGAAGATGGTTGTCAAATAATGCAGGAGGATCTTGATTGAATGAGCCGGTTGGTGGAGAAATGTTTCATGGGATTTATAATTTAATACAGAGAAATGTGAGGTGTTGCATGTTGGAAAGTCTAACAAGGGCAGGAGAAACATAGAAACATAGAAAATAGGTGCAGGAGTAGGACATTCAGCCCTTCGAGCCTGCACCGCCATTCAATATGATCATGGCTGATCATCCAACTCAGTATCCCGTACCTGCCTTCTCTCCATCCCCCCTGATCCCTTTAGCCACAAGGGCCACATCTAACTCCCTCTTAAATATAGCCAATGAACTGGCCTCAACTACCTTCTGTGGCAGAGAATTCCACAGATTCACCACTCTCTGTGTGAAAAATGCTTTTCTCATCTCGGTCCTAAAAGTCTTCCCCCTTATCCTTAAACTGTGACCCCTTATTCTGGACTTCCCCAACTTCGGGAACAATCTTCCTGCATCTAGCCTGTCCAACCCCTTAAGAATCTTGTAAGTTTCTATAAGATCCACCCTCAATCTTCTAAATTCTAGCGAATACAAGCCGAGTCTATCCAGTCTTTCTTCATATGACTTTCCTGTTTTTGCCACCAAAGTGGATAACCTCACATTAGTAAAGTAGATAAGGGAGAACCAGTGGATGTGTTATATCTGGACTTCCAGAAGGTTTTCGACAAGGTCCCACATAAGAGATTAGTATACAAACTTAAAGCACACGGTATTGGGGGTTCAGTATTGATGTGGATAGACAACTGGCTGGCAAACAGGAAGCAAAGAGAAGGAGTAAACAGGTCCTTTTCAGAATGGCAGGCAGTGAATAGTGGGGTACCGCAAGGCTCAGTGCTGGCACCCCAGCTATTTACAATATATATTAATGATTTGGACGAGGGAATTGAATGCAACATCTCCAAGTTTGCGGATGACACGAAGCTGGGGGGCAGTGTTAGCTGTGAGGAGGATGCTAGGAGGCCGCAAGGTGACTTGGATAGGCTGGGTGAGTGGGCAAATGCATGGCAGATGCAGTATAATGTGGATAAATGTGACTGGATAGACTCGGCTTGTACTCGCTAGAATTTAGAAGATTGAGGGGGGATCTTATAGAAACTTACAAAATTCTTAAGGGGTTGAACAGGCTAGATGCAGGAAGATTGTTCCCGATGTTGGAAAACTCCAGGACAAGGGGTCACAGTTTAAGGATAAAGGGGAAATCTTTTAGGACCGAGATGAGAAAAACATTTTTCACACCGAGAGTGGTGAATCTCTGGAATTTTCTGCCACAGAAGGTAGTTGAGGCCAGTTCATTGGCTATATTTAAGAGGGAGTTAGATGTGGCCCTTGTGGCTAGAGGGATCAGGAGGTATGTTCGAAGGTCCGAAGGGCCGAACCTGCACCTATTTCTATGTTTCTATGTTTCTATGTATGCACTGAATTGTAGACCAGAGGTATCTAGGAGTGAAGGTACATAGTTCCTTGAATGCGGCGTCACAGATAGATATGGGGCCAAAAAGCCTTTCGGCAAATTGGCCTTCATCAGTCAGGGTATTGAGTACAGAAGTATGGAGGTCATGTTACAGTTATATAAGACATTGGTGAGGCTACTTTTGGAGTATTATTCAGTTTTCGTCACTCTGCTATAGGGAAAATGTTGTAAAGCTGGCAGGTGTGCAGAAAGAAGTACGATGATGTTGCTAGGACTCGAGGGCCTGAGCTATAGGAGAGGTTGAGCAGGTTAGGAGTTTATTCCTTGGAGTGTCTGAGCCTGCCCAACCACTCCCCAAAGCTCAGGCTATCAGGTCCTGGCAACATCTGCTCGTAAATCTTCCCTGCAATCTTTCCAGCTGAACAACATCTTTCCAAGCCATGTAGCCATCTCAATCTCTCCTCATATTAACAGGCACTCCAGTTTTTATCATTCTGGTCAAACTTCACTTCACTCAGTAAATCAGATCTGTTTCTGAGCAAGACACAAAATTAGACAGAATGCCCCCAAGTTTGGAGTCAGGACCCTCTCTAACCTTTGTAAGAAAATGGTTTGGGGTCATCTTTGAACAAACAGCAACCTGCCCTCTACCATCTAAAGAAAGAACTCTGTGTGAAGCAATGGATAACATCTATTACTGACCAGCTGAATCTGATTGCCAGTTAAATATTTATTGTTATTTGTGCAAAGCAAAATTGATCAAAACTTACTTCCGGGGGTGCCACCAACAACAAATTCTGAAAGATGAATGGGAATAGAAAAAGAGAATAAAACTATTGGTATATATTAATTATTTATGGGATGAGCCATTCTGGCGAGACCAGCATTTATTGCCCATCCTGAGTTCCCTTGAGGAGCAGATGTGGACCCAGCATCTTGACCGGCTGCACTTCATCTATTGCACTATAAGAAGCACTTGTTCAATGTGTCCCATAGTTCCCGACAAGATGCGCTGGGGTTTCCAAGTTTCGACCTTATCCAATGGATGTGGGATCACTTGGCCCCATCATTTGTCAGCTAAAGGGTCTCGACCCGAAACATCACCCATTTCTTCTCTCCAGAGATACTGCTTGTCCCGCTGAGTTGCTCCAGCACTCTGTGTCTATCTTCGGTGTGAGACTGAACCATGGGCTTACAGACTGGGGAATATGATTTTGCTGTTGCATATGCTCCACATTACTTCACAGAAGCCCCGTGGAGCTGTCTTTTTTCTGAATCAAATCTATTAATTTGGGATATCACAAGACAGATCCCTGTCACCGTTTCTTGAGCAGAGATGGACAGGCATCAAATGCTGGCCTTACCAGTGGAGCCAGATCAGAGAAAGGAAGAAGCAAGTTATGAAATTAACTCTAATGCAATAGTTGCTGCAGATGCTGCTGTTGAAGATACTGTTGAATTGGGTTGTGAAGAATTCAAAATCAGCAGCAATAATTTAAGATTGATGTTCCTGGGATAATGTGAGCAGAGTGTTGAGGAGATGGGGCTATGATCATACCTGTAGTTGATGATGATGTTGTTGACTCTGGAAGGGATAAAATTGAAGATGTGAGTGCAGGGATTATAGAATAAATCTGATTGCACTGAAATCAAATAACTATTTGTCAAGTCTTCATTCTAATGTCCATACCTGTGGTCGATGACAATGTTGTTGGCTCTGGAGAGAAAACAGATCAAGATGTAATTTTGCAACTATGCTATCAGTAGAGAGTGGAGAATAGTATGCCATAGTATGCAATTGGAGGGGATACTGAGGGGCGGAACGGGTGGTGTTGAAAGATTATGGAGTAAGTGTGGAAGATTAGGACAATTGTTTCGCATCATGTGATAAAAACTAGGTATTGTTTTTCCAAAGGTTTGCGTGAAGCAGCTTTATACAGCAATGTGAAAAACTGAATGAGGCAGATGAAGATGGTGGGGCAGGAATTGATCTCGTAATATGGACTTGTTGTTATGTTACTGGAGTTAACAAGGGGACATAATTCAATTAACCCACAGTGATCTTGTTCTGGCAATATCAAATTTATATAGTCAACCTGTTTTTCACAAGATATTTCCATTTACAAGGTATAGTTTCATGTCAAGAGGATGCAGAATGAAAATTGCCATCCAGCTGGTCTATGTTTCAATGGATAATGCCAGGTAGACAAAAGTGCTGGAGAAACTCAGCGGGTGCAGCAGCATCCATGGAGCGAAGGAAATAGGCAATGTTTCGGGCCGAAACCCTTCTTCAGTCTGAAATAAAGCGTCGCAGTGGCTTTGTAGAAGATTAGTCTGTTGGTCCGTGTACATAATGATAACAACCTGCTGTGGCCCAGTTGATACCATACCTGTGGTTGAAGTCGGAGTCGTTGTCGATGCTGGAAATGCGAAAATTGACCAGGTCAGTGTGGAGTGTAAATTTTCTTCTCAATCCTGGCCATCTGTCTACCGGTCTAACTTTCCTCATGGTTGCTACACCTACGTAACATTGCAATAGATTGCACAATTTTGGTCCTCCATTTAATCTTGAACATGATAACAAAAGATCAGAATTATATCGAGAAAATTGTTGAATGCGCCTTTCTTTTCCAAGATCACTTTCCCACTGCTTCCCCACCATCTGCATCGCTCTGTCCACGTACTTAAATTTGAGATGAATATGAATATTTCAGATAATCATTGGTATATTTATATTCAAATAGGTATCAACAGAACATTGATAGTTTTTTGTGAAGTCGATTTATATTCAAGAAACATTTTTGTGCTCCTGTTTACAGACATTAGGGACCATGAAAACACCGTTGATGCAAAGTCCTCTGACTACGAACAAAAATTCCCTTCTTTATCCATGATGAGTCCTACTGTTTCCCATGCTACCCTATTGATTTTCATGGATGTATACAAAGCCTTGGAAATTTTTTTCACCAATTGCCAGCGTGATTTATTTCCTCATCGCTTTATATTCCTCAAAGTACTTGTCTGATTTATTCTTTCTAATCCTTACATAGAGTTCAATTTTCTTTTGAACTGTTCCCTTCCATTGCCATCCCTGTCCTTCCTCCTTATTGAAACATGCTGGTCTTAAACACTGATCAACTTGACAATGACAACAGCTCCCACTTCACTCTCCCAAGCTCCTGCTAAATGTTGCTGTAATCTGCAATTCCCGCGATTTAGTACCTTCCCGCAAGGTTCAGACTTATCGCTCTTCACAACAATCTTAAAACTTATCCGGCATCTGTAGTTCCATGTGTCCACATCAAAACTTATGGGGTTGTGATCACTGATCCCAAAATACTCTACGGCTGTTACACCTATCACCTGTCTAGGCTAATTTCAGTGTCTAATATGCTCCTCTAGAAACATATTTTTTTCTTATTTTACAGACCTGTCCACGGACGGGCTTTTTAAAGTTCACTATAGTGTATGCCTCCACCACTACTCCTGGCAATGTGTTCCGACTTCCAGCCCCCACTATCTGCGTTAATAAATTTGCCCTGGACAACTTCATTAAACTCCCCCTCACACCTGATAGCTGTGCCCTCTCATGTTGGACATTTCCACCCTGAGGAAGAGGTTGTGACTGTCGACAAAATGTGTAATTCACTTCCATGATAATCTCAATGTCTCATTTGTGTAGATCTCAAAGTTTATTTCAGTAACATTATGACACGGAGCAGAATTTTTGCCACTCATTTCATAATTTCCTAAGTTTACAACATCCTCAGAAAGGTTAAGATAAAATGTCTAATTATATTAAGGTTTAGACTGAAAGTATTAAAATACACTCCACCACTTCATCAGAAGTAACAAGTTAACATCCTGGGAATAGTTGTTCCCAAGTTAATGCAAAGTGTAATTGTTAATGTGTTGTTCATCACTTACTTGTTGAAGTTGTGGTCGATGTTGGTGCTGGAAGGAAGACATTAGTTTGTGTGAATAGGCGCAGTGCAATATCATTCCATTTTCCCTCAGTTCATAGAACCATTTCTCAGGATATTGAAATGGAAACTTCATGCCATTATTGTAAAATCTTTCCCTGCTATAGGAAAGATGTGTTAAGCTGGAAACGGTGCTGAGAAGATTAACGAGGATGGTGCCGGGACCTGTGGGCCTGAGCTATAGTGAGAGGTTAGGCAGGCCAGGACCATAATCCTTGGAGCAAAGAATAGGGGTGATCTGATAAAGGTGTAAAAGATCATGAGGGGGTAGGTAGAGGAGATGCACAGACTCTTTTCCCCAGAATAGGGGGATCAAGAACCAGAGGACATTAAGATTTAAGGTGTGAGGGGAAAGATTTACTACAATTCTGAGGCACAACATTTTAACACAATGGGTGGTGGGTAAATGTGTGGCTGAGCTGCTGAATTCCTCCAGAAGGTCGTTGTGGCTAAAGGCAGATGGTAAGTTCACGTTTACTACGAGAATATTTGATCAGACCCAGGCCGTCTGATTGTAGTTATAGAGGTGCATGGTGAGAACACATCTGGCTATAAAAGCTCAGTCAATGCGTTCATTCAAAGCAGTTATAGATAGATGTTTGGACATAGTTGGAAATAAAAATAAATGGCGACAGTGCTAAAAAATGAATCTGGGCAGCATTCCAGAGTTACATGGGTGGATGCTGTTATATTTGATTAGAATAGACATACAAAGGATTGCTCATCCCATAATCAAAGGCAATAACCTGTTAGTTGCCTGTAAATGCTATGGTTTTAGCATGAGGTAGAGGAGATTTAACCTGGTCATGATCACACCCTGACACCCATTCAATGATCACTTCCAACTGGTTCTGTTTCCATTCAGGCCCTTATTAATCTGAATGGGAATCACATGATAATAATGGTTTCATTACCTTCTGGCGTTGATGTTACATGATAATATCCAAGGCTTGTCATTTTGGCTGGAATAGAAATAAGGAAAAGTTGGAGGAAAAACGAGTGAAATCTGGATTTCTAACCATGCGGAAATGCCGAAGCTGAAGGCTTTAGGAACTGGGTCCATCATACCCACTGAGAGTTTTTTTAAATTCAAGAGTCAAGAAAGTTTTATTGTCATATGTCCTGAAACGAACTAATGAAATCCTTACTTGCGAATGTTAATCCCCCAACAGAGTGATGATGGGAGTCCTGTCAGATTCTGGTGGATACACATTTTCACACAGACTGGAGCAGGAAGGCAGATAATTGATAATTAATTTTAATGCTGCTTGTCCAATTTCTGCTCCAAAGAGAATTGGTTGAAGGAGTGGCTCTTGGTCCTTGCTACCTGCTGCCATCTCACTTTGGGCTGGTAGGACAGCTGCAACAGCTGTCCCATCCAAGCCAGGTTTAAAATGCCTTCAGTTCCCACTGGATGAGCTCACATGTTGGGTACCATTTTCAGTCGAGCCTCGACCCCACTATCCCAACCCTAATGATTACTGATGGTTTTGGAGGGAAATGGCCCCTCCACAGTCAACAGGGTGAAAGGGTCCTTTCGTGGTCTCATTCACTGCAAAGAAGCAAAGTTTAGCAGAAATGCGTGACTCCATGTAAACAATTGCTGCGCAGTCGTTAACTTGGTTTGTCTATGGGAGACAGCATTCTGACAGTATTCACTGGAAAGAGATGAGATCTAATTGCATGTTGCAAATGAATTGTAGAGGTTGGAACAAGTGACAATATGCTGTGAAATTCCATACCTGTTGTTGAAGTTATAGTTGTTTCAGGTGCTGGAGAAGACACCGTTGTAGGTAGGAATGTGAAAACACGAGAAAGAGTTGGTGAATGGAAAATGACTGAACAGGTTACATGGACAAAAGCATTTCTTTCAATCTGATTTCGGTGATTGTCTTTGGTTGATTTTCAGACAATTTCAATCCAGAACAGTTGTAATTCACACCCTGGTTGTAACTGTATTAATGAAGATAGGAATTGATGTGAAAGATATTGCTTTGGCTGTGGGAGGAGGGTTCTGATTTTGCAGCGAGGACACTCCCTTTACTCCAGTGCAGTAGAGTGTGTGTGATCAGGGGGTATTCACTGTCTAGATTGTTTATTCACTGTCTAGATTGAATGTGTCTGATGTTACTGAACGCATCCCTCTATCTTAACTGAGAGTCAAGAAGTATGATAGCCAAAATACTGCTGTACAAGTTAGGGTAGGACAGATGTTGGAACTTAATTAGTGGAATAAGATGGAGAGAGAATGATGGACAGCTCAGCCACGTGGGGGACAGATAGAGGGAGTGGTGATAGGAATGATGAACAAAAGAAAAATGGATGGACAGGTGAGTGTTTGTGGGAGAAAAAGTAAGGGTGTGTGCATTACCTGAATTCAATATTCATTACGTTGGGTTGTTAGGTACCGAGGTGGAATATGAGATGTAGTTCTTCCAAACAATGACACTGACTTTTGTGATCCAAGGGGAGATAGCTGAATGGATAGCAAATTGGCTTCATGGAAAGAAGTAGAGGGTGAAGGAGAAAGGTTGCTTTTTGGGCTGGAGGCCTGTGACTAGTGGTGTGCCTAGTGGTATTGTAGATAGTGAAGATGGTTGTCAAATAATGCAGGAGGATCTTGATTGAATGAGCCGGTTGGTGGAGAAATGTTTCATGGGATTTATAATTTAATACAGAGAATGTGAGGTGTTGCATGTTGGAAAGTCTAACAAGGGCAGGAGAAACATAGAAACATAGAAAATAGGTGCAGGAGTAGGACATTCAGCCCTTCGAGCCTGCACCGCCATTCAATATGATCATGGCTGATCATCCAACTCAGTGTCCCGTACCTGCCTTCTCTCCATAACCCCTGATCCCTTTAGCCACAAGGGCCACATCTAACTCCTTCTTAAATATAGCCACTGAACTGGCCTCAACTACCTTCTGTGGCAGAGAATACCACAGATTCACCACTCTCCGTGTGAAAAAAGCTTTTCTCATCTCGGTCCTAAAAGTCTTCCCCCTTATCCTTAAACTGTAACCCCTTATTCTGGACTTCCCCAATTTCGGGACCAATCTTCCTGCATCTAGCCTGTCCAACCCCTTAAGAATCTTGTAAGTTTCTATAAGATCCACTCTCAATCTTCTAAATTCTAGCGAGTACAAGCCGAGTCTATCCAGTCTTTCTTCATATGAAAGTCCTGCCATCCAAGGAATCAGTCTGGTGAACCTACGCAATACTCCAGGTGTGGCCTCACCAAGACCCTGTACAACTGCAGTAGAACTTCCCTGCTCTTATACTCAAATCCTTTTGCTATGAATGCTAACATACCATTCGCTTTCTTCACTGCCTGCTGCACCTGCATGCCTACTTTCAATGACTGGTGTACCATGACACCCAGATCACGTTGCATCTCCCCCTTTCTAATCCTTACATAGTTCAATTTTCTTTTGAACTGTTCCCTTCCATTGCCATCCTTATCCTTCAATTCAATTCAATTCAATTCAATTCCTTTATTGTCATCTTGCAAGCAACAGTTGTGCAGTGCAAAACGAAAAGACGTTTCCCAGGGAATACCGGAGCATCGCACATGAAGTTTAAAACATTTCACACATAATAACAACACTAAAAACAATCCAGTCCCTGATGGAACAGTATAAAGTTAAAATAGATAAAAACAACGTTAAAATACAGTAAGACCAATCATAAACATGTCCGGGGTGGCTGATTTGAGTGGCCAGTGCTAGTTATTGAAGTGGCCAGTGCCAGTTATTATAGTGTCGGTGCCAAGCCGCAGAATCAGGTGACTGTGAGTACAGAGTGGCTGTTTAGCAGCCTCACAGCATATGGCAGGAAGCTGTTTAGCAGTCTTGTAGTCCGGGCTTTGATTCTGCGATATCTCTTGCCTGATGGCAGGAGATCCAGGTGTATGTGGAGGGGGTGCAGTTTGTCCTTAGCAATTCGCTGAGCTTTTTTCCGACAGCGGCTCAGGAACAGTTCTTGTACCGAGGGTAGGGAGATGCCAATGATCTTCTCTGCTCCCCTCACTACCCTCTGCAGAGCCTTCCTGTCCGAACAGTTGCAGGTGGAGTACCACGTATTTAAACAGTACGTGAGTACAGACCCCACCGTACCCCTGTAGAAACTCCTGAGTATCCTTCTTCCTTATTGAAACATGCTGGTCTTAAACACTGATTAACTTACCAGTATGAGTCTCCCATCGGTCAGACAATGACAACAGCTCCCACTTTACTATCCCTAGCTCCTGCTAAATGTTGCTGTAATCTGCAATTCCCGCAATTTAGTACCTTCCCGCAAGGTCCAGACTTATTGCTCTTCACAACAATCTTAAAACTTATCCGGCATCTGTAGTTCCATGTGTCCACATCAAAACTTATGGAGTTGTGATCACTGATCCCAAAATACTCTACGGCTGTTACACCTATCACCTGTCTAGGCTAATTTCAGGGTATAATATGCTCCTCTAGAAACATAGAAAAAATAAGTGCGGGAGGAGGCCATTCGGCCCTTCGAGCCATCCAGTGATTTGGCCTCCACTGTGGCAGGGAATTCCACAAATTCACAACACTCTGGGTGAAAAAGTTTTTTCTTATTTTACAGACCTGTCCACGGACGGGCTTTTTAAGGTTCCCGCATCTGACCTGACCTGAAGTTCACTTGATGCAACCAATCAACGGTTTTGCTGATCGGCAATTCAATCCCTCTCTTCCCTGCACTTCAATGTGCCTATCAAAATGCCTCTTAAATGGCACTATAGTGTATGCCTCCACCACTACTCCTGGCAATGTGTTCCGACTTCCAGCCCCCACTATCTGCGTTAATAAATTTGCCCTGGACATCTTCATTAAACTCCCCCTCACACCTGATAGCTGTGCCCTCTCATGTTGGACATTTCCACCCTGAGGAAGAGGTTGTGACTGTCGACAAAATGTGTAATTCACTTCCATGATAATCTCAATGTCTCATTTGTGTAGATCTCAAAGTTTATTTCAGTAACATTATGACATGGAGCAGAATATTTGCCACTCATTTCATAATTTCCTAAGTTTACAACATCCTCTGAAAGGTTAAGATAAAATGTCTAATTATATTAAGGTTTTGACTGAAAGTATTAAAATACACTCCACCACTTCATCAGAAGTAACAAGTTAACATCCTGGGAATAGTTGTTCCCAAGTTAATGCGAAGTGTAATTGTTAATGTGTTGTTCATCACTTACTTGTTGAAGTTGTGGTTGATGTTGTTGCTGGAAGGAAGACAGTAGTTTGTGTGAATAGGCGCAGTGCAATATCATTCCATTTTCCCTCAGTTCATAGAACCAGTTCTCAGGATATTGAAATGGAAACTTCATGCCATTATTGTAAAATCTTTCCCTGCTATAGGAAAGATGTGTTACGCTGGAAACGGTGCTGAGAAGATTAACGAGGATGGTGCCGGGACCTGTGGGCCTGAGCTATAGTGAGAGGTTAGGCAGGCCAGGACCATAATCCTTGGAGCAAAGAAGAATAGGGGTGATCTGATAAAGGTGTAAAAGATCATGAGGGGATAGGTAGAGGAGATGCACAGACTCTTTTCCCCAGAATAGGGGGATCAAGAACCAGAAGACATTAAGATTTAAGGTGTGAGGGGAAAGATTTACTACAATTCTGAGGCACAACGTTTTAACACAATGGGTGGTGAGTAAATGTGTGGTCGTGCACTTCGGGATATAACAGGAAATCAAGAAAGGTCACAATGTGAAACGTCCACAGTCCAATTCCCTCTTCAGATCTTGTCTGAGCTGCTGAATTCCTCCAGAAGGTCGTTGTGGCTAAAGGCAGATGGTAAGTCCACGTTTACTACGAGAATATTTGATCAGACCCAGGCCGTCTGATTGTAGTTATAGAGGAGTATGGTGAGAACACATCTGGCTATAAAGGCTCAGTCAATGCGTTCATTCAAAGCAGTAATAGATAGATGTTTGGACATAGTTGGGAATAAAAAGAAATGGCGACAGTGCTAAAAAATGAATCTGGGCAGCATTCCAGAGTTACATGGGTGGATGCTGTTTTATTTGATAAGAATAGACATACAAAGGATTGCTCATCCCATAATCAAAGGCAATAACCTCTGTTAGTTGCCTGAAAATGGTATGGATTTAATATGAGGTAGAGGAGATTTAACCTGGTCGTGATCACACCCTGACACCCATTCAATGGTCACTTCCAACTGGTTCTGTTTCCATTCAGGTCCTTATTAATCTGAATGCGAATCACATGATAATAATGGCTTCATTACCTTCTGGCGTTGATGTTTGATGATAATATCCATGGGTTGTCATTTTGGCTGGAATAGAAATAAGGAGAAGTTGGAGGAAAAACGAGTGAAATCTGTATTTCTAACCATGCGGAAATGCCGAAGCTGAAGGCTTTAGGAACTGGGTCCATCATACCCACTGAGAGTTTTTTTTAATTCAAGAGTCAAGAATGTTTTATTGTCATATGTCCTGAAACGAAATAATGAAATCCTTACTTGCGAATGTTAATCCCCCAACAGAGTGATGATGGGAGTCCTGTCAGATTCTGGTGGATACACATTTTCACACAGACTGGAGCAGGAAGGCAGATAATTGATATCATTTTTTTCTCCAGCAATAGTAGTTTCAAACGATAGGATGCACTTACTTGTGGGCTGACCTGCCCAATGTTAGTTTTAGTTTCACCCACATAGTAAATAGCTGTCAAATTAAGTTTATTTGTGTTTGGGTTAATTTTAATGCTGCTTGTCCAATTTCTGCTGCAAAGAGAATTGGTTGAAGGAGTGGCTCTTGGTCCTTGCTACCTGCTGCCATCTCACTTTGGGCTGGTAGGACAGCTGCAACAGCTGTCCCATCCAAGCCAGGTTTAAAATGCCTTCAGTTCCCACTGGATGCGCTCACATGTTGGGTACCATTTTCAGTCGAGCCTCGACCCCACTATCCCAACCCTAATGATTACTGATGGTTTTGGAGGGAAATGGCCCCTCCACAGTCAACAGGGTGAAAGGGTCCTTTCGTTGTCTCATTCACTGCAAAGAAGCAAAGTTTAGCAGAAATGCGTGACTCCATGTAAACAATTGCTGGGCAGTCGTTAACTTAGTTTGTCTGCGGGAGACAGCAGTCTGACAGTATCATTGGAAAGAAATGAGATCTAATTGCATGTTGCAAATGAATTGTGGAGGTTGGAACAAGTGACAATATGCTGTGAAAATCCATACCTGTTGTGGAAGTTGTAGTTGTTTCAGGTGCTGGAGAAGACACCGTTGTAGGTAGGAATGTGAAAACACGAGAAAGAGTTGGTGAATGGAAAATGACTGAACAGGTTACATGGACAAAAGCATTTCTTTCAATCTGATTTCGGTGATTGTCTTTGGTTGATTTTCAGACAATTTCAATCCACAACAGTTGTAATTCACACCCTGGTTGTAACTGTATTAAGGAAGATAGGAATTGATGTGAAAGATATTGCTTTGGTTGTGGGAGGAGGGTTCTGGTTTTGCAGCGAGGACACTCCCTTTACTCCAGTGAGGTAGAGTGTGTGTGATCAGGGGGGAATGGACAGGCGTTTGATGAATAGTGAAACTACAGATGGCCTGATGAAATTGTTTATTCACTGTCTAGATTGAATGTGTCTGATGTTACTGAACGCATCCCTCTATCTTAACTGAGAGGAAAGAAGTATGATAGCCAAAATACTGCTGTACAAGTTAGGGTAGGGCAGATGTTGGAACTTAATTAGTGGAATGAGTTGGAGAGAGAATGATGGGCAGCTCAGCCACGTGGGGGACAGATAGAGGGAGTGGTGATAGGAATGATGAACAAAAGCAGAAGAAAAATGGATGGACAGGTGAGTGTTTGTGGGAGAAGAAGAAAGGGTGTGTGCATTACCTGAATTCAATATTCATTACGTTGGGTTGTTAGGTACCGAGGTGGAATATGAGATGTAGTTCTTCCAAACAATGACACTGACTTTTGTGATCCAAGGGGAGATAGCTGAATGGATAGCAAATTGGCTTCATGGAAAGAAGTAGAGGGTGAAGGAGAAAGGTTGCTTTTCGGGCTGGAGGCCTGTGACTAGTGGTGTGCCTAGTGGTATTGTAGATAGTGAAGATGGTTGTCAAATAATGCAGGAGGATCTTGATTGAATGAGCCGGTTGGTGGAGAAATGTTTCATGGGATTTATAATTTAATACAGAGAAATGTGAGGTGTTGCATGTTGGAAAGTCTAACAAGGGCAGGAGAAACATAGAAACATAGACAATTGGTGCAGGAGTAGGACATTCAGCCCTTCGAGCCTGCACCGCCATTCAATATGATCATGGCTGATCATCCAACTCAGTATCCCGTACCTCCCTTCTCTCCATCCCCCCTGATCCCTTTAGCCACAAGGGCCACATCTAACTCCCTCTTAAATATAGCCAATGAAATGGCCTCAACTACCTTCTGTGGCAGAGAATTCCACAGATTCACCACTCTGTGTGAAAAATGCTTTTCTCATCTCAGTCCTAAAAGTTTTCCCCCTTATCCTTAAACTGTGACCCCTTGTTCTGGATTTCCCCGACTTCGGGAACAATCTTCCTGCATCTAGCCTGTCCAACCCCTTAAGAATCTTGTAAGTTTCTATAAGATCCACCCTCAATCTTCTAAATTCTAGCAAGTACAAGCCGAGTCTATCCAGTCTTTCTTCATATGAAAGTCCTGCCATCCCAGGAATCAGTCTGGTGAACCTTCTCTGTACTCCCTCTATGGCAAGAATGTCTTTCCTCAGATTTGATGACCAAAACTGTACGCAATACTCCAGGTGTGGCCTCACCAAGACCCTGTACAACTGCAGTAGAACTTCCCTGCTCTTATACTCAAATCCTTTTGCTATGAATGCTAACATACCATTCGCTTTCTTCACCGCCTGCTGCACCTGCATGCCTACTTTCAATGACTGGTGTACCATGACACCCAGATCACGTTGCATCTCCCCTTTTCCTAATCGGCCACCATTCAGATAATAGACTACTTTCCTGTTTTTGCCATAGAGGGAAAATGTTGTAAAGCTAGAAGGTGTGCAGAAAGAAGTACGATGATGTTGCTAGGACTCGAGGGCCTGAGCTATAGGAGAGGTTGAGCAGGTTAGGAGTTTATTCCTTGGAGTGTCTGAGCCTGCCCAACCACTCCCCAAAGCTCAGGCTATCAAGTCCTGGCAACATCCGCTCGTAAATCTTCCCTGCAATCTTTCCAGCTGAACAACATCTTTCCAAGCCATGTAGCCATCTCAATCTCTCCTCATATTAACAGGCACTCAAGTTATGTTAGCATTCTGGTCAAACTTCACTTCACTCAGTAAATCAGATCTGTTTCTGAGCAAGACACAAAATTAGACAGAATGCCCCCAAGTTTGGAGTCAGGACCCTCTCTAACCTTTGTAAGAAAATGGTTTGGGGTCATCTTTGACCAAACAGCAACCTGCCCTCTACCATCTAAAGAAAGAACTCTGTGTGAAGCAATGGATAACATCTATTACTGACCAGCTGAATCTGATTGCCAGTTAAATATTTCTTGTTATTTGTGCAAAGTAAAATTGATCAAAACTTACTTCCGGTGGTGCCACCAACAACAAATTCTGAAAGATGAATGGGAATAGAAAAAGAGAATAAAACTATTGGTATATATTAATTATTTATGGGATGAGCCATTCTGGCGAGACCAGCATTTATTGCCCATACTGAGCTCCCTTGAGGAGCAGATGTGGACCCAGCATCTTGACCGGCTGCACTTCATCTATTGCACTATAAGAAGCACTTGTTCAATGTGTCCCATAGTTCCCGATAAGATGTGCTGGGGTTTCCAAGCTTCGACCTTATCCAATGGATGTGGGATCACTTGGCCCCATCTCTTGTCAGCTAAAGGGTCTCGACCCGAAACATCACCCATTTCTTCTCTCCAGAGATACTGCTGGTCCCGCTGAGTTGCTCCAGCACTCTGTGTCTATCTTCGGTGTGAGACTGAACCATGGGTTTACAGACTGGGGAATATGATTTTGCTGTTGCTTATGCTCCACATTACTTCACAGAAGCCCCGTGGAGCTGTCTTGTTTCTGAATCAAATCTATTAATTTGGGATATCACAAGACAGATCCCTGTCACCGTTTCTTGAGCAGAGATGGACGGGCATCAAATGCTGGCCTTACCAGTGGAGCCAGATCAGAGAAAGGAAGAAGCAAGTTATGAGATTAACTCTAACGCAATAGTTGCTGCAGATGCTGCTGTTGAAGATACAATTGAATTCGGTTGTGAAGAATTCAAAATCAGCAGCAATCATTTAAGATTGATGTTCCTGGGATAATGTGAGCAGAGTGTTGAGGAGATGGGGCTATGATCATACCTGTAGTTGATGATGATGTTGTTGACTCTGGAAGGGATAAAATTGAAGATGTGAGTACAGGGATTATAGAATAAATCTGATTGCACTGAAATCAAATAACTATTTGTCAAGTCTTCATTCTAATGTCCATACCTGTGGTCGATGACAATGTTGTTGGCTCTGGAGAGAAAACAGATCAAGATGTAATTTTGCAACTACGCTATCAGTACAGAGTGGAGAATAGTATGCCATAGTATGCAATTGGAGGGGATACTGAGGGGCGGAACGGGGGGTGTTGAAAGATTATGGAGTAAGTGTGGAAGATTAGGACAATTGTTTCGCATCATGTGATAAAAACTAGGTATTGTTTTTCCAAAGGTTTGCGTGAAGCAGCTTTATACAGCAATGTGAAAAACTGAATGAGGCAGATGAAGATGGTGGGGCAGGTATTGATCTCGTAATATGGACTTGTTGTTATGTTACTGGAGTAAACAAGGGGACATAATTCAATTAACCCACAGTGATCTTGTTCTGTCAATATCAAATTTATATAGTCAACCTGTTTTTCACAAGATATTTCCATTTACGAGGTATAGTTTCATGTCAAGAGGATCCAGAATGAAAATTGCCATCCAGCTGGTCTATGTTTCAATGGATAATGCCAGGTAGACAAAAGTGCTGGAGAAACTCAGCGGGTGCAGCAACATCTATGGAGCGAAGGAAATAGGCAACGTTTCGGGCCGAAACCCTTCTTCAGTCTGAAATAAAGCGTCGCAGTGGCTTTGTAGAAGATCAGTCTGTTGGTCCGTGTACATGAATGATAACAACCTGCTGTGGCCCAGTTGATACCATACCTGTGGTTGAAGTCGGAGTCGTTGTCGATGCTGGAAATGAGAAAATTGGCCAGGTCAGTGTGGAGTGTAAATTTTCATCTCAATCCTGTCCATCTGTCTACCGGTCTATCTTTCCTCATGGTTGCTACACCTACGTAACATTGCAATAGATTGCACAATTTTGGTCCTCCATTTAATCTAGAACATGACAACAAAAGATCAGAATTATATCGAGAAAATTGTTGAATGCGCCTTTCTTTTCCAAGATCACTTTCCCACTGCTTCCCCACCATCTGCATCCCTCTGTCCACGTACTTAAATTTGAGATGAATATGAATATTTCAGAAAATCATTGGTATATTTATATTCAAATAGGTATCAACAGAACATTGATAGTTTTTTATCAAATCGATTTATATTCAAGAAACATTTTTGTGCTCCTGCTTACAGACATTAGGGACCATGAAAACACCGTTGATGCAAAGTTCTTGTTTACTGCCTCGTCTACATCCTCTGACTACGAGCAAAAGTTCCCTTCTTTATCCATGATGAGACCTACTGTTTCCCTTGTTACCCTATTGATTTTCATGGATGTATACAAAGCCTTGGAATTTTCTTTCACCAATTGCCAGCGTGATTTATTTCCTGATAGCTTTATATTCCTCAAAGTACTTGTCTGATTTCTTCTTTCTAATCCTTACATAGAGTTCAATTTTCTTTTGAACTGTTCCCTTCCATTGCCATCCTTATCCTTCATCCTCATTGAAACATGCTGGTCTTACCAATATGAGTCTCCCATCGGTCAGACAATGACAACAGCTCCCACTTTACCATCCCTAGCTCCTGCTAAATGTTGCTGTATTCTGCAATTCCCGCAATTTAGTACCTTCCCGCAAGGTCCAGACTTATCGCTCTTCACAACAATCTTAAAACTTATCTGGCATCTGTAGTTCCATGTGTCCACATCAAAACTTATGGAGTTGTGATCACTGATCCCAAAATACTCTACGGCTGTTACACCTATCACCTGTCTAGGCTAATTTCAGGGTCTAATATGCTCCTCTAGAAACAAAGAAAAAATAGGTGCGGCAGGAGGCCATTCGGCCCTTCGAGCCATCCAGTGATTTGGCCTCCACTGCCCTCTGTGGCAGGGAATTCCACAAATTCACAACACTCTGGGTGAAAAAGTTTTTTCTTATTTTACAGACCTGTATACGGACGGGCTTTTTAAGTTTCCCGCATCTGACTTGACCTGAAGTTCACTTGATGCAACCAATCAACGGTTTTGCTGATCGGCAATTCAATCCCTCTCTTCCCTGTACTTCAATGTGCCTATCAAAAAGCCTCTTAAACGGCACTATAGTGTATGCCTCCACCACTACTCCTGACAATGTGTTCCGACTTCCAGCCCCCACTATCTGCGTTAATAAATTTGCCCTGGACATCTTCATTAAACTCCCCCTCACACCTGATAGCTGTGCCCTCTCATGTTGGACATTTCCACCCTGAGGAAGAGGTTGTGACTGTCGACAAAATGTGTAATTCACTTCCATGATAATCTCAATGTCTCATTTGTGTAGATCTCAAAGTTTATTTCAGTAACATTATGACACGGAGCAGAATTTTTGCCACTCATTTCATAATTTCCTAAGTTTACAACATCCTCTGAAAGGTTAAGATAAAATGTCTAATTATATTAAGGTTTTGACTGAAAGTATTAAAATACACTCCACCACTTCATCAGAAGTAACAAGTTAACATCCTGGGAATAGTTGTTCCCAAGTTAATGCGAAGTGTAATTGTTAATGTGTTGTTCATCACTTACTTGCTGAAGTTGTGGTCGATGTTGTTGCTGGAAGGAAGACATTAGTTTATGTGAATAGGCGCAGTGCAATATCATTCCATTTTCCCCCAGTTCATAGAACCATTTCTCAGGATATTGAAATGGAAACTTCATGCCATTATTGTAAAATCTTTCCCTGCTGTAGGAAAGATGTGTTAAGCTGGAAACGGTGCTGAGAAGATTAACGAGGATGGTGCCGGGACCTGTGGGGCTGAGCTATAGTGAGAGGTTAGGCAGGCCAGGACCATAATCCTTGGAGGAAAGAAGAAAAGGGGTGATCTGATAAAGGTGCAAAAGATCATGAGGGGATAGGTAGAGGAGATGCATAGACTCTTTTCCCCAGAATAGGGGGATCAAGAACCAGAGGATATTAAGATTTAAGGAGTGAGGGGAAAGATTTACTACAATTCTGAGGCACAACGTTTTAACACAATGGGTGGTGGGTAAATGTGTGGTCGTGCACTTTGGGATATAACAGGAAATCAAGAAGGGTCACAATGTGAAACGTCCACAGTCCAATTCCCTCCTCAGATCTTGTCTGAGCTGCTGAATTCCTCCAGAAGGTCGTTGTGGCTAAAGGCAGATGGTAAGTCCACGTTTACTACGAGAATATTTGATCAGACCCAGGCCGTCTGATTGTAGTTATAGAGGAGCATGGTGAGAACACATCTGGCTATAAAAGCTCAGTCAATGCATTCATTCAAAGCAGTGATAGATAGATGTTTGGACATAGTTGGGAATAAAAATAAATGGCGACAGTGGTAAAAAATGAATCTGGGCAGCATTCCAGAGTTACATGGGTGGATGCTGTTTTATTTGATAAGAATAGACATACAAAGGATTGCTCATCCCATAATCAAAGGCAATAACCTCTGTTAGTTGCCTGAAAATGGTATGGATTTAATATGAGGTAGAGGAGATTTAACCTGGTCGTGATCACACCCTGACACCCATTCAATGGTCACTTCCAACTGGTTCTGTTTCCATTCAGGTCCTTATTAATCTGAATGCGAATCACATGATAATAATGGCTTCATTACCTTCTGGCGTTGATG
This sequence comes from Malacoraja senta, assembly GCA_038087875.1. Taxonomy (NCBI): domain Eukaryota; kingdom Metazoa; phylum Chordata; class Chondrichthyes; order Rajiformes; family Rajidae; genus Malacoraja; species Malacoraja senta. Next base: position 41,110,605 of record CM075979.1, on the reverse strand, counting down.
TTTGATGATAATATCCATGGGTTGTCATTTTGGCTGGAATAGAAATAAGGAGAAGTTGGAGGAAAAACGAGTGAAATCTGTATTTCTAACCATGCGGAAATGCCGAAGCTGAAGGCTTTAGGAACTGGGTCCATCATACCCACTGAGAGTTTTTTTTAATTCAAGAGTCAAGAATGTTTTATTGTCATATGTCCTGAAACGAAATAATGAAATCCTTACTTGCGAATGTTAATCCCCCAACAGAGTGATGATGGGAGTCCTGTCAGATTCTGGTGGATACACATTTTCACACAGACTGGAGCAGGAAGGCAGATAATTGATATCATTTTTTTCTCCAGCAATAGTAGTTTCAAACGATAGGATGCACTTACTTGTGGGCTGACCTGCCCAATGTTAGTTTTAGTTTCACCCACATAGTAAATAGCTGTCAAATTAAGTTTATTTGTGTTTGGGTTAATTTTAATGCTGCTTGTCCAATTTCTGCTGCAAAGAGAATTGGTTGAAGGAGTGGCTCTTGGTCCTTGCTACCTGCTGCCATCTCACTTTGGGCTGGTAGGACAGCTGCAACAGCTGTCCCATCCAAGCCAGGTTTAAAATGCCTTCAGTTCCCACTGGATGAGCTCACATGTTGGGTACCATTTTCAGTCGAGCCTCGACCCCACTATCCCAACCCTAATGATTACTGATGGTTTTGGAGGGAAATGGCCCCTCCACAGTCAACAGGGTGAAAGGGTCCTTTCGTTGTCTCATTCACTGCAAAGAAGCAAAGTTTAGCAGAAATGCGTGACTCCATGTAAACAATTGCTGGGCAGTCGTTAACTTAGTTTGTCTGCGGGAGACAGCAGTCTGACAGTATCATTGGAAAGAAATGAGATCTAATTGCATGTTGCAAATGAATTGTGGAGGTTGGAACAAGTGACAATATGCTGTGAAAATCCATACCTGTTGTGGAAGTTGTAGTTGTTTCAGGTGCTGGAGAAGACACCGTTGTAGGTAGGAATGTGAAAACACAAGAAAGAGTTGGTGAATGGAAAATGACTGAACAGGTTACATGGACAAAAGCATTTCTTTCAATCTGATTTCGGTGATTGTCTTTGGTTGATTTTCAGACAATTTCAATCCACAACAGTTGTAATTCACACCCTGGTTGTAACTGTATTAAGGAAGATAGGAATTGATGTGAAAGATATTGCTTTGGTTGTGGGAGGAGGGTTCTGGTTTTGCAGCGAGGACACTCCCTTTACTCCAGTGAGGAAGAGTGTGTGTGATCAGGGGGGAATGGACAGGCGTTTGATGAATAGTGAAACTACAGATGGCCTGATGAAATTGTTTATTCACTGTCTAGATTGAATGTGTCTGATGTTACTGAACGCATCCCTCTATCTTAACTGAGAGGAAAGAAGTATGATAGCCAAAATACTGCTGTACAAGTTAGGGTAGGACAGATGTTGGAACTTAATTAGTGGAATGAGTTGGAGAGAGAATGATGGGCAGCTCAGCCACGTGGGGGACAGATAGAGGGAGTGGTGATAGGAATGATGAACAAAAGCAGAAGAAAAATGGATGGACAGGTGAGTGTTTGTGGGAGAAGAAGAAAGGGTGTGTGCATTACCTGAATTCAATATTCATTACGTTGGGTTGTTAGGTACCGAGGTGGAATATGAGATGTAGTTCTTCCAAACAATGACACTGACTTTTGTGATCCAAGGGGAGATAGCTGAATGGATAGCAAATTGGCTTCATGGAAAGAAGTAGAGGGTGAAGGAGAAAGGTTGCTTTTCGGGCTGGAGGCCTGTGACTAGTGGTGTGCCTAGTGGTATTGTAGATAGTGAAGATGGTTGTCAAATAATGCAGGAGGATCTTGATTGAATGAGCCGGTTGGTGGAGAAATGTTTCATGGGATTTATAATTTAATACAGAGAAATGTGAGGTGTTGCATGTTGGAAAGTCTAACAAGGGCAGGAGAAACATAGAAACATAGAAAATAGGTGCAGGAGTAGGACATTCAGCCCTTCGAGCCTGCACCGCCATTCAATATGATCATGGCTGATCATCCAACTCAGTATCCCGTACCTCCCTTCTCTCCATCCCCCCTGATCCCTTTAGCCACAAGGGCCACATCTAACTCCCTCTTAAATATAGCCAATGAAATGGCCTCAACTACCTTCTGTGGCAGAGAATTCCACAGATTCACCACTCTCTGTGTGAAAAATGCTTTTCTCATCTCGGTCCTAAAAGTTTTCCCCCTTATCCTTAAACTGTGACCCCTTGTTCTGGATTTCCCCGACTTCGGGAACAATCTTCCTGCATCTAGCCTGTCCAACCCCTTAAGAATCTTGTAAGTTTCTATAAGATCCACCCTCAATCTTCTAAATTCTAGCAAGTACAAGCCGAGTCTATCCAGTCTTTCTTCATATGAAAGTCCTGCCATCCCAGGAATCAGTCTGGTGAACCTTCTCTGTACTCCCTCTATGGCAAGAATGTCTTTCCTCAGATTTGATGACCAAAACTGTACGCAATACTCCAGGTGTGGCCTCACCAAGACCCTGTACAACTGCAGTAGAACTTCCCTGCTCTTATACTCAAATCCTTTTGCTATGAATGCTAACATACCATTCGCTTTCTTCACCGCCTGCTGCACCTGCATGCCTACTTTCAATGACTGGTGTACCATGACACCCAGATCACGTTGCATCTCCCCTTTTCCTAATCGGCCACCATTCAGATAATAGACTACTTTCCTGTTTTTGCCACCAAAGTGGATAAACCTCACATTAGTAGAGTGGATAAGGGAGAACCAGTGGATGTGTAATATCTGGACTTTGAGAAGGCTTTCGACAAGGTCCCACATAAGAGATTAGTATAAACTTAAAGCACACGGTATTGGGGGTTCAGTATTGATGTGGATAGACAACTGGCTGGCAAACAGGAAGCAAAGAGTAGGAGTAAACGGGTCCTTTTCAGAATGGCAGGCAGTGAACAGTGGGGTACAGCAAGGCTCATTGCTGGAACCCCAGCTATTTACAATATATATTAATGATTTGGACGAGGGTATTGAATGCAACATCTCCAAGTTTGCGGATGACACAAAGCTGGGGGGCAGTGTTGGCTGTGAGGAGGATGCTAGGAGGGTGCAAGGTGACTTGGATAGGCTGGGTGAGTGGGTAAATGCATGGCAGATGCAGTATAATGTGGATAAATGTGAGTTTATCCACTTTGGTGGCAAAAACAGGAAAGTAGACTATTATCTGAATGGTGGCCGATTAGGAAAAGGGGAGATGCAACGAGAACTGGGTGTCATGGTACACCAGTCATTGAAAGTAGGCATGCAGGTGCAGCAGGCAGTGAAGAAAGCGAATGGTATGTTAGCATTCATAGCAAAAGGATTTGAGTATAGGAGCAGGGAGGTTCTATGCAGATGTACAGGGCCTTGGTGAGACCACACCTGGAGTATTGCGTACAGTTTTGGTCTCCAAATCTGAGGAAAGACATTCTTGCCATAGAGGGAGTACAGAGAAGGTTCACCAGACTGATTCCTGGGATGTCAGGACTTTCATATGAAGAAAGACTGGATATACTCGGCTTGTACTCGCTAGAATTTAGGAGATTGAGGGGGGATCTTATAGAAACTTACAAAATTCTTGAGGGGTTGAACAGTCTAGATGCAGGAAGATTGTTCCCGATGTTGGAAAAGTCCAGGACAAGGGGTCACAGTTTAAGGATAAAGGGAAAATCTTTTATGACCGAGATGAGAAAAACATTTTTCACACAGAGAGTGGTGAATCTCTGGAATTCTCTGCCACAGAAGGTAGTTGAGGCCAGTTCATTGGCTATATTTAAGAGGGAGTTAGATGTGGCCCTTGTGGCTAGAGGGATCAGGAGGTTTGTTCGAAGGGCCAAAGGGCCGAACCTGCACCTATTTTCTATGTTTCTATGTTTCTATGTATGCACTGAATTGTAGACCAGAGGTAACTAGTAGTGAAGGTACATAGTTCCTTGAATGTGGCGTCACAGATAGATATGGGGCCAAAAAGGGTTTCGGCAAATTGGCCTTCATCAGTCAGGGTATTGAGTACAGAAGTATGGAGGTCATGTTACTGTTATATAAGACATTGGTGAGGCTACTTTTGGAGTATTATTCAGTTTTCGTCACTCTGCTATAGGGAAAATGTTGTAAAGCTGGAAGGTGTGCAGAAAGAAGTACGATGATGTTGCTAGGACTCGAGGGCCTGAGCTATAGGAGAGGTTGAGCAGGTTAGGAGTTTATTCCTTGGAGTGTCTGAGCCTGCCCAACCACTCCCCAAAGCTCAGGCTATCAAGTCCTGGCAACATCCGCTCGTAAATCTTCCCTGCAATCTTTCCAGCTGAACAACATCTTTCCAAGCCATGTAGCCATCTCAATCTCTCCTCATATTAACAGGCACTCAAGTTATGTTAGCATTCTGGTCAAACTTCACTTCACTCAGTAAATCAGATCTGTTTCTGAGCAAGACACAAAATTAGACAGAATGCCCCCAAGTTTGGAGTCAGGACCCTCTCTAACCTTTGTAAGAAAATGGTTTGGGGTCATCTTTGACCAAACAGCAACCTGCCCTCTACCATCTAAAGAAAGAACTCTGTGTGAAGCAATGGATAACATCTATTACTGACCAGCTGAATCTGATTGCCAGTTAAATATTTCTTGTTATTTGTGCAAAGTAAAATTGATCAAAACTTACTTCCGGTGGTGCCACCAACAACAAATTCTGAAAGATGAATGGGAATAGAAAAAGAGAATAAAACTATTGGTATATATTAATTATTTATGGGATGAGCCATTCTGGCGAGACCAGCATTTATTGCCCATACTGAGCTCCCTTGAGGAGCAGATGTGGACCCAGCATCTTGACCGGCTGCACTTCATCTATTGCACTATAAGAAGCACTTGTTCAATGTGTCCCATAGTTCCCGATAAGATGTGCTGGGGTTTCCAAGCTTCGACCTTATCCAATGGATGTGGGATCACTTGGCCCCATCTCTTGTCAGCTAAAGGGTCTCGACCCGAAACATCACCCATTTCTTCTCTCCAGAGATACTGCTGGTCCCGCTGAGTTGCTCCAGCACTCTGTGTCTATCTTCGGTGTGAGACTGAACCATGGGTTTACAGACTGGGGAATATGATTTTGCTGTTGCTAATGCTCCACATTACTTCACAGAAGCCCCGTGGAGCTGTCTTGTTTCTGAATCAAATCTATTAATTTGGGATATCACAAGACAGATCCCTGTCACCGTTTCTTGAGCAGAGATGGACGGGCATCAAATGCTGGCCTTACCAGTGGAGCCAGATCAGAGAAAGGAAGAAGCAAGTTATGAGATTAACTCTAACGCAATAGTTGCTGCAGATGCTGCTGTTGAAGATACAATTGAATTCGGTTGTGAAGAATTCAAAATCAGCAGCAATCATTTAAGATTGATGTTCCTGGGATAATGTGAGCAGAGTGTTGAGGAGATGGGGCTATGATCATACCTGTAGTTGATGATGATGTTGTTGACTCTGGAAGGGATAAAATTGAAGATGTGAGTACAGGGATTATAGAATAAATCTGATTGCACTGAAATCAAATAACTATTTGTCAAGTCTTCATTCTAATGTCCATACCTGTGGTCGATGACAATGTTGTTGGCTCTGGAGAGAAAACAGATCAAGATGTAATTTTGCAACTACGCTATCAGTACAGAGTGGAGAATAGTATGCCATAGTATGCAATTGGAGGGGATACTGAGGGGCGGAACGGGGGGTGTTGAAAGATTATGGAGTAAGTCTGGAAGATTAGGACAATTGTTTCGCATCATGTGATAAAAACTAGGTATTGTTTTTCCAAAGGTTTGCGTGAAGCAGCTTTATACAGCAATGTGAAAAACTGAATGAGGCAGATGAAGATGGTGGGGCAGGTATTGATCTCGTAATATGGACTTGTTGTTATGTTACTGGAGTAAACAAGGGGACATAATTCAATTAACCCACAGTGATCTTGTTCTGTCAATATCAAATTTATATAGTCAACCTGTTTTTCACAAGATATTTCCATTTACGAGGTATAGTTTCATGTCAAGAGGATCCAGAATGAAAATTGCCATCCAGCTGGTCTATGTTTCAATGGATAATGCCAGGTAGACAAAAGTGCTGGAGAAACTCAGCGGGTGCAGCAACATCTATGGAGCGAAGGAAATAGGCAACGTTTCGGGCCGAAACCCTTCTTCAGTCTGAAATAAAGCGTTGCAGTGGCTTTGTAGAAGATCAGTCTGTTGGTCCGTGTACATGAATGATAACAACCTGCTGTGGCCCAGTTGATACCATACCTGTGGTTGAAGTCGGAGTCGTTGTCGATGCTGGAAATGAGAAAATTGGCCAGGTCAGTGTGGAGTGTAAATTTTCATCTCAATCCTGTCCATCTGTCTACCGGTCTATCTTTCCTCATGGTTGCTACACCTACGTAACATTGCAATAGATTGCACAATTTTGGTCCTCCATTTAATCTAGAACATGACAACAAAAGATCAGAATTATATCGAGAAAATTGTTGAATGCGCCTTTCTTTTCCAAGATCACTTTCCCACTGCTTCCCCACCATCTGCATCCCTCTGTCCACGTACTTAAATTTGAGATGAATATGAATATTTCAGAAAATCATTGGTATATTTATATTCAAATAGGTATCAACAGAACATTGATAGTTTTTTATCAAATCGATTTATATTCAAGAAACATTTTTGTGCTCCTGCTTACAGACATTAGGGACCATGAAAACACCGTTGATGCAAAGTTCTTGTTTACTGCCTCGTCTACATCCTCTGACTACGAGCAAAAGTTCCCTTCTTTATCCATGATGAGACCTACTGTTTCCCTTGTTACCCTATTGATTTTCATGGATGTATACAAAGCCTTGGAATTTTCTTTCACCAATTGCCAGCGTGATTTATTTCCTGATAGCTTTATATTCCTCAAAGTACTTGTCTGATTTCTTCTTTCTAATCCTTACATAGAGTTCAATTTTCTTTTGAACTGTTCCCTTCCATTGCCATCCTTATCCTTCATCCTCATTGAAACATGCTGGTCTTACCAGTATGAGTCTCCCATCGGTCAGACAATGACAACAGCTCCCACTTTACCATCCCTAGCTCCTGCTAAATGTTGCTGTATTCTGCAATTCCCGCAATTTAGTACCTTCCCGCAAGGTCCAGACTTATCGCTCTTCACAACAATCTTAAAACTTATCTGGCATCTGTAGTTCCATGTGTCCACATCAAAACTTATGGAGTTGTGATCACTGATCCCAAAATACTCTACGGCTGTTACACCTATCACCTGTCTAGGCTAATTTCAGGGTCTAATATGCTCCTCTAGAAACAAAGAAAAAATAGGTGCGGCAGGAGGCCATTCGGCCCTTCGAGCCATCCAGTGATTTGGCCTCCACTGCCCTCTGTGGCAGGGAATTCCACAAATTCACAACACTCTGGGTGAAAAAGTTTTTTCTTATTTTACAGACCTGTATACGGACGGGCTTTTTAAGTTTCCCGCATCTGACTTGACCTGAAGTTCACTTGATGCAACCAATCAACGGTTTTGCTGATCGGCAATTCAATCCCTCTCTTCCCTGTACTTCAATGTGCCTATCAAAAAGCCTCTTAAATGGCACTATAGTGTATGCCTCCACCACTACTCCTGACAATGTGTTCCGACTTCCAGCCCCCACTATCTGCGTTAATAAATTTGCCCTGGACATCTTCATTAAACTCCCCCTCACACCTGATAGCTGTGCCCTCTCATGTTGGACATTTCCACCCTGAGGAAGAGGTTGTGACTGTCGACAAAATGTGTAATTCACTTCCATGATAATCTCAATGTCTCATTTGTGTAGATCTCAAAGTTTATTTCAGTAACATTATGACACGGAGCAGAATTTTTGCCACTCATTTCATAATTTCCTAAGTTTACAACATCCTCTGAAAGGTTAAGATAAAATGTCTAATTATATTAAGGTTTTGACTGAAAGTATTAAAATACACTCCACCACTTCATCAGAAGTAACAAGTTAACATCCTGGGAATAGTTGTTCCCAAGTTAATGCGAAGTGTAATTGTTAATGTGTTGTTCATCACTTACTTGCTGAAGTTGTGGTTGATGTTGTTGCTGGAAGGAAGACATTAGTTTATGTGAATAGGCGCAGTGCAATATCATTCCATTTTCCCCCAGTTCATAGAACCATTTCTCAGGATATTGAAATGGAAACTTCATGCCATTATTGTAAAATCTTTCCCTGCTGTAGGAAAGATGTGTTAAGCTGGAAACGGTGCTGAGAAGATTAACGAGGATGGTGCCGGGACCTGTGGGCCTGAGCTATAGTGAGAGGTTAGGCAGGCCAGGACCATAATCCTTGGAGGAAAGAAGAAAAGGGGTGATCTGATAAAGGTGCAAAAGATCATGAGGGGATAGGTAGAGGAGATGCATAGACTCTTTTCCCCAGAATAGGGGGATCAAGAACCAGAGGATATTAAGATTTAAGGAGTGAGGGGAAAGATTTACTACAATTCTGAGGCACAACGTTTTAACACAATGGGTGGTGGGTAAATGTGTGGTCGTGCACTTTGGGATATAACAGGAAATCAAGAAGGGTCACAATGTGAAACGTCCACAGTCCAATTCCCTCCTCAGATCTTGTCTGAGCTGCTGAATTCCTCCAGAAGGTCGTTGTGGCTAAAGGCAGATGGTAAGTCCACGTTTACTACGAGAATATTTGATCAGACCCAGGCCGTCTGATTGTAGTTATAGAGGAGCATGGTGAGAACACATCTGGCTATAAAAGCTCAGTCAATGCGTTCATTCAAAGCAGTGATAGATAGATGTTTGGACATAGTTGGGAATAAAAAGAAATGGCGACAGTGGTAAAAAATGAATCTGGGCAGCATTCCAGAGTTACATGGGTGGATGCTGTTATATTTGATAAGAATAGACATACAAAGGATTGCTCATCCCATAATCAAAGGCAATAACCTGTTAGTTGCCTGTAAATGCTATGGATTTAACATGAGGTAGAGGAGATTTAACCTGGTCATGATCACACCCTGACACCCATTCAATGATCACTTCCAACTGGTTCTGTTTCCATTCAGGTCCTTATTAATCTGAATGGGAATCACATGATAATAATGGCTTCATTACCTTCTGGCGTTGATGTTTGATGATAATATCCATGGGTTGTCATTTTGGCTGGAATAGAAATAAGGAGAAGTTGGAGGAAAAACGAGTGAAATCTGGATTTCTAACCATGCGGAAATGCCGAAGCTGAAGGCTTTATGAACTGGGTCCATCATACCCTCTGAGAGTTTTTTTAAATTCAAGAGTCAAGAATGTTTTATTGTCATATGTCCTGAAACGAAATAATGAAATCCTTACTTGCGAATGTTAATCCCCCAACAGAATGATGATGGGAGTCCTGTCAGATTCTGGTGGATACACATTTTCACACAGACTGGAGCAGGAAGGCAGATAATTGATATCACTTTTTTCTCCAGCAATAGTAGTTTCAAACCACAGGATGCACTTACTTGTGGGCTGACCTGCCCAATGTTAGTTTTAGTTTCACCCATATAGTAAATAGCTGTCAAATGAAGTTTATTTGTGTTTGGGTTAATTTGAATGCTGCTTGTCCAATTTCTGCTGCAAAGAGAATTGGTTGACGGAGTGGCTCTTGGTCCTTGCTACCTGCTGCCATCTCACTTTGGGCTGGTAGGACAGCTGCAGCAGCAGTCCCGTCCAGGCCAGGTTTAAAATGCCTTCAGTTCCCACTGGATGAGCTCACATGTTGGGTACCATTTTCAGTCGAGCCTCGACCCCACTATCCCAACCCTAATGATTACTGATGGTTTTGGAGGGAAATGGCCACTCCACAATCAACAGGGTGAAAGGGTCCTTACGTGGTCTCATTCACTGCAAAGAAGCAAAGTTTAGCAGAAATGCGTGACTCCATGTAAACAATTGCTGGGCAGTCGTTAACTTAGTTTGTCTGCGGGAGACAGCAGTCTGACAGTATTCACTGGAAAGAGATGAGAACTAATTGCATGTTGCAAATGAATTGTAGAGTTTGGAACAAGTGACAATATGCTGTGAAAATCCATACCTGTTGTTGAAGTTGTAGTTGTTTCAGGTGCTGGAGAAGACACCGTTGTAGGTAAGAATGTGAAAACACGAGAAAGAGTTGGTGAATGGAAAATGACTGAACAGGTTACATGAACAGGTTACATGGACAAAAGCATTTCTTTCAATCTGATTTCGGTGATTGTCTTTGGTTGATTTTCAGACAATTTCAATCCATAACAGTTGTAATTCACACCCTGGTTGTAACTGTATTAATGAAGATAGGAATTGATGTGAAAGATATTGCTTTGGCTGTGGGAGGAGGGTTCTGATTTTGCAGCGAGGACACTCCCTTTACTCCAGTGCGGCAGTGCGGTAGAGTGTATGTGATCAGGGGGAATGGACAGGCGTTTGTGGTAGTGAAACTACAGATGGCCTGATGAAATTGTTTATTCACTGTCTAGATTGAATGTGTCTGATGTTACTGAACGCATCCCTCTATCTTAACTGAGAGTAAAGAAGTATGATAGCCAAAATACTGCTGTACAAGTTAGGGTAGGACAGATGTTGGAACTTAATTAGTGGAATAAGATGGAGAGAGAATGATGGGCAGCTCAGCCATGTGGGGGACAGATAGAGGGAGTGGTGATAGGAATGATGAACAAAAGCAGAAGAAAAATGGATGGACATGTGAGTGTTTGTGGGAGAAAAAGAAAGGGTGTGTGCATTACCTGAATTCAATATTCATTACGTTGGGTTGTTAGGTACCGAGGTGGAATATGAGATGTAGTTCTTCCAAACAATGACACTGACTTTTGTGATCCAAGGGGAGATAGCTGAATGGATAGTAAATTGGCTTCATGGAAAGAAGTAGAGGGTGAAGGAGAAAGGTTGCTTTTCGGGCTGGAGGCCTGTGACTAGTGGTGTGCCTAGTGGTATTGTAGATAGTGAAGATGGTTGTCAAATAATGCAGGAGGATCTTGATTGAATGAGCCGGTTGGTGGAGAAATGTTTCATGGGATTTATAATTTAATACAGAGAAATGTGAGGTGTTGCATGTTGGAAAGTCTAACAAGGGCAGGAGAAACATAGAAACATAGAAAATAGGTGCAGGAGTAGGACATTCAGCCCTTCGAGCCTGCACCGCCATTCAATATGATCATGGCTGATCATCCAACTCAGTGTCCCGTACCTGCCTTCTCTCCATACCCCCTGATCCCTTTAGCCACAAGGGCCACATCTAACTCCCTCTTAAATATAGCCACTGAACTGGCCTCAACTACCTTCTGTGGCAGAGAATTACACAGATTCACCACTCTCTGTGTGAAAAATGCTTTTCTCATCTTGGTACTAAAAGTCTTCCCCCTTATCCTTAAACTGTGACCCCTTGTTCTGGACTTCCCCGACTTCGGGAACAATCTTCCTGCATCTAGCCTGTCCAACCCCTTAAGAATCTTATAAGTTTCTATAAGATCCACCCTCAATCTTCTAAATTCTAGCGAGTACGAGCCGAGTCTATCCAGTCTTTCTTCATATGAAAGTCCTGCCATCCCAGGAATCAGTCTGGTGAACCTTCTCTATACTCCCTCTATGGCAAGAATGTATTTACTCAGATTTGGTGACCAAAACTGTATACAATACTCCAGGTGTGGCCTCACCAAGACCCTGTACAACTGCAGTAGAACTTCCCTGCTCTTATACTCAAATCCTTTTGCTATGAATGCTAACATACCATTCGCTTTCTTCACTGCCTGCTGCACCTGCATGCCTATTTTCAATGACTGGTGTACCATGACATCCAGATCTCATTGCATCTCCCATTTTCCTAATCGGCCACCATTCAGATAATAGTCTACATTCCTGTTTTTGCCACCAAAGTGGATAACCTCACATTAGTAGAGTGGATAAGGGAGAACCAGTGGATGTGTTATATCTGGACTTCCAGAAGGTTTTCGACAAGGTCCCACATAAGAGATTAGTATACAAACTTAAAGCACACGGTATTGGGGGTTCAGTATTGATGTGGATAGACAACTGGCTGGCAAACAGGAAGCAAAGAGTAGGAGTAAACGGGTCCTTTTCAGAATGGCAGGCAGTGAATAGTGGGGTACCGCAAGGCTCAGTGCTGGAACCCCAGTTATTTACAATATATATTAATGATTTGGACGAGGGAATTGAATGTAACATCTCCAAGTTTGCGGATGACACGAAGCTGGGGGGAAGTGTTAGCTGTGAGGAGGATGCTAGGAGGCCGCAAGCTGACTTGGATAGGCTGGGTGAGTGGGCAAATGCATGGCAGATGCAGTATAATGTGGATAAATGTGACTGGATAGACTCGGCTTGTACTCGCTAGAATTTAGAAGATTGAGGGGGGATCTTATAGAAACTTACTAAATTCTTAAGGGGTTGAACAGGCTAGATGCAGGAAGATTGTTCCCGATGTTGGAAAAGTCCAGGACAAGGGGTCACAGTTTAAGGATAAAGGGGAAATCTTTTAGGACCGAGATGAGAAAAACATTTTTCACACCGAGAGTGGTGAATCTCTGGAATTTTCTGCCACAGAAGGTAGTTGAGGCCAGTTCATTGGCTATATTTAAGAGGGAGTTAGATGTGGCCCTTGTGGCTAGAGGGATCAGGAGGTATGTTCGAAGGTCCGAAGGGCCGAACCTGCACCTATTTCTATGTTTCTATGTTTCTATGTATGCACTGAATTGTAGACCAGAGGTATCTAGGAGTGAAGGTACATAGTTCCTTGAATGCGGCGTCACAGATAGATATGGGGCCAAAAAGCCTTTCGGCAAATTGGCCTTCATCAGTCAGGGTATTGAGTACAGAAGTATGGAGGTCATGTTACAGTTATATAAGACATTGGTGAGGCTACTTTTGGAGTATTATTCAGTTTTCGTCACTCTGCTATAGGGAAAATGTTGTAAAGCTGGCAGGTGTGCAGAAAGAAGTACGATGATGTTGCTAGGACTCGAGGGCCTGAGCTATAGGAGAGGTTGAGCAGGTTAGGAGTTTATTCCTTGGAGTGTCTGAGCCTGCCCAACCACTCCCCAAAGCTCAGGCTATCAGGTCCTGGCAACATCTGCTCGTAAATCTTCCCTGCAATCTTTCCAGCTGAACAACATCTTTCCAAGCCATGTAGCCATCTCAATCTCTCCTCATATTAACAGGCACTCCAGTTTTTATCATTCTGGTCAAACTTCACTTCACTCAGTAAATCAGATCTGTTTCTGAGCAAGACACAAAATTAGACAGAATGCCCCCAAGTTTGGAGTCAGGACCCTCTCTAACCTTTGTAAGAAAATGGTTTGGGGTCATCTTTGAACAAACAGCAACCTGCCCTCTACCATCTAAAGAAAGAACTCTGTGTGAAGCAATGGATAACATCTATTACTGACCAGCTGAATCTGATTGCCAGTTAAATATTTATTGTTATTTGTGCAAAGCAAAATTGATCAAAACTTACTTCCGGTGGTGCCACCAACAACAAATTCTGAAAGATGAATGGGAATAGAAAAAGAGAATTAAACTATTGGTATATATTAATTATTTATGGGATGAGCCATTCTGGCGAGACCAGCATTTATTGCCCATACTGAGCTCCCTTGAGGAGCAGATGTGGACCCAGCATCTTGACCGGCTGCACTTCATCTATTGCACTATAAGAAGCACTTGTTCAATGTGTCCCATAGTTCCCGACAAGATGCGCTGGGGTTTCCAAGTTTCGACCTTATCCAATGGATGTGGGATCACTTGGCCCCATCATTTGTCAGCTAAAGGGTCTCGACCCGAAACATCACCCATTTCTTCTCTCCAGAGATACTGCTGGTCCCGCTGAGTTGCTCCAGCACTCTGTGTCTATCTTCGGTGTGAGACTGAACCATGGGCTTACAGACTGGGGAATATGATTTTGCTGTTGCATATGCTCCACATTACTTCACAGAAGCCCCGTGGAGCTGTCTTTTTTCTGAATCAAATCTATTAATTTGGGATATCACAAGACAGATCCCTGTCACCGTTTCTTGAGCAGAGATGGACAGGCATCAAATGCTGGCCTTACCAGTGGAGCCAGATCAGAGAAAGGAAGAAGCAAGTTATGAAATTAACTCTAATGCAATAGTTGCTGCAGATGCTGCTGTTGAAGATACTGTTGAATTGGGTTGTGAAGAATTCAAAATCAGCAGCAATAATTTAAGATTGATGTTCCTGGGATAATGTGAACAGAGTGTTGAGGAGATGGGGCTATGATCATACCTGTAGTTGATGATGATGTTGTTGACTCTGGAAGGGATAAAATTGAAGATGTGAGTGCAGGGATTATAGAATAAATCTGATTGCACTGAAATCAAATAACTATTTGTCAAGTCTTCATTCTAATGTCCATACCTGTGGTCGATGACAATGTTGTTGGCTCTGGAGAGAAAACAGATCAAGATGTAATTTTGCAACTATGCTATCAGTAGAGAGTGGAGAATAGTATGCCATAGTATGCAATTGGAGGGGATACTGAGGGGCGGAACGGGTGGTGTTGAAAGATTATGGAGTAAGTGTGGAAGATTAGGACAATTGTTTCGCATCATGTGATAAAAACTAGGTATTGTTTTTCCAAAGGTTTGCGTGAAGCAGCTTTATACAGCAATGTGAAAAACTGAATGAGGCAGATGAAGATGGTGGGGCAGGAATTGATCTCGTAATATGGACTTGTTGTTATGTTACTGGAGTTAACAAGGGGACATAATTCAATTAACCCACAGTGATCTTGTTCTGGCAATATCAAATTTATATAGTCAACCTGTTTTTCACAAGATATTTCCATTTACAAGGTATAGTTTCATGTCAAGAGGATGCAGAATGAAAATTGCCATCCAGCTGGTCTATGTTTCAATGGATAATGCCAGGTAGACAAAAGTGCTGGAGAAACTCAGCGGGTGCAGCAGCATCCATGGAGCGAAGGAAATAGGCAATGTTTCGGGCTGAAACCCTTCTTCAGTCTGAAATAAAGCGTCGCAGTGGCTTTGTAGAAGATTAGTCTGTTGGTCCGTGTACATGAATGATAACAACCTGCTGTGGCCCAGTTGATACCATACCTGTGGTTGAAGTCGGAGTCGTTGTCGATGCTGGAAATGCGAAAATTGACCAGGTCAGTGTGGAGTGTAAATTTTCATCTCAATCCTGTCCATCTGTCTACCGGTCTAACTTTCCTCATGGTTGCTACACCTACGTAACATTGCAATAGATTGCACAATTTTGGTCCTCCATTTAATCTTGAACATGATAACAAAAGATCAGAATTATATCGAGAAAATTGTTGAATGCGCCTTTCTTTTCCAAGATCACTTTCCCACTGCTTCCCCACCATCTGCATCGCTCTGTCCACGTACTTAAATTTGAGATGAATATGAATATTTCAGATAATCATTGGTATATTTATATTCAAATAGGTATCAACAGAACATTGATAGTTTTTTGTGAAGTCGATTTATATTCAAGAAACATTTTTGTGCTCCTGTTTACAGACATTAGGGACCATGAAAACACCGTTGATGCAAAGTCCTCTGACTACGAACAAAAATTCCCTTCTTTATCCATGATGAGTCCTACTGTTTCCCATGCTACCCTATTGATTTTCATGGATGTATACAAAGCCTTGGAAATTTTTTTCACCAATTGCCAGCGTGATTTATTTCCTCATCGCTTTATATTCCTCAAAGTACTTGTCTGATTTATTCTTTCTAATCCTTACATAGAGTTCAATTTTCTTTTGAACTGTTCCCTTCCATTGCCATCCCTGTCCTTCCTCCTTATTGAAACATGCTGGTCTTAAACACTGATCAACTTGACAATGACAACAGCTCCCACTTCACTCTCCCAAGCTCCTGCTAAATGTTGCTGTAATCTGCAATTCCCGCGATTTAGTACCTTCCCGCAAGGTTCAGACTTATCGCTCTTCACAACAATCTTAAAACTTATCCGGCATCTGTAGTTCCATGTGTCCACATCAAAACTTATGGGGTTGTGATCACTGATCCCAAAATACTCTACGGCTGTTACACCTATCACCTGTCTAGGCTAATTTCAGGGTCTAATATGCTCCTCTAGAAACATATTTTTTTCTTATTTTACAGACCTGTCCACGGACGGGCTTTTTAAAGTTCACTATAGTGTATGCCTCCACCACTACTCCTGGCAATGTGTTCCGACTTCCAGCCCCCACTATCTGCGTTAATAAATTTGCCCTGGACAACTTCATTAAACTCCCCCTCACACCTGATAGCTGTGCCCTCTCATGTTGGACATTTCCACCCTGAGGAAGAGGTTGTGACTGTCGACAAAATGTGTAATTCACTTCCATGATAATCTCAATGTCTCATTTGTGTAGATCTCAAAGTTTATTTCAGTAACATTATGACACGGAGCAGAATTTTTGCCACTCATTTCATAATTTCCTAAGTTTACAACATCCTCAGAAAGGTTAAGATAAAATGTCTAATTATATTAAGGTTTAGACTGAAAGTATTAAAATACACTCCACCACTTCATCAGAAGTAACAAGTTAACATCCTGGGAATAGTTGTTCCCAAGTTAATGCAAAGTATAATTGTTAATGTGTTGTTCATCACTTACTTGTTGAAGTTGTGGTCGATGTTGGTGCTGGAAGGAAGACATTAGTTTGTGTGAATAGGCGCAGTGCAATATCATTCCATTTTCCCTCAGTTCATAGAACCATTTCTCAGGATATTGAAATGGAAACTTCATGCCATTATTGTAAAATCTTTCCCTGCTATAGGAAAGATGTGTTAAGCTGGAAACGGTGCTGAGAAGATTAACGAGGATGGTGCCGGGACCTGTGGGCCTGAGCTATAGTGAGAGGTTAGGCAGGCCAGGACCATAATCCTTGGAGCAAAGAATAGGGGTGATCTGATAAAGGTGTAAAAGATCATGAGGGGATAGGTAGAGGAGATGCACAGACTCTTTTCCCCAGAATAGGGGGATCAAGAACCAGAGGACATTAAGATTTAAGGTGTGAGGGGAAAGATTTACTACAATTCTGAGGCACAACATTTTAACACAATGGGTGGTGGGTAAATGTGTGGCTGAGCTGCTGAATTCCTCCAGAAGGTCGTTGTGGCTAAAGGCAGATGGTAAGTTCACGTTTACTACGAGAATATTTGATCAGACCCAGGCCGTCTGATTGTAGTTATAGAGGTGCATGGTGAGAACACATCTGGCTATAAAAGCTCAGTCAATGCGTTCATTCAAAGCAGTGATAGATAGATGTTTGGACATAGTTGGAAATAAAAATAAATGGCGACAGTGCTAAAAAATGAATCTGGGCAGCATTCCAGAGTTACATGGGTGGATGCTGTTATATTTGATTAGAATAGACATACAAAGGATTGCTCATCCCATAATCAAAGGCAATAACCTGTTAGTTGCCTGTAAATGCTATGGATTTAGCATGAGGTAGAGGAGATTTAACCTGGTCATGATCACACCCTGACACCCATTCAATGATCACTTCCAACTGGTTCTGTTTCCATTCAGGTCCTTATTAATCTGAATGGGAATCACATGATAATAATGGTTTCATTACCTTCTGGCGTTGATGTTACATGATAATATCCAAGGCTTGTCATTTTGGCTGGAATAGAAATAAGGAAAAGTTGGAGGAAAAACGAGTGAAATCTGGATTTCTAACCATGCGGAAATGCCGAAGCTGAAGGCTTTAGGAACTGGGTCCATCATACCCACTGAGAGTTTTTTTAAATTCAAGAGTCAAGAAAGTTTTATTGTCATATGTCCTGAAACGAACTAATGAAATCCTTACTTGCGAATGTTAATCCCCCAACAGAGTGATGATGGGAGTCCTGTCAGATTCTGGTGGATACACATTTTCACACAGACTGGAGCAGGAAGGCAGATAATTGATAATTAATTTTAATGCTGCTTGTCCAATTTCTGCTGCAAAGAGAATTGGTTGAAGGAGTGGCTCTTGGTCCTTGCTACCTGCTGCCATCTCACTTTGGGCTGGTAGGACAGCTGCAACAGCTGTCCCATCCAAGCCAGGTTTAAAATGCCTTCAGTTCCCACTGGATGAGCTCACATGTTGGGTACCATTTTCAGTCAAGCCTCGACCCCACTATCCCAACCCTAATGATTACTGATGGTTTTGGAGGGAAATGGCCCCTCCACAGTCAACAGGGTGAAAGGGTCCTTTCGTGGTCTCATTCACTGCAAAGAAGCAAAGTTTAGCAGAAATGCGTGACTCCATGTAAACAATTGCTGCGCAGTCGTTAACTTGGTTTGTCTGCGGGAGACAGCATTCTGACAGTATTCACTGGAAAGAGATGAGATCTAATTGCATGTTGCAAATGAATTGTAGAGGTTGGAACAAGTGACAATATGCTGTGAAATTCCATACCTGTTGTTGAAGTTGTAGTTGTTTCAGGTGCTGGAGAAGACACCGTTGTAGGTAGGAATGTGAAAACACGAGAAAGAGTTGGTGAATGGAAAATGACTGAACAGGTTACATGGACAAAAGCATTTCTTTCAATCTGATTTCGGTGATTGTCTTTGGTTGATTTTCAGACAATTTCAATCCAGAACAGTTGTAATTCACACCCTGGTTGTAACTGTATTAATGAAGATAGGAATTGATGTGAAAGATATTGCTTTGGCTGTGGGAGGAGGGTTCTGATTTTGCAGCGAGGACACTCCCTTTACTCCAGTGCGGTAGAGTGTGTGTGATCAGGGGGAATGGACAGGCGTTTGTGGTAGTGAAACTACAGATGGCCTGATGAAATTTTTTATTCACTGTCTAGATTGAATGTGTCTGATGTTACTGAACGCATCCCTCTATCTTAACTGAGAGTAAAGAAGTATGATAGCCAAAATACTGCTGTACAAGTTAGGGTAGGACAGATGTTGGAACTTAATTAGTGGAATAAGATGGAGAGAGAATGATGGGCAGCTCAGCCACGTGGGGGACAGATAGAGGGAGTGGTGATAGGAATGATGAACAAAAGAAAAATGGATGGACAGGTGAGTGTTTGTGGGAGAAGAAGAAAGGGTGTGTGCATTACCTGAATTCAATATTCATTACGTTGGGTTGTTAGGTACCGAGGTGGAATATGAGATGTAGTTCTTCCAAACAATGACACTGACTTTTGTGATCCAAGGGGAGATAGCTGAATGGATAGCAAATTGGCTTCATGGAAAGAAGTAGAGGGTGAAGGAGAAAGGTTGCTTTTCGGGCTGGAGGCCTGTGACTAGTGGTGTGCCTAGTGGTATTGTAGATAGTGAAGATGGTTGTCAAATAATGCAGGAGGATCTTGATTGAATGAGCCGGTTGGTGGAGAAATGTTTCATGAGATTTATAATTTAATACAGAGAAATGTGAGGTGTTGCAGGTTGGAAAGTCTAACAAGGGCAGGAGAAACATAGAAACATAGAAAATAGGTGCAGGAGTAGGACATTCAGCCCTTCGAGCCTGCACCGCCATTCAATATGATCATGGCTGATCATCCAACTCAGTGTCCCGTACCTGCCTTCTCTCCATAACCCCTGATCCCTTAGCCACAAGGGCCACATCTAACTCCCTCTTAAATATAGCCACTGAACTGGCCTCAACTACCTTCTGTGGCAGAGAATTCCACAGATTCACCACTCTCCATTTGAAAAATGCTTTTCTCATCTCGGTCCTAAAAGTCTTCCCCCTTATCCTTAAACTGTGACCCCTTATTCTGGACTTCTCCAATTTCGGGACCAATCTTCCTGCATCTAGCCTGTCCAACCCCTTAAGAATCTTGTAAGTTTCTATAAGATCCACTCTCAATCTTCTAAATTCTAGCGAGTACAAGCCGAGTCTATCCAGTCTTTCTTCATATGAAAGTCCTGCCATCCCAGGAATCAGTCTGGTGACCCTACGCAATACTCCAGGTGTGGCCTCACCAAGACCCTGTACAACTGCAGTAGAACTTACCTGCTCTTATACTCAAATCCTTTTGCTATGAATGCTAACATACCATTCGCTTTCTTCACTCCCTGCTGCACCTGCATGCCTACTTTTAATGACTGGTGTACCATGACACCCAGATCTCATTGCATCTCCCCTTTTCCTAATCGGCCACCATTCAGGTAATAGTCTACTTTCCTGTTTTTGCCACCAAAGTGAATAACCTCACATTTGTAGAGTGGATAAGGGAGAACCAGTGGATGTGTTATATCTGGACTTTCAGAAGGTTTTCGACAAGGTCCCACATAAGAGATTAGTAAACAAACTTAAAGCACACGGTATTGGGGGTTCAGTATTGATGTGGATAGACAACTGGCTGGCAAACAGGAAGCAAAGAGTAGGAGTAAACGGGTCCTTTTCAGAATGGCAGGCAGTGAATAGTAGGGTACCGCAAGGCTCAGTGCTGGAACCCCAGCTATTTACAATATATATTAATGATTTGGACGAGGGAATTGAATGCAACATCTCCAAGTTTGCGGATGACACGAAGCTGGGGGGCAGTGTTAGCTGTGAGGAGGATGATAGGAGGCCGCAAGGTGACTTGGATAGGCTGGGTGAGTGGGCAAATGCATGGCAGATGCAGTATAATGTGGATAAATGTGACTGGATAGACTTGGCTTGTACCCGCTAGAATTTAGAAGATTGAGGGGGGATCTTATAGAAACTTACAAAATTCTTAAGGGGTTGAACAGGCTAGATGCAGGAAGATTGTTCCCGATGTTGGAAAAGTCCAGGACAAGGTGTCACAGTTTAAGGATAAAGGGGAATTCTTTTAGGACCGAGATGAGAAAAATATTTTTCACACAGAGAGTGGTGAATCCCTGGAATTTTCTGCCACAGAAGGTAGTTGAGGCCAGTTCATTGGCTATATTTAAGAGGGAGTTAGATGTGGCCCTTGTGGCTAGAGGGATCAGGAGGTATGTTCGAAGGTCCGAAGTGCCGAACCTGCACCTATTTCTATGTTTCTATGTTTCTATGTATGCACTGAATTGTAGACCAGAGGTATCTAGGAGTGAAGGTACATAGTTCCTTGAATGTGGCGTCACAGATAGATATGGGGCCAAAAAGGCTTTCGGCAAATTGGCCTTCATCAGTCAGGGTATTGAGTACAGAAGTATGGAGGTCATGTTACAGTTATATAAGACATTGGTGAGGCTACTTTTGGAGTATTATTCAGTTTTCGCCACTCTGCTACAGGGAAAATGTTGTAAAGCTGAAGGTGTGCAGAAAGAAGTACGATGATGTTGCTAGGACTCGAGGGCCTGAGCTATAGGAGAGGTTGAGCAGGTTAGGAGTTTATTCCTTGGAGTGTCTGAGCCTGCCCAACCACTCCCCAAAGCTCAGGCTATCAAGTCCTGGCAACATCCGCTCGTAAATCTTCCCTGCAATCTTTCCAGCTGAACAACATCTTTCCAAGCCATGTAGCCATCTCAATCTCTCCTCATATTAACAGGCACTCCAGTTTTTATCATTCTGGTCAAACTTCACTTCACTCAGTAAATCAGATCTGTTTCTGAGCAAGACACAAAATTAGACAGAATGCCCCCAAGTTTGGAGTCAGGACCCTCTCTAACCTTTGTAAGAAAATGATTTGGGGTCATCTTTGAACAAACAGCAACCTGCCCTCTACCATCTAAAGAAAGAACTCTGTGTGAAGCAATGGATAACATCTATTACTGACCAGCTGAATCTGATTGCCAGTTAAATATTTCTTGTTATTTGTGCAAAGTAAAATTGATCAAAACTTACTTCCGGGGGTGCCACCAACAACAAATTCTGAAAGATGAATGGGAATAGAAAAAGAGAATAAAACTATTGGTATATATTAATTATTTATGGGATGAGCCATTCTGGCGAGACCAGCATTTATTGCCCATCCTGAGCTTCCTTGAGGAGCAGATGTGGACCCAGCATCTTGACCGGCTGCACTTCATCTATTGCACTATAAGAAGCACTTGTTCAATGTGTCCCATAGTTCCCGACAAGATGTGCTGGGGTTTCCAAGCTTCGACCTTATCCAATGGATGTGGGATCACTTGGCCCCATCTCTTGTCAGCCAAAGGGTCTCGACCCGAAACATCACCCATTTCTTCTCTCCAGAGATACTGCTGGACCCGCTGAGTTGCTCCAGCACTCTGTGTCTATCTTCGGTGTGAGACTGAACCATGGGTTTACAGACTGGGGAATATGATTTTGCTGTTGCATATGCTCCACATTACTTCACAGAAGCCCCGTGGAGCTGTCTTGTTTCTGAATCAAATCTATTAATTTGGGATATCACAAGACAGATCCCTGTCACCGTTTCTTGAGCAGAGATGGACGGGCATCAAATGCTGGCCTTACCAGTGGAGCCAGATCAGAGAAAGGAAGAAGCAAGTTATGAGATTAACTCTAATGCAATAGTTGCTGCAGATGCTGCTGTTGAAGATACAATTGAATTGGGTTGTGAAGAATTCAAAATCAGCAGCAATAATTTAAGATTGATGTTCCTGGGATAATGTGAGCAGAGTGTTGAGGAGATGGTGCTATGATCATACCTGTAGTTGATGATGATGTTGTTGACTCTGGAAGGGATAAAATTGAAGATGTGAGTGATGGGATTATAGAATAAATCTGATTGCACTGAAATCAAATAACTATTTGTCAAGTCTTCATTCTAATGTCCATACCTGTGGTCGATGACAATGTTGTTGGCTCTGGAGAGAAAACAGATCAAGATGTAATTTTGCAACTATGCTATCAGTAGAGAGTGGAGAATAGCATGCCATAGTGTGGAATTGGAGGGGATACTGAGGGGCGGAACGGGGGGTGTTGAAAGATTATGGAGTAAGTGTGGAAGATTAGGACAATTGTTTCGCATCATGTGATAAAAACTAGGTATTCTTTATCCAAAGGTTTGCGTGAAGCAGCTTTATACAGCAATGTGAAAAACTGAATGAGGCAGATGAAGATGGTGGGGCAGGAATTGATCTCGTAATATGGACTTGTTGTTATGTTACTGGAGTAAACAAGGGGACATAATTCAATTAACCCACAGTGATCTTGTTCTGTCATACCTGTAGTTGATGATGATGTTGTTGACTCTGGAAGGGATAAAATTGAAGATGTGAGTGCAGGGATTATAGAATAAATCTGATTGCACTGAAATCAAATAACCCTTCTTCAGTCTGAAA
Organism: Malacoraja senta; assembly: GCA_038087875.1. Classification (NCBI taxonomy): domain Eukaryota; kingdom Metazoa; phylum Chordata; class Chondrichthyes; order Rajiformes; family Rajidae; genus Malacoraja; species Malacoraja senta. Next base: position 41,087,297 of record CM075979.1, on the reverse strand, counting down.
TAAAGCGTCGCAGTGGCTTTGTAGAAGATTAGTCGTTTGGTCCGTGTACATGAATGATAACAACCTGCTGTGGCCCAGTTGATACCATACCTGTGGTTGAAGTCGGAGTCGTTGTCGATGCTGGAAATGAAAAAATTGACCAGGTCAGTGTGGAGTGTAAATTTTCATCTCAATCCTGTCCATCTGTCTACCGGTCTATCTTTCCTCATGGTTGCTACACCTACGTAACATTGCAATAGATTGCACAATTTTGGTCCTCCATTTAATCTTGAACATGATAACAAAAGATCAGAATTATATCGAGAAAATTGTTGAATGCGCCTTTCTTTTCCAAGATCACTTTCCCACTGCTTCCCCACCATCTGCATCGCTCTGTCCACGTACTTAAATTTGAGATGAATATGAATATTTCAGAAAATCATTGGTATATTTATATTCAAATAGGTATCAACAGAACAGTGATAGTTTTTTGTCAAGTCGATTTATATTCAAGAAACATTTTTGTGCTCCTGCTTACAGACATTAGGGACCATGAAAACACTGTTGATGCAAAGTTCTTGTTTACTACCTCGTCTACATCCTCTGACTACGAGCAGAAATTCCCTTCTTTATCCATGATGAGACCTACTGTTTCCCTTGTTACCCTATTGATTTTCATGGATGTATACAAAGCCTTGGAATTGTTTTTTCACCAATTGCCAGCATGATTTATTTCCTGATAGCTTTATATTCCTCAAAGTAGTTGTATGATTTCTTCTTTCTAATCCTTACATAGACTTCAATATTCTTTTGAACTGTTCCCTTCCATTGCCATCCTTATCCTTCATCCTTATTGAAACATGCTGGTCTTACCAGTATGAGTCTCCCATCGGTCAGACAAGGACAACAGCTCCCACTTTACTATCCCTAGCTCCTGCTAAATGTTGCTGTAATCTGCAATTCCCGCAATTTAGTACCTTCCCGCAAGGTCCAGACTTATCGCTCTTCACAACAATCTTAAAACTTATCCGGCATCTGTAGTTCCATGTGTCCACATCAAAACTTATGGAGTTGTGATCACTGATCCCAAAATACTCTATGGCTGTTACACCTATCACCTGTCTAGGCTAATTTCAGGGTCTAATATGCTCCTCTAGAAACATAGAAAAAATAGGTGCGGCAGGAGGCCATTCGGCCCTTCGAGCCATCCAGTGATTTGGCCTCCACTGCCCTCTGTGGCAGGGAATTCCACAAATTCACAACACTCTGGGTGAAAAAGTGTTTTCTTATTTTACAGACCTGTCCACGGACGGGCTTTTTAAGTTTCCCGCATCTGACTTGACCTGAAGTTCACTTGATGCAACCAATCAATGGTTTCGCTGATCGGCAATTCAATCCCTCTCTTCCCTGTACTTCAATGTGCCTATCAAAAAGCCTCTTAAACGGCACTATAGTGTATGCCTCCACCACTACTCCTGACAATGTGTTCCGACTTCCAGCCCCCACTATCTGCGTTAATAAATTTGCCCTGGACATCTTCATTAAACTCCCCCTCACACCTGATAGCTGTGCCCTCTCATGTTGGACATTTCCACCCTGAGGTTGTGACTGTCGACAAAATGTGTAATTCACTTCCATGATAATCTCAATGTCTCATTTGTGTAGATCTCAAAGTTTATTTCAGTAACATTATGACACGGAGCAGACTTTTTGGCACTCATTTCATAATTTCCTAAGTTTACAACATCCTCTGAAAGGTTAAGATAAAATGTCTAATTATATTAAGGTTTTGGCTGAAAGTATTAAAATACACTCCACCACTTCATCAGAAGTAACAAGTTAACATCCTGGGAATAGTTGTTCCCAAGTTAATGCAAAGTGTAATTGTTAATGTGTTGTTCATCACTTACTTGTTGAAGTTGTGGTCGATGTTGTTGCTGGAAGGAAGACATTAGTTTGTGTGAATAGGCGCAGTGCAATATCATTCCATTTTCCCTCAGTTCATAGAACCAGTTCTCAGGATATTGAAATGGAAACTTCATGCCATTATTGTAAAATCTTTCCCTGCTATCGGAAAGATGTGTTAAGCTGGAAACGGTGCTGAGAAGATTAACGAGGATGGTGCCGGGACCTGTGGGCTTGAGCTATAGTGAGAGGTTAGGCAGGCCAGGACCATAATCCTTGGAGCAAAGAATAGGGGTGATCTGATAAAGGTGTAAAAGATCATGAGGGGATAGGTAGAGGAGATGCACAGACTCTTTTCCCCAGAATAGGGGGATCAAGAACCAGAGGACATTAAGATTTGAGGTGTGAGGGGAAAGATTTACTACAATTCTGAGGCACAACGTTTTAACACAATGGGTGGTGGGTAAATGTGTGGTCGTGCACTTCGGGATATAACAGGAAATCAAGAAGGGTCACAATGTGAAACGTCCACAGTCCAATTACATGGGTGGATGCTGTTTTATTTGATAAGAATAGACATACAAAGGATTGCTCATCCCATAATCAAAGGCAATAACCTCTGTTAGTTGCCTGAAAATGGTATGGATTTAATATGAGGTAGAGGAGATTTAACCTGGTCGTGATCACACCCTGACACCCATTCAATGATCACTTCCAACTGGTTCTGTTTCCATTCAGGTCCTTATTAATCTGAATGGGAATCACATGATAATAATGGCTTCATTACCTTCTGGCGTTGATGGTTGATGATAATATCCATGGGTTGTCATTTTGGCTGGAATAGAAATAAGGAGAAGTTGGAGGAAAAACGAGTGAAATCTGGATTTCTAACCATGCGGAAATGCCGAAGCTGAAGGCTTTAGGAACTGGGTCCATCATACCCACTGAGAGTTTTTTTTAATTCAAGAGTCAAGAATGTTTTATTGTCATATGTCCTGAAACGAAATAATGAAATCCTTACTTGCGAATGTTAATCCCCCAACAGAGTGATGATGGGAGTCCTGTCAGATTCTGGTGGATACACATTTTCACACAGACTGGAGCAGGAAGGCAGATAATTGATATCACTTTTTTCTCCAGCAATAGTAGTTTCAAACGATACGATGCACTTACTTGTGGGCTGACCTGCCCAATGTTAGTTTTAGTTTCACCCATATAGTAAATAGCTGTCAAATTAAGTTTATTTGTGTTTGGGTTAATTTTAATGCTGCTTGTCCAATTTCTGCTGCAAAGAGAATTGGTTGAAGGAGTGGCTCTTGGTCCTTGCTACCTGCTGCCATCTCACTTAGGGCTGGTAGGACAGCTGCAACAGCTGTCCCGTCCAGGCCAGGTTTAAAATGCCTTCAGTTCCCACTGGATGAGCTCACATGTTGGGTACCATTTTCAGTCGAGCCTCGACCCCACTATCCCAACCCTAATGATTACTGATGGTTTTGGAGGGAAATGGCCATTCCACAGTCAAGAGGGTGAAAGTGTCCTTTCGTGGTCTCATTCACTGCAAAGAAGCAAAGTTTGGCAGAAATGCGTGACTCCATGTAAACGATTGCTGGGCAGTCGTTAACTTAGTTTGTCTGCGGGAGACAGCAGTCTGACAGTATTCACTGGAAAGAGATGAGATCTAATTGCATGTTGCAAATGAATTGTGGAGGTTGGAACAAGTGACAATATGCTGTGAAAATCCATACCTGTTGCTGAAGTTGTAGTTGTTTCAGGTGCTGGAGAAGACACCGTTGTAGGTAAGAATGTGAAAACATGAGAAAGAGTTGGTGAATGGAAAATGACTGAACAGGTTACATGCACAAAAGCATTTCTTTCAATCTGATTTCGGTGATTGTCTTTGGTTGATTTTCAGACAATTTCAATCCACAACAGTTGTAATTCACAGGTACACAAAAATGCTGGAGAAACTCAGCGGGTGCAGCAGCATCTATGGAGCGAAGGAAATAGGTAACGTTTCGGGCCGAAACCCTTCTTCAGACTGTCTGAAGAAGGGTTTCGGCCCGAAACGTTACCTATTTCCTTCGCTCCATAGATGCTGCTGCACCCGCTGAGTTTCTCCAGCATTTTTGTGTACCTTCGATTTTCCAGCATCTGCAGTTCCTTCTTTAACACAGTTGTAATTCACACCCTGGTTGTAACTGTATTAAGGAAGATAGGAATTGATGTGAAAGATATTGCTTTGGTTGTGGGAGGAGGGTTCTGGTTTTGCAGCGAGGACACTCCCTTTACTCCAGTGAGGTAGAGTGTGTGTGATCAGGGGGGAATGGACAGGCGTTTGATGAATAGTGAAACTACAGATGGCCTGATGAAATTGTTTATTCACTGTCTAGATTGAATGTGTCTGATGTTACTGAACGCATCCCTCTATCTTAACTGAGAGGAAAGAAGTATGATAGCCAAAATACTGCTGTACAAGTTAGGGTAGGACAGATGTTGGAACTTAATTAGTGGAATGAGTTGGAGAGAGAATGATGGGCAGCTCAGCCACGTGGGGGACAGATATAGGGAGTGGTGATAGGAATGATGAACAAAAGCAGAAGAAAAATGGATGGACAGGTGAGTGTTTGTGGGAGAAGAAGAAAGGGTGTGTGCATTACCTGAATTCAATATTCATTACGTTGGGTTGTTAGGTACCGAGGTGGAATATGAGATGTAGTTCTTCCAAACAATGACACTGACTTTTGTGATCCAAGGGGAGATAGCTGAATGGATAGCAAATTGGCTTCATGGAAAGAAGTAGAGGGTGAAGGAGAAAGGTTGCTTTTCGGGCTGGAGGCCTGTGACTAGTGGTGTGCCTAGTGGTATTGTAGATAGTGAAGATGGTTGTCAAATAATGCAGGAGGATCTTGATTGAATGAGCCGGTTGGTGGAGAAATGTTTCATGGGATTTATAATTTAATACAGAGAAATGTGAGGTGTTGCATGTTGGAAAGTCTAACAAGGGCAGGAGAAACATAGAAACATAGACAATTGGTGCAGGAGTAGGACATTCAGCCCTTCGAGCCTGCACCGCCATTCAATATGATCATGGCTGATCATCCAACTCAGTATCCCGTACCTCCCTTCTCTCCATCCCCCCTGATCCCTTTAGCCACAAGGGCCACATCTAACTCCCTCTTAAATATAGCCAATGAAATGGCCTCAACTACCTTCTGTGGCAGAGAATTCCACAGATTCACCACTCTCTGTGTGAAAAATGCTTTTCTCATCTCGGTCCTAAAAGTTTTCCCCCTTATCCTTAAACTGTGACCCCTTGTTCTGGACTTCCCCGACTTCGGGAACAATCTTCCTGCATCTAGCCTGTCCAACCCCTTAAGAATCTTGTAAGTTTCTATAAGATCCACCCTCAATCTTCTAAATTCTAGCAAGTACAAGCCGAGTCTATCCAGTCTTTCTTCATATGAAAGTCCTGCCATCCCAGGAATCAGTCTGGCGAACCTTCTCTGTACTCCCTCTATGGCAAGAATGTCTTTCCTCAGATTTGATGACCAAAACTGTACGCAATACTCCAGGTGTGGCCTCACCAAGACCCTGTACAACTGCAGTAGAACTTCCCTGCTCTTATACTCAAATCCTTTTGCTATGAATGCTAACATACCATTCGCTTTCTTCACCGCCTGCTGCACCTGCATGCCTACTTTCAATGACTGGTGTACCATGACACCCAGATCACGTTGCATCTCCCCTTTTCCTAATCGGCCACCATTCAGATAATAGACTACTTTCCTGTTTTTGCCACCAAAGTGGATAAACCTCACATTAGTAGAGTGGATAAGGGTGAACCAGTGGATGTGTAATATCTGGACTTTGAGAAGGCTTTCGACAAGGTCCCACATAAGAGATTAGTATAAACTTAAAGCACACGGTATTGGGGGTTCAGTATTGATGTGGATAGACAACTGGCTGGCAAACAGGAAGCAAAGAGTAGGAGTAAACGGGTCCTTTTCAGAATGGCAGGCAGTGAACAGTGGGGTACAGCAAGGCTCATTGCTGGAACCCCAGCTATTTACAATATATATTAATGATTTGGACGAGGGTATTGAATGCAACATCTCCAAGTTTGCGGATGACACAAAGCTGGGGGGCAGTGTTGGCTGTGAGGAGGATGCTAGGAGGGTGCAAGGTGACTTGGATAGGCTGGGTGAGTGGGTAAATGCATGGCAGATGCAGTATAATGTGGATAAATGTGAGTTTATCCACTTTGGTGGCAAAAACAGGAAAGTAGACTATTATCTGAATGGTGGCCGATTAGGAAAAGGGGAGATGCAACGAGAACTGGGTGTCATGGTACACCAGTCATTGAAAGTAGGCATGCAGGTGCAGCAGGCAGTGAAGAAAGCGAATGGTATTTTAGCATTCATAGCAAAAGGATTTGAGTATAGGAGCAGGGAGGTTCTATGCAGATGTACAGGGCCTTGGTGAGACCACACCTGGAGTATTGCGTACAGTTTTGGTCTCCAAATCTGAGGAAAGACATTCTTGCCATAGAGGGAGTACAGAGAAGGTTCACCAGACTGATTCCTGGGATGTCAGGACTTTCATATGAAGAAAGACTGGATATACTCGGCTTGTACTCGCTAGAATTTAGGAGATTGAGGGGGGATCTTATAGAAACTTACAAAATTCTTGAGGGGTTGAACAGTCTAGATGCAGGAAGATTGTTCCCGATGTTGGAAAAGTCCAGGACAAGGGGTCACAGTTTAAGGATAAAGGGAAAATCTTTTATGACCGAGATGAGAAAAACATTTTTCACACAGAGAGTGGTGAATCTCTGGAATTCTCTGCCACAGAAGGTAGTTGAGGCCAGTTCATTGGCTATATTTAAGAGGGAGTTAGATGTGGCCCTTGTGGCTAGAGGGATCAGGAGGTATGTTCGAAGGGCCAAAGGGCCGAACCTGCACCTATTTTCTATGTTTCTATGTTTCTATGTATGCACTGAATTGTAGACCAGAGGTAACTAGTAGTGAAGGTACATAGTTCCTTGAATGTGGCGTCACAGATAGATATGGGGCCAAAAAGGCTTTCGGCAAATTGGCCTTCATCAGTCAGGGTATTGAGTACAGAAGTATGGAGGTCATGTTACTGTTATATAAGACATTGGTGAGGCTACTTTTGGAGTATTATTCAGTTTTCGTCACTCTGCTATAGGGAAAATGTTGTAAAGCTGGAAGGTGTGCAGAAAGAAGTACGATGATGTTGCTAGGACTCGAGGGCCTGAGCTATAGGAGAGGTTGAGCAGGTTAGGAGTTTATTCCTTGGAGTGTCTGAGCCTGCCCAACCACTCCCCAAAGCTCAGGCTATCAAGTCCTGGCAACATCCGCTCGTAAATCTTCCCTGCAATCTTTCCAGCTGAACAACATCTTTCCAAGCCATGTAGCCATCTCAATCTCTCCTCATATTAACAGGCACTCAAGTTATGTTAGCATTCTGGTCAAACTTCACTTCACTCAGTAAATCAGATCTGTTTCTGAGCAAGACACAAAATTAGACAGAATGCCCCCAAGTTTGGAGTCAGGACCCTCTCTAACCTTTGTAAGAAAATGGTTTGGGGTCATCTTTGACCAAACAGCAACCTGCCCTCTACCATCTAAAGAAAGAACTCTGTGTGAAGCAATGGATAACATCTATTACTGACCAGCTGAATCTGATTGCCAGTTAAATATTTCTTGTTATTTGTGCAAAGTAAAATTGATCAAAACTTACTTCCGGTGGTGCCACCAACAACAAATTCTGAAAGATGAATGGGAATAGAAAAAGAGAATAAAACTATTGGTATATATTAATTATTTATGGGATGAGCCATTCTGGCGAGACCAGCATTTATTGCCCATACTGAGCTCCCTTGAGGAGCAGATGTGGACCCAGCATCTTGACCGGCTGCACTTTATCTATTGCACTATAAGAAGCACTTGTTCAATGTGTCCCATAGTTCCCGATAAGATGTGCTGGGGTTTCCAAGCTTCGACCTTATCCAATGGATGTGGGATCACTTGGCCCCATCTCTTGTCAGCTAAAGGGTCTCGACCCGAAACATCACCCATTTCTTCTCTCCAGAGATACTGCTGGTCCCGCTGAGTTGCTCCAGCACTCTGTGTCTATCTTCGGTGTGAGACTGAACCATGGGTTTACAGACTGGGGAACATGATTTTGCTGTTGCTTATGCTCCACATTACTTCACAGAAGCCCCGTGGAGCTGTCTTGTTTCTGAATCAAATCTATTAATTTGGGATATCACAAGACAGATCCCTGTCACCGTTTCTTGAGCAGAGATGGACGGGCATCAAATGCTGGCCTTACCAGTGGAGCCAGATCAGAGAAAGGAAGAAGCAAGTTATGAGATTAACTCTAACGCAATAGTTGCTGCAGATGCTGCTGTTGAAGATACAATTGAATTCGGTTGTGAAGAATTCAAAATCAGCAGCAATCATTTAAGATTGATGTTCCTGGGATAATGTGAGCAGAGTGTTGAGGAGATGGGGCTATGATCATACCTGTAGTTGATGATGATGTTGTTGACTCTGGAAGGGATAAAATTGAAGATGTGAGTACAGGGATTATAGAATAAATCTGATTGCACTGAAATCAAATAACTATTTGTCAAGTCTTCATTCTAATGTCCATACCTGTGGTCGATGACAATGTTGTTGGCTCTGGAGAGAAAACAGATCAAGATGTAATTTTGCAACTACGCTATCAGTACAGAGTGGAGAATAGTATGCCATAGTATGCAATTGGAGGGGATACTGAGGGGCGGAACGGGGGGTGTTGAAAGATTATGGAGTAAGTGTGGAAGATTAGGACAATTGTTTCGCATCATGTGATAAAAACTAGGTATTGTTTTTCCAAAGGTTTGCGTGAAGCAGCTTTATACAGCAATGTGAAAAACTGAATGAGGCAGATGAAGATGGTGGGGCAGGTATTGATCTCGTAATATGGACTTGTTGTTATGTTACTGGAGTAAACAAGGGGACATAATTCAATTAACCCACAGTGATCTTGTTCTGTCAATATCAAATTTATATAGTCAACCTGTTTTTCACAAGATATTTCCATTTACGAGGTATAGTTTCATGTCCAGAATGAAAATTGCCATCCAGCTGGTCTATGTTTCAATGGATAATGCCAGGTAGACAAAAGTGCTGGAGAAACTCAGCGGGTGCAGCAACATCTATGGAGCGAAGGAAATAGGCAACGTTTCGGGCCGAAACCCTTCTTCAGTCTGAAATAAAGCGTCGCAGTGGCTTTGTAGAAGATCAGTCTGTTGGTCCGTGTACATGAATGATAACAACCTGCTGTGGCCCAGTTGATACCATACCTGTGGTTGAAGTCGGAGTCGTTGTCGATGCTGGAAATGAGAAAATTGGCCAGGTCAGTGTGGAGTGTAAATTTTCATCTCAATCCTGTCCATCTGTCTACCGCTCTATCTTTCCTCATGGTTGCTACACCTACGTAACATTGCAATAGATTGCACAATTTTGGTCCTCCATTTAATCTAGAACATGACAACAAAAGATCAGAATTATATCGAGAAAATTGTTGAATGCGCCTTTCTTTTCCAAGATCACTTTCCCACTGCTTCCCCACCATCTGCATCCCTCTGTCCACGTACTTGAATTTGAGATGAATATGAATATTTCAGAAAATCATTGGTATATTTATATTCAAATAGGTATCAACAGAACATTGATAGTTTTTTATCAAATCGATTTATATTCAAGAAACATTTTTGTGCTCCTGCTTACAGACATTAGGGACCATGAAAACACTGTTGATGCAAAGTTCTTGTTTACTACCTCGTCTACATCCTCTGACTACGAGCAAAAGTTCCCTTCTTTATCCATGATGAGACCTACTGTTTCCCTTGTTACCCTATTGATTTTCATGGATGCATACAAAGCCTTGGAATTTTCTTTCACCAATTGCCAGCGTGATTTATTTCCTGATAGCTTTATATTCCTCAAAGTACTTGTCTGATTTCTTCTTTCTAATCCTTACATAGAGTTCAATTTTCTTTTGAACTGTTCCCTTCCATTGCCATCCTTATCCTTCATCCTCATTGAAACATGCTGGTCTTACCAGTATGAGTCTCCCATCGGTCAGACAATGACAACAGCTCCCACTTTACCATCCCTAGCTCCTGCTAAATGTTGCTGTATTCTGCAATTCCCGCAATTTAGTACCTTCCCGCAAGGTCCAGACTTATCGCTCTTCACAACAATCTTAAAACTTATCTGGCATCTGTAGTTCCATGTGTCCACATCAAAACTTATGGAGTTGTGATCACTGATCCCAAAATACTCTACGGCTGTTACACCTATCACCTGTCTAGGCTAATTTCAGGGTCTAATATGCTCCTCTAGAAACAAAGAAAAAATAGGTGCGGCAGGAGGCCATTCGGCCCTTCGAGCCATCCAGTGATTTGGCCTCCACTGCCCTCTGTGGCAGGGAATTCCACAAATTCACAACACTCTGGGTGAAAAAGTTTTTTCTTATTATACAGACCTGTATACGGACGGGCTTTTTAAGTTTCCCGCATCTGACTTGACCTGAAGTTCACTTGATGCAACCAATCAACGGTTTTGCTGATCGGCAATTCAATCCCTCTCTTCCCTGTACTTCAATGTGCCTATCAAAAAGCCTCTTAAACGGCACTATAGTATATGCCTCCACCACTACTCCTGACAATGTGTTCCGACTTCCAGCCCCCACTATCTGCGTTAATAAATTTGCCCTGGACATCTTCATTAAACTCCCCCTCACACCTGATAGCTGTGCCCTCTCATGTTGGACATTTCCACCCTGAGGAAGAGGTTGTGACTGTCGACAAAATGTGTAATTCACTTCCATGATAATCTCAATGTCTCATTTGTGTAGATCTCAAAGTTTATTTCAGTAACATTATGACACGGAGCAGAATTTTTGCCACTCATTTCATAATTTCCTAAGTTTACAACATCCTCTGAAAGGTTAAGATAAAATGTCTAATTATATTAAGGTTTTGACTGAAAGTATTAAAATACACTCCACCACTTCATCAGAAGTAACAAGTTAACATCCTGGGAATAGTTGTTCCCAAGTTAATGCGAAGTGTAATTGTTAATGTGTTGTTCATCACTTACTTGCTGAAGTTGTGGTCGATGTTGTTGCTGGAAGGAAGACATTAGTTTGTGTGAATAGGCGCAGTGCAATATCATTCCATTTTCCCCCTGTTCATAGAACCATTTCTCAGGATATTGAAATGGAAACTTCATGCCATTATTGTAAAATCTTTCCCTGCTGTAGGAAAGATGTGTTAAGCTGGAAACGGTGCTGAGAAGATTAACGAGGATGGTGCCGGGACCTGTGGGCCTGAGCTATAGTGAGAGGTTAGGCAGGCCAGGACCATAATCCTTGGAGGAAAGAAGAAAAGGGGTGATCTGATAAAGGTGCAAAAGATCATGAGGGGATAGGTAGAGGAGATGCATAGACTCTTTTCCCCAGAATAGGGGGATCAAGAACCAGAGGATATTAAGATTTAAGGAGTGAGGGGAAAGATTTACTACAATTCTGAGGCACAACGTTTTAACACAATGGGTGGTGGGTAAATGTGTGGTCGTGCACTTTGGGATATAACAGGAAATCAAGAAGGGTCACAATGTGAAACGTCCACAGTCCAATTCCCTCCTCAGATCTTGTCTGAGCTGCTGAATTCCTCCAGAAGGTCGTTGTGGCTAAAGGCAGATGGTAAGTCCACGTTTACTACGAGAATATTTGATCAGACCCAGGCCGTCTGATTGTAGTTATAGAGGAGCATGGTGAGAACACATCTGGCTATAAAAGCTCAGTCAATGCGTTCATTCAAAGCAGTGATAGATAGATGTTTGGACATAGTTGGGAATAAAAAGAAATGGCGACAGTGGTAAAAAATGAATCTGGGCAGCATTCCAGAGTTACATGGGTGGATGCTGTTATATTTGATAAGAATAGACATACAAAGGATTGCTCATCCCATAATCAAAGGCAATAACCTGTTAGTTGCCTGTAAATGCTATGGATTTAACATGAGGTAGAGGAGATTTAACCTGGTCATGATCACACCCTGACACCCATTCAATGATCACTTCCAACTGGTTCTGTTTCCATTCAGGTCCTTATTAATCTGAATGGGAATCACATGATAATAATGGCTTCATTACCTTCTGGCGTTGATGTTTGATGATAATATCCATGGGTTGTCATTTTGGCTGGAATAGAAATAAGGAGAAGTTGGAGGAAAAACGAGTGAAATCTGGATTTCTAACCATGCGGAAATGCCGAAGCTGAAGGCTTTAGGAACTGGGTCCATCATACCCACTGAGAGTTTTTTTAAATTCAAGAGTCAAGAATGTTTTATTGTCATATGTCCTGAAACGAAATAATGAAATCCTTACTTGCGAATGTTAATCCCCCAACAGAGTGATGATGGGAGTCCTGTCAGATTCTGGTGGATACACATTTTCACACAGACTGGAGCAGGAAGGCAGATAATTGATATCACTTTTTTCTCCAGCAATAGTAGTTTCAAACCACAGGATGCACTTACTTGTGGGCTGACCTGCCCAATGTTAGTTTTAGTTTCACCCATATAGTAAATAGCTGTCAAATGAAGTTTATTTGTGTTTGGGTTAATTTGAATGCTGCTTGTCCAATTTCTGCTGCAAAGAGAATTGGTTGACGGAGTGGCTCTTGGTCCTTGCTACCTGCTGCCATCTCACTTTGGGCTGGTAGGACAGCTGCAGCAGCAGTCCCGTCCAGGCCAGGTTTAAAATGCCTTCAGTTCCCACTGGATGAGCTCACATGTTGGGTACCATTTTCAGTCGAGCCTCGACCCCACTATCCCAACCCTAATGATTACTGATGGTTTTGGAGGGAAATGGCCACTCCACAATCAACAGGGTGAAAGGGTCCTTACGTGGTCTCATTCACTGCAAAGAAGCAAAGTTTAGCAGAAATGCGTGACTCCATGTAAACAATTGCTGCGCAGTCGTTAACTTAGTTTGTCTGCGGGAGACAGCAGTCTGACAGTATTCACTGGAAAGAGATGAGATCTAATTGCATGTTGCAAATGAATTGTAGAGTTTGGAACAAGTGACAATATGCTGTGAAAATCCATACCTGTTGTTGAAGTTGTAGTTGTTTCAGGTGCTGGAGAAGACACCGTTGTAGGTAAGAATGTGAAAACACGAGAAAGAGTTGGTGAATGGAAAATGACTGAACAGGTTACATGAACAGGTTACATGGACAAAAGCATTTCTTTCAGTCTGATTTCGGTGATTGTCTTTGGTTGATTTTCAGACAATTTCAATCCATAACAGTTGTAATTCACACCCTGGTTGTAACTGTATTAATGAAGATAGGAATTGATGTGAAAGATATTGCTTTGGCTGTGGGAGGAGGGTTCTGATTTTGCAGCGAGGACACTCCCTTTACTCCAGTGCGGCAGTGCGGTAGAGTGTATGTGATCAGGGGGAATGGACAGGCGTTTGTGGTAGTGAAACTACAGATGGCCTGATGAAATTGTTTATTCACTGTCTAGATTGAATGTGTCTGATGTTACTGAACGCATCCCTCTATCTTAACTGAGAGTAAAGGAGTATGATAGCCAAAATACTGCTGTACAAGTTAGGGTAGGACAGATGTTGGAACTTAATTAGTGGAATAAGATGGAGAGAGAATGATGGGCAGCTCAGCCATGTGGGGGACAGATAGAGGGAGTGGTGATAGGAATGATGAACAAAAGCAGAAGAAAAATGGATGGACATGTGAGTGTTTGTGGGAGAAAAAGAAAGGGTGTGTGCATTACCTGAATTCAATATTCATTACGTTGGGTTGTTAGGTACCGAGGTGGAATATGAGATGTAGTTCTTCCAAACAATGACACTGACTTTTGTGATCCAAGGGGAGATAGCTGAATGGATAGCAAATTGGCTTCATGGAAAGAAGTAGAGGGTGAAGGAGAAAGGTTGCTTTTCGGGCTGGAGGCCTGTGACTAGTGGTGTGCCTAGTGGTATTGTAGATAGTGAAGATGGTTGTCAAATAATGCAGGAGGATCTTGATTGAATGAGCCGGTTGGTGGAGAAATGTTTCATGGGATTTATAATTTAATACAGAGAAATGTGAGGTGTTGCATGTTGGAAAGTCTAACAAGGGCAGGAGAAACATAGAAACATAGAAAATAGGTGCAGGAGTAGGACATTCAGCCCTTCGAGCCTGCACCGCCATTCAATATGATCATGGCTGATCATCCAACTCAGTGTCCCGTACCTGCCTTCTCTCCATAACCCCTGATCCCTTTAGCCACAAGGGCCACATCTAACTCCCTCTTAAATATAGCCACTGAACTGGCCTCAACTACCTTCTGTGGCGGAGAATTCCACAGATTCACCACTCTCCGTGTGAAAAATGCTTTTCTCATCTCGGTCCTAAAAGTCTTCCCCCTTATCCTTAAACTGTGACCCCTTGTTCTGGACTTCCCTGACTTCGGGAACAATCTTCCTGCATCTAGCCTGTCCAACCCCTTAAGAATCTTGTAAGTTTCTATAAGATCCACCCTCAATCTTCTAAATTCTAGCGAGTACAAGCCGAGTCTATCCAGTCTTTCTTCATATGAAAGTCCTGCCATCCCAGGAATCAGTCTGGTGAACCTTCTCTGTACTCCCTCTATGGCAAGAATGTCTTTCCTTAGATTTGATGACCAAAACTGTACGCAATACTCCAGGTGTGGCCTCACCAAGACCCTGTACAACTGCAGTAGAACTTCCCTGCTCTTATACTCAAATCCTTTTGCTATGAATGCTAACATACCATTCGCTTTCTTCACTGCCTGCTGCACCTGCATGCCTACTTTCAATGACTGGTGTACCATGACACCCAGATCACGTTGCATCTCCCCTTTTCCTAATCGGCCACCATTCAGATAATAGACTACTTTCCTGTTGATGTGTAACATCTGGACTTTGAGAAGGCTTTCGACAAGGTCCCACATAAGAGATTAGTATACAAACTTAAAGCACACGGCATTGGGGGTTCAGTATTGATGTGGATAGACAACTGGCTGGCAAACAGGAAGCAAAGAGTAGGAGTAAACGGGTCCTTTTCAGAATGGCAGGCAGTGAATAGAGGGGTACAGCAAGGCTTATTGCTGGAACCCCAGCTATTTACAATATATATTAATGATTTGGACGAGGGAATTGAATGCAACATCTCCAAGTTTGCGGATGACACAAAGCTGAGGGGCAGTGCTAGGAGGCTGCAAGGTGACTTGGATAGGCTGGGTGAGTGGGTAAATGCATGGCAGATGCAGTATAATGTGGATAAATGTGACTGGATAGACTCGGCTTGTACTCGCTAGAATTTAGAAGATTGAGGGGGGATCTTATAGAAAGTTACAAAATTCTTAAGGTGTTGAACAGGCTAGATGCAGGAAGATTGTTCCCGATGTTGGAAAAGTCCAGGACAAGGGGTCACAGTTTAAGGATAAAGGGGAAATCTTTTAGGACCGAGATGAGAAAAACATTTTTCACACCGAGAGTGGTGAATCTCTGGAATTTTCTGCCACAGAAGGTAGTTGAGGCCAGTTCATTGGCTATATTTAAGAGGGAGTTAGATGTGGCCCTTGTGGCTAGAGGGATCAGGAGGTATGTTCGAAGGTCCGAAGGGCCGAACCTGCACCTATTTCTATGTTTCTATGTTTCAATGTATGCACTGAATTGTAGACCAGAGGTATCTAGGAGTGAAGGTACATAGTTCCTTGAATGTGGCGTCACAGATAGATATGGGGCCAAAAAGGCTTTCGGCAAATTGGCCTTCATCAATCAGGGTATTGAGTACAGAAGTATGGAGGTCATGTTACAGTTATATAAGACATTGGTGAGGCTACTTTTGGAGTATTATTCAGTTTTCGCCACTCTGCTACAGGGAAAATGTTGTAAAGCTGAAGGTGTGCAGAAAGAAGTACGATGATGTTGCTAGGACTCGAGGGCCTGAGCTATAGGAGAGGTTGAGCAGGTTAGGAGTTTATTCCTTGGAGTGTCTGAGCCTGCCCAACCACTCCCCAAAGCTCAGGCTATCAAGTCCTGGCAACATCCGCTCGTAAATCTTCCCTGCAATCTTTCCAGCTGAACAACATCTTTCCAAGCCATGTAGCCATCTCAATCTCTCCTCATATTAACAGGCACTCCAGTTTTTATCATTCTGGTCAAACTTCACTTCACTCAGTAAATCAGATCTGTCAAGACACAAAATTAGACAGAATGCCCCCAAGTTTGGAGTCAGGACCCTCTCTAACCTTTGTAAGAAAATGGTTTGGGGTCATCTTTGAACAAACAGCAACCTGCCCTCTACCATCTAAAGAAAGAACTCTGTGCGAAGCAATGGATAACATCTATTACTGACCAGCTGAATCTGATTGCCAGTTAAATATTTATTGTTATTTGTGCAAAGCAAAATTGATCAAAACTTACTTCCGGGGGTGCCACCAACAACAAATTCTGAAAGATGAATGGGAATAGAAAAAGAGAATAAAACTATTGGTATATATTAATTATTTATGGGATGAGCCATTCTGGCGAGACCAGCATTTATTGCCCATCCTGAGCTCCCTTGAGGAGCAGATGTGGACCCAGCATCTTGACCGGCTGCACTTCATCTATTGCACTATAAGAAGCACTTGTTCAATGTGTCCCATAGTTCCCGACAAGATGCGCTGGGGTTTCCAAGTTTCGACCTTATCCAATGGATGTGGGATCACTTGGCCCCATCTCTTGTCAGCTAAAGGGTCTCGACCCGAAACATCACCCATTTCTTCTCTCCAGAGATACTGCTGGTCCCGCTGAGTTGCTCCAGCACTCTGTGTCTATCTTCGGTGTGAGACTGAACCATGGGTTTACAGACTGGGGAATATGATTTTGCTGTTGCATATGCTCCACATTACTTCACAGAAGCCCCGTGGAGCTGTCTTTTTTCTGAATCAAATCTATTAATTTGGGATATCACAAGACAGATCCCTGTCACCGTTTCTTGAGCAGAGATGGACAGGCATCAAATGCTGGCCTTACCAGTGGAGCCAGATCAGAGAAAGGAAGAAGCAAGTTATGAAATTAACTCTAATGCAATAGTTGCTGCAGATGCTGCTGTTGAAGATACAATTAAATTGGGTTGTGAAGAATTCAAAATCAGCAGCAATAATTTAAGATTGATGTTCCTGGGATAATGTGAGCAGAGTGTTGAGGAGATGGGGCTATGATCATACCTGTAGTTGATGATGATGTTGTTGACTCTGGAAGGGATAAAATTGAAGATGTGAGTGATGGGATTATAGAATAAATCTGATTGCACTGAAATCAAATAACTATTTGTCAAGTCTTCATTCTAATGTCCATACCTGTGGTCGATGACAATGTTGTTGACTCTGGAGAGAAAACAGATCAAGATGTAATTTTGCAACTATGCTATCAGTAGAGAGTGGAGAATAGTATGCCATAGTATGCAATTGGAGGGGATACTGAGGGGTGGAACGGGGGGTGTTGAAAGATTATGAAGTAAGTGTGGAAGATTAGGACAATTGTTTCGCATCATGTGATAAAAACTAGGTATTCTTTTTCCAAAGGTTTGCGTGAAGCAGCTTTATACAGCAATGTGAAAAACTGAATGAGGCAGATGAAGATGGTGGGGCAGGAATTGATCTCGTAATATGGACTTGTTGTTATGTTACTGGAGTAAACAAGGGGACATAATTCAATTAACCCACAGTGATCTTGTTCTGTCAATATCAAATTTATATAGTCAATCTATTTTTCACAAGATATTTCCATTTACGAGGTATAGTTTCATGTCAAGAGGATCCAGAATGAAAATTGCCATCCAGCTGGTCTATGTTTCAATGGATAATGCCAGGTAGACAAAAGTGCTGGAGAAACTCAGCGGGTGCAGCAGCATCCATGGAGCGAAGGAAATAGGCAACGTTTCGGGCCGAAACCCTTCTTCAGTCTGAAATAAAGCGTCGCAGTGGCTTTGTAGAAGATTAGTCTGTTGGTCCGTGTACGTGAATGATAACAACCTGCTGTGGCCCAGTTGATACCATACCTGTGGTTGAAGTCGGAGTCGTTGTCGATGCTGGAAATGAGAAAATTGGCCAGGTCAGTGTGGATTGTAAATTTTCATCTCAATCCTGTCCATCTGTCTACCGGTCTATCTTTCCTCATGGTTGCTACACCTACGTAACATTGCAATAGATTGCACAATTTTGGTCCTCCATTTAATCTTGAACATGATAACAAAAGATCAGAATTATATCGAGAAAATTGTTGAATGCGCCTTTCTTTTCCAAGATCACTTTCCCACTGCTTCCCCACCATCTGCATCGCTCTGTCCACGTACTTAAATTTGAGATGAATATGAATATTTCAGATAATCATTGGTATATTTATATTCAAATAGGTATCAACAGAACATTGATAGTTTTTTGTGAAGTCGATTTA
The DNA here is from genome assembly GCA_038087875.1 of Malacoraja senta. NCBI lineage: Eukaryota > Metazoa > Chordata > Chondrichthyes > Rajiformes > Rajidae > Malacoraja > Malacoraja senta. Next base: position 41,068,857 of record CM075979.1, on the reverse strand, counting down.
TATTCAAGAAACATTTTTGTGCTCCTGTTTACAGACATTAGGGACCATGAAAACACCGTTGATGCAAAGTCCTCTGACTACGAGCAAAAATTCCCTTCTTTATCCATGATGAGTCCTACTGTTTCCCTTGTTACCCTATTGATTTTCATGGATGTATACAAAGCCTTGGAAATTTTTTTCACCAATTGCCAGCGTGATTTATTTCCTGATCGCTTTATATTCCTCAAAGTACTTGTCTGATTTATTCTTTCTAATCCTTACATAGAGTTCAATTTTCTTTTGAACTGTTCCCTTCCATTGCCATCCTTATCCTTCCTCCTTATTGAAACATGCTGGTCTTAAACACTGATCAACTTGCCAGTATGAGTCTCCCATCGGTCAGACAATAACAACAGCTCCCACTTCACTCTCCCAAGCTCCTGCTAAATGTTGCTGTAATCTGCAATTCCCGCAATTTAGTACCTTCCCGCAAGGTCCAGACTTATCGCTCTTCACAACAATCTTAAAACTTATCCGGCATCTGTAGTTCCATGTGTCCACATCAAAACTTATGGAGTTGTGATCACTGATCCCAAAATACTCTACGGCTGTTACACCTATCACCTGTCTAGGCTAATTTCAGGGTCTAATATGCTCCTCCAGAAACATAGAAAAAATAGGTCAGCAGTAGGCCATTCGGCCCTTCGAACCAGCACCGCCATTCATTGTGATCATGGCTGATCGTCCCCAATCAATAACCCGTGCCTGCCTTCTCCCCATATCCCTTGATTCCACTAGCCCCTAGAGCTCTATCTAACTCTCTCTTAAATCCATCCAGTGATTTGGCCTCCACTGCCCTCTGTGGCAGGGAATTCCACAAATTCACAACTCTGGGTGAAAAAGTTTTTTCTTATTTTACAGACCTGTCCACGGATGTGCTTTTTAAAGTTCACTATAGTGTATGCCTCCACCACTACTCCTGGCAATGTGTTCCGACTTCCAGCCCCCACTATCTGCGTTAATAAATCTGCCCTGGACAACTTCATTAAACTCCCCCTCACACCTGATAGCTGTGCCCTCTCATGTTGGACATTTCCACCCTGAGGAAGAGGTTGTGACTGTCGACAAAATGTGTAATTCACTTCCATGATAATCTCAATGTCTCATTTGTGTAGATCTCAACGTTTATTTCAGTAACATTATGACACGGAGCAGAATTTTTGCCACATTTCATAATTTCCTAAGTTTACAACATCCTCAGAAAGGTTAAGATAAAATGTCTAATTATATTAAGGTTTTGACTGAAAGTATTAAAATACACTCCACAACTTCATCAGAAGTAACAAGTTAACATCCTGGGAATAGTTGTTCCCAAGTTAATGCGAAGTGTAATTGTTAATGTGTTGTTCATCACTTACTTGTTGAAGTTGTGGTCGATGTTGGTGCTGGAAGGAAGACATTAGTTTGTGTGAATAGGCGCAGTGCAATATCATTCCATTTTCCCTCAGTTCATAGAACCATTTCTCAGGATATTGAAATGGAAACTTCATGCCATTATTGTAAAATCTTTCCCTGCTATAGGAAAGATGTTTTAAGCTGGAAACGGTGCTGAGAAGATTAACGAGGATGGTGCCGGGACCTGTGGGCCTGAGCTATAGTGAGAGGTTAGGCAGGCCAGGTCCATAATCCTTGGAGCAAAGAATAGGGGTGATCTGATAAAGGTGTAAAAGATCATGAGGGGATAGGTAGAGGAGATGCACAGACTATTTTCCCAAGAATAGGGGGATCAAGAACCAGAGGACATTAAGATTTAAGGTGTGAGGGGAAAGATTTACTACAATTCTGAGGCACAACATTTTAACACAATGGGTGGTGGGTAAATGTGTGGTCGTGCACTTCGGGATATAACAGGAAATCAAGAATCTGAGCTGCTGAATTCCTCCAGAAGGTCGTTGTGGCTAAAGGCAGATGGTAAGTTCACGTTTACTACGAGAATATTTGATCAGACCCAGGCCGTCTGATTGTAGTTATAGAGGAGCATGGTGAGAACACATCTGGCTATAAAAGCTCAGTCAATGCGTTCATTCAAAGCAGTGATAGATAGATGTTTGGACATAGTTGGAAATAAAAATAAATGGCGACAGTGCTAAAAAATGAATCTGGGCAGCATTCCAGAGTTACATGGGTGGATGCTGTTATATTTGATAAGAATAGACATACAAAGGATTGCTCATCCCATGATCAAAGGCAATAACCTCTGTTAGTTGCCTGAAAATGGTATGGATTTAACATGAGGTAGAGGAGATTTAACCTGGTCATGATCACACCCTGACACCCATTCAATGATCACTTCCAACTGGTTCTGTTTCCATTCAGGTCCTTATTAATCTGAATGGGAATCACATGATAATAATGGTTTCATTACCTTCTGGCGTTGATGTTTGATGATAATATCCATGGGTTGTCATTTTGGCTGGAATAGAAATAAGGAAAAGTTGGAGGAAAAACGAGTGAAATCTGGATTTCTAACCATGCGGAAATGCCGAAGCTGAAGGCTTTAGGAACTGGGTCCATCATACCCACTGAGAGTTTTTTTAAATTCAAGAGTCAAGAATGTTTTATTGTCATATGTCCTGAAACGAACTAATGAAATCCTTATTTGCGAATGTTAATCCCCCAACAGAGTGATGATGGGAGTCCTGTCAGATTCTGGTGGATACACATTTTCACACAGACTGGAGCAGGAAGGCAGATAATTGATAATTAATTTTAATGCTGCTTGTCCAATTTCTGCTGCAAAGAGAATTGGTTGAAGGAGTGGCTCTTGGTCCTTGCTACCTGCTGCCATCTCACTTTGGGCTGGTAGGACAGCTGCAACAGCTGTCCCATCCAAGCCAGGTTTAAAATGCCTTCAGTTCCCACTGGATGAGCTCACATGTTGGGTACCATTTTCAGTCGAGCCTCGACCCCACTATCCCAACCCTAATGATTACTGATGGTTTTGGAGGGAAATGGCCCCTCCACAGTCAACAGGGTGAAAGGGTCCTTTCGTGGTCCCATTCACTGCAAAGAAGCAAAGTTTAGCAGAAATGCGTGACTCCATGTAAACAATTGCTGCGCAGTCGTTAACTTGGTTTGTCTACGGGAGACAGCATTCTGACAGTATTCACTGGAAAGAGATGAGATCTAATTGCATGTTGCAAATGAATTGTAGAGGTTGGAACAAGTGACAATATGCTGTGAAATTCCATTACTGTTGTTGAAGTTGTAGTTGTTTCAGGTGCTGGAGAAGACACCGTTGTAGGTAGGAATGTGAAAACACGAGAAAGAGTTGGTGAATGGAAAATGACTGAACAGGTTACATGAACAGGTTACATGGACAAAAGCATTTCTTTCAATCTGATTTCGGTGATTGTCTTTGGTTGATTTTCAGACAATTTCAATCCACAACAGTTGTAATTCACACCCTGGTTGTAACTGTATTAATGAAGATAGGAATTGATGTGAAAGATATTGCTTTGGCTGTGGGAGGAAGGTTCTGGTTTTGCAGCGAGGACACTCCCTTTACTCCAGTGAGGTAGAGTGTGTGTGATCAGGGGGAATGGACAGGCATTTGTGGTAGTGAAACTACAGATGGCCTGATGAAATTGTTTATTCACTGTCTAGATTGAATGTGTCTGATGTTACTGAACGCATCCCTCTATCTTAACTGAGAGTAAAGAAGTATGATAGCCAAAATACTGCTGTACAAGTTAGGGTAGGACAGATGTTGGAACTTAATTAGTGGAATAAGATGGAGAGAGAATGATGGGCAGCTCAGCCACGTGGGGGGCAGATAGAGGGAGTGGTGATAGGAATGATGAACAAAAGCAGAAGAAAAATGGATGGACAGGTGAGTGTTTGTGGGAGAAGAAGAAAGGGTGTGTGCATTACCTGAATTCAATATTCATTACGTTGGGTTGTTAGGTACCGAGGTGGAATATGAGATGTAGTTCTTCCAAACAATGACACTGACTTTTGTGATCCAAGGGGAGATAGCTGAATGGATAGCAAATTGGCTTCATGGAAAGAAGTAGAGGGTGAAGGAGAAAGGTTGCTTTTCGGGCTGGAGGCCTGTGACTAGTGGTGTGCCTAGTGGTATTGTAGATAGTGAAGATGGTTGTCAAATAATGCAGGAGGATCTTGATTGAATGAGCCGGTTGGTGGAGAAATGTTTCATGGGATTTATAATTTAATACAGAGAATGTGAGGTGTTGCATGTTGGAAAGTCTAACAAGGGCAGGAGAAACATAGAAACATAGAAAATAGGTGCAGGAGTAGGACATTCAGCCCTTCGAGCCTGCACCGCCATTCAATATGATCATGGCTGATCATCCAACTCAGTGTCCCGTACCTGCCTTCTCTCCATAACCCCTGATCCCTTTAGCCACAAGGTCCACATCTAACTCCCTCTTAAATATAGCCACTGAACTGGCCTCAACTACCTTCTGTGGCAGAGAATTCCACAGATTCACCACTCTCCGTGTGAAAAATGCTTTTCTCATCTCGGTCCTAAAAGTCTTCCCCCTTATCCTTAAACTGTGACCCCCTTATTCTGGACTTCCCCAATTTCGGGACCAATCTTCCTGCATCTAGCCTGTCCAACCCCTTAAGAATCTTGTAAGTTTCTATAAGATCCACTCTCAATCTTCTAAATTCTAGCGAGTACAAGCCGAGTCTATCCAGTCTTTCTTCATATGAAAGTCCTGCCATCCCAGGAATCAGTCTGGTGAACCTTCTCTGTACTCCCTCTATGGCAAGAATGTCTTTCCTCAGATTTGATGACCAAAACTGTACGCAATACTCCAGGTGTGGCCTCACCAAGACCCTGTACAACTGCAGTAGAACTTCCCTGCTCTTATACTCAAATCCTTTTGCTATGAATGCTAACATACCATTCGCTTTCTTCACTGCCTGCTGCACCTGCATGCCTACTTTCAATGACTGGTGTACCATGACACCCAGATCACGTTGCATCTCCCCCTTTCTAGTCCTTACATAGTTCAATTTTCTTTTGAACTGTTCCCTTCCATTGCCGTCCTTATCCTTCAATTCAATTCAATTCAATTCAATTCCTTTATTGTCATCTTGCAAGCAACAGTTGTGCAGTGCAAAACGAAAAGACGTTTCCCAGGGAATACCGGAGCATCGCACATGAAGTTTAAAACATTTCACACATAATAACAACACTAAAAACAATCCAGTCCCTGATGGAACAGTATAAAGTTAAAATAGATAAAAACAACGTTAAAATACAGTAAGACCAATCATAAACATGTCCGGGGTGGCTGATTTGAGTGGCCAGTGCTAGTTATTGAAGTGGCCAGTGCCAGTTATTATAGTGTTGGTGCCAAGCCGCAGCATCAGGTGACTGAGTACAGAGTGGCTGTTTAGCAGCCTCACAGCATATGGCAGGAAGCTGTTTAGCAGTCTTGTAGTCCGGGCTTTGATTCTGCGATATCTCTTGCCTGATGGCAGGAGATCCAGGTGTATGTGGAGGGGGTGCAGTTTGTCCTTAGCAATTCGCTGAGCTTTTTTCCGACAGCGGCTCAGGAACAGTTCTTGTACCGAGGGTAGGGAGATGCCAATGATCTTCTCTGCTCCCCTCACTACCCTCTGCAGAGCCTTCCTGTCCGAACAGTTGCAGGTGGAGTACCACGTATTTAAACAGTACGTGAGTACAGACCCCACCGTACCCCTGTAGAAACTCCTGAGGATCCTTCTTCCTTATTGAAACATGCTGGTCTTAAACACTGATTAAATTACCAGTATGAGTCTCCCATCGGTCAGACAATGACAACAGCTCCCACTTTACTATCCCTAGCTCCTGCTAAATGTTGCTGTAATCTGCAATTCCCGCAATTTAGTACCTTCCCGCAAGGTCCAGACTTATTGCTCTTCACAACAATCTTAAAACTTATCCGGCATCTGTAGTTCCATGTGTCCACATCAAAACTTATGGAGTTGTGATCACTGATCCCAAAATACTCTACGGCTGTTACACCTATCACCTGTCTAGGCTAATTTCAGGGTATAATATGCTCCTCTAGAAACATAGAAAAAATAAGTGTGGGAGGAGGCCATTCGGCCCTTCGAGCCATCCAGTGATTTGGCCTCCACTGTGGCAGGGAATTCCACAAATTCACAACACTCTGGGTGAAAAAGTTTTTTCTTATTTTACAGACCTGTCCACGGACGGGCTTTTTAAGGTTCCCGCATCTGACCTGACCTGAAGTTCACTTGATGCAACCAATCAACGGTTTTGCTGATCGGCATTTCAATCCCTCTCTTCCCTGTACTTCAATGGGCCTATCAAAAAGCCTCTTAAACGGCACTATAGTGTATGCCTCCACCACTACTCCTGGCAATGTGTTCCGACTTCCAGCCCCCACTATCTGCGTTAATAAATTTGCCCTGGACATCTTCATTAAACTCCCCCTCACACCTGATAGCTGTGCCCTCTCATGTTGGACATTTCCACCCTGAGGAAGAGGTTGTGACTGTCGACAAAATGTGTAATTCACTTCCATGATAATCTCAATGTCTCATTTGTGTAGATCTCAACGTTTATTTCAGTAACATTATGACACGGAGCAGAATATTTGCCACTCATTTCATAATTTCCTAAGTTTACAACATCCTCAGAAAGGTTAAGATAAAATGTCTAATTATATTAAGGTTTTGACTGAAAGTATTAAAATACACTCCACCACTTCATCAGAAGTAACAAGTTAACATCCTGGGAATAGTTGTTCCCAAGTTAATGCAAAGTGTAATTGTTAATGTGTTGTTCATCACTTACTTGTTGAAGTTGTGGTCGATGTTGGTGCTGGAAGGAAGACATTAGTTTGTGTGAATAGGCGCAGTGCAATATCATTCCATTTTCCCTCAGTTCATGGAACCATTTCTCAGGATATTGAAATGGAAATTTCATGCCATTATTGTAAAGTCTTTCCCTGCTCTAGGAAAGATGTGTTAAGCTGGAAACGGTGCTGAGAAGATTAACGAGGATGGTGCCGGGACCTGTGGGCCTGAGCTATAGTGAGAGGTTAGGTAGGCCAGGACCATAATCCTTGGAGCAAAGAAGAATAGGGGTGATCTGATAAAGGTGTAAAAGATCATGAGGGGATAGGTAGAGGAGATGCATAGACTCTTTTCCCCAGAATAGGGGGATCAAGAACCAGAGGACATTAAGATTTAAGGTGTGAGGGGAAAGATTTACTACAAATCTGAGGCACAATGTTTTAACACAATGGGTGGTGAGTAAATGTGTGGTTGTGCACTTCGGGATATAACAGGAAATCAAGAAGGGTCACAATGTGAAACGTCCACAGTCCAATTCCCTCCTCAGATCTTGTCTGAGCTGCTGAATTCCTCCAGAAGGTCGTTGTGGCTAAAGGCAGATGGTAAGTTCACGTTTACTACGAGAATATTTGATCAGACCCAGGCCGTCTGATTGTAGTTATAGAGGAGCATGGTGAGAACACATCTGGCTATAAAAGCTCAGTCAATGCGTTCATTCAAAGCAGTGATAGATAGATGTTTGGACATAGTTGGAAATCAAAATAAATGGCAACAGTGCTAAAAAATGAATCTGGGCAGCATTCCAGAGTTACATGGGTGGATGCTGTTATATTTGATAAGAATAGACATACAAAGGATTGCTCATCCCATGATCAAAGGCAATAACCTCTGTTAGTTGCCTGAAAATGGTATGGATTTAACATGAGGTAGAGGAGATTTAACCTGGTCATGATCACACCCTGACACCCATTCAATGATCACTTCCAACTGGTTCTGTTTCCATTCAGGTCCTTATTAACCTGAATGGGAATCACATGATAATAATGGTTTCATTACCTTCTGGCGTTGATGTTTGATGATAATATCCATGGGTTGTCATTTTGGCTGGAATAGAAATAAGGAGGATGGAGGAAAAACAAGTGAAATCTGGATTTCTAACCATGCGGAAATGCCGAAGCTGAAGGCTTTAGGAACTGGGTCCATCATACCCACTGAGAGTTTTTTTAAATTCAAGAGTCAAGAATGTTTTATTGTCATATGTCCTGAAACGAAATAATGAAATCCTTACTTGCGAATGTTAATCCCCCAACAGAGTGATGATGGGAGTCCTGTCAGATTCTGGTGGATACACATTTTCACACAGACTGGAGCAGGAAGGCAGATAATTGATATCACTTTTTTCTCCAGCAATAGTAGTTTCAAACCATAGGATGCACTTACTTGTGGGCTGACCTGCCCAATGTTAGTTTTAGTTTCACCCATATGGTAAATAGCTGTCAAATGAAGTTTATTTGTGTTTGGGTTAATTTTAATGCTGCTTGTCCAATTTCTGCTGCAAAGATTATTGGTTGACGGAGTGGCTCTTGGTCCTTGCTACCTGCTGCCATCTCACTTTGGGCTGGTAGGACAGCTGCAGCAGCTGTCCCATCCAGGCCAGGTTTAAAATGCCTTCAGTTCCCACTGTATGAGCTCACATGTTGGGTACCATTTTCAGTCGAGCCTCGACCCCACTATCCCGACCCTAATGATTACTGATGGTTTTGGAGGGAAATGGCCACTCCACAATCAACAGGGTGAAAGGGTCCTTACGTGGTCTCATTCACTGCAAAGAAGCAAAGTTTAGCAGAAATGCGTGACTCCATGTAAACAATTGCTGGGCAGTCGTTAACTTAGTTTGTCTGCGGGAGACAGCAGTCTGACAGTATTCACTGGAAAGAGATGAGATCTAATTGCATGTTGCAAATGAATTGTGGAGGTTGGAACAAGTGACAATATGCTGTGAAAATCCATACCTGTTGTTGAAGTTGTAGTTGTTTCAGGTGCTGGAGAAGACACCGTTGTAGGTAAGAATGTGAAAACACGAGAAAGAGTTGGTGAATGGAAAATGACTGAACAGGTTACATGGACAAAAGCATTTCTTTCAATCTGATTTCGGTGATTGTCTTTGGTTGATTTTCAGACAATTTCAATCCACAACAGTTGTAATTCACACCCTGGTTGTAACTGTATTAAGGAAGATAGGAATTGATGTGAAAGATATTGCTTTGGTTGTGGGAGGAGGATTCTGGTTTTGCAGCGAGGACACTCCCTTTACTCCAGTGAGGTAGAGTGTGTGTGATCAGGGGGAATGGACAGGCGTTTGATGAATAGTGAAACTACAGATGGCCTGATGAAATTGTTTATTCACTGTCTAGATTGAATGTGTCTGATGTTACTGAACGCATCCCTCTATCTTAACTGAGAGGAAAGAAATATGATAGCCAAAATACTGCTGTACAAGTTAGGGTAGGACAGATGTTGGAACTTAATTAGTAGAATGAGTTGGAGAGAGAATGATGGGCAGCTCAGCCACGTGGGGGGCAGATAGAGGGAGTGGTGATAGGAATGATGAACAAAAGCAGAAGAAAAATGGATGGACAGGTGAGTGTTTGTGGGAGAAAAAGTAAGGGTGTGTGCATTACCTGAATTCAATATTCATTACGTTGGGTTGTTAGGTACCGAGGTGGAATATGAGATGTAGTTCTTCCAAACATTGACACTGACTTTTGTGATCCAAGGGGAGATAGCTGAATGGATAGCAAATTGGCTTCATGGAAAGAAGTAGAGGGTGAAGGAGAAAGGTTGCTTTTCGGGCTGGAGGCCTGTGACTAGTGGTGTGCCTAGTGGTATTGTAGATAGTGAAGATGGTTGTCAAATAATGCAGGAGGATCTTGATTGAATGAGCCGGTTGGTGGAGAAATGTTTCATGGGATTTATAATTTAATACAGAGAAATGTGAGGTGTTGCATGTTGGAAAGTCTAACAAGGGCAGGAGAAACATAGAAACATAGAAAATAGGTGCAGGAGTAGGACATTCAGCCCTTCGAGCCTGCACCGCCATTCAATATGATCATGGCTGATCATCCAACTCAGTATCCCGTACCTGCCTTCTCTCCATACCCCCTGATCCCTTTAGCCACAAGGGCCACATCTAACTCCCTCTTAAATATAGCCAATGAACTGGCCTCAACTACCTTCTGTGGCAGAGAATTCCACAGATTCACCACTCTCTGTGTGAAAAATGCTTTTCTCATCTCGGTCCTAAAAGTCTTCCCCCTTATCCTTAAACTGTGACCCCTTATTCTGGACTTCCCCAACTTCGGGAACAATCTTCCTGCATCTAGCCTGTCCAACCCCTTAAGAATCTTGTAAGTTTCTATAAGATCCACCCTCAATCTTCTAAATTCTAGCGAATACAAGCCGAGTCTATCCAGTCTTTCTTCATATGACTTTCCTGTTTTTGCCACCAAAGTGGATAACCTCACATTAGTAAAGTAGATAAGGGAGAACCAGTGGATGTGTTATATCTGGACTTCCAGAAGGTTTTCGACAAGGTCCCACATAAGAGATTAGTATACAAACTTAAAGCACACGGTATTGGGGGTTCAGTATTGATGTGGATAGACAACTGGCTGGCAAACAGGAAGCAAAGAGAAGGAGTAAACAGGTCCTTTTCAGAATGGCAGGCAGTGAATAGTGGGGTACCGCAAGGCTCAGTGCTGGCATCCCAGCTATTTACAATATATATTAATGATTTGGACGAGGGAATTGAATGCAACATCTCCAAGTTTGCGGATGACACGAAGCTGGGGGGCAGTGTTAGCTGTGAGGAGGATGCTAGGAGGCCGCAAGGTGACTTGGATAGGCTGGGTGAGTGGGCAAATGCATGGCAGATGCAGTATAATGTGGATAAATGTGACTGGATAGACTCGGCTTGTACTCGCTAGAATTTAGAAGATTGAGGGGGGATCTTATAGAAACTTACAAAATTCTTAAGGGGTTGAACAGGCTAGATGCAGGAAGATTGTTCCAGATGTTGGAAAAGTCCAGGACAAGGGGTCACAGTTTAAGGATAAAGGGGAAATCTTTTAGGACCGAGATGAGAAAAACATTTTTCACACCGAGAGTGGTGAATCTCTGGAATTTTCTGCCACAGAAGGTAGTTGAGGCCAGTTCATTGGCTATATTTAAGAGGGAGTTAGATGTGGCCCTTGTGGCTAGAGGGATCAGGAGGTATGTTCGAAGGTCCGAAGGGCCGAACCTGCACCTATTTCTATGTTTCTATGTTTCTATGTATGCACTGAATTGTAGACCAGAGGTATCTAGGAGTGAAGGTACATAGTTCCTTGAATGCGGCGTCACAGATAGATATGGGGCCAAAAAGCCTTTCGGCAAATTGGCCTTCATCAGTCAGGGTATTGAGTACAGAAGTATGGAGGTCATGTTACAGTTATATAAGACATTGGTGAGGCTACTTTTGGAGTATTATTCAGTTTTCGTCACTCTGCTATAGGGAAAATGTTGTAAAGCTGGCAGGTGTGCAGAAAGAAGTACGATGATGTTGCTAGGACTCGAGGGCCTGAGCTATAGGAGAGGTTGAGCAGGTTAGGAGTTTATTCCTTGGAGTGTCTGAGCCTGCCCAACCACTCCCCAAAGCTCAGGCTATCAGGTCCTGGCAACATCTGCTCGTAAATCTTCCCTGCAATCTTTCCAGCTGAACAACATCTTTCCAAGCCATGTAGCCATCTCAATCTCTCCTCATATTAACAGGCACTCCAGTTTTTATCATTCTGGTCAAACTTCACTTCACTCAGTAAATCAGATCTGTTTCTGAGCAAGACACAAAATTAGACAGAATGCCCCCAAGTTTGGAGTCAGGACCCTCTCTAACCTTTGTAAGAAAATGGTTTGGGGTCATCTTTGAACAAACAGCAACCTGCCCTCTACCATCTAAAGAAAGAACTCTGTGTGAAGCAATGGATAACATCTATTACTGACCAGCTGAATCTGATTGCCAGTTAAATATTTATTGTTATTTGTGCAAAGCAAAATTGATCAAAACTTACTTCCGGGGGTGCCACCAACAACAAATTCTGAAAGATGAATGGGAATAGAAAAAGAGAATAAAACTATTGGTATATATTAATTATTTATGGGATGAGCCATTCTGGCGAGACCAGCATTTATTGCCCATCCTGAGTTCCCTTGAGGAGCAGATGTGGACCCAGCATCTTGACCGGCTGCACTTCATCTATTGCACTATAAGAAGCACTTGTTCAATGTGTCCCATAGTTCCCGACAAGATGCGCTGGGGTTTCCAAGTTTCGACCTTATCCAATGGATGTGGGATCACTTGGCCCCATCATTTGTCAGCTAAAGGGTCTCGACCCGAAACATCACCCATTTCTTCTCTCCAGAGATACTGCTTGTCCCGCTGAGTTGCTCCAGCACTCTGTGTCTATCTTCGGTGTGAGACTGAACCATGGGCTTACAGACTGGGGAATATGATTTTGCTGTTGCATATGCTCCACATTACTTCACAGAAGCCCCGTGGAGCTGTCTTTTTTCTGAATCAAATCTATTAATTTGGGATATCACAAGACAGATCCCTGTCACCGTTTCTTGAGCAGAGATGGACAGGCATCAAATGCTGGCCTTACCAGTGGAGCCAGATCAGAGAAAGGAAGAAGCAAGTTATGAAATTAACTCTAATGCAATAGTTGCTGCAGATGCTGCTGTTGAAGATACTGTTGAATTGGGTTGTGAAGAATTCAAAATCAGCAGCAATAATTTAAGATTGATGTTCCTGGGATAATGTGAGCAGAGTGTTGAGGAGATGGGGCTATGATCATACCTGTAGTTGATGATGATGTTGTTGACTCTGGAAGGGATAAAATTGAAGATGTGAGTGCAGGGATTATAGAATAAATCTGATTGCACTGAAATCAAATAACTATTTGTCAAGTCTTCATTCTAATGTCCATACCTGTGGTCGATGACAATGTTGTTGGCTCTGGAGAGAAAACAGATCAAGATGTAATTTTGCAACTATGCTATCAGTAGAGAGTGGAGAATAGTATGCCATAGTATGCAATTGGAGGGGATACTGAGGGGCGGAACGGGTGGTGTTGAAAGATTATGGAGTAAGTGTGGAAGATTAGGACAATTGTTTCGCATCATGTGATAAAAACTAGGTATTGTTTTTCCAAAGGTTTGCGTGAAGCAGCTTTATACAGCAATGTGAAAAACTGAATGAGGCAGATGAAGATGGTGGGGCAGGAATTGATCTCGTAATATGGACTTGTTGTTATGTTACTGGAGTTAACAAGGGGACATAATTCAATTAACCCACAGTGATCTTGTTCTGGCAATATCAAATTTATATAGTCAACCTGTTTTTCACAAGATATTTCCATTTACAAGGTATAGTTTCATGTCAAGAGGATGCAGAATGAAAATTGCCATCCAGCTGGTCTATGTTTCAATGGATAATGCCAGGTAGACAAAAGTGCTGGAGAAACTCAGCGGGTGCAGCAGCATCCATGGAGCGAAGGAAATAGGCAATGTTTCGGGCCGAAACCCTTCTTCAGTCTGAAATAAAGCGTCGCAGTGGCTTTGTAGAAGATTAGTCTGTTGGTCCGTGTACATAATGATAACAACCTGCTGTGGCCCAGTTGATACCATACCTGTGGTTGAAGTCGGAGTCGTTGTCGATGCTGGAAATGCGAAAATTGACCAGGTCAGTGTGGAGTGTAAATTTTCTTCTCAATCCTGGCCATCTGTCTACCGGTCTAACTTTCCTCATGGTTGCTACACCTACGTAACATTGCAATAGATTGCACAATTTTGGTCCTCCATTTAATCTTGAACATGATAACAAAAGATCAGAATTATATCGAGAAAATTGTTGAATGCGCCTTTCTTTTCCAAGATCACTTTCCCACTGCTTCCCCACCATCTGCATCGCTCTGTCCACGTACTTAAATTTGAGATGAATATGAATATTTCAGATAATCATTGGTATATTTATATTCAAATAGGTATCAACAGAACATTGATAGTTTTTTGTGAAGTCGATTTATATTCAAGAAACATTTTTGTGCTCCTGTTTACAGACATTAGGGACCATGAAAACACCGTTGATGCAAAGTCCTCTGACTACGAACAAAAATTCCCTTCTTTTATATTCCTCAAAGTACTTGTCTGATTTATTCTTTCTAATCCTTACATAGAGTTCAATTTTCTTTTGAACTGTTCCCTTCCATTGCCATCCCTGTCCTTCCTCCTTATTGAAACATGCTGGTCTTAAACACTGATCAACTTGACAATGACAACAGCTCCCACTTCACTCTCCCAAGCTCCTGCTAAATGTTGCTGTAATCTGCAATTCCCGCGATTTAGTACCTTCCCGCAAGGTTCAGACTTATCGCTCTTCACAACAATCTTAAAACTTATCCGGCATCTGTAGTTCCATGTGTCCACATCAAAACTTATGGGGTTGTGATCACTGATCCCAAAATACTCTACGGCTGTTACACCTATCACCTGTCTAGGCTAATTTCAGGGTCTAATATGCTCCTCTAGAAACATATTTTTTTCTTATTTTACAGACCTGTCCACGGACGGGCTTTTTAAAGTTCACTATAGTGTATGCCTCCACCACTACTCCTGGCAATGTGTTCCGACTTCCAGCCCCCACTATCTGCGTTAATAGATTTGCCCTGGACAACTTCATTAAACTCCCCCTCACACCTGATAGCTGTGCCCTCTCATGTTGGACATTTCCACCCTGAGGAAGAGGTTGTGACTGTCGACAAAATGTGTAATTCACTTCCATGATAATCTCAATGTCTCATTTGTGTAGATCTCAAAGTTTATTTCAGTAACATTATGACACGGAGCAGAATTTTTGCCACTCATTTCATAATTTCCTAAGTTTACAACATCCTCAGAAAGGTTAAGATAAAATGTCTAATTATATTAAGGTTTAGACTGAAAGTATTAAAATACACTCCACCACTTCATCAGAAGTAACAAGTTAACATCCTGGGAATAGTTGTTCCCAAGTTAATGCAAAGTGTAATTGTTAATGTGTTGTTCATCACTTACTTGTTGAAGTTGTGGTCGATGTTGGTGCTGGAAGGAAGACATTAGTTTGTGTGAATAGGCGCAGTGCAATATCATTCCATTTTCCCTCAGTTCATAGAACCATTTCTCAGGATATTGAAATGGAAACTTCATGCCATTATTGTAAAATCTTTCCCTGCTATAGGAAAGATGTGTTAAGCTGGAAACGGTGCTGAGAAGATTAACGAGGATGGTGCCGGGACCTGTGGGCCTGAGCTATAGTGAGAGGTTAGGCAGGCCAGGACCATAATCCTTGGAGCAAAGAATAGGGGTGATCTGATAAAGGTGTAAAAGATCATGAGGGGGTAGGTAGAGGAGATGCACAGACTCTTTTCCCCAGAATAGGGGGATCAAGAACCAGAGGACATTAAGATTTAAGGTGTGAGGGGAAAGATTTACTACAATTCTGAGGCACAACATTTTAACACAATGGGTGGTGGGTAAATGTGTGGCTGAGCTGCTGAATTCCTCCAGAAGGTCGTTGTGGCTAAAGGCAGATGGTAAGTTCACGTTTACTACGAGAATATTTGATCAGACCCAGGCCGTCTGATTGTAGTTATAGAGGTGCATGGTGAGAACACATCTGGCTATAAAAGCTCAGTCAATGCGTTCATTCAAAGCAGTTATAGATAGATGTTTGGACATAGTTGGAAATAAAAATAAATGGCGACAGTGCTAAAAAATGAATCTGGGCAGCATTCCAGAGTTACATGGGTGGATGCTGTTATATTTGATTAGAATAGACATACAAAGGATTACTCATCCCATAATCAAAGGCAATAACCTGTTAGTTGCCTGTAAATGCTATGGATTTAGCATGAGGTAGAGGAGATTTAACCTGGTCATGATCACACCCTGACACCCATTCAATGATCACTTCCAACTGGTTCTGTTTCCATTCAGGTCCTTATTAATCTGAATGGGAATCACATGATAATAATGGTTTCATTACCTTCTGGCGTTGATGTTACATGATAATATCCAAGGCTTGTCATTTTGGCTGGAATAGAAATAAGGAAAAGTTGGAGGAAAAACGAGTGAAATCTGGATTTCTAACCATGCGGAAATGCCGAAGCTGAAGGCTTTAGGAACTGGGTCCATCATACCCACTGAGAGTTTTTTTAAATTCAAGAGTCAAGAAAGTTTTATTGTCATATGTCCTGAAACGAACTAATGAAATCCTTACTTGCGAATGTTAATCCCCCAACAGAGTGATGATGGGAGTCCTGTCAGATTCTGGTGGATACACATTTTCACACAGACTGGAGCAGGAAGGCAGATAATTGATAATTAATTTTAATGCTGCTTGTCCAATTTCTGCTGCAAAGAGAATTGGTTGAAGGAGTGGCTCTTGGTCCTTGCTACCTGCTGCCATCTCACTTTGGGCTGGTAGGACAGCTGCAACAGCTGTCCCATCCAAGCCAGGTTTAAAATGCCTTCAGTTCCCACTGGATGAGCTCACATGTTGGGTACCATTTTCAGTCGAGCCTCGACCCCACTATCCCAACCCTAATGATTACTGATGGTTTTGGAGGGAAATGGCCCCTCCACAGTCAACAGGGTGAAAGGGTCCTTTCGTGGTCTCATTCACTGCAAAGAAGCAAAGTTTAGCAGAAATGCGTGACTCCATGTAAACAATTGCTGCGCAGTCGTTAACTTGGTTTGTCTACGGGAGACAGCAGTCTGACAGTATTCACTGGAAAGAGATGAGATCTAATTGCATGTTGCAAATGAATTGTAGAGGTTGGAACAAGTGACAATATGCTGTGAAATTCCATACCTGTTGTTGAAGTTATAGTTGTTTCAGGTGCTGGAGAAGACACCGTTGTAGGTAGGAATGTGAAAACACGAGAAAGAGTTGGTGAATGGAAAATGACTGAACAGGTTACATGGACAAAAGCATTTCTTTCAATCTGATTTCGGTGATTGTCTTTGGTTGATTTTCAGACAATTTCAATCCAGAACAGTTGTAATTCACACCCTGGTTGTAACTGTATTAATGAAGATAGGAATTGATGTGAAAGATATTGCTTTGGCTGTGGGAGGAGGGTTCTGATTTTGCAGCGAGGACACTCCCTTTACTCCAGTGCAGTAGAGTGTGTGTGATCAGGGGGTATGGACGGGCGTTTGTGGTAGTGAAACTACAGATGGCCTGATGAAATTTTTTATTCACTGTCTAGATTGAATGTGTCTGATGTTACTGAACGCATCCCTCTATCTTAACTGAGAGTCAAGAAGTATGATAGCCAAAATACTGCTGTACAAGTTAGGGTAGGACAGATGTTGGAACTTAATTAGTGGAATAAGATGGAGAGAGAATGATGGACAGCTCAGCCACGTGGGGGACAGATAGAGGGAGTGGTGATAGGAATGATGAACAAAAGAAAAATGGATGGACAGGTGAGTGTTTGTGGGAGAAAAAGTAAGGGTGTGTGCATTACCTGAATTCAATATTCATTACGTTGGGTTGTTAGGTACCGAGGTGGAATATGAGATGTAGTTCTTCCAAACAATGACACTGACTTTTGTGATCCAAGGGGAGATAGCTGAATGGATAGCAAATTGGCTTCATGGAAAGAAGTAGAGGGTGAAGGAGAAAGGTTGCTTTTTGGGCTGGAGGCCTGTGACTAGTGGTGTGCCTAGTGGTATTGTAGATAGTGAAGATGGTTGTCAAATAATGCAGGAGGATCTTGATTGAATGAGCCGGTTGGTGGAGAAATGTTTCATGGGATTTATAATTTAATACAGAGAATGTGAGGTGTTGCATGTTGGAAAGTCTAACAAGGGCAGGAGAAACATAGAAACATAGAAAATAGGTGCAGGAGTAGGACATTCAGCCCTTCGAGCCTGCACCGCCATTCAATATGATCATGGCTGATCATCCAACTCAGTATCCCGTACCTCCCTTCTCTCCATACCCCTGACTTCCCCAATTTCGGGACCAATCTTCCTGCATCTAGCCTGTCCAACCCCTTAAGAATCTTGTAAGTTTCTATAAGATCCACTCTCAATCTTCTAAATTCTAGCGAGTACAAGCCGAGTCTATCCAGTCTTTCTTCATATGAAAGTCCTGCCATCCAAGGAATCAGTCTGGTGAACCTACGCAATACTCCAGGTGTGGCCTCACCAAGACCCTGTACAACTGCAGTAGAACTTCCCTGCTCTTATACTCAAATCCTTTGCTATGAATGCTAACATACCATTCGCTTTCTTCACTGCCTGCTGCACCTGCATGCCTACTTTCAATGACTGGTGTACCATGACACCCAGATCACGTTGCATCTCCCCCTTTCTAATCCTTACATAGTTCAATTTTCTTTTGAACTGTTCCCTTCCATTGCCATCCTTATCCTTCAATTCAATTCAATTCAATTCAATTCCTTTATTGTCATCTTGCAAGCAACAGTTGTGCAGTGCAAAACG
This sequence comes from Malacoraja senta, assembly GCA_038087875.1. Lineage (NCBI taxonomy): Eukaryota > Metazoa > Chordata > Chondrichthyes > Rajiformes > Rajidae > Malacoraja > Malacoraja senta. Next base: position 41,050,446 of record CM075979.1, on the reverse strand, counting down.
AAAAGACGTTTCCCAGGGAATACCGGAGCATCGCACATGAAGTTTAAAACATTTCACACATAATAACAACACTAAAAACAATCCAGTCCCTGATGGAACAGTATAAAGTTAAAATAGATAAAACAACGTTAAAATACAGTAAGACCAATCATAAACATGTCCGGGGTGGCTGATTTGAGTGGCCAGTGCTAGTTATTGAAGTGGCCAGTGCCAGTTATTATAGTGTCGGTGCCAAGCCGCAGAATCAGGTGACTGTGAGTACAGAGTGGCTGTTTAGCAGCCTCACAGCATATGGCAGGAAGCTGTTTAGCAGTCTTGTAGTCCGGGCTTTGATTCTGCGATATCTCTTGCCTGATGGCAGGAGATCCAGGTGTATGTGGAGGGGGTGCAGTTTGTCCTTAGCAATTCGCTGAGCTTTTTTCCGACAGCGGCTCAGGAACAGTTCTTGTACCGAGGGTAGGGAGACGCCAATGATCTTCTCTGCTCCCCTCACTACCCTCTGCAGAGCCTTCCTGTCCGAACAGTTGCAGGTGGAGTACCACGTATTTAAACAGTACGTGAGTACAGACCCCACCGTACCCCTGTAGAAACTCCTGAGTATCCTTCTTCCTTATTGAAACATGCTGGTCTTAAACACTGATTAACTTACCAGTATGAGTCTCCCATCGGTCAGACAATGACAACAGCTCCCACTTTACTATCCCTAGCTCCTGCTAAATGTTGCTGTAATCTGCAATTCCCGCAATTTAGTACCTTCCCGCAAGGTCCAGACTTATCGCTCTTCACAACAATCTTAAAACTTATCCGGCATCTGTAGTTCCATGTGTCCACATCAAAACTTATGGAGTTGTGATCACTGATCCCAAAATATTCTACGGCTGTTACACCTATCACCTGTCTAGGCTAATTTCAGGGTCTAATATGCTCCTCTAGAAACATAGAAAAAATAAGTGCGTGAGGAGGCCATTCGGCCCTTCGAGCCATCCAGTGATTTGCCTCCACTGCCCTCTGTGACAGGGAATTCCACAAATTCACAACACTCTGGGTGAAAAAGTTTTTTCTTATTTTACAGACCTGTCCACGGACGGGCTTTTTAAGGTTCCCGCATCTGACCTGACCTGAAGTTCACTTGATGCAACCAATCAACGGTTTTGCTGATCGGCAATTCAATCCCTCTCTTCCCTGCACTTCAATGTGCCTATCAAAATGCCTCTTAAACGGCACTATAGTGTATGCCTCCACCACTACTCCTGGCAATGTGTTCCGACTTCCAGCCCCCACTATCTGCGTTAATAAATTTGCCCTGGACATCTTCATTAAACTCCCCCTCACACCTGATAGCTGTGCCCTCTCATGTTGGACATTTCCACCCTGAGGAAGAGGTTGTGACTGTCGACAAAATGTGTAATTCACTTCCATGATAATCTCAATGTCTCATTTGTGTAGATCTCAACGTTTATTTCAGTAACATTATGACACGGAGCAGAATTTTTGCCACTCATTTCATAATTTCCTAAGTTTACAACATCCTCAGAAAGGTTAAGATAAAATGTCTAATTATATTAAGGTTTTGACTGAAAGTATTAAAATACACTCCACCACTTCATCAGAAGTAACAAGTTAACATCCTGGGAATAGTTGTTCCCAAGTTAATGCAAAGTGTAATTGTTAATGTGTTGTTCATCACTTACTTGTTGAAGTTGTGGTCGATGTTGGTGCTGGAAGGAAGACATTAGTTTATGTGAATAGGCGCAGTGCAATATCATTACATTTCCCCTCAGTTCATAGAACCTTTTCTCAGGATATTGAAATGGAAACTTCATGCCATTATTGTAAAATCTTTCCCTGCTCTAGGAAAGATGTGTTAAGCTGGAAACGGTGCTGAGAAGATTAACGAGGATGGTGCCGGGACCTGTGGGCCTGAGCTATAGTGAGAGGTTAGGCAGGCCAGGACCATAATCCTTGGAGCAAAGAAGAATAAGGGTGATCTGCTAAAGCTGTAAAAGATCAAGAGGGGATAGGTAGAGGAGATGCATAGACTCTTTTCCCCAGAATAGGGGGATCAAGAACCAGAGGACATTAAGATTTAAGGTGTGAGGGGAAAGATTTACTACAATTCTGAGGCACAACTTTTTCTCACAATGGGTGGTGAGTAAATGTGGGGTCGTGCACTTCGGGATATAACAGGAAATCAAGAAGGGTCACAATGTGAAACGTCCACAGTCCAATTCCCTCCTCAGATCTTGTCTGAGCTGCTGAATTCCTCCAGAAGGTCGTTGTGGCTAAAGGCAGATGGTAAGTTCACGTTCACTACGAGAATATTTGATCAGACCCAGGCCGTCTGATTGTAGTTATAGAGGAGCATGGTGAGAACACATGTGGCTATAAAAGCTCAGTCAATGCGTTCTTTCAAAGCAGTGATAGATAGATGTTTGGACATAGTTGGAAATAAAAATAAATGGCGACAGTGCTAAAAAATGAATCTGGGCAGCATTCCAGAGTTACATGGGTGGATGCTGTTATATTTGATAAGAATAGACATACAAAGGATTGCTCATCCCATAATCAAAGGCAATAACCTCTGTTAGTTGCCTGAAAATGGTATGGATTTAACATGAGGTAGAGGAGATTTAACCTGGTCATGATCACACCCTGACACCCATTCAATGATCACTTCCAACTGGTTCTGTTTCCATTCAGGTCCTTATTAATCTGAATGGGAATCACATGATAATAATGGTTTCATTACCTTCTGGCGTTGATGTTTGATCATAATATCCATGGGTTGTCATTTTGGCTGGAATAGAAATAAGGAGGTTGGAGGAAAAACAAGTGAAATCTGGATTTATAACCATGCGGAAATGCCGAAGCTGAAGGCTTTAGGAACTGGGTCCATCATACCCACTGAGAGTTTTTTTAAATTCAAGAGTCAAGAATGTTTTATTGTCATATGTCCTGAAACGAAATGATGAAATCCTTACTTGCGAATGTTAATCCCCCAACAGAGTGATGATGGGAGTCCTGTCAGATTCTGGTGGATACACATTTTCACACAGACTGGAGCAGGAAGGCAGATAATTGATATCACTTTTTTCTCCAGCAATAGTAGTTTCAAACCATAGGATGCACTTACTTGTGGGCTGACCTGCCCAATGTTAGTTTTAGTTTCACCCGTATAGTAAATAGCTGTCAAATGAAGTTTATTTGTGTTTGGGTTAATTTTAATGCTGCTTGTCCAATTTCTGCTGCAAAGAGAATTGGTTGACGGAGTGGCTCTTGGTCCTTGCTACCTGCTGCCATCTCACTTTGGGCTGGTAGGACAGCTGCAGCAGCTGTCCCATCCAGGCCAGGTTTAAAATGCCTTCAGTTCCCACTGGATGAGCTCACACGTTGGGTACCATTTTCAGTCGAGCCTCGACCCCACTATCCCGACCCTAATGATTACTGATGGTTTTGGAGGGAAATGGCCACTCCACAATCAACAGGGTGAAAGGGTCCTTACGTGGTCTCATTCACTGCAAAGAAGCAAAGTTTAGCAGAAATGCGTGACTCCATGTAAACAATTGCTGCGCAGTCGTTAACTCAGTTTGTCTGCGGGAGACAGCAGTCTGACAGTATTCACTGGAAAGAGATGAGATCTAATTGCATGTTGCAAATGAATTGTGGAGGTTGGAACAAGTGACAATATGCTGTGAAAATCCATACCTGTTGTGGAAGTTGTAGTTGTTCCAGGTGCTGGAGAAGACACCGTTGTAGGTAGGAATGTGAGAACACGAGAAAGAGTTGGTGAATGGAAAATGACTGAACAGGTTACATGGACAAAAGCATTTCTGTCAATCTGATTTCGGTGATTGTCTTTGCTTGATTTTCAGACAATTTCAATCCACAACAGTTGTAATTCACACCCTGGTTGTAACTGTATTAAGGAAGATAGGAATTGATGTGAAAGATATTGCTTTGGTTGTGGGAGGAGGGTTCTGGTTTTGCAGCGAGGACACTCCCTTTACTCCAGTGAGGTAGAGTGTGTGTGATCAGGGGGAATGGACAGGCGTTTGATGAATAGTGAAACTACAGATGGCCTGATGAAATTGTTTATTCACTGTCTAGATTGAATGTGTCTGATGTTACTGAACGCATCCCTCTATCTTAACTGAGAGGAAAGAAGTATGATAGCCAAAATACTGCTGTACAAGTTAGGGTAGGACAGATGTTGGAACTTAATTAGTGGAATGAGTTGGAGAGAGAATGATGGGCAGCTCAGCCACGTGGGGGACAGATAGAGGGAGTGGTGATAGGAATGATGAACAAAAGCAGAAGAAAAATGGATGGACAGATGAGTGTTTGTGGGAGAAGAAGAAAGGGTGTGTGCATTACCTGAATTCAATATTCATTACATTGGGTTGTTAGGTACCGAGGTGGAATATGAGATGTAGTTCTTCCAAACAATGACACTGACTTTTGTGATCCAAGGGGAGATAGCTGAATGGATAGCAAATTGGCTTCATGGAAAGAAGTAGAGGGTGAAGGAGAAAGGTTGCTTTTCGGGCTGGAGGCCTGTGACTAGTGGTGTGCCTAGTGGTATTGTAGATAGTGAAGATGGTTGTCAAATAATGCAGGAGGATCTTGATTGAATGAGCCGGTTGGTGGAGAAATGTTTCATGGGATTTATAATTTAATACAGAGAAATGTGAGGTGTTGCATGTTGGAAAGTCTAACAAGGGCAGGAGAAACATAGAAACATAGAAAATAGGTGCAGGAGTAGGACATTCAGCCCTTCGAGCCTGCACCGCCATTCAATATGATCATGGCTGATCATCCAACTCAGTATCCCGTACCTCCCTTCTCTCCATACCCCCTGATCCCTTTAGCCACAAGGGCCACATCTAACTCCCTCTTAAATATAGCCACTGAACTGGCCTCAACTACCTTCTGTGGCAGAGAATTCCACAGATTCACCACTCTCTGTGTGAAAAATGCTTTTCTCATCTCAGTCCTAAAAGTCTGCCCCCTTATCCTTAAACTGTGACCCCTTGTTCTGGACTTCCCCGACTTCGCTAGAATTTAGAAGATTGAGGGGGGATCTTATAGAAACTTACAAAATTCTTAAGGGGTTGAACAGGCTAGATGCAGGAAGATTGTTCCCGATGTTGGAAAAGTCCAGGACAAGGGGGTCACAGTTTAAGGATAAAGGGGAAATCTTTTAGGACCGAGATGAGAAAAACATTTTTCACACCGAGAGTGGTGAATCTCTGGAATTTTCTGCCATAGAAGGTAGTTGAGGCCAGTTCATTGGCTATATTTAAGAGGGTTAGATGTGGCCCTTGTGGCTAGAGGGATCAGGAGGTATGTTCGAAGGTCCGAAGGGCCGAACCTGCACCTATTTCTATGTTTCTATGTTTCTATGTATGCACTGAATTGTAGACCAGAGGTATCTAGGAGTGAAGGTACATAGTTCCTTGAATGCGGCGTCACAGATAGATATGGGGCCAAAAAGCCTTTCAGCAAATTGGCCTTCATCAGTCAGGGTATTGAGTACAGAAGTATGGAGGTCATGTTACAGTTATATAAGACATTGGTGAGGCTACTTTTGGAGTATTATTCAGTTTTCGTCACTCTGCTATAGGGAAAATGTTGTAAAGCTGGCAGGTGTGCAGAAAGAAGTACGATGATGTTGCTAGGACTCGAGGGCCTGAGCTATAGGAGAGGTTGAGCAGGTTAGGAGTTTATTCCTTGGAGTGTCTGAGCCTGCCCAACCACTCCCCAAAGCTCAGGCTATCAGGTCCTGGCAACATCTGCTCGTAAATCTTCCCTGCAATCTTTCCAGCTGAACAACATCTTTCCAAGCCATGTAGCCATCTCAATCTCTCCTCATATTAACAGGCACTCCAGTTTTTATCATTCTGGTCAAACTTCACTTCACTCAGTAAATCAGATCTGTTTCTGAGCAAGACACAAAATTAGACAGAATGCCCCCAAGTTTGGAGTCAGGACCCTCTCTAACCTTTGTAAGAAAATGGTTTGGGGTCATCTTTGAACAAACAGCAACCTGCCCTCTACCATCTAAAGAAAGAACTCTGTGTGAAGCAATGGATAACATCTATTACTGACCAGCTGAATCTGATTGCCAGTTAAATATTTATTGTTATTTGTGCAAAGCAAAATTGATCAAAACTTACTTCCGGGGGTGCCACCAACAACAAATTCTGAAAGATGAATGGGAATAGAAAAAGAGAATAAAACTATTGGTATATATTAATTATTTATGGGATGAGCCATTCTGGCGAGACCAGCATTTATTGCCCATCCTGAGCTCCCTTGAGGAGCAGATGTGGACCCAGCATCTTGACCGGCTGCACTTCATCTATTGCACTATAAGAAGCACTTGTTCAATGTGTCCCATAGTTCCCGACAAGATGCGCTGGGGTTTCCAAGTTTCGACCTTATCCAATGGATGTGGGATCACTTGGCCCCATCATTTGTCAGCTAAAGGGTCTCGACCTGAAACATCACCCATTTCTTCTCTCCAGAGATACTGCTTGTCCCGCTGAGTTGCTCCAGCACTCTGTGTCTATCTTCGGTGTGAGACTGAACCATGGGCTTACAGACTGGGGAATATGATTTTGCTGTTGCATATGCTCCACATTACTTCACAGAAGCCCCGTGGAGCTGTCTTTTTTCTGAATCAAATCTATTAATTTGGGATATCACAAGACAGATCCCTGTCACCGTTTCTTGAGCAGAGATGGACAGGCATCAAATGCTGGCCTTACCAGTGGAGCCAGATCAGAGAAAGGAAGAAGCAAGTTATGAAATTAACTCTAATGCAATAGTTGCTGCAGATGCTGCTGTTGAAGATACTGTTGAATTGGGTTGTGAAGAATTCAAAATCAGCAGCAATAATTTAAGATTGATGTTCCTGGGATAATGTGAGCAGAGTGTTGAGGAGATGGGGCTATGATCATACCTGTAGTTGATGATGATGTTGTTGACTCTGGAAGGGATAAAATTGAAGATGTGAGTGCAGGGATTATAGAATAAATCTGATTGCACTGAAATCAAATAACTATTTGTCAAGTCTTCATTCTAATGTCCATACCTGTGGTCGATGACAATGTTGTTGGCTCTGGAGAGAAAACAGATCAAGATGTAATTTTGCAACTATGCTATCAGTAGAGAGTGGAGAATAGTATGCCATAGTATGCAATTGGAGGGGATACTGAGGGGCGGAACGGGTGGTGTTGAAAGATTATGGAGTAAGCGTGGAAGATTAGGACAATTGTTTCGCATCATGTGATAAAAACTAGGTATTGTTTTTCCAAAGGTTTGCGTGAAGCAGCTTTATACAGCAATGTGAAAAACTGAATGAGGCAGATGAAGATGGTGGGGCAGGAATTGATCTCGTAATATGGACTTGTTGTTATGTTACTGGAGTTAACAAGGGGACATAATTCCATTAACCCACAGTGATCTTGTTCTGTCAATATCAAATTTATATAGTCAACCTGTTTTTCACAAGATATTTCCATTTACAAGGTATAGTTTCATGTCAAGAGGATGCAGAATGAAAATTGCCATCCAGCTGGTCTATGTTTCAATGGATAATGCCAGGTAGACAAAAGTGCTGGAGAAACTCAACGGGTGCAGCAGCATCCATGGAGCGAAGGAAATAGGCAACGTTTCGGGCCGAAACCCTTCTTCAGTCTGAAATAAAGCGTCGCAGTGGCTTTGTAGAAGATTAGTCTGTTGGTCCGTGTACATGAATGATAACAACCTGCTGTGGCCCAGTTGATACCATACCTGTGGTTGAAGTCGGAGTCGTTGTCGATGCTGGAAATGAGAAAATTGACCAGGTCAGTGTGGAGTGTAAATTTTCATCTCAATCCTGTCCATCTGTCTACCGGTCTATCTTTCCTCATGGTTGCTACACCTACGTAACATTGCAATAGATTGCACAATGTTGGTCCTCCATTTAATCTTGAACATGATAACAAAAGATCAGAATTATATCGAGAAAATTGTTGAATGCGCCTTTCTTTTCCAAGATCACTTTCCCACTGCTTCCCCACCATCTGCATCGCTCTGTCCACGTACTTAAATTTGAGATGAATATGAATATTTCAGATAATCATTGGTATATTTATATTCAAATAGGTATCAACAGAACATTGATAGTTTTTTGTGAAGTCGATTTATATTCAAGAAACATTTTTGTGCTCCTGTTTACAGACATTAGGGACCATGAAAACACCGTTGATGCAAAGTCCTCTGACTACGAACAAAAATTCCCTTCTTTATCCATGATGAGTCCTACTGTTTCCCATGCTACCCTATTGATTTTCATGGATGTATACAAAGCCTTGGAAATTTTTGTCACCAATTGCCAGCGTGATTTATTTCCTCATCGCTTTATATTCCTCAAAGTACTTGTCTGATTTATTCTTTCTAATCCTTACATAGAGTTCAATTTTCTTTTGAACTGTTCCCTTCCATTGCCATCCCTGTCCTTCCTCCTTATTGAAACATGCTGGTCTTAAACACTGATCAACTTGACAATGACAACAGCTCCCACTTCACTCTCCCAAGCTCCTGCTAAATGTTGCTATAATCTGCAATTCCCGCGATTTAGTACCTTCCCGCAAGGTTCAGACTTATCGCTCTTCACAACAATCTTAAAACTTATCCGGCATCTGTAGTTCCATGTGTCCACATCAAAACTTATGGGGTTGTGATCACTGATCCCAAAATACTCTACGGCTGTTACACCTATCACCTGTCTAGCCTAATTTCAGGGTCTAATATGCTCCTCTAGAAACATATTTTTTTCTTATTTTACAGACCTGTCCACGGACGGGCTTTTTAAAGTTCACTATAGTGTATGCCTCCACCACTACTCCTGGCAATGTGTTCCGACTTCCAGCCCCCACTATCTGCGTTAATAAATTTGCCCTGGACAACTTCATTTAACTCCCCCTCACACCTGATAGCTGTGCCCTCTCATGTTGGACATTTCCACCCTGAGGAAGAGGTTGTGACTGTCGACAAAATGTGTAATTCACTTCCATGATAATCTCAATGTCTCATTTGTGTAGATCTCAAAGTTTATTTCAGTAACATTATGACACGGAGCAGAATTTTTGCCACTCATTTCATAATTTCCTAAGTTTACAACATCCTCAGAAAGGTTAAGATAAAATGTCTAATTATATTAAGGTTTTGACTGAAAGTATTAAAATACACTCCACGACTTCATCAGAAGTAACAAGTTAACATCCTGGGAATAGTTGTTCCCAAGTTAATGCAAAGTGTAATTGTTAATGTGTTGTTCATCACTTACTTGTTGAAGTTGTGGTCGATGTTGGTGCTGGAAGGAAGACATTTGTTTGTGTGAATAGGCGCAGTGCAATATCATTCCATTTTCCCTCAGTTCATAGAACCATTTCTCAGGATATTGAAATGGAAACTTCATGCCATTATTGTAAAATCTTTCCCTGCTATAGGAAAGATGTGTTAAGCTGGAAACGGTGCTGAGAAGATTAACGAGGATGGTGCCGGGACCTGTGGGCCTGAGCTATAGTGAGAGGTTAGGCAGGCCAGGACCATAATCCTTGGAGCAAAGAATAGGGGTGATCTGATAAAGGTGTAAAAGATCATGAGGGGATAGGTAGAGGAGATGCACAGACTCTTTTCCCCAGAATAGGGGGATCAAGAACCAGAGGACATTAAGATTTAAGGTGTGAGGGGAAAGATTTACTACAATTCTGAGGCACAACATTTTAACACAATGGGTGGTGGGTAAATGTGTGGCTGAGCTGCTGAATTCCTCCAGAAGGTCGTTGTGGCTAAAGGCAGATGGTAAGTTCACGTTTACTACGAGAATATTTGATCAGACCCAGGCCGTCTGATTGTAGTTATAGAGGTGCATGGTGAGAACACATCTGGCTATAAAAGCTCAGTCAATGCGTTCATTCAAAGCAGTTATAGATAGATGTTTGGACATAGTTGGAAATAAAAATAAATGGCGACAGTGCTAAAAAATGAATCTGGGCAGCATTCCAGAGTTACATGGGTGGATGCTGTTATATTTGATTAGAATAGACATACAAAGGATTACTCATCCCATAATCAAAGGCAATAACCTGTTAGTTGCCTGTAAATGCTATGGATTTAGCATGAGGTAGAGGAGATTTAACCTGGTCATGATCACACCCTGACACCCATTCAATGATCACTTCCAACTGGTTCTGTTTCCATTCAGGTCCTTATTAATCTGAATGGGAATCACATGATAATAATGGTTTCATTACCTTCTGGCGTTGATGTTACATGATAATATCCAAGGCTTGTCATTTTGGCTGGAATAGAAATAAGGAAAAGTTGGAGGAAAAACGAGTGAAATCTGGATTTCTAACCATGCGGAAATGCCGAAGCTGAAGGCTTTAGGAACTGGGTCCATCATACCCACTGAGAGTTTTTTTAAATTCAAGAGTCAAGAAAGTTTTATTGTCATATGTCCTGAAACGAACTAATGAAATCCTTACTTGCGAATGTTAATCCCCCAACAGAGTGATGATGGGAGTCCTGTCAGATTCTGGTGGATACACATTTTCACACAGACTGGAGCAGGAAGGCAGATAATTGATAATTAATTTTAATGCTGCTTGTCCAATTTCTGCTGCAAAGAGAATTGGTTGAAGGAGTGGCTCTTGGTCCTTGCTACCTGCTGCCATCTCACTTTGGGCTGGTAGGACAGCTGCAACAGCTGTCCCATCCAAGCCAGGTTTAAAATGCCTTCAGTTCCCACTGGATGAGCTCACATGTTGGGTACCATTTTCAGTCGAGCCTCGACCCCACTATCCCAACCCTAATGATTACTGATGGTTTTGGAGGGAAATGGCCCCTCCACAGTCAACAGGGTGAAAGGGTCCTTTCGTGGTCTCATTCACTGCAAAGAAGCAAAGTTTAGCAGAAATGCGTGACTCCATGTAAACAATTGCTGCGCAGTCGTTAACTTGGTTTGTCTATGGGAGACAGCATTCTGACAGTATTCACTGGAAAGAGATGAGATCTAATTGCATGTTGCAAATGAATTGTAGAGGTTGGAACAAGTGACAATATGCTGTGAAATTCCATACCTGTTGTTGAAGTTGTAGTTGTTTCAGGTGCTGGAGAAGACACCGTTGTAGGTAGGAATGTGAAAACACGAGAAAGAGTTGGTGAATGGAAAATGACTGAACAGGTTACATGGACAAAAGCATTTCTTTCAATCTGATTTCGGTGATTGTCTTTGGTTGATTTTCAGACAATTTCAATCCAGAACAGTTGTAATTCACACCCTGGTTGTAACTGTATTAATGAAGATAGGAATTGATGTGAAAGATATTGCTTTGGCTGTGGGAGGAGGGTTCTGATTTTGCAGCAAGGACACTCCCTTTACTCCAGTGCGGTAGAGTGTGTGTGATCAGGGGGAATGGACGGGCGTTTGTGGTAGTGAAACTACAGATGGCCTGATGAAATTTTTTATTCACTGTCTAGGTTGAATGTGTCTGATGTTACTGAACGCATCCCTCTATCTTAACTGAGAGTAAAGAAGTATGATAGCCAAAATACTGCTGTACAAGTTAGGGTAGGACAGATGTTGGAACTTAATTAGTGGAATAAGATGGAGAGAGAATGATGGGCAGCTTAGCCACGTGGGGGACAGATAGAGGGAGTGGTGATAGGAATGATGAACAAAAGAAAAATGGATGGACAGGTGAGTGTTTGTGGGACAAGAAGAAAGGGTGTGTGCATTACCTGAATTCAATATTCATTACGTTGGGTTGTTAGGTACCGAGGTGGAATATGAGATGTAGTTCTTCCAAACAATGACACTGACTTTTGTGATCCAAGGGGAGATAGCTGAATGGATAGCAAATTGGCTTCATGGAAAGAAGTAGAGGGTGAAGGAGAAAGGTTGCTTTTCGGGCTGGAGGTCTGTGACTAGTGGTGTGCCTAGTGGTATTGTAGATAGTGAAGATGGTTGTCAAATAATACAGGAGGATCTTGATTGAATGAGCCGGTTGGTGGAGAAATGTTTCATGGGATTTATAATTTAATACAGAGAAATGTGAGGTGTTGCATGTTGGAAAGTCTAACAAGGGCAGGAGAAACATAGAAACATAGAAAATAGGTGCAGGAGTAGGACATTCAGCCCTTTGAGCCTGCACCGCCATTCAATATGATCATGGCTGATCATCCAACTCAGTGTCCCGTACCTGCCTTCTCTCCATAACCCCTGATCCCTTTAGCCACAAGGGCCACATCTAACTCCCTCTTAAATATAGCCACTGAACTGGCCTCAACTACCTTCTGTGGCAGAGAATTCCACAGATTCACCACTCTCCGTGTGAAAAAAGCTTTTCTCATCTCGGTCCTAAAAGTCTTCCCCCTTATCCTTAAACTGTAACCCCTTATTCTGGACTTCCCCAATTTCGGGACCAATCTTCCTGCATCTAGCCTGTCCAACCCCTTAAGAATCTTGTAAGTTTCTATAAGATCCACTCTCAATCTTCTAAATTCTAGCGAGTACAAGCCGAGTCTATCCAGTCTTTCTTCATATGAAAGTCCTGCCATCCAAGGAGTCAGTCTGGTGAACCTACGCAATACTCCAGGTGTGGCCTCACCAAGACCCTGTACAACTGCAGTAGAACTTCCCTGCTCTTATACTCAAATCCTTTTGCTATGAATGCTAACATACCATTCGCTTTCTTCACTGCCTGCTGCACCTGCATGCCTACTTTCAATGACTGGTGTACCATGACACCCAGATCACGTTGCATCTCCCCCTTTCTAATCCTTACATAGTTCAATTTTCTTTTGAACTGTTCCCTTCCATTGCCATCCTTATCCTTCAATTCAATTCAATTCAATTCAATTCCTTTATTGTCATCTTGCAAGCAACAGTTGTGCAGTGCAAAACGAAAAGACGTTTCCCAGGGAATACCGGAGCATCGTACATGAAGTTTAAAACATTTCACACATAATAACAACACTAAAAACAATCCAGTCCCTGATGGAACAGTATAAAGTTAAAATAGATAAAAACAACGTTAAAATACAGTAAGACCAATCATAAACATGTCCGGGGTGGCTGATTTGAGTGGCCAGTGCTAGTTATTGAAGTGGCCAGTGCCAGTTATTATAGTGTCGGTGCCAAGCCGCAGAATCAGGTGACTGTGAGTACAGAGTGGCTGTTTAGCAGCCTCACAGCATATGGCAGGAAGCTGTTTAGCAGTCTTGTAGTCCGGGCTTTGATGCTGAGATATCTCTTGCCTGATGGCAGGAGATCCAGGTGTATGTGGAGGGGGTGCAGTTTGTCCTTAGCAATTTGCTGAGCTTTTTTCCGACAGCGGCTCAGGAACAGTTCTTGTACCGAGGGTAGGGAGACGCCAATGATCTTCTCTGCTCCCCTCACTACCCTCTGCAGAGCCTTCCTGTCCGAACAGTTGCAGGTGGAGTACCACGTATTTAAACAGTACGTGAGTACAGACCCCACCGTACCCCTGTAGAAACTCCTGAGGATCCTTCTTCCTTATTGAAACATGCTGGTCTTAAACACTGATTAACTTACCAGTATGAGTCTCCCATCGGTCAGACAATGACAACAGCTCCCACTTTACCATCCCTAGCTCCTGCTAAATGTTGCTGTAATCTGCAATTCCCGCAATTTAGTACCTTCCCGCAAGGTCCAGACTTATCGCTCTTCACAACAATCTTAAAACTTATCCGGCATCTGTAGTTCCATGTGTCCACATCAAAACTTATGGAGTTGTGATCACTGATCCCAAAATACTCTACGGCTGTTACACCTATCACCTGTCTAGGCTAATTTCAGGGTCTAATATGCTCCTCTAGAAACATAGAAAAAATAAGTGCGTGAGGAGGCCATTCGGCCCTTCGAGCCATCCAGTGATTTGCCTCCACTGCCCTCTGTGGCAGGGAATTCCACAAATTCACAACACTCTGGGTGAAAAAGTTTTTTCTTATTTTACAGACCTGTCCACGGACGGGCTTTTTAAGGTTCCCGCATCTGACCTGACCTGAAGTTCACTTGATGCAAACAATCAACGGTTTTGCTGATCGGCATTTCAATCCCTCTCTTCCCTGTACTTCAATGGGCCTATCAAAAAGCCTCTTAAACGGCACTATAGTGTATGCCTCCACCACTACTCCTGGCAATGTGTTCCGACTTCCAGCCCCCACTATCTGCGTTAATAAATTTGCCCTGGACATCTTCATTAAACTCCCCCTCACACCTGATAGCTGTGCCCTCTCATGTTGGACATTTCCACCCTGAGGAAGAGGTTGTGACTGTCGACAAAATGTGTAATTCACTTCCATGATAATCTCAATGTCTCATTTGTGTAGATCTCAACGTTTATTTCAGTAACATTATGACACGGAGCAGAATATTTGCCACTCATTTCATAATTTCCTAAGTTTACAACATCCTCTGAAAGGTTAAGATAAAATGTCTAATTATATTAAGGTTTTGACTGAAAGTATTAAAATACACTCCACCACTTCATCAGAAGTAACAAGTTAACATCCTGGGAATAGTTGTTCCCAAGTTAATGCGAAGTGTAATTGTTAATGTGTTGTTCATCACTTACTTGTTGAAGTTGTGGTCGATGTTGTTGCTGGAAGGAAGACATTAGTTTGTGTGAATAGGCGCAGTGCAATATCATTCCATTTCCCCTCAGTTCATAGAACCAGTTCTCAGAATATTGAAATGGAAACTTCATGCCATTATTGTAAAATCTTTCCCTGCTATAGGAAAGATGTGTTAAGCTGGAAACGGTGCTGAGAAGATTAACAAGGATGGTGCCGGGACCTGTGGGCCTGAGCTATAGTGAGAGGTTAGGCTGGCCAGGACCATAATCCTTGGAGCAAAGAAGAATAGGGGTGATCTGATAAAGGTGTAAAAGATCATGAGGGGATAGGTAGAGGAGATGCACAGACTTTTTCCCCAGAATAGGGGGATCAAGAACCAGAAGACATTAAGATTTAAGGTGTGAGGGGTAAGATTTACTACAATTCTGAGGCACAACGTTTTAACACAATGGGTGGTGAGTAAATGTGTGGTCGTGCACTTCGGGATATAACAGGAAATCAAGAAAGGTCACAATGTGAAACGTCCACAGTCCAATTCCCTCCTCAGATCTTGTCTGAGCTGCTGAATTCCTCCAGAAGGTCGTTGTGGCTAAAGGCAGATGGTAAGTCCACGTTTACTACGAGAATATTTGATCAGACCCAGGCCATCTGATTGTAGTTATAGAGGAGCATGGTGAGAACACATCTGGCTATAAAGGCTCAGTCAATGCGTTCATTCAAAGCAGTAATAGATAGATGTTTGGACATAGTTGGGAATAAAAAGAAATGGCGACAGTGCTAAAAAATGAATCTGGGCAGCATTCCCGAGTTACATGGGTGGATGCTGTTTTATTTGATAAGAATAGACATACAAAGGATTGCTCATCCCATAATCAAAGGCAATAACCTCTGTTAGTTGCCTGAAAATGGTATGGATTTAATATGAGGTAGAGGAGATTTAACCTGGTCGTGATCACACCCTGACACCCATTCAATGGTCACTTCCAACTGGTTCTGTTTCCATTCAGGTCCTTATTAATCTGAATGCGAATCACATGATAATAATGGCTTCATTACCTTCTGGCGTTGATGTTTGATGATAATATCCATGGGTTGTCATTTTGGCTGGAATAGAAATAAGGAGAAGTTGGAGGAAAAACGAGTGAAATCTGTATTTCTAACCATGCGGAAATGCCGAAGCTGAAGGCTTTAGGAACTGGGTCCATCATACCCACTGAGAGTTTTTTTTAATTCAAGAGTCAAGAATGTTTTATTGTCATATGTCCTGAAACGAAATAATGAAATCCTTACTTGCGAATGTTAATCCCCCAACAGAGTGATGATGGGAGTCCTGTCAGATTCTGGTGGATACACATTTTCACACAGACTGGAGCAGGAAGGCAGATAATTGATATCACTTTTTTCTCCAGCAATAGTAGTTTCAAACGATAGGATGCACTTACTTGTGGGCTGACATGCCCAATGTTAGTTTTAGTTTCACCCATATAGTAAATAGCTGTCAAATTAAGTTTATTTGTGTTTGGGTTAATTTTAATGCTGCTTGTCCAATTTCTGCTGCAAAGAGAATTGGTTGAAGGAGTGGCTCTTGGTCCTTGCTACCTGCTGCCATCTCACTTTGGGCTGGTAGGACAGCTGCAGCAGCTGTCCCATCCAGGCCAGGTTTAAAATGCCTTCAGTTCCCACTGGATGAGCTCACATGTTGGGTACCATTTTCAGTCGAGCCTCGACCCCACTATCCCAACCCTAATGATTACTGATGGTTTTGGAGGGAAATGGCCATTCCACAGTCAACAGGGTGAAAGGGTCCTTTCGTGGTCTCATTCACTGCAAAGAAGCAAAGTTTAGCAGAAATGCGTGACTCCATGTAAACAATTGCTGGGCAGTCGTTAACTTAGTTTGTCTGCGGGAGACAGCAGTCTGACAGTATTCACTGGAAAGAAATGAGATCTAATTGCATGTTGCAAATGAATTGTGGAGGTTGGAACAAGTGACAATATGCTGTGAAAATCCATACCTGTTGTGGAAGTTGTAGTTGTTTCAGCTGCTGGAGAAGACACCGTTGTAGGTAGGAATGTGAAAACACGAGAAAGAGTTGGTGAATGGAAAATGACTGAACAGGTTACATGGACAAAAGCATTTCTGTCAATCTGATTTCGGTGATTGTCTTTGGTTGATTTTCAGACAATTTCAATCCACAACAGTTGTAATTCACACCCTGGTTGTAACTGTATTAAGGAAGATAGGAATTGATGTGAAAGATATTGCTTTGGTTGTGGGAGGAGGGTTCTGGTTTTGCAGCGAGGACACTCCCTTTACTCCAGTGAGGTAGAGTGTGTGTGATCAGGGGGAATGGACAGGCGTTTGATGAATAGTGAAACTACAGATGGCCTGATGAAATTGTTTATTCACTGTCTAGATTGAATGTGTCTGATGTTACTGAACGCATCCCTCTATCTTAACTGAGAGGAAAGAAGTATGATAGCCAAAATACTGCTGTACAAGTTAGGGTAGGACAGATGTTGGAACTTAATTAGTGGAATGAGTTGGAGAGAGAATGATGGGCAGCTCAGCCACGTGGGGGACAGATAGAGGGAGTGGTGATAGGAATGATGAACAAAAGCAGAAGAAAAATGGATGGACAGGTGAGTGTTTGTGGGAGAAGAAGAAAGGGTGTGTGCATTACCTGAATTCAATATTCATTACATTGGGTTGTTAGGTACCGAGGTGGAATATGAGATGTAGTTCTTCCAAACAATGACACTGACTTTTGTGATCCAAAGGGAGATAGCTGAATGGATAGCAAATTGGCTTCATGGAAAGAAGTAGAGGGTGAAGGAGAAAGGTTGCTTTTCGGGCTGGAGGCCTGTGACTAGTGGTGTGCCTAGTGGTATTGTAGATAGTGAAGATGGTTGTCAAATAATGCAGGAGGATCTTGATTGAATGAGCCGGTTGGTGGAGAAATGTTTCATGGGATTTATAATTTAATACAGAGAAATGTGAGGTGTTGCATGTTGGAAAGTCTAACAAGGGCAGGAGAAACATAGAAACATAGAAAATAGGTGCAGGAGTAGGACATTCAGCCCTTCGAGCCTGCACCGCCATTCAATATGATCATGGCTGATCATCCAACTCAGTGTCCCGTACCTGCCTTCTCTGCATACCCCCTGATCCCTTTAGCCACAAGGGCCACATCTAACTCCCTCTTAAATATAGCCACTGAACTGGCCTCAACTAACTTCTGTGGCAGAGAATTCCACAGATTCACCACTCTCTGTGTGAAAAATGCTTTTCTCATCTCGGTCCTAAAAGAATCTTGTACGTTTCTATAAGATCCACTCTCAATCTTCTAAATTCTAGCGGGTACAAGCCGAGTCTATCCAGTCTTTCTTCATATGGAAGTCCTGCCATCCCAGGAATCAGTCTGGTGACCCTACGCAATACTCCAGGTGTGGCCTCACCAAGACCCTGTACAACTGCAGTAGAACTTCCCTGCTCTTATACTCAAATCCTTTTGCTATGAATGCTAACATACCATTCGCTTTCTTCACTGCCTGCTGCACCTGCATGCCTACTTTTAATGACTGGTGTACCATGACACCCAGATCTCATTGCATCTCCCATTTTCCTAATCGGCCACCATTCAGGTAATAGTCTACTTTCCTGTTTTTGCCACCAAAGTGGATAACCTCACATTTGTAGAGTGGATAAGGGAGAACCAGTGGATGTGTTATATCTGGACTTTCAGAAGGTTTTCGACAAGGTCCCACATAAGAGATTAGTAAACAAACTTAAAGCACACGGTATTGGGGGTTCAGTATTGATGTGGATAGACAACTGGCTGGCAAACAGGAAACAAAGTGTAGGAGTAAACGGGTCCTTTTCAGAATGGCAGGCAGTGAATAGTGGGGTACCGCAAGGCTCAGTGCTGGAACCCCAGCTATTTACAATATATATTAATGATTTGGACGAGGGAATTGAATGCAACATCTCCAAGTTTGCGGATGACACGAAGCTGGGGGGCAGTGTTAGCTGTGAGGAGGATGCTAGGAGGCCGCAAGGTGACTTGGATAGGCTGGGTGAGTGGGCAAATGCATGGCAGATGCAGTATAATGTGGATAAATGTGACTGGATAGACTCGGCTTGTACTCGCTAGAATTTAGAAGATTGAGGGGGGATCTTATAGAAACGTACAAAATTCTTAAGGGGTTGAACAGGCTAGATGCAGGAAGATTGTTCCCGATGTTGGAAAAGTCCAGGACAAGGTGTCACAGTTTAAGGATAAAGGGGCAATCTTTTAGGACGGAGATGAGAAAAACATTTTTCACACAGAGAGTGGTGAATCCCTGGAATTTTCTGCCGCAGAAAGTAGTTGAGGCCAGTTCATTGGCTATATTTAAGAGGGAGTTAGATGTGGCCCTTGTGGCTAGAGGGATCAGGAGGTATGTTCGAAGGTCCGAAGTGCCGAACCTGCACCTATTTCTATGTTTCTATGTTTCTATGTATGCACTGAATTGTAGACCAGAGGTATCTAGGAGTGAAGGTACATAGTTCCTTGAATGTGGCATCACAGATAAATATGGGGCCAAAAAGGCTTTCGGCAAATTGGCCTTCATCAGTCAGGGTATTGAGTACAGAAGTATGGAGGTCATGTTACAGTTATATAAGACATTGGTGAGGCTACTTTTGGAGTATTATTCATTTTTCGTCACTCTGCTACAGGGAAAATGTTGTAAAGCTGAAGGTGTGCAGAAAGAAGTACGATGATGTTGCTAGGACTCGAGGGCCTGAGCTATAGGAGTGGTTGAGCAGGTTAGGAGTTTATTCCTTGGAGTGTCTGAGCCTGCCCAACCACTCCCCAAAGCTCAGGCTATCAAGTCCTGGCAACATCCGCTCGTAAATCTTCCCTGCAATCTTTCCAGCTGAACAACAACTTTCCAAGCCATGTAGCCATCTCAATCTCTCCTCATATTAACAGGCACTCCAGTTTTTATCATTCTGGTCAAACTTCACTTCACTCAGTAAATCAGATCTGTTTCTGAGCAAGACACAAAATTAGACAGAATGCCCCCAAGTTTGGAGTCAGGACCCTCTCTAACCTTTGTAAGAAAATGATTTGGGGTCATCTTTGAACAAACAGCAACCTGCCCTCTACCATCTAAAGAAATAACTCTATGTGAAGCAATGGATAACATCTATTACTGACCAGCTGAATCTGATTGCCAGTTAAATATTTCTTGTTATTTGTGCAAAGTAAAATTGATCAAAACTTACTTCCGGGGGTGCCACCAACAACAAATTCTGAAAGATGAATGGGCATAGAAAAAGAGAATAAAACTATTGGTATATATTAATTATTTATGGGATGAGCCATTCTGGCGAGACCAGCATTTATTGCCCATCCTGAGCTCCCTTGAGGAGCAGATGTGGACCCAGCATCTTGACCGGCTGCACTTCATCTATTGCACTATAAGAAGCACTTGTTCAATGTGTCTCATAGTTCCCGACAAGATGTGCTGGGGTTTCCAAGCTTCGACCTTATCCAATGGATGTGGGATCACTTGGCCCCATCTCTTGTCAGCCAAAGGGTCTCGACCCGAAACATCACCCATTTCTTCTCTCCATAGATACTGCTGGTCCCGCTGAGTTGCTCCAGCACTCTGTGTCTATCTTCGGTGTGAGACTGAACCATGGGTTTACAGACTGGGGAATATGATTTTGCTGTTGCATATGCTCCACATTACTTCACAGAAGCCCCGTGGAGCTGTCTTGTTTCTGAATCAAATCTATTAATTTGGGATATCACAAGACAGATCCCTGTCACCGTTTCTTGAGCAGAGATGGACAGGCATCAAATGCTGGCCTTACCAGTGGAGCCAGATCAGAGCAAGGAAGAAGCAAGTTATGAGATTAACTCTAACGCAATAGTTGCTGCAGATGCTGCTGTTGAAGATACAATTGAATTGGGTTGTGAAGAATTCAAAATCAGCAGCAATAATTTAAGATTGATGTTCCTGGGATAATGTGAGCAGAGTGTTGAGGAGATGGGGCTATGATCATACCTGTAGTTGATGATGATGTTGTTGACTCTGGAAGGGATAAAATTGAAGATGTGAGTGCAGGGATTATAGAATAAATCTGATTGCACTGAAATCAAATAACTATTTGTCAAGTCTTCATTCTAATGTCCATACCTGTGGTCGATGACAATGTTGTTGGCTCTGGAGAGAAAACAGATCAAGATGTAAATTTGCAACTATGCTATCAGTAGAGAGTGGAGAATAGTATGCCATAGTATGCAATTGGAGGGGATACTGAGGGGCGGAACGGGGGGTGTTGAAAGATTATGGAGTAAGTGTGGAAGATTAGGACAATTGTTTCGCATCATGTGATAAAAACTACGAATTGTTTTTCCAAAGGTTTGCGTGAAGCAGCTTTATACAGCAATGTGAAAAACTGAATGAGGCAGATGAAGATGGCGGGGCAGGAATTGATCTCGTAATATGGACTTGTTGTTATGTTACTGGAATAAACAAGGGGACATAATTCAATTAACCCACAGTGATCTTGTTCTGTCAATATCAAATTTATATAGTCAACCTGTTTTTCACAAGATATTTCCATTTACGAGGTATAGTTTCATGTCAAGAGGATCCAGAATGAAAATTGCCATCCAGCTGGTCTATGTTTCAATGGATAATGCCAGGTAGACAAAAGTGCTGGAGAAACTCAGCGGGTGCAGCAGCATCCACGGAGCGAAGGAAATAGGCAACGTTTCGGGCCGAAACCCTTCTTCAGTCTGAAATAAAGCGTCGCTGTGGCTTTGTAGAAGATCAGTCTGTTGGTCCGTGTACATGAATGATAACAACCTGCTGTAGCCCAATTGATACCATACCTGTGGTTGAAGTCGGAGTCGTTGTCGATGCTGGAAATGAGAAAATTGACCAGGTCAGTGTGGAGTGTAAATTTTCATCTCAATCCTGTCCATCTGTCTACCGGTCTATCTTTCCTGATGGTTGCTACACCTACGTAACATTGCAATAGATTGCACAATTTTGGTCCTCCATTTAATCTTGAACATGACAACAAAAGATCAGAATTATATCGAGAAAATTGTTGAATGCACCTTTCTTTTCCAAGATCACTTTCCCACTGCTTCCCCACCATCTGCACCGCTCTGTCCACGTACTTAAATTTGAGATGAATATGAATATTTCAGAAAATCATTGGTATATTTATATTCAAATAGGTATCAACAGAACATTGATAGTTTTTTATCAAGTCGATTTATATTCAAGAAACATTTTTGTGCTCCTGCTTACAGACATTAGGGACCATGAAAACACTGTTGATGCAAAGTTCTTGTTTACTGCCTCGTCTACATCCTCTGACTACGAGCAAAAATTCCCTTCTTTATCCATGATGAGACCTACTGTTTCCCTTGTTACCCTATTGATTTTCATGGATGTATACAAAGCCTTGGAATTTTTTTTCACCAATTGCCAGCGTGATTTATTTCCTGATAGCTTTATATTCCTCAAAGTACTTGTCTGATTTCTTCTTTCTAATCCTTACATAGAGTTCAATTTTCTTTTGAACTGTTCCCTTCCATTGCCATCCTTATCCTTCATCCTTATTGAAACATGCTGGTCTTACCAGTAATTCACTTCCATGATAATCTCAATGTCTCATTTGTGTAGATCTCAAAGTTTATTTCAGTAAAATTATGACATAGAGCAGAATATTTGCCACTCATTTCATAATTTCGTAAGTTTACAACATCCTCAGAAAGGTTAAGATAAAATGTCTAATTGTATTAAGGTTTTGACTGAAAGTATTAAAATACACTCCACCACTTCATCAGAAGTAACAAGTTAACATCCTGGTAATAGTTGTTCCCAAGTTAATGCAAAGTGTAATTGTTAATGTGTTGTTCATCACTTACTTGTTGAAGTTGTGGTCGATGTTGTTGCTGGAAGGAAGACATTAGTTTGTGTGAATAGGCGCAGTGCAATATCATTCCATTTTCCCTCAGTTCATAGAACCAGCTCTCAGGATATTGAAATGGAAACTTCATGCCATTATTGTAAAATCTTTCCCTGCTATAGGAAAGATGTGTTAAGCTGGAAACGGTGCTGAGAAGATTAACGAGGATGGTGCCGGGACCTGTGGGCCTGAGCTATAGTGAGAGGTTAGGCAGGCCAGGACCATAATCCTTGGAGCAAAGAAGAATAGGGGTGATCTGATAAAGGTGTAAAAGATCATGAGGGGATAGGTAGAGGAGATGCACAGACACTTTTCCCCAGAATAGGGGGATCAAGAACCAGAGGACATTAAGATTTAAGGTGTGAGGGGAAAGATTTACTACAATTCTGAGGCACAACATTTTAACACAATGGGTGGTGGGTAAATGTGTGGTCGTGCACTTCGGGATATAACAGGAAATCAAGAAGGGTCACAATGTGAAACGTCCACAGTCCAATTCCCTCCTCAGATCTTGTCTGAGCTGCTGAATTCCTCCAGAAGGTCGTTGTGGCTAAAGGCAGATGGTAAGTTCACGTTTACTACGAGAATATTTGATCAGACCCAGGCCGTCTGATTGTAGTTAGAGAGGAGCATGGTGAGAACACATCTGGCTATAAAAGCTCAGTCAATGCGTTCATTCAAAGCTGTGATAGATAGATGTTTGGACATAGTTGGGAATAAAAAAGAAATGGCGACAATGCTAAAAAATGAATCTGGGCAGCATTCCAGAGTTACATGGGTGGATGCTGTTATATTTGATAAGAATAGACTTACAAAGGATTGCTCATCCCATGATCAAAGGCAATAACCTCTGTTAGTTGCCTGAAAATGGTATGGATTTAACATGAGGTAGAGGAGATTTAACCTGGTCATGATCACACCCTGACACCCATTCAATGATCACTTCCAACTGGTTCTGTTTCCATTCAGGTCCTTATTAATCTGAATGGGAATCACATGATAATAATGGCTTCATTACCTTCTGGCGTTGATGTTTGATGATAATATCCATGGGTTGTCATTTTGGCTGGAATAGAAATAAGGAGAGGTTGGAGGAAAAATGAGTGAAATCTGGATTTCTAACCATGCGGAAATGCCGAAGCTGAAGGCTTTAGGAACTGGGTCCATCATACCCACTGAGAGTTTTTTTAAATTCAAGAGTCAAGAATGTTTTATTGTCATATGTCCTGAAACGAAATAATGAAATCTGTACTTGCGAATGTTAATCCCCCAACAGAGTGATGACGGGAGTCCTGTCAGATTCTGGTGGATACACATTTTCACACAGACTGGAGCAGGAAGGCAGATAATTGATATCACTTTTTTCTCCAGCAATAGTAGTTTCAAACCATAGGATGCACTTACTTGTGGGCTGACCTGCCCAATGTTAGTTTTAGTTTCACCATATAGTGAATAGCTGTCAAATGAAGTTTACTTGTGTTTGGGTTAATTTTAATGCTGCTTGTCCAATTTCTGTTGCAAAGAGAATTAGTTGAAGGAGTGGCTCTTGGTCCTTGCTACCTGCTGCCATCTCACTTTGGGCTGGTAGGACAGCTGCAGCAGCTGTCCCATCAAGGCCAGGTTTAAAATGCCTTCAGTTCCCACTGGATGAGCTCACATGTTGGGTACCATTTTCAGTCGAGCCTCGACCCCACTATCCCAACCCTAATGATTACTGATGGCTTTGGAGGGAAATGGCCACTCCAGAGTCAACAGGGTGAAAGGGTCCTTTCGTGGTCTCATTCACTGCAAAGAAGCAAAGTTTAGCAGAAATGCGTGACTCCATGTAAACAATTGCTGCGCAGTCGTTAACTTAGTTTGTCTGCGGGAGACAGCAGTCTGACAGTATTCACTGGAAAGAGATGAGATCTAATTGCATGTTGCAAATGAATTGTAGAGGTTGGAACAAGTGACAATATGCTGTGAAATTCCATACCTGTTGTTGAAGTTGTAGTTGTTTCAGGTGCTGGAGAAGACACTGTTGTAGGTAGGAATGTGAAAACACGAGAAAGAGTTGGTGAATGGAAAATGACTGAACAGGTTACATGGACAAAAGCATTTCTTTCAATCTGATTTCGGTGATTGTCTTTGGTTGATTTTCAGACAATTTCAATCCACAACAGTTGTAATTCACACCCTGGTTGTATCTGTATTAATGAAGATAGGAATTGATGTGAAAGATATTGCTTTGGTTGTGGGAGGAGGGTTCTGGTTTTGCAGCGAGGACACTCCCTTTACTCCAGTGCGGTAGAGTGTGTGTGATCAGGGGGAATGGACAGGCGTTTGTGGTAGTGAAACTACAGATGGCCTGATGAAATTGTTTATTCACTGTCTAGATTGAATGTGTCTGATGTTACTGAACGCATCCCTCTATCTTAACTGAGAGTAAAGAAGTATGATAGCCAAAATTCTGCTGTACAAGTTAGGGTAGGACAGATGTTGGAACTTAATTAGTGGAATAAGATGGAGAGAGAATGATGGGCAGCTCAGCCACGTGGGGGACAGATAGAGGGAGTGGTGATAGGAATGATGAACAAAAGAAAAATGGATGGACAGGTGAGTGTTTGTGGGAGAAGAAGAAAGGGTGTGTGCATTACCTGAATTCAATATTCATTACGTTGGGTTGTTAGGTACCGAGGTGGAATATGAGATGTAGTTCTTCCAAACAATGACACTGACTTTTGTGATCCAAGGGGAGATAGCTGAATGGATAGCAAATTGGCTTCATGGAAAGAAGTAGAGGGTGAAGGAGAAAGGTTGCTTTTCGGGCTGGAGGCCTGTGACTAGTGGTGTGCCTAGTGGTATTGTAGATAGTGAAGATGGTTGTCAAATAATGCAGGAGGATCTTGATTGAATGAGCCGGTTGGTGGAGAAATGTTTCATGAGATTTATAATTTAATACAGAGAAATGTGAGGTGTTGCATGTTGGAAAGTCTAACAAGGGCAGGAGAAACATAGAAACATAGAAAATAGGTGCAGGAGTAGGACATTCAGCCCTTTGAGCCTGCACCGCCATTCAATATGATCATGGCTGATCATCCAACTCAGTGTCCCGTACCTGCCTTCTCTCCATAACCCCTGATCCCTTTAGCCACAAGGGCCACATCTAACTCCCTCTTAAATATAGCCACTGAACTGGCCTCAACTACCTTCTGTGGCAGAGAATTCCACAGATTCACCACTCTCTGTGTGAAAAAAACTTTTCTCATCTCGGTCCTAAAAGTCTTCCCCCTTATCCTTAAACTGTAACCCCTTATTCTGGACTTCCCCAATTTCGGGACCAATCTTCCTGCATCTAGCCTGTCCAACCCCTTAAGAATCTTGTAAGTTTCTATAAGATCCACTCTCAATCTTCTAAATTCTAGCGAGTACAAGCCGAGTCTATCCAGTCTTTCTTCATATGAAAGTCCTGCCATCCAAGGAGTCAGTCTGGTGAACCTACGCAATACTCCAGGTGTGGCCTCACCAAGACCCTGCACAACTGCAGTACAACTTCCCTGCTCTTATACTCAAATCCTTTTGCTATGAATGCTAACATACCATTCGCTTTCTTCACTGCCTGCTGCACCTGCATGCCTACTTTCAATGACTGGTGTACCATGACACCCAGATCACGTTGCATCTCCCCCTTTCTAATCCTTACATAGTTCAATTTTCTTTTGAACTGTTCCCTTCCATTGCCATCCTTATCCTTCAATTCAATTTAATTCAATTCAATTCCTTTATTGTCATCTTGCAAGCAACAGTTGTGCAGTGCAAAACGAAAAGACGTTTCCCAGGGAATACCGGAGCATCGCACATGAAGTTTAAAACATTTCACACATAATAACAACACTAAAAACAATCCAGTCCCTGATGGAACAGTATAAAGTTAAAATAGATAAAAACAACGTTAAAATACAGTAAGACCAATCATAAACATGTCCGGGGTGGCTGATTTGAGTGGCCAGTGCTAGTTATTGAAGTGGCCAGTGCCAGTTATTATAGTGTCGGTGCCAAGCCGCAGAATCAGGTGACTGTGAGTACAGAGTGGCTGTCTAGCAGCCTCACAGCATATGGCAGGAAGCTGTTTAGCAGTCTTGTAGTCCGGGCTTTGATGCTGCGATATCTCTTGCCTGATGGCAGGAGATCCAGGTGTATGTGGAGGGGGTGCAGTTTGTCCTTAGCAATTCGCTGAGCTTTTTTCCGACAGCGGCTCAGGAACAGTTCTTGTACCGAGGGTAGGGAGACGCCAATGATCTTCTCTGCTCCCCTCACTACCCTCTGCAGAGCCTTCCTGTCCGAACAGTTGCAGGTGGAGTACCACGTATTTAAACAGTACGTGAGTACAGACCCCACCGTACCCCTGTAGAAACTCGTGAGGATCCTTCTTCCTTATTGAAACATGCTGGTCTTAAACACTGATTAACTTACCAGTATGAGTCTCCCATCGGTCAGACAATGACAACAGCTCCCACTTTACTATCCCTAGCTCCTGCTAAATGTTGCTGTAATCTGCAATTCCCGCAATTTAGTACCTTCCCGCAAGGTCCAGACTTATCGCTCTTCACAACAATCTTAAAACTTATCCGGCATCTGTAGTTCCATGTGTCCACATCAAAACTTATGGAGTTGTGATCACTGATCCCAAAATACTCTACGGCTGTTACACCTATCACCTGTCTAGGCTAATTTCAGGGTCTAATATGCTCCTCTAGAAACATAGAAAAAATAGGTGCGGCAGGAGGCCATTCGGCCCTTCGAGCCATCCAGTGATTTGCCTCCACTGCCCTCTGTGACAGGGAATTCCACAAATTCACAACACTCTGGGTGAAAAAGTTTTTTCTTATTTTACAGACCTGTCCACGGACGGGCTTTTTAAGGTTCCCGCATCTGACCTGACCTGAAGTTCACTTGATGCAACCAATCAACGGTTTTACTGATCGGCAATTCAATCCCTCTCTTCCCTGCACTTCAATGTGCCTATCAAAATGCCTCTTAAACGGCACTATAGTGTATGCCTCCACCACTACTCCTGGCAATGTGTTCCGACTTCCAGCCCCCACTATCTGCGTTAATAAATTTGCCCTGGACATCTTCATTAAACTCCCCCTCACACCTGATAGCTGTGCCCTCTCATGTTGGACATTTCCACCCTGAGGAAGAGGTTGTGACTGTCGACAAAATGTGTAATTCACTTCCATGATAATCTCAATGTCTCATTTGTGTAGATCTCAAAGTTTATTTCAGTAACATTATGACACGGAGCAGAATTTTTGCCACTCATTTCATAATTTCCTAAGTTTACAACATCCTCAGAAAGGTTAAGATAAAATGTCTAATTATATTAAGGTTTTGACTGAAAGTATTAAAATACACTCCACCACTTCATCAGAAGTAACAAGTTAACATCCTGGGAATAGTTGTTCCCAAGTTAATGCAAAGTGTAATTGTTAATGTGTTGTTCATCACTTACTTGTTGAAGTTGTGGTCGATGTTGGTGCTGGAAGGAAGACATTAGTTTGTGTGAATAGGCGCAGTGCAATATCATTCCATTTTCCCTCAGTTCATAGAACCATTTCTCAGGATATTGAAATGGAAACTTCATGCCATTATTGTAAAATCTTTCCCTGCTATAGGAAAGATGTGTTAAGCTGGAAACGGTGCTGAGAAGATTAACGAGGATGGTGCCGGGACCTGTGGGCCTGAGCTATAGTGAGAGGTTAGGCAGGCCAGGACCATAATCCTTGGAGCAAAGAATAGGGGTGATCTGATAAAGGTGTAAAAGATCATGAGGGGATAGGTAGAGGAGATGCACAGACTCTTTTCCCCAGAATAGGGGGATCAAGAACCAGAGGACATTAAGATTTAAGGTGTGAGGGAAAGATTTACTACAATTCTGAGGCACAACATTTTAACACAATGGGTGGTGGGTAAATGTGTGGTCGTGCACTTCGGGATATAACAGGAAATCAAGAATCTGAGCTGCTGAATTCCTCCAGAAGGTCGTTGTGGCTAAAGGCAGATGGTAAGTTCACGTTTACTACGAGAATATTTGATCAGACCCAGGCCGTCTGATTGTAGTTATAGAGGAGCATGGTGAGAACACATCTGGCTATAAAAGCTCAGTCAATGCGTTCATTCAAAGCAGTGATAGATAGATGTTTGGACATAGTTGGAAATAAAAATAAATGGCGACAGTGCTAAAAAATGAATCTGGGCAGCATTCCAGAGTTACATGGGTGGATGCTGTTATATTTGATAAGAATAGACATACAAAGGATTGCTCATCCCATAATCAAAGGCAATAACCTGTTAGTTGCCTGTAAATGCTATGGATTTAACATGAGGTAGAGGAGATTTAACCTGGTCATGATCACACCCTGACACCCATTCAATGATCACTTCCAACTGGTTCTGTTTCCATTCAGGTCCTTATTAATCTGAATGGGAATCACATTTTAATAATGGTTTCATTACCTTCTGGCGTTGATGTTACATGATCATATACAAGGCTTGTCATTTTGGCTGGAATAGAAATAAGGAAAAGTTGGAGGAAAAACGAGTGAAATCTGGATTTCTAACCATGCGGAAATGCCGAAGCTGAAGGTTTAGGAACTGGGTCCATCATACCCACTGAGAGTTTTTTTAAATTCAAGAGTCAAGAAAGTTTTATTGTCATATGTCCTGAAACGAACTAATGAAATCCTTACTTGCGAATGTTAATCCCCCAACAGAGTGATGATGGGAGTCCTGTCAGATTCTGGTGGATACACATTTTCACACAGACTGGAGCAGGAAGGCAGATAATTGATAATTAATTTTAATGCTGCTTGTCCAATTTCTGCTGCAAAGAGAATTGGTTGAAGGAGTGGCTCTTGGTCCTTGCTACCTGCTGCCATCTCACTTTGGGCTGGTAGGACAGCTGCAACAGCTGTCCCATCCAAGCCAGGTTTAAAATGCCTTCAGTTCCCACTGGATGAGCTCACATGTTGGGTACCATTTTCAGTCGAGCCTCGACCCCACTATCCCAACCCTAATGATTACTGATGGTTTTGGAGGGAAATGGCCCCTCCACAGTCAACAGGGTGAAAGGGTCCTTTCGTGGTCTCATTCACTGCAAAGAAGCAAAGTTTAGCAGAAATGCGTGACTCCATGTAAACAATTGCTGCGCAGTCGTTAACTTGGTTTGTCTACGGGAGACAGCAGTCTGACAGTATTCACTGGAAAGAGATGAGATCTAATTGCATGTTGCAAATGAATTGTAGAGGTTGGAACAAGTGACAATATGCTGTGAAATTCCATACCTGTTGTTGAAGTTATAGTTGTTTCAGGTGCTGGAGAAGACACCGTTGTAGGTAGGAATGTGAAAACACGAGAAAGAGTTGGTGAATGGAAAATGACTGAACAGGTTACATGGACAAAAGCATTTCTTTCAATCTGATTTCGGTGATTGTCTTTGGTTGATTTTCAGACAATTTCAATCCAGAACAGTTGTAATTCACACCCTGGTTGTAACTGTATTAATGAAGATAGGAATTGATGTGAAAGATATTGCTTTGGCTGTGGGAGGAGGGTTCTGATTTTGCAGCGAGGACACTCCCTTTACTCCAGTGCAGTAGAGTGTGTGTGATCAGGGGGTATGGACGGGCGTTTGTGGTAGTGAAACTACAGATGGCCTGATGAAATTTTTTATTCACTGTCTAGATTGAATGTGTCTGATGTTACTGAACGCATCCCTCTATCTTAACTGAGAGTCAAGAAGTATGATAGCCAAAATACTGCTGTACAAGTTAGGGTAGGACAGATGTTGGAACTTAATTAGTGGAATAAGATGGAGAGAGAATGATGGACAGCTCAGCCACGTGGGGGACAGATAGAGGGAGTGGTGATAGGAATGATGAACAAAAGAAAAATGGATGGACAGGTGAGTGTTTGTGGGAGAAAAAGTAAGGGTGTGTGCATTACCTGAATTCAATATTCATTACGTTGGGTTGTTAGGTACCGAGGTGGAATATGAGATGTAGTTCTTCCAAACAATGACACTGACTTTTGTGATCCAAGGGGAGATAGCTGAATGGATAGCAAATTGGCTTCATGGAAAGAAGTAGAGGGTGAAGGAGAAAGGTTGCTTTTCGTGCTGGAGGCCTGTGACTAGTGGTGTGCCTAGTGGTATTGTAGATAGTGAAGATGGTTGTCAAATAATGCAGGAGGATCTTGATTGAATGAGCCGGTTGGTGGAGAAATGTTTCATGGGATTTATAATTTAATACAGAGAAATGTGAGGTGTTGCATGTTGGAAAGTCTAACAAGGGCAGGAGAAACATAGAAACATAGAAAATAGGTGCAGGAGTAGGACATTCAGCCCTTCGAGCCTGCACCGCCATTCAATATGATCATGGCTGATCATCCAACTCAGTGTCCCGTACCTGCCTTCTCTCCATAACCCCTGATCCCTTTAGCCACAAGGGCCACATCTAACTCCTTCTTAAATATAGCCACTGAACTGGCCTCAACTACCTTCTGTGGCAGAGAATTCCACAGATTCACCACTCTCCGTGTGAAAAAAGCTTTTCTCATCTCGGTCCTAAAAGTCTTCCCCCTTATCCTTAAACTGTAACCCCTTATTCTGGACTTCCCCAATTTCGGGACCAATCTTCCTGCATCTAGCCTGTCCAACCCCTTAAGAATCTTGTAAGTTTCTATAAGATCCACTCTCAATCTTCTAAATTCTAGCGAGTACAAGCCGAGTCTATCCAGTCTTTCTTCATATGAAAGTCCTGCCATCCCAGGAATCAGTCTGGTGAACCTTCTCTATACTCCCTCTATGGCAAGAATGTATTTACTCAGATTTGGTGACCAAAACTGTATACAATACTCCAGGTGTGGCCTCACCAAGACCCTGTACAACTGCAGTAGAACTTCCCTGCTCTTATACTCAAATCCTTTTGCTATGAATGCTAACATACCATTCGCTTTCTTCACTGCCTGCTGCACCTGCATGCCTACTTTCAATGACTGGTGTACCATGACACCCAGATCTCATTGCATCTCCCATTTTCCTAATCGGCCACCATTCAGATAATAGTCTACATTCCTGTTTTTGCCACCAAAGTGGATAACCTCACATTAGTAGAGTGGATAAGGGAGAACCAGTGGATGTGTTATATCTGGACTTCCAGAAGGTTTTCGACAAGGTCCCACATAAGAGATTAGTATACAAACTTAAAGCACACGGTATTGGGGGTTCAGTATTGATGTGGATAGACAACTGGCTGGCAAACAGGAAGCAAAGAGTAGGAGTAAACGGGTCCTTTTCAGAATGGCAGGCAGTGAATAGTGGGGTACCGCAAGGCTCAGTGCTGGAACCCCAGTTATTTACAATATATATTAATGATTTGGACGAGGGAATTGAATGTAACATCTCCAAGTTTGCGGATGACACGAAGCTGGGGGGAAGTGTTAGCTGTGAGGAGGATGCTAGGAGGCCGCAAGCTGACTTGGATAGGCTGGGTGAGTGGGCAAATGCATGGCAGATGCACTATAATGTGGATAAATGTGACTGGATAGACTCGGCTTGTACTCGCTAGAATTTAGAAGATTGAGGGGGGATCTTATAGAAACTTACAAAATTCTTAAGGGGTTGAACAGGCTAGATGCAGGAAGATTGTTCCCGATGTTGGAAAAGTCCAGGACAAGGGGTCACAGTTTAAGGATAAAGGGGAAATCTTTTAGGACCGAGATGAGAAAAACATTTTTCACACCGAGAGTGGTGAATCTCTGGAATTTTCTGCCACAGAAGGTAGTTGAGGCCAGTTCATTGGCTATATTTAAGAGGGAGTTAGATGTGGCCCTTGTGGCTAGAGGGATCAGGAGGTATGTTCGAAGGTCCGAAGGGCCGAACCTGCACCTATTTCTATGTTTCTATGTTTCTATGTATGCACTGAATTGTAGACCAGAGGTATCTAGGAGTGAAGGTACATAGTTCCTTGAATGCGGCGTCACAGATAGATATGGGGCCAAAAAGCCTTTCGGCAAATTGGCCTTCATCAGTCAGGGTATTGAGTACAGAAGTATGGAGGTCATGTTACAGTTATATAAGACATTGGTGAGGCTACTTTTGGAGTATTATTCAGTTTTCGTCACTCTGCTATAGGGAAAATGTTGTAAAGCTGGCAGGTGTGCAGAAAGAAGTACGATGATGTTGCTAGGACTCGAGGGCCTGAGCTATAGGAGAGGTTGAGCAGGTTAGGAGTTTATTCCTTGGAGTGTCTGAGCCTGCCCAACCACTCCCCAAAGCTCAGGCTATCAGGTACTGGCAACATCTGCTCGTAAATCTTCCCTGCAATCTTTCCAGCTGAACAACATCTTTCCAAGCCATGTAGCCATCTCAATCTCTCCTCATATTAACAGGCACTCCAGTTTTTATCATTCTGGTCAAACTTCACTTCACTCAGTAAATCAGATCTGTTTCTGAGCAAGACACAAAATTAGACAGAATGCCCCCAAGTTTGGAGTCAGGACCCTCTCTAACCTTTGTAAGAAAATGGTTTGGGGTCATCTTTGAACAAACAGCAACCTGCCCTCTACCATCTAAAGAAAGAACTCTGTGTGAAGCAATGGATAACATCTATTACTGACCAGCTGAATCTGATTGCCAGTTAAATATTTCTTGTTATTTGTGCAAAGCAAAATTGATCAAAACTTACTTCCGGGGGTGCCACCAACAACAAATTCTGAAAGATGAATGGGAATAGAAAAAGAGAATAAAACTATTGGTATATATTAATTATTTATGGGATGAGCCATTCTGGCGAGACCAGCATTTATTGCCCATCCTGAGTTCCCTTGAGGAGCAGATGTCGACCCAGCATCTTGACCGGCTGCACTTCATCTATTGCACTATAAGAAGCACTTGTTCAATGTGTCCCATAGTTCCCGACAAGATGCGCCGGGGTTTCCAAGTTTCGACCTTATCCAATGGATGTGGGATCACTTGGCCCCATCATTTGTCAGCTAAAGGGTCTCGACCCGAAACATCACCCATTTCTTCTCTCCAGAGATACTGCTTGTCCCGCTGAGTTGCTCCAGCACTCTGTGTCTATCTTCGGTGTGAGACTGAACCATGGGCTTACAGACTGGGGAATATGATTTTGCTGTTGCATATGCTCCACATTACTTCACAGAAGCCCCGTGGAGCTGTCTTTTTTCTGAATCAAATCTATTAATTTGGGATATCACAAGACAGATCCCTGTCACCGTTTCTTGAGCAGAGATGGACAGGCATCAAATGCTGGCCTTACCAGTGGAGCCAGATCAGAGAAAGGAAGAAGCAAGTTATGAAATTAACTCTAATGCAATAGTTGCTGCAGATGCTGCTGTTGAAGATACTGTTGAATTGGGTTGTGAAGAATTCAAAATCAGCAGCAATAATTTAAGATTGATGTTCCTGGGATAATGTGAGCAGAGTGTTGAGGAGATGGGGCTATGATCATACCTGTAGTTGATGATGATGTTGTTGACTCTGGAAGGGATAAAATTGAAGATGTGAGTGCAGGGATTATAGAATAAATCTGATTGCACTGAAATCAAATAACTATTTGTCAAGTCTTCATTCTAATGTCCATACCTGTGGTCGATGACAATGTTGTTGGCTCTGGAGAGAAAACAGATCAAGATGTAATTTTGCAACTATGCTATCAGTAGAGAGTGGAGAATAGTATGCCATAGTATGCAATTGGAGGGGATACTGAGGGGCGGAACGGGTGGTGTTGAAAGATTATGGAGTAAGTGTGGAAGATTAGGACAATTGTTTTGCATCATGTGATAAAAACTAGGTATTGTTTTTCCAAAGGTTTGCGTGAAGCAGCTTTATACAGCAATGTGAAAAACTGAATGAGGCAGATGAAGATGGTGGGGCAGGAATTGATCTCGTAATATGGACTTGTTGTTATGTTACTGGAGTTAACAAGGGGACATAATTCAATTAACCCACAGTGATCTTGTTCTGGCAATATCAAATTTATATAGTCAACCTGTTTTTCACAAGATATTTCCATTTACAAGGTATAGTTTCATGTCAAGAGGATGCAGAATGAAAATTGCCATCCAGCTGGTCTATGTTTCAATGGATAATGCCAGGTAGACAAAAGTGCTGGAGAAACTCAGCGGGTGCAGCAGCATCCATGGAGCGAAGGAAATAGGCAATGTTTCGGGCCGAAACCCTTCTTCAGTCTGAAATAAAGCGTCGCAGTGGCTTTGTAGAAGATTAGTCTGTTGGTCCGTGTACATGAATGATAACAACCTGCTGTGGCCCAGTTGATACCATACCTGTGGTTGAAGTCGGAGTCGTTGTCGATGCTGGAAATGAGAAAATTGACCAGGTCAGTGTGGAGTGTAAATTTTCATCTCAATCCTGTCCATCTGTCTACCGGTCTATCGTTCCTCATGGTTGCTACACCTACGTAACATTGCAATAGATTGCACAATTTTGGTCCTCCATTTAATCTTGAACATGATAACAAAAGATCAGAATTATA
Organism: Malacoraja senta; assembly: GCA_038087875.1. Lineage (NCBI taxonomy): Eukaryota > Metazoa > Chordata > Chondrichthyes > Rajiformes > Rajidae > Malacoraja > Malacoraja senta. Next base: position 41,015,254 of record CM075979.1, on the reverse strand, counting down.
TCGAGAAAATTGTTGAATGCGCCTTTCTTTTCCAAGATCACTTTCCCACTGCTTCCCCACCATCTGCATCGCTCTGTCCACGTACTTAAATTTGAGATGAATATGAATATTTCAGATAATCATTGGTATATTTATATTCAAATAGGTATCAACAGAACATTGATAGTTTTTTGTGAAGTCGATTTATATTCAAGAAACATTTTTGTGCTCCTGTTTACAGACATTAGGGACCATGAAAACACCGTTGATGCAAAGTCCTCTGACTACGAACAAAAATTCCCTTCTTTATCCATGATGAGTCCTACTGTTTCCCATGCTACCCTATTGATTTTCATGGATGTATACAAAGCCTTGGAATTTTTTTTCACCAATTGCCAGCGTGATTTATTTCCTCATCGCTTTATATTCCTCAAAGTACTTGTCTGATTTATTCTTTCTAATCCTTACATAGAGTTCAATTTTCTTTTGAACTGTTCCCTTCCATTGCCATCCCTGTCCTTCCTCCTTATTGAAACATGCTGGTCTTAAACACTGATCAACTTGACAATGACAACAGCTCCCACTTCACTCTCCCAAGCTCCTGCTAAATGTTGCTGTAATCTGCAATTCCCGCGATTTAGTACCTTCCCGCAAGGTTCAGACTTATCGCTCTTCACAACAATCTTAAAACTTATCCGGCATCTGTAGTTCCATGTGTCCACATCAAAACTTATGGGGTTGTGATCACTGATCCCAAAATACTCTACGGCTGTTACACCTATCACCTGTCTAGGCTAATTTCAGGGTCTAATATGCTCCTCTAGAAACATATTTGTTTCTTATTTTACAGACCTGTCCACGGACGGGCTTTTTAAAGTTCACTATAGTGTATGCCTCCACCACTACTCCTGGCAATGTGTTCCGACTTCCAGCCCCCACTATCTGCGTTAATAAATTTGCCCTGGACAACTTCATTAAACTCCCCCTCACACCTGATAGCTGTGCCCTCTCATGTTGGACATTTCCACCCTGAGGAAGAGGTTGTGACTGTCGACAAAATGTGTAATTCACTTCCATGATAATCTCAATGTCTCATTTGTGTAGATCTCAAAGTTTATTTCAGTAACATTATGACACGGAGCAGAATTTTTGCCACTCATTTCATAATTTCCTAAGTTTACAACATCCTCAGAAAGGTTAAGATAAAATGTCTAATTATATTAAGGTTTTGACTGAAAGTATTAAAATACACTCCACGACTTCATCAGAAGTAACAAGTTAACATCCTGGGAATAGTTGTTCCCAAGTTAATGCAAAGTGTAATTGTTAATGTGTTGTTCATCACTTACTTGTTGAAGTTGTGGTCGATGTTGGTGCTGGAAGGAAGACATTAGTTTGTGTGAATAGGCGCAGTGCAATATCATTCCATTTTCCCTCAGTTCATAGAACCATTTCTCAGGATATTGAAATGGAAACTTCATGCCATTATTGTAAAATCTTTCCCTGCTATAGGAAAGACGTGTTAAGCTGGAAACGGTGCTGAGAAGATTAACGAGGATGGTGCCGGGACCTGTGGGCCTGAGCTATAGTGAGAGGTTAGGCAGGCCAGGACCATAATCCTTGGAGCAAAGAATAGGGGTGATCTGATAAAGGTGTAAAAGATCATGAGGGGATAGGTAGAGGAGATGCACAGACTCTTTTCCCCAGAATAGGGGGATCAAGAACCAGAGGACATTAAGATTTAAGGTGTGAGGGGAAAGATTTACTACAATTCTGAGGCACAACATTTTAACACAATGGGTGGTGGGTAAATGTGTGGCTGAGCTGCTGAATTCCTCCAGAAGGTCGTTGTGGCTAAAGGCAGATGGTAAGTTCACGTTTACTACGAGAATATTTGATCAGACCCAGGCCGTCTGATTGTAGTTATAGAGGTGCATGGTGAGAACACATCTGGCTATAAAAGCTCAGTCAATGCGTTCATTCAAAGCAGTGATAGATAGATGTTTGGACATAGTTGGAAATAAAAATAAATGGCGACAGTGCTAAAAAATGAATCTGGGCAGCATTCCAGAGTTACATGGGTGGATGCTGTTATATTTGATAAGAATAGACATACAAAGGATTGCTCATCCCATAATCAAAGGCAATAACCTGTTAGTTGCCTGTAAATGCTATGCATTTAGCATGAGGTAGAGGAGATTTAACCTGGTCATGATCACACCCTGACACCCATTCAATGATCACTTCCAACTCGTTCTGTTTCCATTCAGGTCCTTATTAATCTGAATGGGAATCACATGATAATAATGGTTTCATTACCTTCTGGCGTTGATGTTACATGATAATATCCATGGGTTGTCATTTTGGCTGGAATAGAAATAAGGAAAAGTTGGAGGAAAAACGAGTGAAATCTGGATTTCTAACCATGCGGAAATGCCGAAGCTGAAGGCTTTAGGAACTGGGTCCATCATACCCACTGAGAGTTTTTTAAAATTCAAGAGTCAAGAATGTTTTATTGTCATATGTCCTGAAACGAACTAATGAAATCCTTACTTGCGAATGTTAATCCCCCAACAGAGTGATGATGGGAGTCCTGTCAGATTCTGGTGGATACACATTTTCACACAGACTGGAGTAGGAAGGCAGATAATTGATAATTAATTTTAATGCTGCTTGTCCAATTTCTGCTGCAAAGAGAATTGGTTGAAGGAGTGGCTCTTGGTCCTTGCTACCTGCTGCCATCTCACTTTGTGCTGGTAGGACAGCTGCAACAGCTGTCCCATCCAAGCCAGGTTTAAAATGCCTTCAGTTCCCACTGGATGAGCTCACATGTTGGGTACCATTTTCAGTCGAGCCTCGACCCCACTATCCCAACCCTAATGATTACTGATGGTTTTGGAGGGAAATGGCCCCTCCACAGTCAACAGGGTGAAAGGGTCCTTTCGTGGTCTCATTCACTGCAAAGAAGCAAAGTTTAGCAGAAATGCGTGACTCCATGTAAACAATTGCTGCGCAGTCGTTAACTTGGTTTGTCTATGGGAGACAGCATTCTGACAGTATTCACTGGAAAGAGATGAGATCTAATTGCATGTTGCAAATGAATTGTAGAGGTTGGAACAAGTGACAATATGCTGTGAAATTCCATACCTGTTGTTGAAGTTGTAGTTGTTTCAGGTGCTGGAGAAGACACCGTTGTAGGTAGGAATGTGAAAACACGAGAAAGAGTTGGTGAATGGAAAATGACTGAACAGGTTACATGGACAAAAGCATTTCTTTCAATCTTATTTCGGTGATTGTCTTTGGTTGATTTTCAGACAATTTCAATCCAGAACAGTTGTAATTCACACCCTGGTTGTAACTGTATTAATGAAGATAGGAATTGATGTGAAAGATATTGCTTTGGCTGTGGGAGGAGGGTTCTGATTTTGCAGCAAGGACACTCCCTTTACTCCAGTGCGGTAGAGTGTGTGTGATCAGGGGGAATGGACGGGCGTTTGTGGTAGTGAAACTACAGATGGCCTGATGAAATTTTTTATTCACTGTCTAGGTTGAATGTGTCTGATGTTACTGAACGCATCCCTCTATCTTAACTGAGAGTAAAGAAGTATGATAGCCAAAATACTGCTGTACAAGTTAGGGTAGGACAGATGTTGGAACTTAATTAGTGGAATAAGATGGAGAGAGAATGATGGGCAGCTTAGCCACGTGGGGGACAGATAGAGGGAGTGGTGATAGGAATGATGAACAAAAGAAAAATGGATGGACAGGTGAGTGTTTGTGGGACAAGAAGAAAGGGTGTGTGCATTACCTGAATTCAATATTCATTACGTTGGGTTGTTAGGTACCGAGGTGGAATATGAGATGTAGTTCTTCCAAACAATGACACTGACTTTTGTGATCCAAGGGGAGATAGCTGAATGGATAGCAAATTGGCTTCATGGAAAGAAGTAGAGGGTGAAGGAGAAAGGTTGCTTTTCGGGCTGGAGGTCTGTGACTAGTGGTGTGCCTAGTGGTATTGTAGATAGTGAAGATGGTTGTCAAATAATACAGGAGGATCTTGATTGAATGAGCCGGTTGGTGGAGAAATGTTTCATGGGATTTATAATTTAATACAGAGAAATGTGAGGTGTTGCATGTTGGAAAGTCTAACAAGGGCAGGAGAAACATAGAAACATAGAAAATAGGTGCAGGAGTAGGACATTCAGCCCTTTGAGCCTGCACCGCCATTCAATATGATCATGGCTGATCATCCAACTCAGTGTCCCGTACCTGCCTTCTCTCCATAACCCCTGATCCCTTTAGCCACAAGGGCCACATCTAACTCCCTCTTAAATATAGCCACTGAACTGGCCTCAACTACCTTCTGTGGCAGAGAATTCCACAGATTCACCACTCTCCGTGTGAAAAAAGCTTTTCTCATCTCGGTCCTAAAAGTCTTCCCCCTTATCCTTAAACTGTAACCCCTTATTCTGGACTTCCCCAATTTCGGGACCAATCTTCCTGCATCTAGCCTGTCCAACCCCTTAAGAATCTTGTAAGTTTCTATAAGATCCACTCTCAATCTTCTAAATTCTAGCGAGTACAAGCCGAGTCTATCCAGTCTTTCTTCATATGAAAGTCCTGCCATCCAAGGAGTCAGTCTGGTGAACCTACGCAATACTCCAGGTGTGGCCTCACCAAGACCCTGTACAACTGCAGTAGAACTTCCCTGCTCTTATACTCAAATCCTTTTGCTATGAATGCTAACATACCATTCGCTTTCTTCACTGCCTGCTGCACCTGCATGCCTACTTTCAATGACTGGTGTACCATGACACCCAGATCACGTTGCATCTCCCCCTTTCTAATCCTTACATAGTTCAATTTTCTTTTGAACTGTTCCCTTCCATTGCCATCCTTATCCTTCAATTCAATTCAATTCAATTCAATTCCTTTATTGTCATCTTGCAAGCAACAGTTGTGCAGTGCAAAACGAAAAGACGTTTCCCAGGGAATACCGGAGCATCGTACATGAAGTTTAAAACATTTCACACATAATAACAACACTAAAAACAATCCAGTCCCTGATGGAACAGTATAAAGTTAAAATAGATAAAAACAACGTTAAAATACAGTAAGACCAATCATAAACATGTCCGGGGTGGCTGATTTGAGTGGCCAGTGCTAGTTATTGAAGTGGCCAGTGCCAGTTATTATAGTGTCGGTGCCAAGCCGCAGAATCAGGTGACTGTGAGTACAGAGTGGCTGTTTAGCAGCCTCACAGCATATGGCAGGAAGCTGTTTAGCAGTCTTGTAGTCCGGGCTTTGATGCTGAGATATCTCTTGCCTGATGGCAGGAGATCCAGGTGTATGTGGAGGGGGTGCAGTTTGTCCTTAGCAATTTGCTGAGCTTTTTTCCGACAGCGGCTCAGGAACAGTTCTTGTACCGAGGGTAGGGAGACGCCAATGATCTTCTCTGCTCCCCTCACTACCCTCTGCAGAGCCTTCCTGTCCGAACAGTTGCAGGTGGAGTACCACGTATTTAAACAGTACGTGAGTACAGACCCCACCGTACCCCTGTAGAAACTCCTGAGGATCCTTCTTCCTTATTGAAACATGCTGGTCTTAAACACTGATTAACTTACCAGTATGAGTCTCCCATCGGTCAGACAATGACAACAGCTCCCACTTTACCATCCCTAGCTCCTGCTAAATGTTGCTGTAATCTGCAATTCCCGCAATTTAGTACCTTCCCGCAAGGTCCAGACTTATCGCTCTTCACAACAATCTTAAAACTTATCCGGCATCTGTAGTTCCATGTGTCCACATCAAAACTTATGGAGTTGTGATCACTGATCCCAAAATACTCTACGGCTGTTACACCTATCACCTGTCTAGGCTAATTTCAGGGTCTAATATGCTCCTCTAGAAACATAGAAAAAATAAGTGCGTGAGGAGGCCATTCGGCCCTTCGAGCCATCCAGTGATTTGCCTCCACTGCCCTCTGTGGCAGGGAATTCCACAAATTCACAACACTCTGGGTGAAAAAGTTTTTTCTTATTTTACAGACCTGTCCACGGACGGGCTTTTTAAGGTTCCCGCATCTGACCTGACCTGAAGTTCACTTGATGCAAACAATCAACGGTTTTGCTGATCGGCATTTCAATCCCTCTCTTCCCTGTACTTCAATGGGCCTATCAAAAAGCCTCTTAAACGGCACTATAGTGTATGCCTCCACCACTACTCCTGGCAATGTGTTCCGACTTCCAGCCCCCACTATCTGCGTTAATAAATTTGCCCTGGACATCTTCATTAAACTCCCCCTCACACCTGATAGCTGTGCCCTCTCATGTTGGACATTTCCACCCTGAGGAAGAGGTTGTGACTGTCGACAAAATGTGTAATTCACTTCCATGATAATCTCAATGTCTCATTTGTGTAGATCTCAACGTTTATTTCAGTAACATTATGACACGGAGCAGAATATTTGCCACTCATTTCATAATTTCCTAAGTTTACAACATCCTCTGAAAGGTTAAGATAAAATGTCTAATTATATTAAGGTTTTGACTGAAAGTATTAAAATACACTCCACCACTTCATCAGAAGTAACAAGTTAACATCCTGGGAATAGTTGTTCCCAAGTTAATGCGAAGTGTAATTGTTAATGTGTTGTTCATCACTTACTTGTTGAAGTTGTGGTCGATGTTGTTGCTGGAAGGAAGACATTAGTTTGTGTGAATAGGCGCAGTGCAATATCATTCCATTTCCCCTCAGTTCATAGAACCAGTTCTCAGAATATTGAAATGGAAACTTCATGCCATTATTGTAAAATCTTTCCCTGCTATAGGAAAGATGTGTTAAGCTGGAAACGGTGCTGAGAAGATTAACAAGGATGGTGCCGGGACCTGTGGGCCTGAGCTATAGTGAGAGGTTAGGCAGGCCAGGACCATAATCCTTGGAGCAAAGAAGAATAGGGGTGATCTGATAAAGGTGTAAAAGATCATGAGGGGATAGGTAGAGGAGATGCACAGACTTTTTCCCCAGAATAGGGGGATCAAGAACCAGAAGACATTAAGATTTAAGGTGTGAGGGGTAAGATTTACTACAATTCTGAGGCACAACGTTTTAACACAATGGGTGGTGAGTAAATGTGTGGTCGTGCACTTCGGGATATAACAGGAAATCAAGAAAGGTCACAATGTGAAACGTCCACAGTCCAATTCCCTCCTCAGATCTTGTCTGAGCTGCTGAATTCCTCCAGAAGGTCGTTGTGGCTAAAGGCAGATGGTAAGTCCACGTTTACTACGAGAATATTTGATCAGACCCAGGCCATCTGATTGTAGTTATAGAGGAGCATGGTGAGAACACATCTGGCTATAAAGGCTCAGTCAATGCGTTCATTCAAAGCAGTAATAGATAGATGTTTGGACATAGTTGGGAATAAAAAGAAATGGCGACAGTGCTAAAAAATGAATCTGGGCAGCATTCCCGAGTTACATGGGTGGATGCTGTTTTATTTGATAAGAATAGACATACAAAGGATTGCTCATCCCATAATCAAAGGCAATAACCTCTGTTAGTTGCCTGAAAATGGTATGGATTTAATATGAGGTAGAGGAGATTTAACCTGGTCGTGATCACACCCTGACACCCATTCAATGGTCACTTCCAACTGGTTCTGTTTCCATTCAGGTCCTTATTAATCTGAATGCGAATCACATGATAATAATGGCTTCATTACCTTCTGGCGTTGATGTTTGATGATAATATCCATGGGTTGTCATTTTGGCTGGAATAGAAATAAGGAGAAGTTGGAGGAAAAACGAGTGAAATCTGTATTTCTAACCATGCGGAAATGCCGAAGCTGAAGGCTTTAGGAACTGGGTCCATCATACCCACTGAGAGTTTTTTTTAATTCAAGAGTCAAGAATGTTTTATTGTCATATGTCCTGAAACGAAATAATGAAATCCTTACTTGCGAATGTTAATCCCCCAACAGAGTGATGATGGGAGTCCTGTCAGATTCTGGTGGATACACATTTTCACACAGACTGGAGCAGGAAGGCAGATAATTGATATCACTTTTTTCTCCAGCAATAGTAGTTTCAAACGATAGGATGCACTTACTTGTGGGCTGACATGCCCAATGTTAGTTTTAGTTTCACCCATATAGTAAATAGCTGTCAAATTAAGTTTATTTGTGTTTGGGTTAATTTTAATGCTGCTTGTCCAATTTCTGCTGCAAAGAGAATTGGTTGAAGGAGTGGCTCTTGGTCCTTGCTACCTGCTGCCATCTCACTTTGGGCTGGTAGGACAGCTGCAGCAGCTGTCCCATCCAGGCCAGGTTTAAAATGCCTTCAGTTCCCACTGGATGAGCTCACATGTTGGGTACCATTTTCAGTCGAGCCTCGACCCCACTATCCCAACCCTAATGATTACTGATGGTTTTGGAGGGAAATGGCCATTCCACAGTCAACAGGGTGAAAGGGTCCTTTCGTGGTCTCATTCACTGCAAAGAAGCAAAGTTTAGCAGAAATGCGTGACTCCATGTAAACAATTGCTGGGCAGTCGTTAACTTAGTTTGTCTGCGGGAGACAGCAGTCTGACAGTATTCACTGGAAAGAAATGAGATCTAATTGCATGTTGCAAATGAATTGTGGAGGTTGGAACAAGTGACAATATGCTGTGAAAATCCATACCTGTTGTGGAAGTTGTAGTTGTTTCAGCTGCTGGAGAAGACACCGTTGTAGGTAGGAATGTGAAAACACGAGAAAGAGTTGGTGAATGGAAAATGACTGAACAGGTTACATGGACAAAAGCATTTCTGTCAATCTGATTTCGGTGATTGTCTTTGGTTGATTTTCAGACAATTTCAATCCACAACAGTTGTAATTCACACCCTGGTTGTAACTGTATTAAGGAAGATAGGAATTGATGTGAAAGATATTGCTTTGGTTGTGGGAGGAGGGTTCTGGTTTTGCAGCGAGGACACTCCCTTTACTCCAGTGAGGTAGAGTGTGTGTGATCAGGGGGAATGGACAGGCGTTTGATGAATAGTGAAACTACAGATGGCCTGATGAAATTGTTTATTCACTGTCTAGATTGAATGTGTCTGATGTTACTGAACGCATCCCTCTATCTTAACTGAGAGGAAAGAAGTATGATAGCCAAAATACTGCTGTACAAGTTAGGGTAGGACAGATGTTGGAACTTAATTAGTGGAATGAGTTGGAGAGAGAATGATGGGCAGCTCAGCCACGTGGGGGACAGATAGAGGGAGTGGTGATAGGAATGATGAACAAAAGCAGAAGAAAAATGGATGGACAGGTGAGTGTTTGTGGGAGAAGAAGAAAGGGTGTGTGCATTACCTGAATTCAATATTCATTACATTGGGTTGTTAGGTACCGAGGTGGAATATGAGATGTAGTTCTTCCAAACAATGACACTGACTTTTGTGATCCAAAGGGAGATAGCTGAATGGATAGCAAATTGGCTTCATGGAAAGAAGTAGAGGGTGAAGGAGAAAGGTTGCTTTTCGGGCTGGAGGCCTGTGACTAGTGGTGTGCCTAGTGGTATTGTAGATAGTGAAGATGGTTGTCAAATAATGCAGGAGGATCTTGATTGAATGAGCCGGTTGGTGGAGAAATGTTTCATGGGATTTATAATTTAATACAGAGAAATGTGAGGTGTTGCATGTTGGAAAGTCTAACAAGGGCAGGAGAAACATAGAAACATAGAAAATAAGTGCAGGAGTAGGACATTCAGCCCTTCGAGCCTGCACCGCCATTCAATATGATCATGGCTGATCATCCAACTCAGTGTCCCGTACCTGCCTTCTCTGCATACCCCCTGATCCCTTTAGCCACAAGGGCCACATCTAACTCCCTCTTAAATATAGCCACTGAACTGGCCTCAACTAACTTCTGTGGCAGAGAATTCCACAGATTCACCACTCTCTGTGTGAAAAATGCTTTTCTCATCTCGGTCCTAAAAGAATCTTGTACGTTTCTATAAGATCCACTCTCAATCTTCTAAATTCTAGCGGGTACAAGCCGAGTCTATCCAGTCTTTCTTCATATGGAAGTCCTGCCATCCCAGGAATCAGTCTGGTGACCCTACGCAATACTCCAGGTGTGGCCTCACCAAGACCCTGTACAACTGCAGTAGAACTTCCCTGCTCTTATACTCAAATCCTTTTGCTATGAATGCTAACATACCATTCGCTTTCTTCACTGCCTGCTGCACCTGCATGCCTACTTTTAATGACTGGTGTACCATGACACCCAGATCTCATTGCATCTCCCATTTTCCTAATCGGCCACCATTCAGGTAATAGTCTACTTTCCTGTTTTTGCCACCAAAGTGGATAACCTCACATTTGTAGAGTGGATAAGGGAGAACCAGTGGATGTGTTATATCTGGACTTTCAGAAGGTTTTCGACAAGGTCCCACATAAGAGATTAGTAAACAAACTTAAAGCACACGGTATTGGGGGTTCAGTATTGATGTGGATAGACAACTGGCTGGCAAACAGGAAACAAAGTGTAGGAGTAAACGGGTCCTTTTCAGAATGGCAGGCAGTGAATAGTGGGGTACCGCAAGGCTCAGTGCTGGAACCCCAGCTATTTACAATATATATTAATGATTTGGACGAGGGAATTGAATGCAACATCTCCAAGTTTGCGGATGACACGAAGCTGGGGGGCAGTGTTAGCTGTGAGGAGGATGCTAGGAGGCCGCAAGGTGACTTGGATAGGCTGGGTGAGTGGGCAAATGCATGGCAGATGCAGTATAATGTGGATAAATGTGACTGGATAGACTCGGCTTGTACTCGCTAGAATTTAGAAGATTGAGGGGGGATCTTATAGAAACGTACAAAATTCTTAAGGGGTTGAACAGGCTAGATGCAGGAAGATTGTTCCCGATGTTGGAAAAGTCCAGGACAAGGTGTCACAGTTTAAGGATAAAGGGGCAATCTTTTAGGACGGAGATGAGAAAAACATTTTTCACACAGAGAGTGGTGAATCCCTGGAATTTTCTGCCGCAGAAAGTAGTTGAGGCCAGTTCATTGGCTATATTTAAGAGGGAGTTAGATGTGGCCCTTGTGGCTAGAGGGATCAGGAGGTATGTTCGAAGGTCCGAAGTGCCGAACCTGCACCTATTTCTATGTTTCTATGTTTCTATGTATGCACTGAATTGTAGACCAGAGGTATCTAGGAGTGAAGGTACATAGTTCCTTGAATGTGGCATCACAGATAAATATGGGGCCAAAAAGGCTTTCGGCAAATTGGCCTTCATCAGTCAGGGTATTGAGTACAGAAGTATGGAGGTCATGTTACAGTTATATAAGACATTGGTGAGGCTACTTTTGGAGTATTATTCATTTTTCGTCACTCTGCTACAGGGAAAATGTTGTAAAGCTGAAGGTGTGCAGAAAGAAGTACGATGATGTTGCTAGGACTCGAGGGCCTGAGCTATAGGAGTGGTTGAGCAGGTTAGGAGTTTATTCCTTGGAATGTCTGAGCCTGCCCAACCACTCCCCAAAGCTCAGGCTATCAAGTCCTGGCAACATCCGCTCGTAAATCTTCCCTGCAATCTTTCCAGCTGAACAACAACTTTCCAAGCCATGTAGCCATCTCAATCTCTCCTCATATTAACAGGCACTCCAGTTTTTATCATTCTGGTCAAACTTCACTTCACTCAGTAAATCAGATCTGTTTCTGAGCAAGACACAAAATTAGACAGAATGCCCCCAAGTTTGGAGTCAGGACCCTCTCTAACCTTTGTAAGAAAATGATTTGGGGTCATCTTTGAACAAACAGCAACCTGCCCTCTACCATCTAAAGAAATAACTCTATGTGAAGCAATGGATAACATCTATTACTGACCAGCTGAATCTGATTGCCAGTTAAATATTTCTTGTTATTTGTGCAAAGTAAAATTGATCAAAACTTACTTCCGGGGGTGCCACCAACAACAAATTCTGAAAGATGAATGGGAATAGAAAAAGAGAATAAAACTATTGGTATATATTAATTATTTATGGGATGAGCCATTCTGGCGAGACCAGCATTTATTGCCCATCCTGAGCTCCCTTGAGGAGCAGATGTGGACCCAGCATCTTGACCGGCTGCACTTCATCTATTGCACTATAAGAAGCACTTGTTCAATGTGTCTCATAGTTCCCGACAAGATGTGCTGGGGTTTCCAAGCTTCGACCTTATCCAATGGATGTGGGATCACTTGGCCCCATCTCTTGTCAGCCAAAGGGTCTCGACCCGAAACATCACCCATTTCTTCTCTCCATAGATACTGCTGGTCCCGCTGAGTTGCTCCAGCACTCTGTGTCTATCTTCGGTGTGAGACTGAACCATGGGTTTACAGACTGGGGAATATGATTTTGCTGTTGCATATGCTCCACATTACTTCACAGAAGCCCCGTGGAGCTGTCTTGTTTCTGAATCAAATCTATTAATTTGGGATATCACAAGACAGATCCCTGTCACCATTTCTTGAGCAGAGATGGACAGGCATCAAATGCTGGCCTTACCAGTGGAGCCAGATCAGAGCAAGGAAGAAGCAAGTTATGAGATTAACTCTAACGCAATAGTTGCTGCAGATGCTGCTGTTGAAGATACAATTGAATTGGGTTGTGAAGAATTCAAAATCAGCAGCAATAATTTAAGATTGATGTTCCTGGGATAATGTGAGCAGAGTGTTGAGGAGATGGGGCTATGATCATACCTGTAGTTGATGATGATGTTGTTGACTCTGGAAGGGATAAAATTGAAGATGTGAGTGCAGGGATTATAGAATAAATCTGATTGCACTGAAATCAAATAACTATTTGTCAAGTCTTCATTCTAATGTCCATACCTGTGGTCGATGACAATGTTGTTGGCTCTGGAGAGAAAACAGATCAAGATGTAAATTTGCAACTATGCTATCAGTAGAGAGTGGAGAATAGTATGCCATAGTATGCAATTGGAGGGGATACTGAGGGGCGGAACGGGGGGTGTTGAAAGATTATGGAGTAAGTGTGGAAGATTAGGACAATTGTTTCGCATCATGTGATAAAAACTACGAATTGTTTTTCCAAAGGTTTGCGTGAAGCAGCTTTATACAGCAATGTGAAAAACTGAATGAGGCAGATGAAGATGGCGGGGCAGGAATTGATCTCGTAATATGGACTTGTTGTTATGTTACTGGAATAAACAAGGGGACATAATTCAATTAACCCACAGTGATCTTGTTCTGTCAATATCAAATTTATATAGTCAACCTGTTTTTCACAAGATATTTCCATTTACGAGGTATAGTTTCATGTCAAGAGGATCCAGAATGAAAATTGCCATCCAGCTGGTCTATGTTTCAATGGATAATGCCAGGTAGACAAAAGTGCTGGAGAAACTCAGCGGGTGCAGCAGCATCCACGGAGCGAAGGAAATAGGCAACGTTTCGGGCCGAAACCCTTCTTCAGTCTGAAATAAAGCGTCGCTGTGGCTTTGTAGAAGATCAGTCTGTTGGTCCGTGTACATGAATGATAACAACCTGCTGTAGCCCAATTGATACCATACCTGTGGTTGAAGTCGGAGTCGTTGTCGATGCTGGAAATGAGAAAATTGACCAGGTCAGTGTGGAGTGTAAATTTTCATCTCAATCCTGTCCATCTGTCTACCGGTCTATCTTTCCTGATGGTTGCTACACCTACGTAACATTGCAATAGATTGCACAATTTTGGTCCTCCATTTAATCTTGAACATGACAACAAAAGATCAGAATTATATCGAGAAAATTGTTGAATGCACCTTTCTTTTCCAAGATCACTTTCCCACTGCTTCCCCACCATCTGCACCGCTCTGTCCACGTACTTAAATTTGAGATGAATATGAATATTTCAGAAAATCATTGGTATATTTATATTCAAATAGGTATCAACAGAACATTGATAGTTTTTTATCAAGTCGATTTATATTCAAGAAACATTTTTGTGCTCCTGCTTACAGACATTAGGGACCATGAAAACACTGTTGATGCAAAGTTCTTGTTTACTGCCTCGTCTACATCCTCTGACTACGAGCAAAAATTCCCTTCTTTATCCATGATGAGACCTACTGTTTCCCTTGTTACCCTATTGATTTTCATGGATGTATACAAAGCCTTGGAATTTTTTTTCACCAATTGCCAGCGTGATTTATTTCCTGATAGCTTTATATTCCTCAAAGTACTTGTCTGATTTCTTCTTTCTAATCCTTACATAGAGTTCAATTTTCTTTTGAACTGTTCCCTTCCATTGCCATCCTTATCCTTCATCCTTATTGAAACATGCTGGTCTTACCAGTAATTCACTTCCATGATAATCTCAATGTCTCATTTGTGTAGATCTCAAAGTTTATTTCAGTAAAATTATGACATAGAGCAGAATATTTGCCACTCATTTCATAATTTCGTAAGTTTACAACATCCTCAGAAAGGTTAAGATAAAATGTCTAATTGTATTAAGGTTTTGACTGAAAGTATTAAAATACACTCCACCACTTCATCAGAAGTAACAAGTTAACATCCTGGTAATAGTTGTTCCCAAGTTAATGCAAAGTGTAATTGTTAATGTGTTGTTCATCACTTACTTGTTGAAGTTGTGGTCGATGTTGTTGCTGGAAGGAAGACATTAGTTGTGTGAATAGGCGCAGTGCAATATCATTCCATTTTCCCTCAGTTCATAGACCAGCTCTCAGGATATTGAAATGGAAACTTCATGCCATTATTGTAAAATCTTTCCCTGCTATAGGAAAGATGTGTTAAGCTGGAAACGGTGCTGAGAAGATTAACGAGGATGGTGCCGGGACCTGTGGGCCTGAGCTATAGTGAGAGGTTAGGCAGGCCAGGACCATAATCCTTGGAGCAAAGAAGAATAGGGGTGATCTGATAAAGGTGTAAAAGATCATGAGGGGATAGGTAGAGGAGATGCACAGACACTTTTCCCCAGAATAGGGGGATCAAGAACCAGAGGACATTAAGATTTAAGGTGTGAGGGGAAAGATTTACTACAATTCTGAGGCACAACATTTTAACACAATGGGTGGTGGGTAAATGTGTGGTCGTGCACTTCGGGATATAACAGGAAATCAAGAAGGGTCACAATGTGAAACGTCCACAGTCCAATTCCCTCCTCAGATCTTGTCTGAGCTGCTGAATTCCTCCAGAAGGTCGTTGTGGCTAAAGGCAGATGGTAAGTTCACGTTTACTACGAGAATATTTGATCAGACCCAGGCCGTCTGATTGTAGTTAGAGAGGAGCATGGTGAGAACACATCTGGCTATAAAAGCTCAGTCAATGCGTTCATTCAAAGCAGTGATAGATAGATGTTTGGACATAGTTGGGAATAAAAAAGAAATGGCGACAATGCTAAAAAATGAATCTGGGCAGCATTCCAGAGTTACATGGGTGGATGCTGTTATATTTGATAAGAATAGACTTACAAAGGATTGCTCATCCCATGATCAAAGGCAATAACCTCTGTTAGTTGCCTGAAAATGGTATGGATTTAACATGAGGTAGAGGAGATTTAACCTGGTCATGATCACACCCTGACACCCATTCAATGATCACTTCCAACTGGTTCTGTTTCCATTCAGGTCCTTATTAATCTGAATGGGAATCACATGATAATAATGGCTTCATTACCTTCTGGCGTTGATGTTTGATGATAATATCCATGGGTTGTCATTTTGGCTGGAATAGAAATAAGGAGAGGTTGGAGGAAAAATGAGTGAAATCTGGATTTCTAACCATGCGGAAATGCCGAAGCTGAAGGCTTTAGGAACTGGGTCCATCATACCCACTGAGAGTTTTTTTAAATTCAAGAGTCAAGAATGTTTTATTGTCATATGTCCTGAAACGAAATAATGAAATCTGTACTTGCGAATGTTAATCCCCCAACAGAGTGATGACGGGAGTCCTGTCAGATTCTGGTGGATACACATTTTCACACAGACTGGAGCAGGAAGGCAGATAATTGATATCACTTTTTTCTCCAGCAATAGTAGTTTCAAACCATAGGATGCACTTACTTGTGGGCTGACCTGCCCAATGTTAGTTTTAGTTTCACCATATAGTGAATAGCTGTCAAATGAAGTTTACTTGTGTTTGGGTTAATTTTAATGCTGCTTGTCCAATTTCTGTTGCAAAGAGAATTAGTTGAAGGAGTGGCTCTTGGTCCTTGCTACCTGCTGCCATCTCACTTTGGGCTGGTAGGACAGCTGCAGCAGCTGTCCCATCAAGGCCAGGTTTAAAATGCCTTCAGTTCCCACTGGATGAGCTCACATGTTGGGTACCATTTTCAGTCGAGCCTCGACCCCACTATCCCAACCCTAATGATTACTGATGGCTTTGGAGGGAAATGGCCACTCCAGAGTCAACAGGGTGAAAGGGTCCTTTCGTGGTCTCATTCACTGCAAAGAAGCAAAGTTTAGCAGAAATGCGTGACTCCATGTAAACAATTGCTGCGCAGTCGTTAACTTAGTTTGTCTGCGGGAGACAGCAGTCTGACAGTATTCACTGGAAAGAGATGAGATCTAATTGCATGTTGCAAATGAATTGTAGAGGTTGGAACAAGTGACAATATGCTGTGAAATTCCATACCTGTTGTTGAAGTTGTAGTTGTTTCAGGTGCTGGAGAAGACACCGTTGTAGGTAGGAATGTGAAAACACGAGAAAGAGTTGGTGAATGGAAAATGACTGAACAGGTTACATGGACAAAAGCATTTCTTTCAATCTGATTTCGGTGATTGCCTTTGGTTGATTTTCAGACAATTTCAATCCACAACAGTTGTAATTCACACCCTGGTTGTATCTGTATTAATGAAGATAGGAATTGATGTGAAAGATATTGCTTTGGTTGTGGGAGGAGGGTTCTGGTTTTGCAGCGAGGACACTCCCTTTACTCCAGTGCGGTAGAGTGTGTGTGATCAGGGGGAATGGACAGGCGTTTGTGGTAGTGAAACTACAGATGGCCTGATGAAATTGTTTATTCACTGTCTAGATTGAATGTGTCTGATGTTACTGAACGCATCCCTCTATCTTAACTGAGAGTAAAGAAGTATGATAGCCAAAATTCTGCTGTACAAGTTAGGGTAGGACAGATGTTGGAACTTAATTAGTGGAATAAGATGGAGAGAGAATGATGGGCAGCTCAGCCACGTGGGGGACAGATAGAGGGAG
The DNA here is from genome assembly GCA_038087875.1 of Malacoraja senta. Lineage (NCBI taxonomy): Eukaryota > Metazoa > Chordata > Chondrichthyes > Rajiformes > Rajidae > Malacoraja > Malacoraja senta. Next base: position 40,998,073 of record CM075979.1, on the reverse strand, counting down.
TGGTGATAGGAATGATGAACAAAAGAAAAATGGATGGACAGGTGAGTGTTTGTGGGAGAAGAAGAAAGGGTGTGTGCATTACCTGAATTCAATATTCATTACGTTGGGTTGTTAGGTACCGAGGTGGAATATGAGATGTAGTTCTTCCAAACAATGACACTGACTTTTGTGATCCAAGGGGAGATAGCTGAATGGATAGCAAATTGGCTTCATGGAAAGAAGTAGAGGGTGAAGGAGAAAGGTTGCTTTTCGGGCTGGAGGCCTGTGACTAGTGGTGTGCCTAGTGGTATTGTAGATAGTGAAGATGGTTGTCAAATAATGCAGGAGGATCTTGATTGAATGAGCCGGTTGGTGGAGAAATGTTTCATGGGATTTATAATTTAATACAGAGAATGTGAGGTGTTGCATGTTGGAAAGTCTAACAAGGGCAGGAGAAACATAGAAACATAGAAAATAGGTGCAGGAGTAGGACATTCAGCCCTTCGAGCCTGCACCGCCATTCAATATGATCATGGCTGATCATCCAACTCAGTGTCCCGTACCTGCCTTCTCTCCATAACCCCTGATCCCTTTAGCCACAAGGGCCACATCTAACTCCCTCTTAAATATAGCCACTGAACTGGCCTCAACTACCTTCTGTGGCAGAGAATTCCACAGATTCACCACTCTCTGTGTGAAAAAAACTTTTCTCATCTCGGTCCTAAAAGTCTTCCCCCTTATCCTTAAACTGTAACCCCTTATTCTGGACTTCCCCAATTTCGGGACCAATCTTCCTGCATCTAGCCTGTCCAACCCCTTAAGAATCTTGTAAGTTTCTATAAGATCCACTCTCAATCTTCTAAATTCTAGCGAGTACAAGCCGAGTCTATCCAGTCTTTCTTCATATGAAAGTCCTGCCATCCAAGGAGTCAGTCTGGTGAACCTACGCAATACTCCAGGTGTGGCCTCACCAAGACCCTGCACAACTGCAGTACAACTTCCCTGCTCTTATACTCAAATCCTTTTGCTATGAATGCTAACATACCATTCGCTTTCTTCACTGCCTGCTGCACCTGCATGCCTACTTTCAATGACTGGTGTACCATGACACCCAGATCACGTTGCATCTCCCCCTTTCTAATCCTTACATAGTTCAATTTTCTTTTGAACTGTTCCCTTCCATTGCCATCCTTATCCTTCAATTCAATTTAATTCAATTCAATTCCTTTATTGTCATCTTGCAAGCAACAGTTGTGGCCAGTGCCAGTTATTATAGTGTCGGTGCCAAGCCGCAGAATCAGGTGACTGTGAGTACAGAGTGGCTGTCTAGCAGCCTCACAGCATATGGCAGGAAGCTGTTTAGCAGTCTTGTAGTCCGGGCTTTGATGCTGCGATATCTCTTGCCTGATGGCAGGAGATCCAGGTGTATGTGGAGGGGGTGCAGTTTGTCCTTAGCAATTCGCTGAGCTTTTTTCCGACAGCGGCTCAGGAACAGTTCTTGTACCGAGGGTAGGGAGACGCCAATGATCTTCTCTGCTCCCCTACCCTCTGCAGAGCCTTCCTGTCCGAACAGTTGCAGGTGGAGTACCACGTATTTAAACAGTACGTGAGTACAGACCCCACCGTACCCCTGTAGAAACTCGTGAGGATCCTTCTTCCTTATTGAAACATGCTGGTCTTAAACACTGATTAACTTACCAGTATGAGTCTCCCATCGGTCAGACAATGACAACAGCTCCCACTTTACTATCCCTAGCTCCTGCTAAATGTTGCTGTAATCTGCAATTCCCGCAATTTAGTACCTTCCCGCAAGGTCCAGACTTATCGCTCTTCACAACAATCTTAAAACTTATCCGGCATCTGTAGTTCCATGTGTCCACATCAAAACTTATGGAGTTGTGATCACTGATCCCAAAATACTCTACGGCTGTTACACCTATCACCTGTCTAGGCTAATTTCAGGGTCTAATATGCTCCTCTAGAAACATAGAAAAAATAGGTGCGGCAGGAGGCCATTCGGCCCTTCGAGCCATCCAGTGATTTGCCTCCACTGCCCTCTGTGACAGGGAATTCCACAAATTCACAACACTCTGGGTGAAAAAGTTTTTTCTTATTTTACAGACCTGTCCACGGACGGGCTTTTTAAGGTTCCCGCATCTGACCTGACCTGAAGTTCACTTGATGCAACCAATCAACGGTTTTACTGATCGGCAATTCAATCCCTCTCTTCCCTGCACTTCAATGTGCCTATCAAAATGCCTCTTAAACGGCACTATAGTGTATGCCTCCACCACTACTCCTGGCAATGTGTTCCGACTTCCAGCCCCCACTATCTGCGTTAATAAATTTGCCCTGGACATCTTCATTAAACTCCCCCTCACACCTGATAGCTGTGCCCTCTCATGTTGGACATTTCCACCCTGAGGAAGAGGTTGTGACTGTCGACAAAATGTGTAATTCACTTCCATGATAATCTCAATGTCTCATTTGTGTAGATCTCAAAGTTTATTTCAGTAACATTATGACACGGAGCAGAATTTTTGCCACTCATTTCATAATTTCCTAAGTTTACAACATCCTCAGAAAGGTTAAGATAAAATGTCTAATTATATTAAGGTTTTGACTGAAAGTATTAAAATACACTCCACCACTTCATCAGAAGTAACAAGTTAACATCCTGGGAATAGTTGTTCCCAAGTTAATGCAAAGTGTAATTGTTAATGAGTTGTTCATCACTTACTTGTTGAAGTTGTGGTCGATGTTGGTGCTGGAAGGAAGACATTAGTTTGTGTGAATAGGCGCAGTGCAATATCATTCCATTTTCCCTCAGTTCATAGAACCATTTCTCAGGATATTGAAATGGAAACTTCATGCCATTATTGTAAAATCTTTCCCTGCTATAGGAAAGATGTGTTAAGCTGGAAACGGTGCTGAGAAGATTAACGAGGATGGTGCCGGGACCTGTGGGCCTGAGCTATAGTGAGAGGTTAGGCAGGCCCAGGACCATAATCCTTGGAGCAAAGAATAGGGGTGATCTGATAAAGGTGTAAAAGATCATGAGGGGATAGGTAGAGGAGATGCACAGACTCTTTTCCCCAGAATAGGGGGATCAAGAACCAGAGGACATTAAGATTTAAGGTGTGAGGGGAAATATTTACTACAATTCTGAGGCACAACATTTTAACACAATGGGTGGTGGGTAAATGTGTGGTCGTGCACTTCGGGATATAACAGGAAATCAAGAATCTGAGCTGCTGAATTCCTCCAGAAGGTCGTTGTGGCTAAAGGCAGATGGTAAGTTCACGTTTACTACGAGAATATTTGATCAGACCCAGGCCGTCTGATTGTAGTTATAGAGGAGCATGGTGAGAACACATCTGGCTATAAAAGCTCAGTCAATGCGTTCATTCAAAGCAGTGATAGATAGATGTTTGGACATAGTTGGAAATAAAAATAAATGGCGACAGTGCTAAAAAATGAATCTGGGCAGCATTCCAGAGTTACATGGGTGGATGCTGTTATATTTGATAAGAATAGACATACAAAGGATTGCTCATCCCATAATCAAAGGCAATAACCTGTTAGTTGCCTGTAAATGCTATGGAATTTAACATGAGGTAGAGGAGATTTAACCTGGTCATGATCACACCCTGACACCCATTCAATGATCACTTCCAACTGGTTCTGTTTCCATTCAGGTCCTTATTAATCTGAATGGGAATCACATTATAATAATGGTTTTCATTACCTTCTGGCGTTGATGTTACATGATCATATACAAGGCTTGTCATTTTGGCTGGAATAGAAATAAGGAAAAGTTGGAGGAAAAACGGAGTGAAATCTGGATTTCTAACCATGCGGAAATGCCGAAGCTGAAGGTTTAGGAACTGGGTCCATCATACCCACTGAGAGTTTTTTTAAATTCAAGAGTCAAGAAAGTTTTATTGTCATATGTCCTGAAACGAACTAATGAAATCCTTACTTGCGAATGTTAATCCCCCAACAGAGTGATGATGGGAGTCCTGTCAGATTCTGGTGGATACACATTTTCACACAGACTGGAGCAGGAAGGCAGATAATTGATAATTAATTTTAATGCTGCTTGTCCAATTTCTGCTGCAAAGAGAATTGGTTGAAGGAGTGGCTCTTGGTCCTTGCTACCTGCTGCCATCTCACTTTGGGCTGGTAGGACAGCTGCAACAGCTGTCCCATCCAAGCCAGGTTTAAAATGCCTTCAGTTCCCACTGGATGAGCTCACATGTTGGGTACCATTTTCAGTCGAGCCTCGACCCCACTATCCCAACCCTAATGATTACTGATGGTTTTGGAGGGAAATGGCCCCTCCACAGTCAACAGGGTGAAAGGGTCCTTTCGTGGTCTCATTCACTGCAAAGAAGCAAAGTTTAGCAGAAATGCGTGACTCCATGTAAACAATTGCTGCGCAGTCGTTAACTTGGTTTGTCTACGGGAGACAGCAGTCTGACAGTATTCACTGGAAAGAGATGAGATCTAATTGCATGTTGCAAATGAATTGTAGAGGTTGGAACAAGTGACAATATGCTGTGAAATTCCATACCTGTTGTTGAAGTTATAGTTGTTTCAGGTGCTGGAGAAGACACCGTTGTAGGTAGGAATGTGAAAACACGAGAAAGAGTTGGTGAATGGAAAATGACTGAACAGGTTACATGGACAAAAGCATTTCTTTCAATCTGATTTCGGTGATTGTCTTTGGTTGATTTTCAGACAATTTCAATCCACAACAGTTGTAATTCACACCCTGGTTGTAACTGTATTAATGAAGATAGGAATTGATGTGAAAGATATTGCTTTGGCTGTGGGAGGAGGGTTCTGGTTTTGCAGCGAGGACACTCCCTTTACTCCAGTGCGGTAGAGTGTGTGTGATCAGGGGGTATGGACGGGCGTTTGTGGTAGTGAAACTACAGATGGCCTGATGAAATTTTTTATTTACTGTCTAGATTGAATGTGTCTGATGTTACTGAACGCATCCCTCTATCTTAACTGAGAGTAAAGAAGTATGATAGCCAAAATACTGCTGTACAAGTTAGGGTAGGACAGATGTTGGAACTTAATTAGTGGAATAAGATGGAGAGAGAATGATGGGCAGCTCAGCCACGTGGGGGACAGATAGAGGGAGTGGTGATAGGAATGATGAACAAAAGAAAAATGGATGGACAGGTGAGTGTTTGTGGGAGAAGAAGAAAGGGTGTGTGCATTACCTGAATTCAATATTCATTACGTTGGGTTGTTAGGTACCGAGGTGGAATATGAGATGTAGTTCTTCCAAACAATGACACTGACTTTTGTGATCCAAGGGGAGATAGCTGAATGGATAGCAAATTGGCTTCATGGAAAGAAGTAGAGGGTGAAGGAGAAAGGTTGCTTTTCGGGCTGGAGGCCTGTGACTAGTGGTGTTCCTAGTGGTATTGTAGATAGTGAAGATGGTTGTCAAATAATACAGGAGGATCTTGATTGAATGAGCCGGTTGGTGGAGAAATGTTTCATGAGATTTATAATTTAATACAGAGAAATGTGAGGTGTTGCAGGTTGGAAAGTCTAACAAGGGCAGGAGAAACATAGAAACATAGAAAATAGGTGCAGGAGTAGGACATTCAGCCCTTTGAGCCTGCACCGCCATTCAATATGATCATGGCTGATCATCCAACTCAGTGTCCCGTACCTGCCTTCTCTCCATAACCCCTGATCCCTTTAGCCACAAGGGCCACATCTAACTCCCTCTTAAATATAGCCACTGAACTGGCCTCAACTACCTTCTGTGGCAGAGAATTCCACAGATTCACCACTCTCCGTGTGAAAAAAGCTTTTCTCATCTCGGTCCTAAAAGTCTTCCCCCTTATCCTTAAACTGTAACCCCTTATTCTGGACTTCCCCAATTTCGGGACCAATCTTCCTGCATCTAGCCTGTCCAACCCCTTAAGAATCTTATAAGTTTCTATAAGATCCACCCTCAATCTTCTAAATTCTAGCGAGTACGAGCCGAGTCTATCCAGTCTTTCTTCATATGAAAGTCCTGCCATCCCAGGAATCAGTCTGGTGAACCTTCTCTATACTCCCTCTATGGCAAGAATGTATTTACTCAGATTTGGTGACCAAAACTGTATACAATACTCCAGGTGTGGCCTCACCAAGACCCTGTACAACTGCAGTAGAACTTCCCTGCTCTTATACTCAAATCCTTTTGCTATGAATGCTAACATACCATTCGCTTTCTTCACTGCCTGCTGCACCTGCATGCCTACTTTCAATGACTGGTGTACCATGACACCCAGATCTCATTGCATCTCCTATTTTCCTAATCGGCCACCATTCAGATAATAGTCTACATTCCTGTTTTTGCCACCAAAGTGGATAACCTCACATTAGTAGAGTGGATAAGGGAGAACCAGTGGATGTGTTATATCTGGACTTCCAGAAGGTTTTCGACAAGGTCCCACATAAGAGATTAGTATACAAACTTAAAGCACACGGTATTGGGGGTTCAGTATTGATGTGGATAGACAACTGGCTGGCAAACAGGAAGCAAAGAGTAGGAGTAAACGGGTCCTTTTCAGAATGGCAGGCAGTGAATAGTGGGGTACCGCAAGGCTCAGTGCTGGAACCCCAGTTATTTACAATATATATTAATGATTTGGACGAGGGAATTGAATCTCCAAGTTTGCGGATGACACGAAGCTGGGGGAAGTGTTAGCTGTGAGGAGGATGCTAGGAGGCCGCAAGCTGACTTGGATAGGCTGGGTGAGTGGGCAAATGCATGGCAGATGCAGTATAATGTGGATAAATGTGACTGGATAGACTCGGCTTGTACTCGCTAGAATTTAGAAGATTGAGGGGGGATCTTATAGAAACTTACAAAATTCTTAAGGGGTTGAACAGGCTAGATGCAGGAAGATTGTTCCCGATGTTGGAAAAGTCCAGGACAAGGGGTCACAGTTTAAGGATAAAGGGGAAATCTTTTAGGACCGAGATGAGAAAAACATTTTTCACACCGAGAGTGGTGAATCTCTGGAATTTTCTGCCACAGAAGGTAGTTGAGGCCAGTTCATTGGCTATATTTAAGAGGGAGTTAGATGTGGCCCTTGTGGCTAGAGGGATCAGGAGGTATGTTCGAAGGTCCGAAGGGCCGAACCTGCACCTATTTCTATGTTTCTATGTTTCTATGTATGCACTGAATTGTAGACCAGAGGTATCTAGGAGTGAAGGTACATAGTTCCTTGAATGCGGCGTCACAAATTGGCCTTCATCAGTCAGGGTATTGAGTACAGAAGTATGGAGGTCATGTTACAGTTATATAAGACATTGGTGAGGCTACTTTTGGAGTATTATTCAGTTTTCGTCACTCTGCTATAGGGAAAATGTTGTAAAGCTGGCAGGTGTGCAGAAAGAAGTACGATGATGTTGCTAGGACTCGAGGGCCTGAGCTATAGGAGAGGTTGAGCAGGTTAGGAGTTTATTCCTTGGAGTGTCTGAGCCTGCCCAACCACTCCCCAAAGCTCAGGCTATCAGGTCCTGGCAACATCTGCTCGTAAATCTTCCCTGCAATCTTTCCAGCTGAACAACATCTTTCCAAGCCATGTAGCCATCTCAATCTCTCCTCATATTAACAGGCACTCCAGTTTTTATCATTCTGGTCAAACTTCACTTCACTCAGTAAATCAGATCTGTTTCTGAGCAAGACACAAAATTAGACAGAATGCCCCCAAGTTTGGAGTCAGGACCCTCTCTAACCTTTGTAAGAAAATGGTTTGGGGTCATCTTTGAACAAACAGCAACCTGCCCTCTACCATCTAAAGAAAGAACTCTGTGTGAAGCAATGGATAACATCTATTACTGACCAGCTGAATCTGATTGCCAGTTAAATATTTATTGTTATTTGTGCAAAGCAAAATTGATCAAAACTTACTTCCGGGGGTGCCACCAACAACAAATTCTGAAAGATGAATGGGAATAGAAAAAGAGAATAAAACTATTGGTATATATTAATTATTTATGGGATGAGCCATTCTGGCGAGACCAGCATTTATTGCCCATCCTGAGTTCCCCTGAGGAGCAGATGTGGACCCAGCATCTTGACCGGCTGCACTTCATCTATTGCACTATAAGAAGCACTTGTTCAATGTGTCCCATAGTTCCCGACAAGATGCGCTGGGGTTTCCAAGTTTCGACCTTATCCAATGGATGTGGGATCACTTGGCCCCATCATTTGTTAGCTAAAGGGTCTCGACCCGAAACATCACCCATTTCTTCTCTCCAGAGATACTGCTTGTCCCGCTGAGTTGCTCCAGCACTCTGTGTCTATCTTCGGTGTGAGACTGAACCATGGGCTTACAGACTGGGGAATATGATTTTGCTGTTGCATATGCTCCACATTACTTCACAGAAGCCCCGTGGAGCTGTCTTTTTTCTGAATCAAATCTATTAATTTGGGATATCACAAGACAGATCCCTGTCACCATTTCTTGAGCAGAGATGGACAGGCATCAAATGCTGGCCTTACCAGTGGAGCCAGATCAGAGAAAGGAAGAAGCAAGTTATGAAATTAACTCTAATGCAATAGTTGCTGCAGATGCTGCTGTTGAAGATACTGTTGAATTGGGTTGTGAAGAATTCAAAATCAGCAGCAATAATTTAAGATTGATGTTCCTGGGATAATGTGAGCAGAGTGTTGAGGAGATGGGGCTATGATCATACCTGTAGTTGATGATGATGTTGTTGACTCTGGAAGGGATAAAATTGAAGATGTGAGTGCAGGGATTATAGAATAAATCTGATTGCACTGAAATCAAATAACTATTTGTCAAGTCTTCATTCTAATGTCCATACATGTGGTCGATGACAATGTTGTTGGCTCTGGAGAGAAAACAGATCAAGATGTAATTTTGCAACTATGCTATCAGTAGAGAGTGGAGAATAGTATGCCATAGTATGCAATTGGAGGGGATACTGAGGGGCGGAACGGGTGGTGTTGAAAGATTATGGAGTAAGTGTGGAAGATTAGGACAATTGTTTCGCATCATGTGATAAAAACTAGGTATTGTTTTTCCAAACATTTGCGTGAAGCAGCTTTATACAGCAATGTGAAAAACTGAATGAGGCAGATGAAGATGGTGGGGCAGGAATTGATCTCGTAATATGGACTTGTTGTTATGTTACTGGAGTTAACAAGGGGACATAATTCAATTAACCCACAGTGATCTTGTTCTGTCAATATCAAATTTATATAGTCAACCTGTTTTTCACAAGATATTTCCATTTACAAGGTATAGTTTCATGTCAAGAGGATGCAGAATGAAAATTGCCATCCAGCTGGTCTATGTTTCAATGGATAATGCCAGGTAGACAAAAGTGCTGGAGAAACTCAGCGGGTGCAGCAGCATCCATGGAGCGAAGGAAATAGGCAACGTTTCGGGCCGAAACCCTTCTTCAGTCTGAAATAAAGCGTCGCAGTGGCTTTGTAGAAGATTAGTCTGTTGGTCCGTGTACATGAATGATAACAACCTGCTGTGGCCCAGTTGATACCATACCTGTGGTTGAAGTCGGAGTCGTTGTCGATGCTGGAAATGAGAAAATTGACCAGGTCAGTGTGGAGTGTAAATTTTCATCTCAATCCTGTCCATCTGTCTACCGGTCTATCTTTCCTCATGGTTGCTACACCTACGTAACATTGCAATAGATTGCACAATTTTGGTCCTCCATTTAATCTTGAACATGATAACAAAAGATCAGAATTATATCGAGAAAATTGTTGAATGCGCCTTTCTTTTCCAAGATCACTTTCCCACTGCTTCCCCACCATCTGCATCGCTCTGTCCACGTACTTAAATTTGAGATGAATATGAATATTTCAGATAATCATTGGTATATTTATATTCAAATAGGTATCAACAGAACATTGATAGTTTTTTGTGAATTCGATTTATATTCAAGAAACATTTTTGTGCTCCTGTTTACAGACATTAGGGACCATGAAAACACCGTTGATGCAAAGTCCTCTGACTACGAACAAAAATTCCCTTCTTTATCCATGATGAGTCCTACTGTTTCCCATGCTACCCTATTGATTTTCATGGATGTATACAAAGCCTTGGAAATTTTTGTCACCAATTGCCAGCGTGATTTATTTCCTCATCGCTTTATATTCCTCAAAGTACTTGTCTGATTTATTCTTTCTAATCCTTACATAGAGTTCAATTTTCTTTTGAACTGTTCCCTTCCATTGCCATCCCTGTCCTTCCTCCTTATTGAAACATGCTGGTCTTAAACACTGATCAACTTGACAATGACAACAGCTCCCACTTCACTCTCCCAAGCTCCTGCTAAATGTTGCTGTAATCTGCAATTCCCGCGATTTAGTACCTTCCCGCAAGGTTCAGACTTATCGCTCTTCACAACAATCTTAAAACTTATCCGGCATCTGTAGTTCCATGTGTCCACATCAAAACTTATGGGGTTGTGATCACTGATCCCAAAATACTCTACGGCTGTTACACCTATCACCTGTCTAGGCTAATTTCAGGGTCTAATATGCTCCTCTAGAAACATATTTTTTTCTTATTTTACAGACCTGTCCACGGACGGGCTTTTTAAAGTTCACTATAGTGTATGCCTCCACCACTACTCCTGGCAATGTGTTCCGACTTCCAGCCCCCACTATCTGCGTTAATAAATTTGCCCTGGACAACTTCATTAAACTCCCCCTCACACCTGATAGCTGTGCCCTCTCATGTTGGACATTTCCACCCTGAGGAAGAGGTTGTGACTGTCGACAAAATGTGTAATTCACTTCCATGATAATCTCAATGTCTCATTTGTGGTAGATCTCAAAGTTTATTTCAGTAACATTATGACACGGAGCAGAATTTTTGCCACTCATTTCATAATTTCCTAAGTTTACAACATCCTCAGAAAGGTTAAGATAAAATGTCTAATTATATTAAGGTTTTGACTGAAAGTATTAAAATACACTCCACGACTTCATCAGAAGTAACAAGTTAACATCCTGGGAATAGTTGTTCCCAAGTTAATGCAAAGTGTAATTGTTAATGTGTTGTTCATCACTTACTTGTTGAAGTTGTGGTCGATGTTGGTGCTGGAAGGAAGACATTAGTTTGTGTGAATAGGCGCAGTGCAATATCATTCCATTTTCCCTCAGTTCATAGAACCATTTCTCAGGATATTGAAATGGAAACTTCATGCCATTATTGTAAAATTTTTCCCTGCTATAGGAAAGATGTGTTAAGCTCGAAACGGTGCTGAGAAGATTAACGAGGATGGTGCCGGGACCTGTGGGCCTGAGCTATAGTGAGAGGTTAGGCAGGCCAGGACCATAATCCTTGGAGCAAAGAATAGGGGTGATCTGATAAAGGTGTAAAAGATCATGAGGGGATAGGTAGAGGAGATGCACAGACTCTTTTCCCCAGAATAGGGGGATCAAGAACCAGAGGACATTAAGATTTAAGGTGTGAGGGGAAAGATTTACTACAATTCTGAGGCACAACATTTTAACACAATGGGTGGTGGGTAAATGTGTGGTCGTGCACTTCGGGATATAACAGGAAATCAAGAATCTGAGCTGCTGAATTCCTCCAGAAGGTCGTTGTGGCTAAAGGCAGATGGTAAGTTCACGTTTACTACGAGAATATTTGATCAGACCCAGGCCGTCTGATTGTAGTTATAGAGGAGCATGGTGAGAACACATCTGGCTATAAAAGTTCAGTCAATGCGTTCATTCAAAGCAGTGATAGATAGATGTTTGGACATAGTTGGAAATAAAAATAAATGGCGACAGTGCTAAAAAATGAATCTGGGCAGCATTCCAGAGTTACATGGGTGGATGCTGTTATATTTGATAAGAATAGACATACAAAGGATTGCTCATCCCATAATCAAAGGCAATAACCTGTTAGTTGCCTGTAAATGCTATGGATTTAACATGAGGTAGAGGAGATTTAACCTGGTCATGATCACACCCTGACACCCATTCAATGATCACTTCCAACTGGTTCTGTTTCCATTCAGGTCCTTATTAATCTGAATGGGAATCACATGATAATAATGGTTTCATTACCTTCTGGCGTTGATGTTTGATGATAATATCCATGGGTTGTCATTTTGGCTGGAATAGAAATAAGGAAAAGTTGGAGGAAAAACGAGTGAAATCTGGATTTCTAACCATGCGGAAATGCCGAAGCTGAAGGCTTTAGGAACTGGGTCCATCATACCCACTGAGAGTTTTTTTAAATTCAAGAGTCAAGAATGTTTTATTGTCATATGTCCTGAAACGAACTAATGAAATCCTTACTTGCGAATGTTAATCCCCCAACAGAGTGATGATGGGAGTCGTGTCAGATTCTGGTGGATACACATTTTCACACAGACTGGAGCAGGAAGGCAGATAATTGATAATTAATTTTAATGCTGCTTGTCCAATTTCTGCTGCAAAGAGAATTGGTTGAAGGAGTGGCTCTTGGTCCTTGCTACCTGCTGCCATCTCACTTTGGGCTGGTAGGACAGCTGCAACAGCTGTCCCATCCAAGCCAGGTTTAAAATGCCTTCAGTTCCCACTGGATGAGCTCACATGTTGGGTACCATTTTCAGTCGAGCCTCGACCCCACTATCCCAACCCTAATGATTACTGATGGTTTTGGAGGGAAATGGCCCCTCCACAGTCAACAGGGTGAAAGGGTCCTTTCGTGGTCTCATTCACTGCAAAGAAGCAAAGTTTAGTAGAAATGCGTGACTCCATGTAAACAATTGTTGCACAGTCGTTAACTTGGTTTGTCTATGGGAGACAGCATTCTGACAGTATTCACTGGAAAGAGATGAGATCTAATTGCATGTTGCAAATGAATTGTAGAGGTTGGAACAAGTGACAATATGCTGTGAAATTCCATACCTGTTGTTGAAGTTGTAGTTGTTTCAGGTGCTGGAGAAGACACCGTTGTAGGTAGGAATGTGAAAACACGAGAAAGAGTTGGTGAATGGAAAATGACTGAACAGGTTACATGGACAAAAGCATTTCTTTCAATCTGATTTCGGTGATTGTCTTTGGTTGATTTTCAGACAATTTCAATCCAGAACAGTTGTAATTCACACCCTGGTTGTAACTGTATTAATGAAGATAGGAATTGATGTGAAAGATATTGCTTTGGCTGTGGGAGGAGGGTTCTGATTTTGCAGCGAGGACACTCACTTTACTCCAGTGCGGTAGAGTGTGTGTGATCAGGGGGTATGGACGGGCGTTTGTGGTAGTGAAACTACAGATGGCCTGATGAAATTTTTTATTCACTGTCTAGATTGAATGTGTCTGATGTTACTGAACGCATCCCTCTATCTTAACTGAGAGTAAAGAAGTATGATAGCCAAAATACTGCTGTACAAGTTAGGGTAGGACAGATGTTGGAACTTAATTAGTGGAATAAGATGGAGAGAGAATGATGGGCAGCTCAGCCACGTGGGGGACAGATAGAGGGAGTGGTGATAGGAATGATGAACAAAAGAAAAATGGATGGACAGGTGAGTGTTTGTGGGAGAAGAAAGGGTGTGTGCATTACCTGAATTCAATATTCATTACGTTGGGTTGTTAGGTACCGAGGTGGAATATGAGATGTAGTTCTTCCAAACAATGACACTGACTTTTGTGATCCAAGGGGAGATAGCTGAATGGATAGCAAATTGGCTTCATGGAAAGAAGTAGAGGGTGAAGGAGAAAGGTTGCTTTTTGGGCTGGAGGCCTGTGACTAGTGGTGTGCCTAGTGGTATTGTAGATAGTGAAGATGGTTGTCAAATAATGCAGGAGGATCTTGATTGAATGAGCCGGTTGGTGGAGAAATGTTTCATGGGATTTATAATTGAATACAGAGAAATGTGAGGTGTTGCATGTTGGAAAGTCTAACAAGGGCAGGAGAAACATAGAAACATAGAAAATAGGTGCAGGAGTAGGACATTCAGCCCTTCGAGCCTGCACCGCCATTCAATATGATCATGGCTGATCATCCAACTCAGTGTCCCGTACCTGCCTTCTCTCCATAACCCCTGATCCCTTTAGCCACAAGGGCCACATCTAACTCCCTCTTAAATATAGCCACTGAACTGGCCTCAACTACCTTCTGTGGCAGAGAATTCCACAGATTCACCACTCTCCGTGTGAAAAAAGCTTTTCTCATCTCGGTCCTAAAAGTCTTCCCCCTTATCCTTAAACTGTAACCCCTTATTCTGGACTTCCCCAATTTCGGGACCAATCTTCCTGCATCTAGCCTGTCCAACCCCTTAAGAATCTTATAAGTTTCTATAAGATCCACCCTCAATCTTCTAAATTCTAGCGAGTACGAGCCGAGTCTATCCAGTCTTTCTTCATATGAAAGTCCTGCCATCCCTGGAATCAGTCTGGTGAACCTTGTCTATACTCCCTCTATGGCAAGAATGTATTTACTCAGATTTGGTGACCAAAACTGTATACAATACTCCAGGTGTGGCCTCACCAAGACCCTGTACAACTGCAGTAGAACTTCCCTGCTCTTATACACAAATCCTTTTGCTATGAATGCTAACATACCATTCGCTTTCTTCACTGCCTGCTGCACCTGCATGCCTACTTTCAATGACTGGTGTACCATGACACCCAGATCTCATTGCATCTCCCATTTTCCTAATCGGCCACCATTGAGATAATAGTCTACATTCCTGTTTTTGCCACCAAAGTGGATAACCTCACATTAGTAGAGTGGATAAGGGAGAACCAGTGGATGTGTTATATCTGGACTTCCAGAAGGTTTTCGACAAGGTCCCACATAAGAGATTAGTATACAAACTTAAAGCACACGGTATTGGGGGTTCAGTATTGATGTGGATAGACAACTGGCTGGCAAACAGGAAGCAAAGAGTAGGAGTAAACGGGTCCTTTTCAGAATGGCAGGCAGTGAATAGTGGGGTACCGCAAGGCTCAGTGCTGGAACCCCAGTTATTTACAATATATATTAATGATTTGGACGAGGGAATTGAATGTAACATCTCCAAGTTTGCGGATGACACGAAGCTGGGGGGAAGTGTTAGCTGTGAGGAGGATGCTAGGAGGCCGCAAGCTGACTTGGATAGGCTGGGTGAGTGGGCAAATGCATGGCAGATGCAGTATAATGTGGATAAATGTGACTGGATAGACTCGGCTTGTACTCGCTAGAATTTAGAAGATTGAGGGGGGATCTTATAGAAACTTACAAAATTCTTAAGGGGTTGAACAGGCTAGATGCAGGAAGATTGTTCCCGATGTTGGAAAAGTCCAGGACAAGGGGTCACAGTTTAAGGATAAAGGGGAAATCTTTTAGGACCGAGATGAGAAAAACATTTTTCACACCGAGAGTGGTGAATCTCTGGAATTTTCTGCCACAGAAGGTAGTTGAAGCCAGTTCATTGGCTATATTTAAGAGGGAGTTAGATGTGGCCCTTGTGGCTAGAGGGATCAGGAGGTATGTTCGAAGGTCCGAAGGGCCGAACCTGCACCTATTTCTATGTTTCTATGTTTCTATGTATGCACTGAAATGTAGACCAGAGGTATCTAGGAGTGAAGGTACATAGTTCCTTGAATGCGGCGTCACAGATAGTTATGGGGCCAAAAAGCCTTTCGGCAAATTGGCCTTCATCAGTCAGGGTATTGAGTACAGAAGTATGGAGGTCATGTTACAGTTATATAAGACATTGGTGAGGCTACTTTTGGAGTATTATTCAGTTTTCGTCACTCTGCTATAGGGAAAATGTTGTAAAGCTGGCAGGTGTGCAGAAAGAAGTACGATGATGTTGCTAGGACTCGAGGGCCTGAGCTATAGGAGAGGTTGAGCAGGTTAGGAGTTTATTCCTTGGAGTGTCTGAGCCTGCCCAACCACTCCCCAAAGCTCAGGCTATCAGGTCCTGGCAACATTTGCTCGTAAATCCTCCCTGCAATCTTTCCAGCTGAACAACATCTTTCCAAGCCATGTAGCCATCTCAATCTCTCCTCATATTAACAGGCACTCCAGTTTTTATCATTCTGGTCAAACTTCACTTCACTCAGTAAATCAGATCTGTTTCTGAGCAAGACACAAAATTAGACAGAATGCCCCCAAGTTTGGAGTCAGGACCCTCTCTAACCTTTGTAAGAAAATGGTTTGGGGTCATCTTTGAACAAACAGCAACCTGCCCTCTACCATCTAAAGAAAGAACTCTGTGTGAAGCAATGGATAACATCTATTACTGACCAGCTGAATCTGATTGCCAGTTAAATATTTATTGTTATTTGTGCAAAGCAAAATTGATCAAAACTTACTTCCGGGGGTGCCACCAACAACAAATTCTGAAAGATGAATGGGAATAGAAAAAGAGAATAAAACTATTGGTATATATTAATTATTTATGGGATGAGCCATTCTGGCGAGACCAGCATTTATTGCCCATCCTGAGTTCCCTTGAGGAGCAGATGTGGACCCAGCATCTTGACCGGCTGCACTTCATCTATTGCACTATAAGAAGCACTTGTTCAATGTGTCCCATAGTTCCCGACAAGATGCGCTGTGGTTTCCAAGTTTCGACCTTATCCAATGGATGTGGGATCACTTGGCCCCATCATTTGTCAGCTAAAGGGTCTCGACCCAAAACATCACCCATTTCTTCTCTCCAGAGATACTGCTTGTCCCGCTGAGTTGCTCCAGCACTCTGTGTCTATCTTCGGTGTGAGACTGAACCATGGGTTTACAGACTGGGGAATATGATTTTGCTGTTGCATATGCTCCACATTACTTCACAGAAGCCCCGTGGAGCTGTCTTTTTTCTGAA
The DNA here is from genome assembly GCA_038087875.1 of Malacoraja senta. Lineage (NCBI taxonomy): Eukaryota > Metazoa > Chordata > Chondrichthyes > Rajiformes > Rajidae > Malacoraja > Malacoraja senta. Next base: position 40,981,258 of record CM075979.1, on the reverse strand, counting down.
TCAAATCTATTAATTTGGGATATCACAAGACAGATCCCTGTCACCGTTTCTTGAGCAGAGATGGACAGGCATCAAATGCTGGCCTTACCAGTGGAGCCAGATCAGAGAAAGGAAGAAGCAAGTTATGAAATTAACTCTAATGCAATAGTTGCTGCAGATGCTGCTGTTGAAGATACTGTTGAATTGGGTTGTGAAGAATTCAAAATCAGCAGCAATAATTTAAGATTGATGTTCCTGGGATAATGTGAGCAGAGTGTTGAGGAGATGGGGTTATGATCATACCTGTAGTTGATGATGATGTTGTTGACTCTGGAAGGGATAAAATTGAAGATGTGAGTGCAGGGATTATAGAATAAATCTGATTGCACTGAAATCAAATAACTATTTGTCAAGTCTTCATTCTAATGTCCATACCTGTGGTCGATGACAATGTTGTTGGCTCTGGAGAGAAAACAGATCAAGATGTAATTTTGCAACTATGCTATCAGTAGAGAGTGGAGAATAGTATGCCATAGTATGCAATTGGAGGGGATACTGAGGGGCGGAACGGGTGGTGTTGAAAGATTATGGAGTAAGTGTGGAAGATTAGGACAATTGTTTCGCATCATGTGATAAAAACTAGGTATTGTTTTTCCAAAGGTTTGCGTGAAGCAGCTTTATACAGCAATGTGAAAAACTGAATGAGGCAGATGAAGATGGTGGGGCAGGAATTGATCTCGTAATATGGACTTGTTGTTATGTTACTGGAGTTAACAAGGGGACATAATTCAATTAACCCACAGTGATCTTGTTCTGTCAATATCAAATTTATATAGTCAACCTGTTTTTCACAAGATATTTCCATTTACAAGGTATAGTTTCATGTCAAGAGGATGCAGAATGAAAATTGCCATCCAGCTGGTCTATGTTTCAATGGATAATGCCAGGTAGACAAAAGTGCTGGAGAAACTCAGCGGGTGCAGCAGCATCCATGGAGCGAAGGAAATAGGCAACGTTTCGGGCCGAAACCCTTCTTCAGTCTGAAATAAAGCGTCGCAGTGGCTTTGTAGAAGATTAGTCTGTTGGTCCGTGTACATGAATGATAACAACCTGCTGTGGCCCAGTTGATACCATACCTGTGGTTGAAGTCGGAGTCGTTGTCGATGCTGGAAATGAGAAAATTGACCAGGTCAGTGTGGAGTGTAAATTTTCATCTCAATCCTGTCCATCTGTCTACCGGTCTATCTTTCCTCATGGTTGCTACACCTACGTAACATTGCAATAGATTGCACAATTTTGGTCCTCCATTTAATCTTGAACATGATAACAAAAGATCAGAATTATATCGAGAAAATTGTTGAATGCGCCTTTCTTTTCCAAGATCACTTTCCCACTGCTTCCCCACCATCTGCATCGCTCTGTCCACGTACTTAAATTTGAGATGAATATGAATATTTCAGATAATCATTGGTATATTTATATTCAAATAGGTATCAACAGAACATTGATAGTTTTTTGTGAAGTTGATTTAGATTCAAGAAACATTTTTGTGCTCCTGTTTACAGACATTAGGGACCATGAAAACACCGTTGATGCAAAGTCCTCTGACTACGAACAAAAATTCCCTTCTTTATCCATCATGAGTCCTACTGTTTCCCATGCTACCCTATTGATTTTCATGGATGTATACAAAGCCTTGGAAATTTTTTTCACCAATTGCCAGCGTGATTTATTTCCTCATCGCTTTATATTCCTCAAAGTACTTGTCTGATTTATTCTTTCTAATCCTTACATAGAGTTCAATTTTCTTTTGAACTGTTCCCTTCCATTGCCATCCCTGTCCTTCCTCCTTATTGAAACATGCTGGTCTTAAACACTGATCAACTTGACAATGACAACAGCTCCCACTTCACTCTCCCAAGCTCCTGCTAAATGTTGCTGTAATCTGCAATTCCCGCGATTTAGTACCTTCCCGCAAGGTTCAGACTTATCGCTCTTCACAACAATCTTAAAAGTTATCCGGCATCTGTAGTTCCATGTGTCCACATCAAAACTTATGGGGTTGTGATCACTGATCCCAAAATACTCTACGGCTGTTACACCTATCACCTGTCTAGGCTAATTTCAGGGTCTAATATGCTCCTCTAGAAACATATTTTTTTCTTATTTTACAGACCTGTCCACGGACGGGCTTTTTAAAGTTCACTATAGTGTATGCCTCCACCACTACTCCTGGCAATGTGTTCCGACTTCCAGCCCCCACTATCTGCGTTAATAAATTTGCCCTGGACAACTTCATTGAACTCCCCCTCACACCTGATAGCTGTGCCCTCTCATGTTGGACATTTCCACCCTGATGAAGAGGTTGTGACTGTCGACAAAATGTGTAATTCACTTCCATGATAATCTCAATGTCTCATTTGTGTAGATCTCAAAGTTTATTTCAGTAACATTATGACACGGAGCAGAATTTTTGCCACTCATTTCATAAGTTCCTAAGTTTACAACATCCTCAGAAAGGTTAAGATAAAATGTCTAATTATATTAAGGTTTTGACTGAAAGTATTAAAATACACTCCACGACTTCATCAGAAGTAACAAGTTAACATCCTGGGAATAGTTGTTCCCAAGTTAATGCAAAGTGTAATTGTTAATGTGTTGTTCATCACTTACTTGTTGAAGTTGTGGTCGATGTTGGTGCTGGAAGGAAGACATTAGTTTGTGTGAATAGGCGCAGTGCAATATCATTCCATTTTCCCTCAGTTCATAGAACCATTTCTCAGGATATTGAAATGGAAACTTCATGCCATTATTGTAAAATCTTTCCCTGCTATAGGAAAGATGTGTTAAGCTGGAAACGGTGCTGAGAAGATTAACGAGGATGGTGCCGGGACCTGTGGGCCTGAGCTATAGTGAGAGGTTAGGCAGGCCAGGACCATAATCCTTGGAGCAAAGAATAGGGGTGATCTGATAAAGGTGTAAAAGATCATGAGGGGATAGGTAGAGGAGATGCACAGACTCTTTTCCCCAGAATAGGGGGATCAAGAACCAGAGGACATTAAGATTTAAGGTGTGAGGGGAAAGATTTACTACAATTCTGAGGCACAACATTTTAACACAATGGGTGGTGGGTAAATGTGTGGCTGAGCTGCTGAATTCCTCCAGAAGGTCGTTGTGGCTAAAGGCAGATGGTAAGTTCACGTTTACTACGAGAATATTTGATCAGACCCAGGCCGTCTGATTGTAGTTATAGAGGTGCATGGTGAGAACACATCTGGCTATAAAAGCTCAGTCAATGCGTTCATTCAAAGCAGTGATAGATAGATGTTTGGACATAGTTGGAAATAAAAATAAATGGCGACAGTGCTAAAAAATGAATCTGGGCAGCATTCCAGAGTTACATGGGTGGATGCTGTTATATTTGATAAGAATAGACATACAAAGGATTGCTCATCCCATAATCAAAGGCAATAACCTGTTAGTTGCCTGTAAATGCTATGGATTTAGCATGAGGTAGAGGAGATTTAACCTGGTCATGATCACACCCTGACACCCATTCAATGATCACTTCCAACTGGTTCTGTTTCCATTCAGGTCCTTATTAATCTGAATGCGAATCACATGATAATAATGGCTTCATTACCTTCTGGCGTTGATGTTTGATGATAATATCCATGGGTTGTCATTTTGGCTGGAATAGAAATAAGGAGAAGTTGGAGGAAAAACGAGTGAAATCTGTATTTCTAACCATGCGGAAATGCCGAAGTTGAAGGCTTTAGGAACTGGGTCCATCATACCCACTGAGAGTTTTTTTTAATTCAAGAGTCAAGAATGTTTTATTGTCATATGTCCTGAAACGAACTAATGAAATCCTTACTTGCGAATGTTAATCCACCAACAGAGTGATGATGGGAGTCCTGTCAGATTCTGGTGGATACACATTTTCACACAGACTGGAGCAGGAAGGCAGATAATTGATATCACTTTTTTCTCCAGCAATAGTAGTTTCAAACCATAGGATGCACTTACTTGTGGGCTGACCTGCCCAATGTTAGTTTTAGTTTCACCCATATAGTAAATAGCTGTCAAATGACGTTTATTTTTTGTTTGGGTTAATTTTAATGCTGCTTGTCCAATTTCTGCTGCAAAGATTATTGGTTGACGGAGTGGCTCTTGGTCCTTGCTACCTGCTGCCATCTCACTTTGGGCTGGTAGGACAGCTGCAGCAGCTGTCCCATCCAGGCCAGGTTTAAAATGCCTTCAGTTCCCACTGGATGAGCTCACATGTTGGGTACCATTTTCAGTCGAGCCTCGACCCCACTATCCCAACCCTAATGATTACTGATGGTTTTGGAGGGAAATGGCCACTCCACAATCAACAGGGTGAAAGGGTCCTTACGTGGTCTCATTCACTGCAAAGAAGCAAAGTTTAGCAGAAATGCGTGACTCCATGTAAACAATTGCTGGGCAGTCGTTAACTTAGTTTGTCTGCGGGAGACAGCAGTCTGACAGTATTCACTGGAAAGAGATGAGATCTAATTGCATGTTGCAAATGAATTGAGGAGGTTGGAACAAGTGACAATATGCTGTGAAAATCCATACCTGTTGTTGAAGTTGTAGTTGTTTCAGGTGCTGGAGAAGACACCGTTGTAGGTAGGAATGTGAAAACACGAGAAAGAGTTGGTGAATGGAAAATGACTGAACAGGTTACATGGACAAAAGCATTTCTTTCAATCTGATTTCGGTGATTGTCTTTGGTTGATTTTCAGACAATTTCAATCCACAACAGTTGTAATTCACACCCTGGTTGTAACTGTATTAAGGAAGATAGGAATTGATGTGAAAGATATTGCTTTGGTTGTGGGAGGAGGGTTCTGGTTTTGCAGCGAGGACACTCACTTTACTCCAGTGAGGTAGAGTGTGTGTGATCAGGGGGAATGGACAGGCGTTTGATGAATAGTGAAACTACAGATGGCCTGATGAAATTGTTTATTCACTGTCTAGATTGAATGTGTCTGATGTTACTGAACGCATCCCTCTATCTTAACTGAGAGGAAAGAAATATGATAGCCAAAATACTGCTGTACAAGTTAGGGTAGGACAGATGTTGGAACTTAATTAGTGGAATGAGTTGGAGAAAGAATGATGGGCAGCTCAGCCACGTGGGGGGCAGATAGAGGGAGTGGTGATAGGAATGATGAACAAAAGCAGAAGAAAAATGGATGGACAGGTGAGTGTTTGTGGGAGAAGAAGAAAGGGTGTGTGCATTACCTGAATTCAATATTCATTACATTGGGTTGTTAGGTACCGAGGTGGAATATGAGATGTAGTTCTTCCAAACAATGACACTGACTTTTGTGATCCAAGGGGAGATAGCTGAATGGATAGCAAATTGGCTTCATGGAAAGAAGTAGAGGGTGAAGGAGAAAGGTTGCTTTTCGGGCTGGAGGCCTGTGACTAGTGGTGTGCCTAGTGGTATTGTAGATAGTGAAGATGGTTGTCAAATAATGCAGGAGGATCTTGATTGAATGAGCCGGTTGGTGGAGAAATGTTTCATGGGATTTATAATTTAATACAGAGAAATGTGAGGTGTTGCATGTTGGAAAGTCTAACAAGGGCAGGAGAAACATAGAAACATAGAAAATAGGTGCAGGAGTAGGACATTCAGCCCTTCGAGCCTGCACCGCCATTCAATATGATCATGGCTGATCATCCAACTCAGTATCCCGTACCTCCCTTCTCTCCATCCCCCCTGATCCCTTTAGCCACAAGGGCCACATCTAACTCCCTCTTAAATATAGCCAATGAACTGGCCTCAACTACCTTCTGTAGCAGAGAATTCCACAGATTCACCACTCTCTGTGTGAAAAATGCTTTTCTCATCTCGGTCCTAAAAGTCTTCCCCCGTATCCTTAAACTGTGACCCCTTATTCTGGACTTCCCCGACTTCGGGAACAATCTTCCTGCATCTAGCCTGTCCAACCCCTTAAGAATCTTGTAAGTTTCTATAAGATCCACCCTCAATCTTCTAAATTCTAGCGAGTACAAGCCAAATCTATCCAGTCTTTCTTCATATGACTTTCCTGTTTTTGCCACCAAAGTGGATAACCTCACATTAGTAAAGTGGATAAGGGAGAACCAGTGGATGTGTTATATCTGGACTTCCAGAAGGTTTTCGACAAGGTCCCACATAAGAGATTAGTATACAAACTTAAAGCACACGGTATTGGGGGTTCAGTATTGATGTGGATAGACAACTGGCTGGCAAACAGGAAGCAAAGAGTAGGAGTAAACAGGTCCTTTTCAGAATGGCAGGCAGTGAATAGTGGGGTACCGCAAGGCTCAGTGCTGGCACCCCAGCTATTTACAATATATATTAATGATTTGGACGAGGGAATTGAATGCAACATCTCCAAGTTTGCGGATGACACAAAGCTGGGGGGCAGTGTTAGCTGTGAGGAGGATGCTAGGAGGCCGCAAGGTGACTTGGATAGGCTGGGTGAGTGGGCAAATGCATGGCAGATGCAGTATAATGTGGATAAATGTGACTGGATAGACTCGGCTTGTACTCGCTAGAATTTAGAAGATTGAGGGGGGATCTTATAGAAACTTACAAAATTCTTAAGGGGTTGAACAGGCTAGATGCAGGAAGATTGTTCCCAATGTTGGAAAAGTCCAGGACAAGGGGTCACAGTTTAAGGATAAAGGGGAAATCTTTTAGGACCGAGATGAGAAAAACATTTTTCACACCGAGAGTGGTGAATCTCTGGAATTTTCTGCCACAGAAGGTAGTTGAGGCCAGTTCATTGGCTATATTTAAGATGGAGTTAGATGTGGCCCTTGTGGCCAGAGGGTTCAGGAGGTATGTTCGAAGGTCCGAAGGGCCGAACCTGCACCTATTTCTATGTTTCTATGTTTCAATGTATGCACTGAATTGTAGACCAGAGGTATCTAGGAGTGCAGGTACATAGTTCCTTGAATGTGGCGTCACAGATAGATATGGGGCCAAAAAGGCTTTCGGCAAATTGGCCTTCATCAGTCAGGGTATTGAGTACAGAAGTATGGAGGTCATGTTACAGTTATATAAGACATTGGTGAGGCTACTTTTGGAGTATTATTCAGTTTTCGTCACTCTGCTATAGGGAAAATGTTGTAAAGCTGGCAGGTGTGCAGAAAGAAGTACGATGATGTTGCTAGGACTCGAGGGCCTGAGCTATAGGAGAGGTTGAGCAGGTTAGGAGTTTATTTCTTGGAGTGTCAGAGCCTGCCCAACCACTCCCCAAAGCTCAGGCTATCAGGTCCTGGCAACATCTGCTCATAAATCTTCCCTGCAATCTTTCCAGCTGAACAACATCTTTCCAAGCCATGTAGCCATCTCAATCTCTCCTCATATTAACAGGCACTCCAGTTTTTATCATTCTGGTCAAACTTCACTTCACTCAGTAAATCAGATCTGTCAAGACACAAAATTTGACAGAATGCCCCCAAGTTTGGAGTCAGGACCCTCTCTAACCTTTGTAAGAAAATGGTTTGGGGTCATCTTTGAACAAACAGCAACCTGCCCTCTACCATCTAAAGAAAGAACTCTGTGCGAAGCAATGGATAACATCTATTACTGACCAGCTGAATCTGATTGCCAGTTAAATATTTATTGTTATTTGTGCAAAGCAAAATTGATCAAAACTTACTTCCGGGGGTGCCACCAACAACAAATTCTGAAAGATGAATGGGAATAGAAAAAGAGAATAAAACTATTGGTATATATTAATTATTTATGGGATGAGCCATTCTGGCGAGACCAGCATTTATTGCCCATCCTGAGCTCCCTTGAGGAGCAGATGTGGACCCAGCATCTTGACCGGCTGCACTTCATCTATTGCACTATAAGAAGCACTTGTTCAATGTGTCCCATAGTTCCCGACAAGATGCGCTGGGGTTTCCAAGTTTCGACCTTATCCAATGGATGTGGGATCACTTGGCCCCATCTCTTGTCAGCTAAAGGGTCTCGACCCGAAACATCACCCATTTCTTCTCTCCAGAGATACTGCTGGTCCCGCTGAGTTGCTCCAGCACTCTGTGTCTATCTTCGGTGTGAGACTGAACCATGGGTTTACAGACTGGGGAATATGATTTTGCTGTTGCATATGCTCCACATTACTTCACAGAAGCCCCGTGGAGCTGTCTTTTTTCTGAATCAAATCTATTAATTTGGGATATCACAAGACAGATCCCTGTCACCGTTTCTTGAGCAGAGATGGACAGGCATCAAATGCTGGCCTTACCAGTGGAGCCAGATCAGAGAAAGGAAGAAGCAAGTTATGAAATTAACTCTAATGCAATAGTTGCTGCAGATGCTGCTGTTGAAGATACTGTTGAATTGGGTTGTGAAGAATTCAAAATCAGCAGCAATAATTTAAGATTGATGTTCCTGGGATAATGTGAGCAGAGTGTTGAGGAGATGGGGCTATGATCATACCTGTAGTTGATGATGATGTTGTTGACTCTGGAAGGGATAAAATTGAAGATGTGAGTGCAGGGATTATAGAATAAATCTGATTGCACTGAAATCAAATAACTATTTGTCAAGTCTTCATTCTAATGTCCATACCTGTGGTCGATGACAATGTTGTTGGCTCTGGAGAGAAAATCGATCAAGATGTAATTTTGCAACTATGCTATCAGTAGAGAGTGGAGAATATTATGCCATAGTATGCAATTGGAGGGGATACTGAGGGGCGGAACGGGGGGTGTTGAAAGATTATGGAGTAAGTGTGGAAGATTAGGACAATTGTTTCGCATCATGTGATAAAAACTAGGTATTGTTTTTCCAAAGGTTTGCGTGAAGCAGCTTTATACAGCAATGTGAAAAACTGAATGAGGCAGATGAAGATGGTGGGGCAGGAATTGATCTCGTAATATGGACTTGTTGTTATGTTACTGGAGTAAACAAGGGGACATAATTCAATTAACCCACAGTGATCTTGTTCTGTCATACCTGTAGTTGATGATGATGTTGTTGACTCTGGAAGGGATAAAATTGAAGATGTGAGTGCAGGGATTATAGAATAAATCTGATTGCACTGAAATCAAATAACCCTTCTTCAGTCTGAAATAAAGCGTCGCAGTGGCTTTGTAGAAGATTAGTCTGTTGGTCCGTGTACATGAATGATAACAACCTGCTGTGGCCCAGTTGATACCATACCTGTGGTTGGAGTCGTTGTCGATGCTGGAAATGAGAAAATTGACCAGGTCAGTGTGGAGTGTAAATTTTCATCTCAATCCTGTCCATCTGTCTACCGGTCTATCTTTCCTCATGGTTGCTACACCTACGTAACATTGCAATAGATAGCACAATTTTGGTCCTCCATTTAATCTTGAACATGATAACAAAAGATCAGAATTATATCGAGAAAATTGTTGAATGCGCCTTTCTTTTCCAAGATCACTTTCCCACTGCTTCCCCACCATCTGCATCACTCTGTCCACGTACTGAAATTTGAGATGAATATGAATATTTCAGATAATCATTGGTATATTTATATTACAATAGGTATCAACAGAACATTGATCGTTTTTTGTGAAGTCGATTTATATTCAAGAAACATTTTTGTGCTCCTGTTTACAGACATTAGGGACCATGAAAACACCGTTGATGCAAAGTCCTCTGACTACGAGCAAAAATTCCCTTCTTTATCCATGATGAGTCCTACTGTTTCCCTTGTTACCCTATTGATTTTCATGGATGTATACAAAGCCTTGGAATTTTTTTTCACCAATTGCCAGCGTGATTTATTTCCTGATAGATTTATATTCCTCAAAGTACTTGTCTGATTTCTTCTTTCTAATCCTTACATAGAGTTCAATTTTCTTTTGAACTGTTCCCTTCCATTGCCATCCTTATCCTTCATCCTTATTGAAACATGCTGGTCTTACCAGTAATTCACTTCCATGATAATCTCAATGTCTCATTTGTGTAGATCTCATAGTTTATTTCAGTAAAATTATGACATAGAGCAGAATATTTGCCACTCATTTCATAATTTCCTAAGTTTACAACATCCTCAGAAAGGTTAAGATAAAATGTCTAATTATATTAAGGTTTTGACTGATAGTATTAAAATACACTCCACCACTTCATCAGAAGTAACAAGTTAACATCCTGGTAATAGTTGTTCCCAAGTTAATGCAAAGTGTAATTGTTAATGTGTTGTTCATCACTTACTTGTTGAAGTTGTGGTCGATGTTGTTGCTGGAAGGAAGACATTAGTTTGTGTGAATAGGCGCAGTGCAATATCATTCCATTTTCCCTCAGTTCATAGAACCAGCTCTCAGGATATTGAAATGGAAACTTCATGCCATTATTGTAAAATCTTTCCCTGCTATAGGAAAGATGTGTTAAGCTGGAAACGGTGCTGAGAAGATTAACGAGGATGGTGCCGGGACCTGTGGGCCTGAGCTAGAGTGAGAGGTTAGGCAGGCCAGGACCATAATCCTTGGAGCAAAGAAGAATAGGGGTGATCTGATAAAGGTGTAAAAGATCATGAGGGGATAGGTAGACGAGATGCACAGGCTCTTTTCCCCAGAATAGGGGGATCAAGAACCAGAAGACATTAAGATTTAAGGTGTGAGGGGAAAGATTTACTACAATTCTGAGGCACAACGTTTTAACACAATGGGTGGTGAGTAAATGTGTGGTCGTGCACTTCGGGATATAACAGGAAATCAAGAAAGGTCACAATGTGAAACGTCCACAGTCCAATTCCCTCCTCAGATCTTGTCTGAGCTGCTGAATTCCTCCAGAAGGTCGTTATGGCTAAAGGCAGATGGTAAGTCCACGTTTACTACGAGAATATTTGATCAGACCCAGGCCGTCTGATTGTAGTTATAGAGGAGCATGGTGAGAACACATCTGGCTATAAAGGCTCAGTCAATGCGTTCATTCAAAGCAGTAATAGATAGATGTTTGGACATAGTTGGGAATAAAAAGAAATGGCGACAGTGCTAAAAAATGAATCTGGGCAGCATTCCAGAGTTACATGGGTGGATGCTGTTTTATTTGATAAGAATAGACATACAAAGGATTGCTCATCCCATAATCAAAGGCAATAACCTCTGTTAGTTGCCTGAAAATGGTATGGATTTAATATGAGGTAGAGGAGATTTAACCTGGTCGTGATCACACCCTGACACCCATTCAATGGTCACTTCCAACTGGTTCTGTTTCCATTCAGGTCCTTATTAATCTGAATGCGAATCACATGATAATAATGGCTTCATTACCTTCTGGCGTTGATGTTTGATGATAATATCCATGGGTTGTCATTTTGGCTGGAATAGAAATAAGGAGAAGTTGGAGGAAAAACGAGTGAAATCTGTATTTTTAACCATGCGGAAATGCCGAAGCTGAAGGCTTTAGGAACTGGGTCCATCATACCCACTGAGAGTTTTTTTTAATTCAAGAGTCAAGAATGTTTTATTGTCATATGTCCTGAAACGAAATAATGAAATCCTTACTTGCGAATGTTAATCCCCCAACAGAGTGATGATGGGAGTCCTGTCAGATTCTGGTGGATACACATTTTCACACAGACTGGAGCAGGAAGGCAGATAATTGATATCACTTTTTTCTCCAGCAATAGTAGTTTCAAACGATAGGATGCACTTACTTGTGGGCTGACCTGCCCAATGTTAGTTTTAGTTTCACCCATATAGTAAATAGCTGTCAAATTAAGTTTATTTGTGTTTGGGTTAATTTTAATGCTGCTTGTCCAATTTCTGCTGCAAAGAGAATTGGTTGAAGGAGTGGCTCTTGGTCCTTGCTACCTGCTGCCATCTCACTTTGGGCTGGTAGGACAGCTGCAACAGCTGTCCCGTCCAGGCCAGGTTTAAAATGCCTTCAGTTCCCACTGGATGAGCTCACATGTTGGGTACCATTTTCAGTCGAGCCTCGACCCCCCTAATGATTACTGATGGTTTTGGAGGGAAATGGCCATTCCACAGTCAACAGGGTGAAAGGGTCCTTTCGTGGTCTCATTCACTGCAAAGAAGCAAAGTTTAGCAGAAATGCGTGACTCCATGTAAACAATTGCTGGGCAGTTGTTAACTTAGTTTGTCTGCGGGAGACAGCAGTCTGACAGTATTCACTGGAAAGAGATGAGATCTAATTGCATGTTGCAAATGAATTGTAGAGGTTGGAACAAGTGACAATATGCTGTGAAAATCCATACCTGTTGTGGAAGTTGTAGTTGTTTCAGGTGCTGGAGAAGATACCGTTGTAGGTAGGAATGTGAAAACACGAGAAAGAGTTGGTGAATGGAAAATGACTGAACAGGTTACATGGACAAAAGCATTTCTTTCAATCTGATTTCGGTGATTGTCTTTGGTTGATTTTCAGACAATTTCAATCCACAACAGTTGTAATTCACACCCTGTTTGTAACTGTATTAAGGAAGATAGGAATTGATGTGAAAGATATTGCTTTGGCTGTGGGAGGAGATTTCTGGTTTTGCAGCGAGGACACTCCCTTTACTCCAGTGAGGTAGAGTGTGTGTGATCAGGGGGAATGGACAGGCGTTTGTGGTATTGAAACTACAAATGGCCTGATGAAATTGTTTATTCACTGTCTAGATTGAATGTGTCTGATGTTACTGAACGCATCCCTCTATCTTAACTGAGAGTTAAGAAGTATGATAGCCAAAATACTGCTGTACAAGTTAGGGTAGGACAGATGTTGGAATTTAATTAGTGGAATAAGATGGAGAGAGAATGATGGGCTGCTCAGCCTCGTGGGGGACAGATAGAGGGAGTGGTGATAGGAATGATGAACAAAAGCAGAAGAAAAATGGATGGACAGGTGAGTGTTTGTGGGAGAAGAAGAAAGGGTGTGTGCATTACCTGAATTCAATATTCATTACGTTGGGTTGTTAGGTACCGAGGTGGAATATGAGATGTAGTTCTTCCAAACAATGACACTGACTTTTGTGATCCAAGGGGAGATAGCTGAATGGATAGCAAATTGGCTTCATGGAAAGAAGTAGAGGGTGAAGGAGAAAGGTTGCTTTTCGTGCTGGAGGCCTGTGACTAGTGGTGTGCCTAGTGGTATTGTAGATAGTGAAGATGGTTGTCAAATAATGCAGGAGGATCTTGATTGAATGAGCCGGTTGGTGGAGAAATGTTTCATGAGATTTATAATTTAATACAGAGAAATGTGAGGTGTTGCATGTTGGAAAGTCTAACAAGGGCAGGAGAAACATAGAAACATAGAAAATAGGTGCAGGAGTAGGACATTCAGCCCTTCGAGCCTGCACCGCCATTCAATATGATCATGGCTGATCATCCAACTCATTGTCCCGTACCTGCCTTCTCTCCATAACCCCTGATCCCTTAGCCACAAGGGCCACATCTAACTCCCTCTTAAATATAGCCACTGAACTGGCCTCAACTACCTTCTGTGGCAGAGAATTCTACAGATTCACCACTCTCCGTGTGAAAAATGCTTTTCTCATCTCGGTCCTAAAAGTCTTCCCCCTTATCCTTAAACTGTTACCCCTTATTCTGGACTTCTCCAATTTCGGGACCAATCTTCCTGCATCTAGCCTGTCCAACCCCTTAAGAATCTTGTAAGTTTCCAAAAGATCCACTCTCAATCTTCTAAATTCTAGCGAGTACAAGCCGAGTCTATCCAGTCTTTCTTCATATGAAAGTCCTGCCATCCCAGGAATCAGTCTGGTGAACCTACGCAATACTCCAGGTGTGGCCTCACCAAGACCCTGTACAACTGCAGTAGAACTTACCTGCTCTTATACTCAAATCCTTTTGCTATGAATGCTAACATACCATTCGCTTTCTTCACTGCCTGCTGCACATGCATGCCTACTTTTAATGACTGGTGTACCATGACACCCAGATCTCATTGCATCTCCCTTTTTCCTAATCGGCCACCATTCAGGTAATAGTCTACTTTCCTGTTTTTGCCACCAAAGTGAATAACCTCACATTTGTAGAGTGGATAAGGGAGAACCAGTGGATGTGTTATATCTGGACTTTCAGAAGGTTTTCGACAAGGTCCCACATAAGAGATTAGTAAACAAACTTAAAGCACACGGTATTGGGGGTTCAGTATTGATGTGGATAGACAACTGGCTGGCAAACAGGAAGCAAAGAGTAGGAGTAAACGGGTCCTTTTCAGAATGGCTGGCAGTGAATAGTGGGGTACCGCAAGGCTCAGTGCTGGAACCCCAGCTATTTACAATATATATTAATGATTTGGACGAGGGAATTGAATGCAACATCTCCAAGTTTGCGGATGACACGAAGCTGGGGGGCAGTGTTAGCTGTGAGGATGATGCTAGGAGGCCGCAAGGTGACTTGGATAGGCTGGGTGAGTGGGCAAATGCATGGCAGATGCAGTATAATGTGGATAAATGTGACTGGATAGACTCGGCTTGTACTCGCTAGAATTTAGAAGATTGAGGGGGGATCTTATAGAAACTTACAAAATTCTTAAGGGGTTGAACAGGCTAGATGCAGGAAGATTGTTCCCGAAGTCGTGGAAGTCCAGAACAAGGGGTCACAGTTGGAAAAGTCCAGGACAAGGTGTCACAGTTTAAGGATAAAGGGGAAATCTTTTAGGACCGAGATGAGAAAAATATTTTTCACACAGAGAGTGGTGAATCCCTGGAATTTTCTGCCACAGAAGGTAGTTGAGGCCAGTTCATTGGCTATATTTAAGAGGGAGTTAGATGTGGCCCTTGTGGCTAGAGGGATCAGGAGGTATGTTCGAAGGTCCGAAGTGCCGAACCTGCACCTATTTCTATGTTTCTATGTTTCTATGTATGCACTGAATTGTAGACCAGAGGTATCTAGGAGCGAAGGTACATAGTTCCTTGAATGTGGCGTCACAGATAGATATGGGGCCAAAAAGGCTTTCGGCAAATTGGCCTTCATCAGTCAGGGTATTGAGTACAGAAGTATGGAGGTCATGTTACAGTTATATAAGACATTGGTGAGGCTACTTTTGGAGTATTATTCAGTTTTCGTCACTCTGCTATAGGGAAAATGTTGTAAAGCTGGCAGGTGTGCAGAAAGAAGTACGATGATGTTGCTAGGACTCGAGGGCCTGAGCTATAGGAGAGGTTGAGCAGGTTAGGAGTTTATTCCTTGGAGTGTCAGAGCCTGCCCAACCACTCCCCAAAGCTCAGGCTATCAAGTCCTGGCAACATCCGCTCGTAAATCTTCCCTGCAATCTTTCCAGCTGAACAACATCTTTCCAAGCCATGTAGACATCTCAATCTCTCCTCATATTAACAGGCACTCCAGTTTTTATCATTCTGGTCAAACTTCACTTCACTCAGTAAATCAGATCTGTTTCTGAGCAAGACACAAAATTAGACAGAATGCCCCCAAGTTTGGAGTCAGGACCCTCTCTAACCTTTGTAAAAAAATGATTTGGGGTCATCTTTGAACAAACAGCACCCTGCCCTCCACCATCTAAAGAAAGAACTCTGTGTGAAGCAATGGATAACATCTATTACTGACCAGCTGAATCTGATTGCCAGTTAAATATTTCTTGTTATTTGTGCAAAGTAAAATTGATCAAAACTTACTTCCGGTGGTGCCACCAACAACAAATTCTGAAAGATGAATGGGAATAGAAAAAGAGAATAAAACTATTGGTATATATTAATTATTTATGGGATGAGCCATTCTGGCGAGACCAGCATTTATTGCCCATACTGAGCTCCCTTGAGGAGCAGATGTGGACCCAGCATCTTGACCGGCTGCACTTCATCTATTGCACTATAAGAAGCACTTGTTCAATGTGTCCCATAGTTCCCGATAAGATGTGCTGGGGTTTCCAAGCTTCGACCTTATCCAATGGATGTGGGATCACTTGGCCCCATCTCTTGTCAGCCAAAGGGTCTCGACCCGAAACATCACCCATTTCTTCTCTCCAGAGATACTGCTGGACCCGCTGAGTTGCTCCAGCACTCTGTGTCTATCTTCGGTGTGAGACTGAACCATGGGTTTACAGACTGGGGAATATGATTTTGCTGTTGCATATGCTCCACATTACTTCACAGAAGCCCCGTGGAGCTGTCTTGTTTCTGAATCAAATCTATTAATTTGGGATATCACAAGACAGATCCCTGTCACCGTTTCTTGAGCTGAGATGGACGGGCATCAAATGCTGGCCTTACCAGTGGAGCCAGATCAAAGAAAGGAAGAAGCAAGTTATGAGATTAACTCTAATGCAATAGTTGCTGCAGATGCTGCTGTTGAAGATACAATTGAATTGGGTTGTGAAGAATTCAAAATCAGCAGCAATAATTTAAGATTGATGTTCCTGGGATAATGTGAGCAGAGTGTTGAGGAGATGGGGCTATGATCATACCTGTAGTTGATGATGATGTTGTTGACTCTGGAAGGGATAAAATTGAAGATGTGAGTGATGGGATTATAGAATAAATCTGATTGCACTGAAATCAAATAACTATTTGTCAAGTCTTCATTCTAATGTCCATACCTGTGGTCGATGACAATGTTGTTGGCTCTGGAGAGAAAACAGATCAAGATGTAATTTTGCAACTATGCTATCAGTAGAGAGTGGAGAATAGTATGCCATAGTATGCAATTGGAGGGGATACTGAGGGGCAGAACGGGGGGTGTTGAAAGATTATGGAGTAAGTGTGGAAGATTAGAACAATTGTTTCGCATCATGTGATAAAAACTAGGTATTCTTTTTCCAAAGGTTTGCGTGAAGCAGCTTTATACAGCAATGTGAAAAACTGAATGAGGCAGATGAAGATGGTGGGGCAGGAATTGATCTCGTAATATGGACTTGTTGTTATGTTACTGGAGTAAACAAGGGGACATAATTCAATTAACCCACAGTGATCTTGTTCTGTCATACCTGTAGTTGATGATGATGTTGTTGACTCTGGAAGGGATAAAATTGAAGATGTGAGTGCAGGGATTATAGAATAAATCTGATTGCACTGAAATCAAATAACCCTTCTTCAGTCTGAAATAAAGCGTCGCAGTGGCTTTGTAGAAGATTAGTCTGTTGGTCCGTGTACATGAATGATAACAACTTGCTGTGGCCCAGTTGATACCATACCTGTGGTTGAAGTCGGAGTCGTTGTCGATGCTGGAAATGAGAAAATTGACCAGGTCAGTGTGGAGTGTAAATTTTCATCTCAATCCTGTCCATCTGTCTACCGGTCTATCTTTCCTCATGGTTGCTACACCTACGTAACATTGCAATAGATTGCACAATTTTGGTCCTCCATTTAATCTTGAACATGATAACAAAAGATCAGAATTATATCGAGAAAATTGTTGAATGCGCCTTTCTTTTCCAAGATCACTTTCCCACTGCTTCCCCACCATCTGCACCGCTCTGTCCACGTACTTAAATTTGAGATGAATATGAATATTTCAGAAAATCATTGGTATATTTATATTCAAATAGGTATCAACAGAACAGTGATAGTTTTTTGTCAAGTCGATTTATATTCAAGAAACATTTTTGTGCTCCTGCTTACAGACATTAGAGAGCATGAAAACACTGTTGATGCAAAGTTCTTGTTTACTACCTCGTCTACATCCTCTGACTACGAGCAGAAATTCCCTTCTTTATCCATGATGAGTCCTACTGTTTCCCTTGTTACCCTATTGATTTTCATGGATGTATACAAAGCCTTGGAATTTTTTTTCACCAATTGCCAGCGTGATTTATTTCCTGATAGCTTTATATTCCTCAAAGTAGTTGTATGATTTCTTCTTTCTAATCCTTACATAGAGTTCAATATTCTTTTGAACTGTTCCCTTCCATTGCCATCCTTATCCTTCATCCTTATTGAAACATGCTGGTCTTACCAGTATGAGTCTCCCATCGGTCAGACAATGACAACAGCTCCCACTTTACTATCCCTAGCTCCTGCTAAATGTTGCTGTAATCTGCAATTCCCGCAATTTAGTACCTTCCCGCAAGGTCCAGACTTATCGCTCTTCACAACAATCTTAAAACTTATCCGGCATCTGTAGTTCCATGTGTCCACGTCAAAACTTATGGAGTTGTGATCACTGATCCCAAAATACTCTATGGCTGTTACACCTATCACCTGTCTAGGTTAATTTCAGGGTCTAATATGCTCCTCTAGAAACATAGAAAAAATAGGTGCGGCAGGAGGCTATTCGGCCCTTCGAGCCATCCAGTGATTTGGCCACCACTGCCCTCTGTGGCAGGGAATTCCACAAATTCACAACACTCTGGGTGAAAAAGTTTTTTCTTATTTTACAGACCTGTCCACGGACGGGCTTTTTAAGTTTCCCGCATCTGACTTGACCTGAAGTTCACTTGATGCAACCAATCAACGGTTTTGCTGATCGGCAATTCAATCCCTCTCTTCCCTGTACTTCAATGTGCCTATCAAAAAGCCTCTTAAACGGCACTATAGTGTATGCCTCCACCACTACTCCTGACAATGTGTTCCGACTTCCAGCCCCCACTATCTGCGTTAATAAATTTGCCCTGGACATCTTCATTAAACTCCCCCTCACACCTGATAGCTGTGCCCTCTCATGTTGGACATTTCCACCCTGAGGTTGTGACTGTCGACAAAATGTGTAATTCACATCCATGATAATCTCAATGTCTCATTTGTGTAGATCTCAAAGTTTATTTCAGTAACATTATGACACGGAGCACAATTTTTGGCACTCATTTCATAATTTCCTAAGTTTACAACATCCTCTGAAAGGTTAAGATAAAATGTCTAATTATATTAAGGTTTTGACTGAAAGTATTAAAATACACTCCACCACTTCATCAGAAGTAACAAGTTAACATCCTGGGAATAGTTGTTCCCAAGTTAATGCAAAGTGTAATTGTTAATGTGTTGTTCATCACTTGTTGAAGTTGTGGTCGATGTTGTTGCTGGAAGGAAGACATTAGTTTGTGTGAATAGGCGCAGTGCAATATCATTCAATTTTCCCTCAGTTCATAGAACCAGTTCTCAGGATATTGAAATGGAAACTTCATGCCATTATTGTAAAATCTTTCCCTGCTATAGGAAAGATGTGTTAAGCTGGAAACGGTGCTGAGAAGATTAACGAGGATGGTGCCAGGACCTGTGGGCTTGAGCTATAGTGAGAGGTTAGGCAGGCCAGGACCATAATCCTTGGAGCAAAGAATAGGGGTGATCTGATAAAGGTGTAAAAGATCATGAGGGTATAGGTAGAGGAGATGCACAGACTCTTTTCCCCAGAATAGGGGGATCAAGAACCAGAGGACATTAAGATTTGAGGTGTGAGGGGAAAGATTTACTACAATTCTGAGGCACAACGTTTTAACACAATGGGTGGTGGGTAAATGTGTGGTCGTGCACTTCGGGATATAACAGGAAATCAAGAAGGGTCACAATGTGAAACGTCCACAGTCCAATTACATGGGTGGATGCTGTTTTATTTGATAAGAATAGACATACAAAGGATTGCTCATCCCATGATCAAAGGCAATAACCTCTGTTAGTTGCCTGAAAATGGTATGGATTTAATATGAGGTAGAGGAGATTTAACCTGGTCATGATCACACCCTGACACCCATTCAATGATCACTTCCAAATGGTTCTGTTTCCATTCAGGTCCTTATTAATCTGAATGGGAATCACATGATAATAATGGCTTCATTACCTTCTGGCGTTGATGGTTGATGATAATATCCATGGGTTGTCATTTTGGCTGGAATAGAAATAAGGAGAAGTTGGAGGAAAAACGAGTGAAATCTGGATTTCTAACCATGCGGAAATGCCGAAGCTGAAGGCTTTAGGAACTGGGTCCATCATACCCACTGAGAGGTTTTTTTAATTCAAGAGTCAAGAATGTTTTATTGTCATATGTCCTGAAACGAAATAATGAAATCCTTACTTGCGAATGTTAATCCCCCAACAGAGTGATGATGGGAGTCCTGTCAGATTCTGGTGGATACACATTTTCACACAGACTGGAGCAGGAAGGCAGATAATTGATATCACTTTTTTCTCCAGCAATAGTAGTTTGAAACCATAGGATGCACTTACTTATGGGCTGACCTGCCCAATGTTAGTTTTAGTTTCACCCATATAGTAAATAGCTGTCAAATGAAGTTTATTTGTGTTTGGGTTAATTTTAATGCTGCTTGTCCAATTTCTGCTGCAAAGAGAATTGGTTGAAGGAGTGGCTCTTGGTCCTTGCTACCTGCTGCCATCTCACTTTGGGCTGGTAGGACAGCTGCAACAGCTGTCCCGTCCAGGCCAGGTTTAAAATGCCTTCAGTTCCCACTGGATGAGCTCACATGTTGGGTACCATTTTCAGTCGAGCCTCGACCCCCCTAATGATTACTGATGGTTTTGGAGGGAAATGGCCATTCCACAGTCAACAGGGTGAAAGGGTCCTTTCGTGGTCTCATTCACTGCAAAGAAGCAAAGTTTAGCAGAAATGCGTGACTCCATGTAAACAATTGCTGGGCAGTCGTTAACTTAGTTTGTCTGCGGGAGACAGCAGTCTGACAGTATTCACTGGAAAGAGATGAGATCTAATTGCATGTTGCAAATGAATTGTGGAGGTTGGAACAAGTGACAATATGCTGTGAAAATCCATACCTGTTGTTGAAGTTGTAGTTGTTTCAGGTGCTGGAGAAGACACCGTTGTAGGTAAGAATGTGAAAACACGAGAAAGAGTTGGTGAATGGAAAATGACTGAACAGGTTACATGGACAAAAGCATTTCTTTCAATCTGATTTCGGTGATTGTCTTTGGTTGATTTTCAGACAATTTCAATCCACAACAGTTGTAATTCACACCCTGGTTGTAACTGTATTAAGGAAGATAGGAATTGATGTGAAAGATATTGCTTTGGTTGTAGGAGGAGGGTTCTGGTTTTGCAGCGAGGACACTCCCTTTACTCCAGTGAGGTAGAGTGTGTGTGATCAGGGGGAATGGACAGGCGTTTGATGAATAGTGAAACTACAGATGGCCTGATGAAATTGTTTATTCACTGTCTAGATTGAATGTGTCTGATGTTACTGAACGCATCCCTCTATCTTAACTGAGAGGAAAGAAGTATGATAGCCAAAATACTGCTGTACAAGTTAGGGTAGGACAGATGTTGGAACTTAATTAGTGGAATGAGTTGGAGAGAGAATGATGGGCAGCTCAGCCACGTGGGGGACAGATAGAGGGAGTGGTGATAGGAATGATGAACAAAAGCAGAAGAAAAATGGATGGACAGGTGAGTGTTTGTGGGAGAAGAAGAAAGGGTGTGTGCATTACCTGAATTCAATATTCATTACATTGGGTTGTTAGGTACCGAGGTGGAATATGAGATGTAGTTCTTCCAAACAATGACACTGACTTTTGTGATCCAAGGGGAGATAGCTGAATGGATAGCAAATTGGCTTCATGGAAAGAAGTAGAGGGTGAAAGAGAAAGGTTGCTTTTCGGGCTGGAGGCCTGTGACTAGTGGTGTGCCTAGTGGTATTGTAGATAGTGAAGATGGTTGTCAAATAATGCAGGAGGATCTTGATTGAATGAGCCGGTTGGTGGAGAAATGTTTCATGGGATTTATAATTTAATACAGAGAATGTGAGGTGTTGCATGTTGGAAAGTCTAACAAGGGCAGGAGAAACATAGAAACATAGAAAATAGGTGCAGGAGTAGGACATTCAGCCCTTCGAGCCTGCACCGCCATTCAATATGATCATGGCTGATCATCCAACTCAGTATCCCGTACCTCCCTTCTCTCCATTCCCCCTGATCCCTTTAGACACAAGGGCCACATCTAACTCCCTCTTAAATATAGCCAATGAACTGGCCTCAACTACCTTCTGTGGCAGAGAATAGTAAGATTAAACGAGAACTTACCAGTTTGAAGTTTGATCTGTATTTTATGAGGAGTTACGATGAGGGATTACGTGAAGACCCCGTCCAGCACGCATGCGCGACATTCTTCAAAGCAGCGGTGTGGAATCACAGGAAACACAATAATTGAAATAAACATAGTAAAGAAAAGGAGAACTAAGATACCTGTTGATCTATATATTTGAGGGTGGGAGCGGAGGGCACGTAATCCCTCATCATAACTCCTCATAAAATACAGATCAAACTTCAAACAGGTAAGTTCTCGTTTAATCTTACTATTTTACTTCGGAGTCACATGAGTGACTACGTGAAGATTTTAAAGCTCTGTGATTTCAAACCGTGTAACAGTTCATACTTCACTCGCTGCCGAAGTCATTCAAGGGAGGAAGTATGTTATCGTAATCAACCATAATCTGTTTGTAAACAATAATGGTATCTATTAAACAATAACAAAAGACAAAATGCTCCCCCGGGCTTAAATTATATATTTTTGCAGATTTTAAAACTCTTTCTGCAAATAACACAGGTTCTGCTAGCGGCTTGTGGTAGAACGTTTGGAACGTTTTCTCCATGTTCATTCTTTTAGCCGCCGATGTGGATGCTGCCCTGGTGGAGTGAGATGTATATACATCAGTATCTACTCCAGCAGCTCCCAGTACCTGCTTGAGCCATCTCGAGATGGTTTGGCTCGACACCCAACCATGAGGTTTCTTGTGGCTGACCCATAAGGCTTTTTTATTTATTTATTTATTTATATATATATATTTTTTCCTTTCTCCCTCGAGAATCTCTTGTTGTGTTGTTGTAAGTGAATAAGTAAGTCATGACACACAACCGTAGGTCAGGTGGGTATGCCCGGAAATCCATAACTAGGACTCAAGTTCCTTGCTTGCTCTGCTTTAGCAGCTCCTGAATGGTGAATGAGACCCGGTCTGGTGTTATAACCATGTTGTCCAGTCGCAGTAAGTGGAGGGACTGGACTCTTTGTGCTGAGACTAGTAGCATCAGCATGACCGTTTTCAGGGTTAGCTTTTCCAGGGTGAGAGACCTGGCTGGGGACCATCCCCTTAGGTATGTCAGGACCACACTGACATCCCAGATTTGTGTATACCTAGGTCTAAGAGGGTTGGAGTTGACGATACTCCTCATGAGTTTGATCACCAGCGGGTGAGACCCTATGGCCTGTTGTCCTGGCACCTGTTTTAAGTAGGCTGACAGCGCACGTCTGGCAGTATTGATGGCGCTGCAGCTCAATCCTTCATTATGGTGAAGGCCCCCCAGGAACTCCAGTACATTGGTTATGGTTGCAGATGAGTACGTTGTCCCAGTAGTCGAGCAGTATCTTTCCCACTTCCTGATGCTCGATAGGTATTGTTTCCTGGTGGACATACGGTGTCATCATGTTGATGGTCCTGTCAGACAATCCCAGTCCCAGCAGTGGTCTTTTGATAATCTGCAACCCAGTAGGTTAATTTTGGCATGGCATGGATGACTTATGCCTGATACAGGGTGCGTCAATAGGTCTGGGCTACTAGGAAAAGTCATAGGAGTTTCGATGACCATGTCGAGGACCACTGGGAACCATGGCTGTGTAGGCCAGTTGGTACTATCAAAATACCTGAAGCAGAGTCCATCTGTATTTTGCGTAGTACCCTACAGATTAAGGCAGAAGGGGAAAAAGCATAGAAGAAATCGGTCCCCCAGTTCAGCGCGAATGCATCTATCGCTGCTGCCTCAGGGTGTGGTTCCCAAGGGACATACATTGGTACGTGGTGATTTAGTCTGGATGCAAAGAGATCGATATCTGGTGTGCCATATTGGTTTGTAATTTTAGCAAAAGCTCTAGGATTTAACATCCATTCGGTGTTTATCATTGAATTTGCGTGACCTGGCACTGTATTTAGCTTACCTGGTAGGTAAGTTGCTGATAGCCAAATATGTCTACCGACCCACCATTACCAGATTGTGTTGACCCAATTGTCACATGATATCGATTTTATTCCGGTCATATGGTTAATATAGGCCACCACAGTGATATTATCAATTTGTAAATGAACATGCAAATTGTGCATATTCCTAGAATATGCTTTAAAACCATAAAACGCACCCAACATTTCCAAATAATTTATGCCCAGTGTTTGTAGTAAAGACGAGTCTAGGTTAGTCCATCTACCACCTGTGCTGGATATGGTATTAGTTGCTCCCCAGCCTTGAGCACTGGCATCTGTTTGTATAGTTAACGTTGGGTTATTGATGATGATAGGGCTGGAACTATGCCAAATGTGTTATATCCACCATTGTAACTCTGATATTGCTTCAATGGGTAGTTTCATGGATCTGTCAAAGTGACCTGCATGTCGTTTCAACGCCTGTACTTTTGCCCTTTGTAGGTGCTGATAGTGCAGGAGTCCAAATTGTGTAGCTGAAAATGCTGCTACCATTTTGCCAATTACTCTTGCCACTTGTCGGATGGTTGGTCGATTGCTTACCATTAAATTGTTGCACATCTGTGCCAATTCTGCTGCTTTACCTTTTGGCAACGTTACAGACATGTGGATTGAGTTAATTGAATCCCAGATAGTCCATAGTTGTGGATGGCGTCAACTTAGATTTACCTGGATGTATGACAAACCCAGGGTTTCAAACAATTATTTGGTAGCTAATACAGCTGATTTAGCCAACTCCATGGTTTTGCCAACTATTAGGATATCATCAAGATACGCCATGACAATATGTCTTTGTTTCGCTAATGTTGCCAAGGCTGGTTTTAATATCTTGGTAAATAGTCTAAGGCTGATGTCAACCCATTAGGCAATACTTTATACTGCCATAGTTGCCCCATCCAGGTAAATTTTCAGGTATCTGCGATGACCCTTGTGAATGGGTACTGAATAGTAGGCATCTTTTAAATCAATGCTTGCCATAAAGTATCCTTTGGAAATCAGTTGTTTAGCAGTTACAAATGTTTCCATTTTGAAATGTACATACTTAACAAAGGTATTTAGTGAGGTTAAGTCAATGATGATGCGACATCCACCATCTTTTTTACTTTTGGTAAATATATTTGAGACAAATTCCAAAGGATCATGTTTGGATTTCTCAATGACACCCTTTGTAAGTAACCTCACCAGTTCTGCTTGAGCCTCTAGTTCTCTTTGACTGAGAGGGTAAAGACCCTTTGGGTACGTGCTGAACTGGTGGCATGTTTTCGTGAATGAACTCTATTTTGTATCCCCGAATACTGTTAAGTATATAACTATCATTCGTGAGACACCTCCTGTTAGTACAGTTCCCCATTTACATGCTGGTAGGAACCAGACCCACCTACCTCCATAGTTATGGTAGTGTTCCTTTCTTCCGTTTGTTCATCCGTCGTTATACTGCTGGATGTACTGCTGATGTACTGCTGATTGGGGGTGGCGCATTTTCCATGGGGTCCGCTCTGGGCCCTGGCCTAAAAAGGCTTTCGGGGATAGTATGCGGACCCCGAGCTTTCACCAGTTACATAAATTTGACCTTGACTGGTGGACGCGGTGGGGTACTGCCGTCTGGTTTTTTGTGTGGGTCTGCTCGTTCCGGGGCCTGCCCTCATGAGGCCAAATGCTTTGGACTCTTCCTCCAGGTCTTTCACTTGTCCTTCCAAATAACAGGATCTGCGGCTCTGAGGCCGGTGTTTTACACAGTCCTGCAAACCTGGGATTGAGGGCAGGTCTTATTCTCTCCTTGCGGAGGTTATTTATCTCATATTGGGTGTAGCACAGCAGAGCCAGAGTGTCTTGCTGGTTTGTGGTCATATCCACCCCATCCACGGAACGAGCATAGGCTGTTATCCCTGTCGTCAGGAGCTTGAGGATTTTAGCTCCTGGTTCCGGATACTCTGTCCCCCCCCCCCCCCAGATTTGGCTGTTAACAGCCGGTACATTGAGCGAACTGCAGTTTTCCAGCTCTAGTGCCTCATTAAGTACCTGTCTTGTAGGGGTTTGAGGGACAGGTGGTTGATGCTGGCCGCCAGTTTTGGCTCCAATGGCCGCCCTGCTCGTGGTGAAACCACGTAGCGAATCTCCACACCCAGCAGCTCTTCCTGATCCTGTACCCCAAGCGTACTCCCGACATCTTCAGCCAATGACCCCTGTTCCTGACCAGCCCAGCCCTGGTCGCCAACGCTGCCCTGCTTTGAGGGGAAAGCGATGGCCAGTGCATTTATAGAGCACTGCTGTGGGAGTGCCTGATCCCCCTGGCGAGACTGCTCTAGCTCCTGAAGCAAGTCTCGCTGGAGCAGTTGTTCCATGAGCCTTTCCATTCGGCTCAGGCGGCTAGTTCTGCTGCTCTAAGGCGGACCCTCCTCATCGGAGTCAGACATAACCGGCCGGGTTTTTTTTAAATTTTCTTTTTTTTTAACTTTTCCTCCAGCCCGCTGCCGCTCATCAGGCTGCGCTAGCGGGACTGGGCTCGGCTCGGTCTCGATGAGGGTGGACCGCCGCATATGCGGTCCAGGTGCCGCCTCTCGCCCCCCACTGATGGAGCACTCCCGTTCTGTTGGAGTCGAACGGGGGGCGGTTTTCTCCTTTGCCGTGCTGCTCCTGTTCCCAGTTCCTCTGGAATAGAGAACAGAGCACAGCTTGCGGATTACGACCTCAGTGTAAGACTTACCTGATGATCCGCTGTTTAGTTTTCACCGACGTGTAGCGGGAGCGCCTGTACTCCCGGTCGCCGCTGTTGCACTGCGTGAACGCTAATGTCGCGCATGCGTGCTGGACGGGGTCTTCACATAGTCACTCACGTGACTCCGAAGTAAAATTCCACAGATTCACCACTCTCTGTGTGAAAAATGCTTTTCTCATCTCGGTCCTAAAAGTCTTCCCCCTTATCCTTAAACTGTGACCCCTTGTTCTGGACTTCCCCGACTTCGGGAACAATCTTCCTGCATCTAGCCTGTCCAACCCCTTAAGAATCTTGTAAGTTTCTATAAGATCCACCCTCAATCTTCTAAATTCTAGCGAGTACAAGCCGAGTCTATCCAGTCTTTCTTCATATGAAAGTCCTGCCATCCCAGGAATCAGTCTGGTGAACCTTCTCTGTACTCCCTCTATGGCAAGAATGTCTTTCCTCAGATTTGATGACCAAAACTGTACGCAATACTCCAGGTGTGGCCTCACCAAGACCCTGTACAACTGCAGTAGAACTTCCCTGCTCTTATACTCAAATCCTTTTGCTATGAATGCTAACATACCATTCGCTTTCTTCACTGCCTGCTGCACCTGCATGCCTATTTTCAATGACTGGTGTACCATGACACCCAGATCACGTTGCATTTCCCCTTTTCCTAATCGGCCACCATTCAGATAATAGACTACTTTCCTGTTTTTGCCACCAAAGTGGATAAACCTCACATTAGTAGAGTGGATAAGGGAGAACCAGTGGATGTGTAATATCTGGACTTTGAGAAGGCTTTTGACAAGGTCCCACATAAGAGATTAGTATAAACTTAAAGCACACGGTATTGGGGGTTCAGTATTGATGTGGATAGACAACTGGCTGGCAAACAGGAAGCAAAGAGTAGGAGTAAACGGGACCTTTTCAGAAGGGCAGGCAGTGAACAGTGGGGTACAGCAAGGCTCATTGCTGGAACCCCAGCTATTTACAATATATATTAATGATTTGGATGAGGGAATTGAATGCAACATCTCCAAGTTTGCGGATGACACGAAGCTGGGGGGCAGTGTTGGCTGTGAGGAGGATGCTAGGAGGCTGCAAGGTGACTTGGATAGGCTGGGTGAGTGGGTAAATGCATGGCAGATGCAGTATAATGTGGATAAATGTGACTGGATAGACTCGGCTTGTACTCGCTAGAATTTAGAAGATTGAGGGGGGATCTTATAGAAACTTACAAAATTCTTAAGGGGTTGAACAGGCTAGATGCAGGAAGATTGTTCCCGATGTTGGAAAAGTCCAGGACAAGGGGTCACAGTTTAAGGATAAAGGGGAAATCTTTTAGGACCGAGATGAAAAAAACATTTTTCACACCGAGAGTGGTGAATCTCTGGAATTTTCTGCCACAGAAGGTAGCTGAGGCCAGTTCATTGGCTATATTTAAGAGGGAGTTAGATGTGGCCCTTGTGGCTAGAGGGATCAGGAGGTATGTTCGAAGGTCCGAAGGGCCGAACCTGCACCTATTTCTATGTTTCTATGTTTCTATGTATGCACTGAATTGTAGACCAGAGGTATCTAGGAGTGAAGGTACATAGTTCCTTGAATGTGGCATCACAGATAGATATGGGGCCAAAAAGGCTTTCGGCAAATTGGCCTTCATCAGTCAGGGTATTGAGTACAGAAGTATGGAGGTCATGTTACAGTTATATAAGACATTGGTAGGGCTACTTTTGGAGTATTATTCAGTTTTCGTCACTCTGCTATAGGGAAAATGTTGTAAAGCTGGCAGGTGTGCAGAAAGAAGTACGATGATGTTGCTAGGACTCGAGGGCCTGAGCTATAGGAGAGGTTGAGCAGGTTAGGAGTTTATTCCTTGGAGTGTCAGAGCCTGCCCAACCACTCCCCAAAGCTCAGGCTATCAGGTCCTGGCAACTTCTGCTCATAAATCTTCCCTGCAATCTTTCCAGCTGAACAACATCTTTCCAAGCCATGTAGCCATCTCAATCTCTCCTCATATTAACAGGCACTCCAGTTTTTATCATTCTGGTCAAACTTCACTTCACTCAGTAAATCAGATCTGTCAAGACACAAAATTTGACAGAATGCCCCCAAGTTTGGAGTCAGGACCCTCTCTAACCTTTGTAAGAAAATGGTTTGGGGTCATCTTTGAACAAACAGCAACCTGCCCTCTACCATCTAAAGAAAGAACTCTGTGCGAAGCAATGGATAACATCTATTACTGACCAGCTGAATCTGATTGCCAGTTAAATATTTATTGTTATTTGTGCAAAGCAAAATTGATCAAAACTTACTTCCGGGGGTGCCACCAACAACAAATTCTGAAAGATGAATGGGAATAGAAAAAGAGAATAAAACTATTGGTATATATTAATTATTTATGGGATGAGCCATTCTGGCGAGACCAGCATTTATTGCCCATCCTGAGCTCCCTTGAGGAGCAGATGTGGACCCAGCATCTTGACCGGCTGCACTTCATCTATTGCACTATAAGAAGCACTTGTTCAATGTGTCCCATAGTTCCCGACAAGATGCGCTGGGGTTTCCAAGTTTCGACCTTATCCAATGGATGTGGGATCACTTGGCCCCATCTCTTGTCAGCTAAAGGGTCTCGACCCGAAACATCACCCATTTCTTCTCTCCAGAGATACTGCTGGTCCCGCTGAGTTGCTCCAGCACTCTGTGTCTATCTTCGGTGTGAGACTGAACCATGGGTTTACAGACTGGGGAATATGATTTTGCTGTTGCATATGCTCCACATTACTTCACAGAAGCCCCGTGGAGCTGTCTTTTTTCTGAATCAAATCTATTAATTTGGGATATCACAAGACACATCCCTGTCACCGTTTCTTGAGCAGAGATGGACAGGCATCAAATGCTGGCCTTACCAGTGGAGCCAGATCAGAGAAAGGAAGAAGCAAGTTATGAAATTAACTCTAATGCAATAGTTGCTGCAGATGCTGCTGTTGAAGATACTGTTGAATTGGGTTGTGAAGAATTCAAAATCAGCAGCAATAATTTAAGATTGATGTTCCTGGGATAATGTGAGCAGAATGTTGAGGAGATGGGGCTATGATCATACCTGTAGTTGATGATGATGTTGTTGACTCTGGAAGGGATAAAATTGAAGATGTGAGTGCAGGGATTATAGAATAAATCTGATTGCACTGAAATCAAATAACTATTTGTCAAGTCTTCATTCTAATGTCCATACCTGTGGTCGATGACAATGTTGTTGGCTCTGGAGAGAAAACAGATCAAGATGTAATTTTGCAACTATGCTATCAGTAGAGAGTGGAGAATATTATGCCATAGTATGCAATTGGAGGGGATACTGAGGGGCGGAACGGGGGGTGTTGAAAGATTATGGAGTAAGTGTGGAAGATTAGGACAATTGTTTCGCATCATGTGATAAAAACTAGGTATTGTTTTTCCAAAGGTTTGCGTGAAGCAGCTTTATACAGCAATGTGAAAAACTGAATGAGGCAGATGAAGATGGTGGGGCAGGAATTGATCTCGTAATATGGACTTGTTGTTATGTTACTGGAGTAAACAAGGGGACATAATTCAATTAACCCACAGTGATCTTGTTCTGTCATACCTGTAGTTGATGATGATGTTGTTGACTCTGGAAGGGATAAAATTGAAGATGTGAGTGCAGGGATTATAGAATAAATCTGATTGCACTGAAATCAAATAACCCTTCTTCAGTCTGAAATAAAGCGTCGCAGTGGCTTTGTAGAAGATTAGTCTGTTGGTCCGTGTACATGAATGATAACAACCTGCTGTGGCCCAGTTGATACCATACCTGTGGTTGAAGTCGGAGTCGTTGTCGATGCTGGAAATGAGAAAATTGACCAGGTCAGTGTGGAGTGTAAATTTTCATCTCAATCCTGTCCATCTGTCTACCGGTCTATCTTTCCTCATGGTTGCTACACCTACGTAACATTGCAATAGATAGCACAATTTTGGTCCTCCATTTAATCTTGAACATGATAACAAAAGATCAGAATTATATCGAGAAAATTGTTGAATGCGCCTTTCTTTTCCAAGATCACTTTCCCACTGCTTCCCCACCATCTGCATCGCTCTGTCCACGTACTGAAATTTGAGATGAATATGAATATTTCAGATAATCATTGGTATATTTATATTACAATATGTATCAACAGAACATTGATCGTTTTTTGTGAAGTCGATTTATATTCAAGAAACATTTTTGTGCTCCTGTTTACAGACATTAGGGACCATGAAAACACCGTTGATGCAAAGTCCTCTGACTACGAGCAAAAATTCCCTTCTTTATCCATGATGAGTCCTACTGTTTCCCTTGTTACCCTATTGATTTTCATGGATGTATACAAAGCCTTGGAAATTTTTTTCACCAATTGCCAGCGTGATTTATTTCCTGATCGCTTAATATTCCTCAAAGTACTTGTCTGATTTATTCTTTCTAATCCTTACATAGAGTTCAATTTTCTTTTGAACTGTTCCCTTCCATTGCCATCCTTATCCTTCCTCCTTATTGAAACATGCTGGTCTTAAACACTGATCAACTTGCCAGTATGAGTCTCCCATCGGTCAGACAATAACAACAGCTCCCACTTCACTCTCCCACGCTCCTGCTAAATGTTGCTGTAATCTGCAATTCCCGCAATTTAGTACCTTCCCGCAAGGTCCAGACTTATCGCTCTTCACAACAATCTTAAAACTTATCCGGCATCTGTAGTTCCATGTGTCCACATCAAAACTTATGGAGTTGTGATCACTGATCCCAAAATACTCTACGGCTGTTACACCTATCACCTGTCTAGGCTAATTTCAGGGTCTAATATGCTCCTCCAGAAACATAGAAAAAATAGGTCAGCAGTAGGCCATTCGGCCCTTCGAGCCAGCACCGCCATTCATTGTGATCATGGCTGATCGACCCCAATCAATAACCCATGCCTGCCTTCTCCCCATATCCCTTGATTCCACTAGCCCCTAGAGCTCTATCTAACTCTCTCTTAAATCCATCCAGTGATTTGGCCTCCACTGCCCTCTGTGGCAGGGAATTCCACAAATTCACAACTCTGGGTGAAAAAGTTTTTTCTTATTTTACAGACCTGTCCACGGATGGGCTTTTTAAAGTTCACTATAGTGTATGCCTCCACCACTACTCCTGGCAATGTGTTCCGACTTCCAGCCCCCACTATCTGCGTTAATAAATTTGCCCTGGACAACTTCATTAAACTCCCCCTCACACCTGATAGCTGTGCCCTCTCATGTTGGACATTTCCACCCTGAGGAAGAGGTTGTGACTGTCGACAAAATGTGTAATTCACTTCCATGATAATCTCAATGTCTCATTTGTGTAGATCTCAAAGTTTATTTCAGTAACATTATGACACGGAGCAGAATTTTTGCCACATTTCATAATTTCCTAAGTTTACAACATCCTCAGAAAGGTTAAGATAAAATGTCTAATTATATTAAGGTTTTGACTGAAAGTATTAAAATACAGTCCACGACTTCATCAGAAGTAACAAGTTAACATCCTCGGAATAGTTGTTCCCAAGTTAATGCGAAGTGTAATTGTTAATGTGTTCATCACTTACTTGTTGAAGTTGTGGTCGATGTTGGTGCCGGAAGGAAGACATTAGTTTGTGTGAATAGGCGCAGTGCAATATCATTCCATTTTCCCTCAGTTCATAGAACCATTTCTCAGGATATTGAAATGGAAACTTCATGCCATTATTGTAAAATCTTTCCCTGCTATAGGAAAGATGTGTTAAGCTGGAAACGGTGCTGAGAAGATTAACGAGGATGGTGCCGGGACCTGTGGGCCTGAGCTATAGTGAGAGGTTAGGCAGGCCAGGACCATAATCCTTGGAGCAAAGAATAGGGGTGATCTGATAAAGGTGTAAAAGATCATGAGGGGATAGGTAGAGGAGATGCACAGATTCTTTTCCCCAGAATAGGGGGATCAAGAACCAGAAGACATTAAGATTTAAGGTGTGAGGGGAAAGATTTACTACAATTCTGAGGCACAACGTTTTAACACAATGGGTGGTGAGTAAATGTGTGGTCGTGCACTTCGGGATATAACAGGAAATCAAGAAAGGTCACAATGTGAAACGTCCACAGTCCAATTCCCTCCTCAGATCTTGTCTGAGCTGCTGAATTCCTCCAGAAGGTCGTTGTGGCTAAAGGCAGATGGTAAGTTCACGTTTACTACGAGAATATTTGATCAGACCTAGGCCGTCTGATTGTAGTTAGAGAGGAGCATGGTGAGAACACATCTGGCTATAAAAGCTCAGTCAATGCGTTCATTCAAAGCAGTGATAGATAGATGTTTGGACATAGTTGGGAATAAAAAGAAATGGCGACAGTGCTATAAAATGAATCTGGGCAGCATTCCAGAGTTACATGGGTGGATGCTGTTATATTTGATAAGAATAGACATACAAAGGATTGCTCATCCCATGATCAAAGGCAATAACCTCTGTTAGTTGCCTGAAAATGGTATGGATTTAACATGAGGTAGAGGAGATTTAACCTGGTCATGATCACACCCTGACACCCATTCAATGATCACTTCCAACTGGTTCTGTTTCCATTCAGGTCCTTATTAATCTGAATGGGAATCACATGATAATAATGGCTTCATTACCTTCTGGCGTTGATGTTTGATGATAATATCCATGGGTTGTCATTTTGGCTGGAATAGAAATAAGGAGAAGTTGGAGGAAAAATGAGTGAAATCTGGATTTCTAACCATGCGGAAATGCCGAAGCTGAAGGCTTTAGGAACTGGGTCCATCATACCCACTGAGAGTTTTTTTAAATTCAAGAGTCAAGAATGTTTTATTGTCATATGTCCTGAAACGAAATAATGAAATCCGTACTTGCGAATGTTAATCCCCCAACAGAGTGATGATGGGAGTCCTGTCAGATTCTGGTGGATACACATTTTCACACAGACTGGAGCAGGAAGGCAGATAATTGATATCACTTTTTTCTCCAGCAATAGTAGTTTCAAACCATAGGATGCACTTACTTGTGGGCTGACCTGCCCAATGGTAGTTTTAGTTTCACCCTTATAGTGAATAGCTGTCAAATGAAGTTTACTTGTGTTTGGGTTAATTTTAATGCTGCTTGTCCAGGTTGAAGGAGTGGCTCTTGGTCCTTGCTACCTGCTGCCATCTCACTTTGGGCTGGTAGGACAGCTGCAGCAGCTGTCCCATCCAGGCCAGGTTTAAAATGCCTTCAGTTCCCACTGGATGAGCTCACATGTTGGGTACCATTTTCAGTCGAGCCTCGACCCCACTATCCCAACCCTAATGATTACTGATGGTTTTGGAGGGAAATGGCCACTCCACAGTCAACAGGGTGAAAGGGTCCTTTCGTGGTTTCATTCACTGCAAAGAAGCAAAGTTTAGCAGAAATGCGTGACTCCATGTAAACAATTGCTGCGCAGTCGTTAACTTGGTTTGTCTGCGGGAGACAGCAGTCTGACAGTATTCACTGGAAAGAGATGAGATCTAATTACATGTTGCAAATGAATTGTAGAGGTTGGAACAAGTGACAATATGTTGTGAAATTCCATACCTGTTGTTGAAGTTGTAGTTGTTTCAGGTGCTGGAGAAGACACCGTTGTAGGTAGGAATGTGAAAACACGAGAAAGAGTTGGTGAATGGAAAATGACTGAACAGGTTACATGGACAAAAGCATTTCTTTCAATCTGATTTCGGTGATTGTCTTTGGTTGATTTTCAGACAATTTCAATCCACAACAGTTGTAATTCACACCCTGGTTGAATCTGTATTAAGGAAGATAGGAATTGATGTGAAAGATATTGCTTTGGCTGTGGGAGGAGGGTTCTGGTTTTGCAGCGAGGACACTCCCTTTACTCCAGTGAGGTAGAGTGTGTGTGATCAGGGGGGAATGGACAGGCGTTTGATGAATAGTGAAACTACAGATGGCCTGATGAAATTGTTTATTCACTGTCTAGATTGAATGTGTCTGATGTTACTGAACGCATCTCTCTATCTTAACTGAGAGTAAAGAAGTATGATAGCCAAAATACTGCTGTACAAGTTAGGGTAGGACAGATGTTGGAACTTAATTAGTGGAATAAGATGGAGAGAGAATGATGGGCAGCTCAGCCACGTGGGGAACAGATAGAGGGAGTGGTGATAGGAATGATGAACAAAAGCAGAAGAAAAATGGATGGACAGGTGAGTGTTTGTGGGAGAAGAAGAAAGGGTGTGTGCATTACCTGAATTTAATATTCATTACGTTGGGTTGTTAGGTACCGAGGTGGAATATGAGATGTAGTTCTTCCAAACAATGACACTGACTTTTGTGATCCAAGGGGAGATAGCTGAATGGATAGCAAATTGGCTTCATGGAAAGAAGTAGAGGGTGAAGGAGAAAGGTTGCTTTTCGGGCTGGAGGCCTGTGACTAGTGGTGTGCCTAGTGGTATTGTAGATAGTGAAGATGGTTGTCAAATAATGCAGGAGGATCTTGATTGAATGAGCCGGTTGGTGGAGAAATGTTTCATGAGATTTATAATTTAATACAGAGAAATGTGAGGTGTTGCATGTTGGAAAGTCTAACAAGGGCAGGAGAAACATAGAAACATAGAAAATAGGTGCAGGAGTAGGACATTCAGCCCTTCGAGCCTGCACCGCCATTCAATATGATCATGGCTGATCATCCAACTCAGTGTCCCGTACCTGCCTTCTCTCCATAACCCCTGATCCCTTTAGCCACAAGGGCCACATCTAACTCCCTCTTAAATATAGCCACTGAACTGGTCTCAACTACCTTCTGTGGCAGAGAATTCCACAGATTCACCACTCTCCGTGTGAAAAATGCTTTTCTCATCCCGGTCCTAAAAGTCTTCCCCCTTATCCTTAAACTGTGACCCCTTATTCTGGACTTCCCCAATTTCGGGACCAATCTTCCTGCATCTAGCCTGTCCAACCCCTTAAGAATCTTGTAAGTTTCTATAAGATCCACTCTCAATCTTCTAAATTCTAGCGAGTACAAGCCGAGTCTATCCAGTCTTTCTTCATATGAAAGTCCTGCCATCCAAGGAATCAGTCTGGTGAACCTACGCAATACTCCAGGTGTGGCCTCACCAAGACCCTGTACAACTGCAGTAGAACTTCCCTGCTCTTATACTCAAATCCTTTTGCTATGAATGCTAACATACCATTCGCTTTCTTCACTGCCTGCTGCACCTGCATGCCTACTTTCAATGACTGGTGTACCATGACACCCAGATCACGTTGCATCTCCCCCTTTCTAATCCTTACATAGTTCAATTTTCTTTTGAACTGTTCCCTTCCATTGCCATCCTTATCCTTCAATTCAATTCAATTCAATTCAATTCCTTTATTGTCATCTTGCAAGCAACAGTTGTGCAGTGCAAAACGAAAAGACGTTTCCCAGGGAATACCGGAGCATCGCACATGAAGTTTAAAACATTTCACACATAATAACAACACTAAAAACAATCCAGTCCCTGATGGAACAGTATAAAGTTAAAATAGATAAAAACAACGTTAAAATACAGTAAGACCAATCATAAACATGTCCGGGGTGGCTGATTTGAGTGGCCAGTGCAAGTTATTGAAGTGGCCAGTGCCAGTTATTATAGTGTCGGTGCCAAGCCGCAGAATCAGGTGACTGTGAGTACAGAGTGGCTGTTTAGCAGCCTCACAGCATATGG
The DNA here is from genome assembly GCA_038087875.1 of Malacoraja senta. Lineage (NCBI taxonomy): Eukaryota > Metazoa > Chordata > Chondrichthyes > Rajiformes > Rajidae > Malacoraja > Malacoraja senta. The sequence goes on along the minus strand of CM075979.1, from coordinate 40,944,991 downwards.
CAGGAAGCTGTTTAGCAGTCTTGTAGTCCGGGCTTTGATGCTGCGATATCTCTTGCCTGATGGTAGGAGATCCAGGTGTATGTGGAGGGGGTGCAGTTTGTCCTTAGCAATTCGCTGAGCTTTTTTCCGACAGCGGCTCAGGAACAGTTCTTGTACCGAGGGTAGGGAGACGCCAATGATCTTCTCTGCTTCCCTCACTACCCTCTGCAGAGCCTTCCTCTCCGAACAGTTGCAGGTGGAGTACCACGTATTTAAACAGTACGTGAGTACAGACCCCACCGTACCCCTGTAGAAACTCCTGAGGATCCTTCTTCCTTATTGAAACATGCTGGTCTTAAACACTGATTAACTTACCAGTATGAGTCTCCCATCGGTCAGACAATGACAACAGCTCCCACTTTACTATCCCTAGCTCCCGCTAAATGTTGCTGTAATCTGCAATTCCCGCAATTTAGTACCTTCCCGCAAGGTCCAGACTTATCGCTCTTCACAACAATCTTAAAACTTATCCGGCATCTGTAGTTCCATGTGTCCACATCAAAACTTATGGAGTTGTGATCACTGATCCCAAAATACTCTACGGCTGTTACACCTATCACCTGTCTAGGCTAATTTCAGGGTCTAATATGCTCCTCTAGAAACATAGAAAAAATAGGTGCGGCAGGAGGCCATTCGGCCCTTCGAGCCATCCAGTGATTTGGCCTCCACTGCCCTCTGTGGCAGGGAATTCCACAAATTCACAACACTCTGGGTGAAAACGTTTTTTCTTATTTTACAGACCTATCCACGGACGGGCTTTTTAAAGTTCACTATAGTGTATGCCTCCACCACTACTCCTGGCAATGTGTTCCGACTTCCAGCCCCCACTATCTGCGTTAATAAATTTGCCCTGGACATCTTCATTAAACTCCCCCTCACACCTGATAGCTGTGCCCTCTCATGTTGGACATTTCCACCCTGAGGAAGAGGTTGTGACTGTCGACAAAATGTGTAATTCACTTCCATGATAATCTCAATGTCTCATTTGTGTAGATCTCAAAGTTTATTTCAGTAACATTATGACACGGAGCAGAATATTTGCCACTCATTTCATAATTTCCTAAGTTTACAACATCCTCTGAAAGGTTAAGATAAAATGTCTAATTATATTAAGGTTTTGACTGAAAGTATTAAAATACACTCCACCACTTCATCAGAAGTAACAAGTTAACATCCAGGGAATAGTTGTTCCCAAGTTAATGCGAAGTGTAATTGTTAATGTGTTGTTCATCACTTACTTGTTGAAGTTGTGGTCGATGTTGTTGCTGGAAGGAAGACATTAGTTTGTGTGAATAGGCGCAGTGCAATATCATTCCATTTTCCCTCAGTTCATAGAACCAGTTCTCAGGATATTGAAATGGGAACTTCATGCCATTATTGTAAAATCTTTCCCTGCTATAGGAAAGATGTGTTAAGCTGGAAACGGTGCTAAGATGATTAACGAGGATGGTGCCGGGACCTGTGGGCCTGAGCTATAGTGAGAGGTTAGGCAGGCCAGGACCATAATCCTTGGAGCAAAGAAGAATAGGGGTGATCTGATAAAGGTGTAACAGATCATGAGGGGATAGGTAGAGGAGATGCACAGACTCTTTTCCCCAGAATAGGGGGATCAAGAACCAGAAGACATTAAGATTTAAGGTGTGAGGGGAAAGATTTACTGCAATTCTGAAGCACAACGTTTTAACACAATGGGTGGTGAATAAATGTGTCGTCGTGCACTTCGGGATATAACAGGAAATCAAGAAAGGTCACAATGTGAAACGTCCACAGTCCAATTCCCTCCTCAGATCTTGTCTGAGCTGCTGAATTCCTCCAGAAGGTCGTTGTGGCTAAAGGCAGATGGTAAGTCCACGTTTACTACGAGAATATTTGATCAGACCCAGGCCGTCTGATTGTAGTTATAGAGGAGCATGGTGAGAACACATCTGGCTATAAAGGCTCAGTCAATGCGTTCATTCAAAGCAGTAATAGATAGATGTTTGGACATAGTTGGGAATAAAAAGAAATGGCGACAGTGCTAAAAAATGAATCTGGGCAGCATTCCAGAGTTACATGGGTGGATGCTGTTTTATTTGATAAGAATAGACATACAAAGGATTGCCCATAATCAAAGGCAATAACCTCTGTTAGTTGCCTGAAAATGGTATGGATTTAATATGAGGTAGAGGAGATTTAACCTGGTCATGATCACACCCTGACACCCATTGAATGGTCACTTCCAACTGGTTCTGTTTCCATTCAGGTCCTTATTAATCTGAATGCGAATCACATGATAATAATGGCTTCATTACCTTCTGGCGTTGATGTTTGATGATAATATCCATGGGTTGTCATTTTGGCTGGAATAGAAATAAGGAGAAGTTGGAGGAAAAACGAGTGAAATCTGTATTTCTAACCATGCGGAAATGCCGAAGTTGAAGGCTTTAGGAACTGGGTCCATCATACCCACTGAGAGTTTTTTTTAATTCAAGAGTCAAGAATGTTTTATTGTCATATGTCCTGAAACGAAATAATGAAATCCTTACTTGCGAATGTTAATCCCCCAACAGAGTGATGATGGGAGTCCTGTCAGATTCTGGTGGATACACATTTTCACACAGACTGGAGCAGGAAGGCAGATAATTGATATCACTTTTTTCTCCAGCAATAGTAGTTTCAAACGATAGGATGCACTTACTTGTGGGCTGACCTGCCCAATGTTAGTTTTAGTTTCACCCATATAGTAAATAGCTGTCAAATTAAGTTTATTTGTGTTTGGGTTAATTTTAATGCTGCTTGTCCAATTTCTGCTGCAAAGAGAATTGGTTGAAGGAGTGGCTCTTGGTCCTTGCTACCTGCTGCCATCTCACTTTGGGCTGGTAGGACAGCTGCAACAGCTGTCCCGTCCAGGCCAGGTTTAAAATGCCTTCAGTTCCCACTGGATGAGCTCACATGTTGGGTACCATTTTCAGTCGAGCCTCGACCCCCCTAATGATTACTGATGGTTTTGGAGGGAAATGGCCATTCCACAGTCAACAGGGTGAAAGGGTCCTTTCGTGGTCTCATTCACTGCAAAGAAGCAAAGTTTAGCCGAAATGCGTGACTCCATGTAAACAATTGCTGGGCAGTCGTTAACTTAGTTTGTCTGCGGGAGACAGCAGTCTGACAGTATTCACTGGAAAGAAATGAGATCTAATTGCATGTTGCAAATGAATTGTGGAGGTTGGAACAAGTGACAATATGCTGTGAAAATCCATACCTGTTGTGGAAGTTGTAGTTGTTTCAGGTGCTGGAGAAGATACCGTTGTAGGTAGGAATGTGAAAACACGAGAAAGAGTTGGTGAATGGAAAATGACTGAACAGGTTACATGGACAAAAGCATTTCTTTCAATCTGATTTCGGTGATTGTCTTTGGTTGATTTTCAGACAATTTCAATCCACAACAGTTGTAATTCACACCCTGGTGAAGGAGAAAGGTTGCTTTTCGTGCTGGAGGCCTGTGACTAGTGGTGTGCCTAGTGGTATTGTAGATAGTGAAGATGGTTGTCAAATAATGCAGGAGGATCTTGATTGAATGAGCCGGTTGGTGGAGAAATGTTTCATGAGATTTATAATTTAATACAGAGAAATGTGAGGTGTTGCAGGTTGGAAAGTCTAACAAGGGCAGGAGAAACATAGAAACATAGAAAATAGGTGCAGGAGTAGGACATTCAGCCCTTCGAGCCTGCACCGCCATTCAATATGATCATGGCTGATCATCCAACTCAGTGTCCCGTACCTGCCTTCTCTCCATAACCCCTGATCCCTTTAGCCACAAGGGCCACATCTAACTCCCTCTTAAATATAGCCACTGAACTGGCCTCAACTACCTTCTGTGGCAGAGAATTCCACAGATTCACCACTCTCCATGTGAAAAATGCTTTTCTCATCTCGGTCCTAAAAGTCTTCCCCCTTATCCTTAAACTGTTACCCCTTATTCTGGACTTCTCCAATTTCGGGACCAATCTTCCTGCATCTAGCCTGTCCAACCCCTTAAGAATCTTGTAAGTTTCTATAAGATCCACACTCAATCTTCTAAATTCTAGCGAGTACAAGCCGAGTCTATCCAGTCTTTCTTCATATGAAAGTCCTGCCATCCCAGGAATCAGTCTGGTGAACCTACGCAATACTCCAGGTGTGGCCTCACCAAGACCCTGTACAACTGCAGTGGAACTTACCTGCTCTTATACTCAAATCCTTTTGCTATGAATGCTAACATACCATTCGCTTTCTTCACTGCCTGCTGCACCTGCATGCCTACTTTTAATGACTGGTGTACCATGACACCCAGATCTCATTGCATCTCCCCTTTTCCTAATCGGCCACCATTCAGGTAATAGTCTACTTTCCTGTTTTTGCCACCAAAGTGAATAACCTCACATTTGTGGAGTGGATAAGGGAGAACCAGTGGATGTGTTATATCTGGACTTTCAGAAGGTTTTCGACAAGGTCCCACATAAGAGATTAGTAAACAAACTTAAAGCACACGGTATTGGGGGTTCAGTATTGATGTGGATAGACAACTGGCTGGCAAACAGGAAGCAAAGAGTAGGAGTAAACGGGTCCTTTTCAGAATGGCAGGCAGTGAATAGTGCGGTACAGCAAGGCTCAGTGCTGGAACCCCAGCTATTTACAATATATATTAATGATTTGGACGAGGGAATTGAATGCAACATCTCCAAGTTTGTGGATGACACGAAGCTGGGGAGCAGTGTTAGCTGTGAGGAGGATGCTAGGAGGCCGCAAGGTGACTTGGATAGGCTGGGTGAGTGGGCAAATGCATGGCAGATGCAGTATAATGTGGATAAATGTGACTGGATAGACTCGGCTTGTACTCGCTAGAATTTAGAAGATTGAGGGGGGATCTTATAGAAACTTACAAAATTCTTAAGGGGTTGAACAGGCTAGATGCAGGAAAATTGTTCCCGATGTTGGAAAAGTCCAGGACAAGGTGTCACAGTTTAAGGATAAAGGAAGATAGGAATTGATGTGAAAGATATTGCTTTGGCTGTGGGAGGAGATTTCTGGTTTTGCAGCGAGGACACTCCCTTTACTCCAGTGAGGTAGAGTGTGTGTGATCAGGGGGAATGGACAGGCGTTTGTGGTATTGAAACTACAGATGGCCTGATGAAATTGTTTATTCACTGTATAGATTGAATGTGTCTGATGTTACTGAACGCATCCCTCTATCTTAACTGAGAGTAAAGAAGTATGATAGCCAAAATACTGCTGTACAAGTTAGGGTAGGACAGATGTTGGAACTTAATTAGTGGAATAAGATGGAGAGAGAATGATGGGCAGCTCAGCCACGTGGGGGACAGATAGAGGGAGTGGTGATAGGAATGATGAACAAAAGCAGAAGAAAAATAGATGGACAGGTGAGTGTTTGTGGGAGAAGAAGAAAGGGTGTGTGCATTACCTGAATTCAATATTCATTACGTTGGGTTGTTAGGTACCGAGGTGGAATATGAGATGTAGTTCTTCCAAACAATGACACTGACTTTTGTGATCCAAGGGGAGATAGCTGAATGGATAGCAAATTGGCTTCATGGAAAGAAGTAGAGGGTGAAGGAGAAAGGTTGCTTTTCGTGCTGGAGGCCTGTGACTAGTGGTGTGCCTAGTGGTATTGTAGATAGTGAAGATGGTTGTCAAATAATGCAGGAGGATCTTGATTGAATGAGCCGGTTGGTGGAGAAATGTTTCATGAGATTTATAATTTAATACAGAGAAATGTGAGGTGTTGCATGTTGGAAAGTCTAACAAGGGCAGGAGAAACATAGAAACATAGAAAATAGGTGCAGGAGTAGGACATTCAGCCCTTCGAGCCTGCACCGCCATTCAATATGATCATGGCTGATCATCCAACTCATTGTCCCGTACCTGCCTTCTCTCCATAACCCCTGATCCCTTTAGCCACAAGGGCCACATCTAACTCCCTCTTAAATATAGCCACTGAACTGGCCTCAACTACCTTCTGTGGCAGAGAATTCCACAGATTCACCACTCTCCGTGTGAAAAATGCTTTTCTCATCTCGGTCCTAAAAGTCTTCCCCCTTATCCTTAAACTGTTACCCCTTATTCTGGACTTCTCCAATTTCGGGACCAATCTTCCTGCTTCTAGCCTGTCCAACCCCTTAAGAATCTTGTAAGTTTCTATAAGATCCACACTCAATCTTCTAAATTCTAGCGAGTACAAGCCGAGTCTATCCAGTCTTTCTTCATATGAAAGTCCTGCCATCCCAGGAATCAGTCTGGTGAACCTACGCAATACTCCAGGTGTGGCCTCACCAAGACCCTGTACAACTGCAGTGGAACTTACCTGCTCTTATACTCAAATCCTTTTGCTATGAATGCTAACATACCATTCGCTTTCTTCACTGCCTGCTGCACCTGCATGCCTACTTTTAATGACTGGTGTACCATGACACCCAGATCTCATTGCATCTCCCCTTTTCCTAATCGGCCACCATTCAGGTAATAGTCTACTTTCCTGTTTTTGCCACCAAAGTGAATAACCTCACATTTGTGGAGTGGATAAGGGAGAACCAGTGGATGTGTTATATCTGGACTTTCAGAAGGTTTTCGACAAGGTCCCATATAAGAGATTAGTAAACAAACTTAAAGCACACGGTATTGGGGGTTCAGTATTGATGTGGATAGACAACTGGCTGGCAAACAGGAAGCAAAGAGTAGGAGTAAACGGGTCCTTTTCAGAATGGCAGGCAGTGAATAGTGCGGTACAGCAAGGCTCAGTGCTGGAACCCCAGCTATTTACAATATATATTAATGATTTGGACGAGGGAATTGAATGCAACATCTCCAAGTTTGTGGATGACACGAAGCTGGGGAGCAGTGTTAGCTGTGAGGAGGATGCTAGGAGGCCGCAAGGTGACTTGGATAGGCTGGGTGAGTGGGCAAATGCATGGCAGATGCAGTATAATGTGGATAAATGTGACTGGATAGACTCGGCTTGTACTCGCTAGAATTTAGAAGATTGAGGGGGGATCTTATAGAAACTTACAAAATTCTTAAGGGGTTGAACAGGCTAGATGCAGGAAAATTGTTCCCGATGTTGGAAAAGTCCAGGACAAGGTGTCACAGTTTAAGGATAAAGGAAGATAGGAATTGATGTGAAAGATATTGCTTTGGCTGTGGGAGGAGATTTCTGGTTTTGCAGCGAGGACACTCCCTTTACTCCAGTGAGGTAGAGTGTGTGTGATCAGGGGGAATGGACAGGCGTTTGTGGTATTGAAACTACAGATGGCCTGATGAAATTGTTTATTCACTGTATAGATTGAATGTGTCTGATGTTACTGAACGCATCCCTCTATCTTAACTGAGAGTAAAGAAGTATGATAGCCAAAATACTGCTGTACAAGTTAGGGTAGGACAGATGTTGGAACTTAATTAGTGGAATAAGATGGAGAGAGAATGATGGGCAGCTCAGCCACGTGGGGGACAGATAGAGGGAGTGGTGATAGGAATGATGAACAAAAGCAGAAGAAAAATGGATGGACAGGTGAGTGTTTGTGGGAGAAGAAGAAAGGGTGTGTGCATTACCTGAATTCAATATTCATTACGTTGGGTTGTTAGGTACCGAGGTGGAATATGAGATGTAGTTCTTCCAAACAATGACACTGACTTTTGTGATCCAAGGGGAGATAGCTGAATGGATAGCAAATTGGCTTCATGGAAAGAAGTAGAGGGTGAAGGAGAAAGGTTGCTTTTCGTGCTGGAGGCCTGTGACTAGTGGTGTGCCTAGTGGTATTGTAGATAGTGAAGATGGTTGTCAAATAATGCAGGAGGATCTTGATTGAATGAGCCGGTTGGTGGAGAAATGTTTCATGAGATTTATAATTTAATACAGAGAAATGTGAGGTGTTGCATGTTGGAAAGTCTAACAAGGGCAGGAGAAACATAGAAACATAGAAAATAGGTGCAGGAGTAGGACATTCAGCCCTTCGAGCCTGCACCGCCATTCAATATGATCATGGCTGATCATCCAACTCATTGTCCCGTACCTGCCTTCTCTCCATAACCCCTGATCCCTTTAGCCACAAGGGCCACATCTAACTCCCTCTTAAATATAGCCACTGAACTGGCCTCAACTACCTTCTGTGGCAGAGAATTCCACAGATTCACCACTCTCCGTGTGAAAAATGCTTTTCTCATCTCGGTCCTAAAAGTCTTCCCCCTTATCCTTAAACTGTTACCCCTTATTCTGGACTTCTCCAATTTCGGGACCAATCTTCCTGCATCTAGCCTGTCCAACCCCTTAAGAATCTTGTAAGTTTCCAAAAGATCCACTCTCAATCTTCTAAATTCTAGCGAGTACAAGCCGAGTCTATCCAGTCTTTCTTCATATGAAAGTCCTGCCATCCCAGGAATCAGTCTGGTGAACCTACGCAATACTCCAGGTGTGGCCTCACCAAGACCCTGTACAACTGCAGTAGAACTTCCCTGCTCTTATACTCAAATCCTTTTGCTATGAATGCTAACATACCATTCGCTTTCTTCACTGCCTGCTGCACCTGCATGCCTACTTTTAATGACTGGTGTACCATGACACCCAGATCTCATTGCATCTCCCTTTTTCCTAATCGGCCACCATTCAGGTAATAGTCTACTTTCCTGTTTTTGCCACCAAAGTGAATAACCTCACATTTGTAGAGTGGATAAGGGAGAACCAGTGGATGTGTTATATCTGGACTTTCAGAAGGTTTTCGACAAGGTCCCACATAAGAGATTAGTAAACAAACTTAAAGCACACGGTATTGGGGGTTCAGTATTGATGTGGATAGACAACTGGCTGGCAAACAGGAAGCAAAGAGTAGGAGTAAACGGGTCCTTTTCAGAATGGCAGGCAGTGAATAGTGGGGTACCGCAAGGCTCAGTGCTGGAACCCCAGCTATTTACAATATATATTAATGATTTGGACGAGGGAATTGAATGCAACATCTCCAAGTTTGCGGATGACACGAAGCTGGGGGGCAGTGTTAGCTGTGAGGATGATGCTAGGAGGCCGCAAGGTGACTTGGATAGGCTGGGTGAGTGGGCAAATGCATGGCAGATGCAGTATAATGTGGATAAATGTGACTGGATAGACTCGGCTTGTACTCGCTAGAATTTAGAAGATTGAGGGGGGATCTTATAGAAACTTACAAAATTCTTAAGGGGTTGAACAGGCTAGATGCAGGAAGATTGTTCCCGATGTTGGAAAAGTCCAGGACAAGGGGTCACAGTTTAAGAATAAAGGGGAAATCTTTCAGGACCGAGATGAGAAAAACATTTTTCACACCGAGAGTGGTGAATCTCTGGAATTTTCTGCCACAGAAGGTAGTTGAGGCCAGTTCATTGGCTATATTTAAGAGGGAGTTAGATGTGGCCCTTGTGGCTAGAGGGATCAGGAGGTATGTTCGAAGGTCCGAAGGGCCGAACTTGCACCTATTTCTATGTTTCTATGTTTCTATGTATGCACTGAATTGTAGACCAGAGGTATCTAGGAGTGAAGGTACATAGTTCCTTGAATGTGGCGTCACAGATAGATATGGGGCCAAAAAGGCTTTCGGCAAATTGGCCTTCATCAGTCAGGGTATTGAGTACAGAAGTATGGAGGTCATGTTACAGTTATATAAGACATTGGTGAGGCTACTTTTGGAGTATTATTCAGTTTTCGTCACTCTGCTATAGGGAAAATGTTGTAAAGCTGGCAGGTGTGCAGAAAGAAGTACGATGATGTTGCTAGGACTCGAGGGCCTGAGCTATAGGAGAGGTTGAGCAGGTTAGGAGTTTATTCCTTGGAGTGTCTGAGCCTGCCCAACCACTCCCCAAAGCTCAGGCTATCAGGTCCTGGCAACATCTGCTCATAAATCTTCCCTGCAATCTTTCCAGCTGAACAACATCTTTCCAAGCCATGTAGCCATCTCAATCTCTCCTCATATTAACAGGCACTCCAGTTTTTATCATTCTGGTCAAACTTCACTTCACTCAGTAAATCAGATCTGTCAAGACACAAAATTAGACAGAATGCCCCCAGGTTTGGAGTCAGGACCCTCTCTAACCTTTGTAAGAAAATGGTTTGGGGTCATCTTTGAACAAACAGCAACCTGCCCTCTACCATCTAAAGAAAGAACTCTGTGCGAAGCAATGGATAATATCTATTACTGACCAGCTGAATCTGATTGCCAGTTAAGTATTTATTGTTATTTGTGCAAAGCAAAATTGATCAAAACTTACTTCCGGGGGTGCCACCAACAACAAATTCTGAAAGATGAATGGGAATAGAAAAAGAGAATAAAACTATTGGTATATATTAATTATTTATGGGATGAGCCATTCTGGCGAGACCAGCATTTATTGCCCATCCTGAGCTCCCTTGAGGAGCAGATGTGGACCCAGCATCTTGACCGGCTGCACTTCATCTATTGCACTATAAGAAGCACTTGTTCAATGTGTCCCATAGTTCCCGACAAGATGCGCTGGGGTTTCCAAGTTTCGACCTTATCCAATGGATGTGGGATCACTTGGCCCCATCTCTTGTCAGCTAAAGGGTCTCGACCCGAAACATCACCCATTTCTTCTCTCCAGAGATACTGCTGGTCCCGCTGAGTTGCTCCAGCACTCTGTGTCTATCTTCGGTGTGAGACTGAACCATGGGTTTACAGACTGGGGAATATGATTTTGCTGTTGCATATGCTCCACATTACTTCACAGAAGCCCCGTGGAGCTGTCTTTTTTCTGAATCAAATCTATTAATTTGGGATATCACAAGACACATCCCTGTCACCGTTTCTTGAGCAGAGATGGACAGGCATCAAATGCTGGCCTTACCAGTGGAGCCAGATCAGAGAAAGGAAGAAGCAAGTTATGAAATTAACTCTAATGCAATAGTTGCTGCAGATGCTGCTGTTGAAGATACTGTTGAATTGGGTTGTGAAGAATTCAAAATCAGCAGCAATAATTTAAGATTGATGTTCCTGGGATAATGTGTGCAGAGTGTTGAGGAGATGGGGCTATGATCATACCTGTAGTTGATGATGATGTTGTTGACTCTGGAAGGGATAAAATTGAAGATGTGAGTGCAGGGATTATAGAATAAATCTGATTGCACTGAAATCAAATAACTATTTGTCAAGTCTTCATTCTAATGTCCATACCTGTGGTCGATGACAATGTTGTTGGCTCTGGAGAGAAAACAGATCAAGATGTAATTTTGCAACTATGCTATCAGTAGAGAGTGGAGAATATTATGCCATAGTATGCAATTGGAGGGGATACTGAGGGGCGGAACGGGGGGTGTTGAAAGATTATGGAGTAAGTGTGGAAGATTAGGACAATTGTTTCGCATCATGTGATAAAAACTAGGTATTGTTTTTCCAAAGGTTTGCGTGAAGCAGCTTTATACAGCAATGTGAAAAACTGAATGAGGCAGATGAAGATGGTGGGGCAGGAATTGATCTCGTAATATGGACTTGTTGTTATGTTACTGGAGTAAACAAGGGGACATAATTCAATTAACCCACAGTGATCTTGTTCTGTCATACCTGTAGATGATGATGATGTTGTTGACTCTGGAAGGGATAAAATTGAAGATGTGAGTGCAGGGATTATAGAATAAATCTGATTGCACTGAAATCAAATAACCCTTCTTCAGTCTGAAATAAAGCGTCGCAGTAGCTTTGTAGAAGATTAGTCTGTTGGTCCGTGTACATGAATGATAACAACCTGCTGTGGCCCAGTTGATACCATACCTGTGGTTGAAGTCGGAGTCGTTGTCGATGCTGGAAATGAGAAAATTGACCAGGTCAGTGTGGAGTGTAAATTTTCATCTCAATCCTGTCCATCTGTCTACCGGTCTATCTTTCCTCATGGTTGCTACACCTACGTAACATTGCAATAGATAGCACAATTTTGGTCCTCCATTTAATCTTGAACATAACAAAAGATCAGAATTATATCGAGAAAATTGTTGAATGCGCCTTTCTTTTCCAAGATCACTTTCCCACTGCTTCCCCACCATCTGCATCACTCTGTCCACGTACTTAAATTTGAGATGAATATGAATATTTCAGATAATCATTGGTATATTTATATTCCAATAGGTATCAACAGAACATTGATAGTTTTTTGTGAAGTCGATTTATATTCAAGAAACATTTTTGTGCTCCTGTTTACAGACATTAGGGACCATGAAAACACCGTTGATGCAAAGTCCTCTGACTACGAGCAAAAATTCCCTTCTTTATCCATGATGAGTCCCACTGTTTCCCTTGTTACCCTATTGATTTTCATGAATGTATACAAAGCCTTGGAAATTTTTTTCACCAATTGCCAGCGTGATTTATTTCCTGATCGCTTTATATTCCTCAAAGTACTTGTCTGATTTATTCTTTCTAATCCTTACATAGAGTTCAATTTTCTATTGAACTGTTCCCTTCCATTGCCATCCTTATCCTTCCTCCTTATTGAAACATGCTGGTCTTAAACACTGATCAACTTGCCAGTATGAGTCTCCCATCGGTCAGACAATAACAACAGCTCCCACTTCACTCTCCCAAGCTCCTGCTAAATGTTGCTGTAATCTGCAATTCCCGCAATTTAGTACCTTCCCGCAAGGTCCAGACTTATCGCTCTTCACAACAATCTTAAAACTTATCCGGCATCTGTAGTTCCATGTGTCCACATCAAAACTTATGGAGTTGTGATCACTGATCCCAAAATACTCTACGGCTGTTACACCTATCACCTGTCTAGGCTAATTTCAGGGTCTAATATGCTCCTCCAGAAACATAGAAAAAATAGGTCAGCAGTAGGCCATTCGGCCCTTCGAGCCAGCACCGCCATTCATTGTGATCATGGCTGATCGTCCCCAATCAATAACCCGTGCCTGCCTTCTCCCCATATCCCTTGATTCCACTAGCCCCTAGAGCTCTATCTAACTCTCTCTTAAATCCATCCAGTGATTTGGCCTCCACTGCCCTCTGTGGCAGGGAATTCCACAAATTCACAACTCTGGGTGAAAAAGTTTTTTCTTATTTTACAGACCTGTCCACGGATGGGCTTTTTAAAGTTCACTATAGTGTATGCCTCCACCACTACTCCTGGCAATGTGTTCCGACTTCCAGCCCCCACTATCTGCGTTAATAAATTTGCCCTGGACAACTTCATTAAACTCCCCCTCACACCTGATAGCTGTGCCCTCTCATGTTGGACATTTCCACCCTGAGGAAGAGGTTGTGACTGTCGACAAAATGTGTAATTCACTTCCATGATAATCTCAATGTCTCATTTGTGTAGATCTCAAAGTTTATTTCAGTAACATTATGACACGGAGCAGAATTTTTGCCACATTTCATAATTTCCTAAGTTTACAACATCCTCAGAAAGGTTAAGATAAAATGTCTAATTATATTAAGGTTTTGACTGAAAGTATTAAAATACAGTCCACGACTTCATCAGAAGTAACAAGTTAACATCCTCGGAATAGTTGTTCCCAAGTTAATGCGAAGTGTAATTGTTAATGTGTTGTTCATCTCTTACTTGTTGAAGTTGTGGTCGATGTTGGTGCTGGAAGGAAGACATTAGTTTGTTTGAATAGGCGCAGTGCAATATCATTCCATTTTCCCTCAGTTCATAGAACCATTTCTCAGGATATTGAAATGGAAACTTCATGCCATTATTGTAAAATCTTTCCCTGCTATAGGAAAGATGTGTTAAGCTGGAAACGGTGCTGAGAAGATTAACGAGGATGGTGCCGGGACCTGTGGGCCTGAGCTATAGTGAGAGGTTAGGCAGGCCAGGACCATAATCCTTGGAGCAAAGAATAGGGGTGATCTGATAAAGGTGTAAAAGATCATGAGGGGATAGGTAGAGGAGATGCACAGACTCTTTTCCCCAGAATAGGGGGATCAAGAACCAGAGGACATTAAGATTTAAGGTGTGAGGGGAAAGATTTACTACAATTCTGAGGCACAACATTTTAACACAATGGGTGGTGGGTAAATGTGTGGTCGTGCACTTCGGGATATAACAGGAAATCAAGAATCTGAGCTGCTGAATTCCTCCAGAAGGTCGTTGTGGCTAAAGGCAGATGGTAAGTTCACGTTTACTACGAGAATATTTGATCAGACCCAGGCCGTCTGATTGTAGTTATAGAGGAGCATGGTGAGAACACATCTGGCTATAAAAGCTCAGTCAATGCATTCATTCAAAGCAGTGATAGATAGATGTTTGGACATAGTTGGAAATAAAAATAAATGGCGACAGTGCTAAAAAATGAATCTGGGCAGCATTCCAGAGTTACATGGGTGGATGCTGTTATATTTGATAAGAATAGACATACAAAGGATTGCTCATCCCATGATCAAAGGCAATAACCTCTGTTAGTTGCCTGAAAATGGTATGGATTTAACATGAGGTAGAGGAGATTTAACCTGGTCATGATCACACCCTGACACCCATTCAATGATCACTTCCAACTGGTTCTGTTTCCATTCAGGTCCTTATTAATCTGAATGGGAATCACATGATAATAATGGTTTCATTACCTTCTGGCGTTGATGTTTGATGATAATATCCATGGGTTGTCATTTTGTCTGGAATAGAAATAAGGAAAAGTTGGAGGAAAAACGAGTGAAATCTGGATTTCTAACCATGCGGAAATGCCGAAGCTGAAGGCTTTAGGAACTGGGTCCATCATACCCACTGAGAGTTTTTTTTAATTCAAGAGTCAAGAATGTTTTATTGTCATATGTCCTGAAACGAACTAATGAAATCCTTATTTGCGAATGTTAATCCCCCAACAGAGTGATGATGGGAGTCCTGTCAGTTTCTGGTGGATACACATTTTCACACAGACTGGAGCAGGAAGGCAGATAATTGATAATTAATTTTAATGCTGCTTGTCCAATTTCTGCTGCAAAGAGAATTGGTTGAAGGAGTGGCTCTTGGTCCTTGCTACCTGCTGCCATCTCACTTTGGGCTGGTAGGACAGCTGCAACAGCTGTCCCATCCAAGCCAGGTTTAAATTGCCTTCAGTTCCCACTGGATGAGCTCACATGTTGGGTACCATTTTCAGTCGAGCCTCGACCCCACTATCCCAACCCTAATGATTACTGATGGTTTTGGAGGGAAATGGCCCCTCCACAGTCAACAGGGTGAAAGGGTCCTTTCGTGGTCCCATTCACTGCAAAGAAGCAAAGTTTAGCAGAAATGCGTGACTCCATGTAAACAATTGCTGGGCAGTCGTTAACTTGGTTTGTCTACGGGAGACAGCAGTCTGACAGTATTCACTGGAAAGAGATGAGATCTAATTGCATGTTGCAAATGAATTGTAGAGGTTGGAACAAGTGACAATATGCTGTGAAATTCCATACCTGTTGTTGAAGTTGTACTTGTTTCAGGTGCTGGAGAAGACACCGTTGTAGGTAGGAATGTGAAAACACGAGAAAGAGTTGGTGAATGGAAAATGACTGAACAGGTTACATGAACAGGTTACATGGACAAAAGCATTTCTTTCAATCTGATTTCGGTGATTGTCTTTGGTTGATTTTCAGACAATTTCAATCCAGAACAGTTGTAATTCACACCCTGGTTGTAACTGTATTAATGAAGATAGGAATTGATGTGAAAGATATTGCTTTGGCTGTGGGAGGAGGGTTCTGGTTTTGCAGCGAGGACACTCCCTTTACTCCAGTGAGGTAGAGTGTGTGTGATCAGGGGGAATGGACAGGCGTTTGTGGTAGTGAAACTACAAATGGCCTGATGAAATTGTTTATTCACTGTCTAGATTGAATGTGTCTGATGTTACTGAACGCATCCCTCTATCTTAACTGAGAGTAAAGAAGTATGATAGCCAAAATACTGCTGTACAAGTTAGGGTAGGACAGATGTTGGAACTTAATTAGTGGAATAAGATGGAGAGAGAATGATGGGCAGCTCAGCCACGTGGGGGACAGATAGAGGGAGTGGTGATAGGAATGATGAACAAAAGCAGAAGAAAAATGGATGGACAGGTGAGTGTTTGTGGGAGAAGAAGAAAGGGTGTGTGCATTACCTGAATTCAATATTCATTACGTTGGGTTGTTAGGTACCGAGGTGGAATATGAGATGTAGTTCTTCCAAACAATGACACTGACTTTTGTGATCCAAGGGGAGATAGCTGAATGGATAGCAAATTGGCTTCATGGAAAGAAGTAGAGGGTGAAGGTGAAAGGTTGCTTTTCGGGCTGGAGGCCTGTGACTAGTGGTGTGCCTAGTGGTATTGTAGATAGTGAAGATGGTTGTCAAATAATACAGGAGGATCTTGATTGAATGAGCCGGTTTGGTGGAGAAATGTTTCATGAGATTTATAATTTAATACAGAGAAATGTGAGGTGTTGCATGTTGGAAAGTCTAACAAGGGCAGGAGAAACATAGAAACATAGAAAATAGGTGCAGGAGTAGGACATTCAGCCCTTCGAGCCTGCACCGCCATTCAATATGATCATGGCTGATCATCCAACTCAGTGTCCCGTACCTGCCTTCTCTCCATAACCCCTGATCCCTTTAGCCACAGGGCCACATCTAACTCCCTTTTAAATATAGCCACTGAACTGGCCTCAACTACCTTCTGTGGCAGAAAATTCCACAGATTCACCACTCTCCGTGTGAAAAATGCTTTTCTCATCTCGGTCCTAAAAGTCTTCCCCCTTATCCTTAAACTGTGACCCCTTATTCTGGACTTCCCCAATTTCGGGACCAATCTTCCTGCATCTAGCCTGTCCAACCCCTTAAGAATCTTGTAAGTTTCTATAAGATCCACTCTCAATCTTCTAAATTCTAGCGAGTACAAGCCGAGTCTATCCAGTCTTTCTTCATATGAAAGTCCTGCCATCCAAGGAGTCAGTCTGGTGAACCTACGCAATACTCCAGGTGTGGCCTCACCAAGACCCTGTACAACTGCAGTAGAACTTCACTGCTCTTATACTCAAATCCTTTTGCTATGAATGCTAACATACCATTCGCTTTCTTCACTGCCTGCTGCACCTGCATGCCTACTTTCAATGACTGGTGTACCATGACACCCAGATCACGTTGCATCTCCCCCTTTCTAATCCTTACATAGTTCAATTTCCTTTTGAACTGTTCCCTTCCATTGCCATCCTTATCCTTCAATTCAATTCAATTCAATTCAATTCCTTTATTGTCATCTTGCAAGCAACAGTTGTGCAGTGCAAAACGAAAAGACGTTTCCCAGGGAATACCGGAGCATCGCACATGAAGTTTAAAACATTTCACACATAATAACAACACTAAAAACAATCCAGTCCCTGATGGAACAGTATAAGTTAAAATAGATAAAAACAACGTTAAAATACAGTAAGACCAATCATAAACATGTCCGGGGTGGCTGATTTGAGTGGCCAGTGCAAGTTATTGAAGTGGCCAGTGCCAGTTATTATAGTGTCGGTGCCAAGCCGCAGAATCAGGTGACTGTGAGTACAGAGTGGCTGTTTAGCAGCCTCACAGCATATGGCAGGAAGCTGTTTAGCAGTCTTGTAGTCCGGGCTTTGATTCTGCGATATCTCTTGCCTGATGGCAGGAGATCCAGGTGTATGTGGAGGGGGTGCAGTTTGTCCTTAGCAATTCGCTGAGCTTTTTTCCGACAGCGGCTCAGGAACAGTTCTTGTACCGAGGGTAGGGAGATGCCAATGATCTTCTCTGCTCCCCTCACTACCCTCTGCAGAGCCTTCCTGTCCGAACAGTTGCAGGTGGAGTACCACGTATTTAAACAGTACGTGAGTACAGACCCCACCGTACCCCTGTAGAAACTCCTGAGTATCCTTCTTCCTTATTGAAACATGCTGGTCTTAAACACTGATTAACTTACCAGTATGAGTCTCCCATCGGTCAGACAATGACAACAGCTCCCACTTTACTATCCCTAACTCCTGCTAAATGTTGCTGTAATCTGCAATTCCCGCAATTTAGTACCTTCCCGCAAGGTCCAGACTTATTGCTCTTCACAACAATCTTAAAACTTATCCGGCATCTGTAGTTCCATGTGTCCACATCAAAACTTATGGAGTTGTGATCACTGATCCCAAAATACTCTACGGCTGTTACACCTATCACCTGTCTAGGATAATTTCAGGGTATAATATGCTCCTCTAGAAACATAGAAAAAATAAGTGCGGGAGGAGGCCATTCGGCCCTTCGAGCCATCCAGTGATTTGGCCTCCACTGTGGCAGGGAATTCCACAAATTCACAACACTCTGGGTGAAAAAGTTTTTTCTTATTTTACAGACCTGTCCACGGACGGGCTTTTTAAGGTTCCCGCATCTGACCTGACCTGAAGTTCACTTGATGCAACCAATCAACGGTTTTGCTGATCGGCATTTCAATCCCTCTCTTCCCTGTACTTCAATGGGCCTATCAAAAAGCCTCTTAAACGGCACTATAGTGTATGCCTCCACCACTACTCCTGGCAATGTGTTCCGACTTCCAGCCCCCACTATCTGCGTTAATAAATTTGCCCTGGACATCTTCATTAAACTCCCCCTCACACCTGATAGCTGTGCCCTCTCATGTTGGACATTTCCACCCTGAGGAAGAGGTTGTGACTGTCGACAAAATGTGTAATTCACTTCCATGATAATCTCAATGTCTCATTTGTGTAGATCTCAACGTTTATTTCAGTAACATTATGACACGGAGCAGAATTTTTGCCACTCATTTCATAATTTCCTAAGTTTACAACATCCTCAGAAAGGTTAAGATAAAATGTCTAATTATATTAAGGTTTTGACTGAAAGTATTAAAATACACTCCACCACTTCATCAGAAGTAACAAGTTAACATCCTGGGAATAGTTGTTCCCAAGTTAATGCAAAGTGTAATTGTTAATGTGTTGTTCATCACTTACTTGTTGAACTTGTGGTCGATGTTGGTGCTGGAAGGAAGACATTAGTTTGTGTGAATAGGCGCAGTGCAATATCATTCCATTTTCCCTCAGTTCATGGAACCATTTCTCAGGATATTGAAATGGAAATTTCATGCCATTATTGTAAAGTCTTTCCCTGCTCTAGGAAAGATGTGTTAAGCTGGAAACGGTGCTGAGAAAATTAACGAGGATGGTGCCGGGACATGTGGGCCTGAGCTATAGTGAGAGGTTAGGTAGGCCAGGACCATAATCCTTGGAGCAAAGAAGAATAGGGGTGATCTGATAAAGGTGTAAAAGATCATGAGGGGATAGGTAGGGGAGATGCATAGACTCTTTTCCCCAGAATAGGGGGATCAAGAACCAGAGGACATTAAGATTTAAGGTGTGAGGGGAAAGATTTACTACAAATCTGAGGCACAATGTTTTAACACAATGGGTGGTGAGTAAATGTGGGGTCGTGCACTTCGGGATATAACAGGAAATCAAGAAGGGTCACAATGTGAAACGTCCACAGTCCAATTCCCTCCTCAGATCTTGTCTGAGCTGCTGAATTCCTCCAGAAGGTCGTTGTGGCTAAAGGCAGATGGTAAGTCCACGTTTACCACGAGAATATTTGATCAGACCCAGGCCGTCTGATTGTAGTTATAGAGGAGCATGGTGAGAACACATCTGGCTATAAAAGCTCAGTCAATGCGTTCATTCAAAGCAGTGATAGATAGATGTTTGGACATAGTTGGAAATCAAAATAAATGGCGACAGTGCTAAAAAATGAATCTGGGCATCATTCCAGAGTTACATGGGTGGATGCTGTTATATTTGATAAGAATAGACATACAAAGGATTGCTCATCCCATGATCAAAGGCAATAACCTCTGTTAGTTGCCTGAAAATGGTATGGATTTAACATGAGGTAGAGGAGATTTAACCTGGTCATGATCACACCCTGACACACATTCAATGATCACTTCCAACTGGTTCTGTTTCCATTCAGGTCCTTATTAATCTGAATGGGAATCACATGATAATAATGGTTTCATTACCTTCTGGCGTTGATGTTTGATGATAATATCCATGGGTTGTCATTTTGGCTGGAATAGAAATAAGGAGGTTGGAGGAAAAACAAGTGAAATCTGGATTTCTAACCATGCGGAAATGCCGAAGCTGAAGGCTTTAGGAACTGGGTCCATCATACCCATTGAGAGTTTTTTTAAATTCAAGAGTCAAGAATGTTTTATTGTCATATGTCCTGAAACGAAATAATGAAATCCTTACTTGCGAATGTTAATCCCCCAACAGAGTGATGATGGGAGTCCTGTCAGATTCTGGTGGATACACATTTTCACACAGACTGGAGCAGGAAGGCAGGTAATTGATATCACTTTTTTCTCCAGCAATAGTAGTTTCAAACCATAGGATGCACTTACTTGTGGGCTGACCTGCCCAATGTTAGTTTTAGTTTCACCCACATAGTAAATAGCTGTCAAATTAAGTTTATTTGTGTTTGGGTTAATTTTAATGCTGCTTGTCCAATTTCTGCTGCAAAGAGAATTGGTTGAAGGAGTGGCTCTTGGTCCTTGCTACCTGCTGCCATCTCACTTTGGGCTGGTAGGACAGCTGCAGCAGCTGTCCCATCCAGGCCAGGTTTAAAATGCCTTCAGTTCCCACTGGATGAGCTCACATGTTGGGTACCATTTTCAGTCGAGCCTCGACCCCACTATCCCGACCCTAATGATTACTGATGGTTTTGGAGGGAAATGGCCACTCCACAATCAACAGGGTGAAAGGGTCCTTACGTGGTCTCATTCACTGCAAAGAAGCAAAGTTTAGCAGAAATGCGTGACTCCATGTAAACGATTGCTGGGCAGTCGTTAACTTAGTTTGTCTGCGGGAGACAGCAGTCTGACAGTATTCACTGTCTGACACGAGAAAGAGTTGGTGAATGGAAAATGACTGAACAGGTTACATGGACAAAAGCATTTCTTTCAATCTGATTTCGGTGATTGTCTTTGGTTGATTTTCAGACAATTTCAATCCACAACAGTTGTAATTCACACCCTGGTTGTAACTGTATTAAGGAAGATAGGAATTGATGTGAAAGATATTGTTTTGGTTGTGGGAGGAGGGTTCTGGTTTTGCAGCGAGGACACTCCCTTTACTCCAGTGAGGTAGAGTGTGTGTGATCAGGGGGAATGGACAGGCGTTTGATGAATAGTGAAACTACAGATGGTATGATGAAATTGTTTATTCACTGTCTAGATTGAATGTGTCTGATGTTACTGAACGCATCCCTCTATCTTAACTGAGAGGAAAGAAATATGATAGCCAAAATACTGCTGTACAAGTTAGGGTAGGACAGATGTTGGAACTTAATTAGTGGAATGAGTTGGAGAGAGAATGATGGGCAGCTCAGCCACGTGGGGGGCAGATAGAGGGAGTGGTGATAGGAATGATGAACAAAAGCAGAAGAAAAATGGATGGACAGGTGAGTGTTTGTGGGAGAAGAAGAAAGGGTGTGTGCATTACCTGAATTCAATATTCATTACGTTGGGTTGTTAGGTACCGAGGTGGAATATGAGATGTAGTTCTTCCAAACAATGACACTGACTTTTGTGATCCAAGGGGAGATAGCTGAATGGATAGCAAATTGGCTTCATGGAAAGAAGTAGAGGGTGAAGGAGAAAGGTTGCTTTTTGGGCTGGAGGCCTGTGACTAGTGGTGTGCCTAGTGGTATTGTAGATAGTGAAGATGGTTGTCAAATAATGCAGGAGGATCTTGATTGAATGAGCCGGTTGGTGGAGAAATGTTTCATGGGATTTATAATTTAATACAGAGAATGTGAGGTGTTGCATGTTGGAAAGTCTAACAAGGGCAGGAGAAACATAGAAACATAGAAAATAGGTGCAGGAGTAGGACATTCAGCCCTTCGAGCCTGCACCGCCATTCAATATGATCATGGCTGATCATCCAACTCAGTGTCCCGTACCTGCCTTCTCTCCATAACCCCTGATCCCTTTAGCCACAAGGGCCACATCTAACTCCCTCTTAAATATAGCCAATGAACTGGCCTCAACTACCTTCTGTGGCAGAGAATTCCACAGATTCACCACTCTCCGTGTGAAAAAAGCTTTTCTCATCTCGGTCCTAAAAGTCTTCCCCCTTATCCTTAAACTGTGACCCCTTATTCTGGACTTCCCCGACTTCGGGAACAATCTTCCTGCATCTAGCCTGTCCAACCCCTTAAGAATCTTGTAAGTTTCTATAAGATCCACCCTCAATCTTCTAAATTCTAGCGTGTACAAGCCGAGTCTATCCAGTCTTTCTTCATATGACTTTCCTGTTTTTGCCACCAAAGTGGATAACCTCACATTAGTAAAGTGGATAAGGGAGAACCAGTGGATGTGTTATATCTGGACTTCCAGAAGGTTTTCGACAAGGTCCCACATAAGAGATTAGTATACAAACTTAAAGCACACGGTATTGGGGGTTCAGTATTGATGTGGATAGACAACTGGCTGGCAAACAGGAAGCAAAGAGTAGGAGTAAACAGGTCCTTTTCAGAATGGCAGGCAGTGAATAGTGGGGTACCGCAAGGCTCAGTGCTGGCACCCCAGCTATTTACAATATATATTAATGATTTGGACGAGGGAATTGAATGCAACATCTCCAAGTTTGCGGATGACACGAAGCTGGGGGGCAGTGTTAGCTGTGAGGAGGATGCTAGGAGGCCGCAAGGTGACTTGGATAGGCTGGGTGAGTGGGCAAATGCATGGCAGATGCAGTATAATGTGGATAAATGTGACTGGATAGACTCGGCTTGTACTCGCTAGAATTTAGAAGATTGAGGGGGGATCTTATAGAAACTTACAAAATTCTTAAGGGGTTGAACAGGCTAGATGCAGGAAGATTGTTCCCAATGTTGGAAAAGTCCAGGACAAGGGGTCACAGTTTAAGGATAAAGGGGAAATCTTTTAGGACCGAGATGAGAAAAACATTTTTCACACCGAGAGTGGTGAATCTCTGGAATTTTCTGCCACAGAAGGTAGTTGAGGCCAGTTCATTGGCTATATTTAAGATGGAGTTAGATGTGGCCCTTGTGGCCAGAGGGTTCAGGAGGTATGTTCGAAGGTCCGAAGGGCCGAACCTGCACCTATTTCTATGTTTCTATGTTTCAATGTATGCACTGAATTGTAGACCAGAGGTATCTAGGAGTGAAGGTACATAGTTCCTTGAATGTGGCATCACAGATAGATATGGGGCCAAAAAGGCTTTCGGCAAATTGGCCTTCATCAGTCAGGGTATTGAGTACAGAAGTATGGAGGTCATGTTACAGTTATATAAGACATTGGTGAGGCTACTTTTGGAGTATTATTCAGTTTTCGTCACTCTGCTATAGGGAAAATGTTGTAAAGCTGGCAGGTGTGCAGAAAGAAGTACGATGATGTTGCTGGGACTCGAGGGCCTGAGCTATAGGAGAGGTTGAGCAGGTTAGGAGTTCATTCCTTGGAGTGTCTGAGCCTGCCCAACCACTTCCCAAAGCTCAGGCTATCAAGTCCTGGCAACATCCGCTCGTAAATCTTCCCTGCAATCTTTCCAGCTGAACAACATCTTTCCAAGCCATGTAGCCATCTCAATCTCTCCTCATATTAACAGGTACTCCAGTTTTTATCATTCTGGTCAAACTTCACTTCACTCAGTAAATCAGATCTGTTTCTGAGCAAGACACAAAATTAGACAGAATGCCCCCAAGTTTGGAGTCAGGACCCTCTCTAACCTTTGTAAGAAAATGGTTTGGGGTCATCTTTGACCAAACAGCAACCTGCCCTCTACCATCTAAAGAAAGAACTCTGTGTGAAGCAATGGATAACATCTATTACTGACCAGCTGATTCTGATTGCCAGTTAAATATTTATTGTTATTTGTGCAAAGTAAAATTGATCAAAACTTACTTCCGGGGGTGCCACCAACAACAAATTCTGAAAGATGAATGGGAATAGAAAAAGAGAATAAAACTATTGGTATATATTAATTATTTATGGGATGAGCCATTCTGGCGAGACCAGCATTTATTGCCCATACTGAGCTCCCTTGAGGAGCAGATGTGGACCCAGCATCTTGACCGGCTGCACTTCATCTATTGCATTATAAGAAGCACTTGTTCAATGTGTCCCATAGTTCCCGACAAGATGTGCTGGGGTTTCCAAGCTTCAACCTTATCCAATGGATGTGGGATCACTTGGCCCCATCTCTTGTCAGCTAAAGGGTCTCGACCCGAAACATCACCCATTTCTTCTCTCCAGAGATACTGCTGGTCCCGCTGAGTTGCTCCAGCACTCTGTGTCTATCTTCGGTGTGAGACTGAACCATGGGTTTACAGACTGGGGAATATGATTTTGCTGTTGCATATGCTCCACATTACTTCACAGAAGCATATTAGACCCTGAAATTAGCCTAGACAGGTGATAGGTGTAACAGCCGTAGAGTATTTTGGGATCAGTGATCACAACCCCGTGGAGCTGTCTTGTTTCTGAATCAAATCTATTAATTTGGGATATCACAAGACAGATCCCTGTCACCGTTTCTTGAGCAGAGATGGACAGGCATCAAATGCTGGCCTTACCAGTGGAGCCAGATCAGAGAAAGGAAGAAGCAAGTTATGAAATTAACTCTAATGCAATAGTTGCTGCAGATGCTGCTGTTGAAGATACTGTTGAATTGGGTTGTGAAGAATTCAAAATCAGCAGCAATAATTTAAGATTGATGTTCCTGGGATAATGTGAGCAGAGTGTTGAGGAGATGGGGCTATGATCATACCTGTAGTTGATGATGATGTTGTTGACTCTGGAAGGGATAAAATTGAAGATGTGAGTGCAGGGATTATAGAATAAATCTGATTGCACTGAAATCAAATAACTATTTGTCAAGTCTTCATTCTAATGTCCATACCTGTGGTCGATGACAATGTTGTTGGCTCTGGAGAGAAAACAGATCAAGATGTAATTTTGCAACTATGCTATCAGTAGAGAGTGGAGAATAGTATGCCATAGTATGCAATTGGAGGGGATACTGAGGGGCGGAACGGGTGGTGTTGAAAGATTATGGAGTAAGTGTGGAAGATTAGGACAATTGTTTCGCATCATGTGATAAAAACTAGGTATTGTTTTTCCAAAGGTTTGCGTGAAGCAGCTTTATACAGCAATGTGAAAAACTGAATGAGGCAGATGAAGATGGTGGGGCAGGAATTGATCTCGTAATATGGACTTGTTGTTATGTTACTGGAGTTAACAAGGGGACATAATTCAATTAACCCACAGTGATCTTGTTCTGTCAATATCAAATTTATATAGTCAACCTGTTTTTCACAAGATATTTCCATTTACAAGGTATAGTTTCATGTCAAGAGGATGCAGAATGAAAATTGCCATCCAGCTGGTCTATGTTTCAATGGATAATGCCAGGTAGACAAAAGTGCTGGAGAAACTCAGCGGGTGCAGCAGCATTCATGGAGCGAAGGAAATAGGCAACGTTTCGGGCCGAAACCCTTCTTCAGTCTGAAATAAAGCGTCGCAGTGGCTTTGTAGAAGATTAGTCTGTTGGTCCGTGTACATGAATGATAACAACCTGCTGTGGCCCAGTTGATACCATACCTGTGGTTGAAGTCGGAGTCGTTGTCGATGCTGGAAATGAGAAAATTGACCAGGTCAGTTTGGAGTGTAAATTTTCTTCTCAATCCTGTCCATCTGTCTACCGGTCTATCTTTCCTCATGGTTGCTACACCTACGTAACATTGCAATAGTTTGCACAATTTTGGTCCTCCATTTAATCTTGAACATGATAACAAAAGATCAGAATTATATCGAGAAAATTGTTGAATGCGCCTTTCTTTTCCAAGATCACTTTCCCACTGCTTCCCCACCATCTGCATCGCTCTGTCCACGTACTTAAATTTGAGATGAATATGAATATTTCAGATAATCATTGGTATATTTATATTCAAATAGGTATCAACAGAACATTGATAGTTTTTTGTGAAGTCGATTTATATTCAAGAAACATTTTTGTGCTCCTGTTTACAGACATTAGGGACCATGAAAACACCGTTGATGCAAAGTCCTCTGACTACGAGCAAAAATTCCCTTCTTTATCCATGATGAGTCCTACTGTTTCCCTTGTTACCCTATTGATTTTCATGGATGTATACAAAGCCTTGGAAATTTTTTTCACAAATTGCCAGCGTGATTTATTTCCTGATCGCTTTATATTCCTCAAAGTACTTGTCTGATTTATTCTTTCTAATCCTTACATAGAGTTCAATTTTCTTTTGAACTGTTCCCTTCCATTGCCATCCTTATCCTTCCTCCTTATTGAAACATGCTGGTCTTAAACACTGATCAACTTGACAATGACAACAGCTCCCACTTCACTCTCCCAAGCTCCTGCTAAATGTTGCTGTAATCTGCAATTCCCGCGATTTAGTACCTTCCCGCAAGGTTCAGACTTATCGCTCTTCACAACAATCTTAAAACTTATCCGGCATCTGTAGTTCCATGTGTCCACATCAAAACTTATGGGTTTGTGATCACTGATCCCAAAATACTCTACGGCTGTTACACCTATCACCTGTCTAGCCTAATTTCAGGGTCTAATATGCTCCTCCAGAAACATAGAAAAAATAGGTGCAGGAGTAGGCCATTCGGCCCTTCGAGCCAGCACCGCCATTCATTGTGATCATGGCTGATCGTCCCCAATCAATAACCCGTTCCTGCCTTCTCCCCATATCCCTTGATTCCACTAGCCCCTAGAGCTCTATCTAAATCTCTCTTAAATCCATCCAGTGATTTGGCCTCCACTGCCCTCTGTGGCAGGGAATTCCACAAATTCACAACTCTGGGTGAAAAAGTTTTTTCTTATTTTACAGACCTGTCCACGGACGAGCTTTTTAAAGTTCACTATAGTGTATGCCTCCACCACTACTCCTGGCAATGTGTTCCGACTTCCAGCCCCCACTATCTGCGTTAATAAATTTGCCCTGGACATCTTCATTAAATTCCCCCTCACACCTGATAGCTGTGCCCTCTCATGTTGGACATTTCCACCCTGAGGAAAAGGTTGTGACTGTCGACAAAATGTGTAATTCACTTCCATGATAATCTCAATGTCTCATTTGTGTAGATCTCAAAGTTTATTTCAGTAAAATTATGACATAGAGCAGAATATTTGCCACTCATTTCATAATTTCCTAAGTTTACAACATCCTCAGAAAGGTTAAGATAAAATGTCTAATTGTATTAAGGTTTTGACTGAAAGTATTAAAATATACTCCACCACTTCATCAGAAGTAACAAGTTAACATCCTGGTAATAGTTGTTCCCAAGTTAATGCAAAGTGTAATTGTTAATGTGTTGTTCATCACTTACTTGTTGAAGTTGTGGTCGATGTTGGTGCTGGAAGGAAGACATTAATTTGTGTGAATAGGCGCAGTGCAATATCATTCCATTTTCGGTCAGTTCATAGAACCATTTCTCAGGATATTGAAATGGAAACTTCATGCCATTATTGTAAAATCTTTCCCTGCTGTAGGAAAGATGTGTTAAGCTGGAAACGGTGCTGAGAAGATTAACAAGGATGGTGCCGGGACCTGTGGGCTTGAGCTATAGTGAGAGGTTAGGCAGGCCAGGACCATAATCCTTGGACAAAGAAGAATAGGGGTGATCTGATAAAGGTGTAAAAGATCATGAGGGGATAGGTAGAGGAGATGCATAGACTCTTTTCCCCAGAATAAGGGGATCAAGAACCAGAGGACATTAAGATTTAAGGTGTGAGGGGAAAGATTTACTACAATTCTGAGGCACAACGTTTTCTCACAATGGGTGGTGGGTAAATGTGTGGTCGTGCACTTCGGGATATAACAGGAAATCAAGAAGGGTCACAATGTGAAACGTCCACAGTTCAATTCCCTCCTCAGATCTTGTCTGAGCTGCTGAATTCCTCCAGAAGGTCGTTGTGGCTAAAGGCAGATGGTAAGTTCACGTTTACTACGAGAATATTTGATCAGACCCAGGCCGTCTGATTGTAGTTATAGAGGAGCATGGTGAGAACACATCTGGCTATAAAAGCTCAGTCAATGCGTTCATTCAAAGCAGTGATAGATAGATGTTTGGACATAGTTGGAAATAAAAATAAATGGCGACAGTGCTAAAAAATGAATCTGGGCAGCATTCCAGAGTTACATGGGTGGATGCTGTTATATTTGATAAGAATAGACATACAAAGGATTGCTCATCCCATAATCAAAGGCAATAACCTCTGTTAGTTGCCTGAAAATGGTATGGATTTAACATGAGGTAGAGGAGATTTAACCTGGTCATGATCACACCCTGACACCCATTCAATGATCACTTCCAACTGGTTCTGTTTCCATTCAGGTCCTTATTAATCTGAATGGGAATCACATGATAATAATGGCTTCATTACCTTCTGGTGTTGATGTTTGATGATAATATCCATGGGTTGTCATTTTGGCTGGAATAGAAATAAGGAGAAGTTGGAGGAAAAACGAGTGAAATCTGGATTTCTAACCATGCGGAAATGCCGAAGCTGAAGGCTTTAGGAACTGGGTCCATCATACCCACTGAGAGTTTTTTTAAATTCAAGAGTCAAGAATGTTTTATTGTCATATGTCCTGAAACGAACTAAGAGATACTGCTGGTCCCGCACTCCGTGTCTATCTTCGGTGTGAGACTGAACCATGTGTTTACAGACTGGGGAATATGATTTTGCTGTTGCATATGCTCCACATTACTTCACAGAGGCCCCGTGGAGCTGTCTTGTTTCTGAATCAAATCTATTAATTTGGGATATCACAAGACAGATCCCTGTCACCGATTCTTGAGCAGAGATGGACGGGCATCAAATGCTGGCCTTACCAGTGGAGCCAGACCAGAGAAAGGAAGAAGCAAGTTATGAGATTAACTCTAACACAATAGTTGCTGCAGATGCTGCTGTTGAAGATACAATTGAATTGGGTTGTGAAGAATTCAAAATCAGCAGCAATAATTTAAGATTGATGTTCCTGGGATAATGTGAGCAGAGTGTTGAGGAGATGGGGCTATGATCATACCTGTAGTTGACTCTGGAAGGGATACAATTGAAGATGTGAGTGCAGGGATTATAGAATAAATCTGATTACATTGAAATCAAAGAGGAAACAGTTCAAGACATAATTTTGAAACCAAAATGTCAATAGAGAATGTAGGATAGCAGTTATTATGTCCTGAAGGATCTAATTTTCACACATTACATCTATACATGAATGTATATTCAAAGCATTATATTTCCCCCTGATTCTAATGCACACCCTTTGCAGTTCAAAGGCGTCAAACAAAGATCCAAATGGATTCCTATTATTCTTGTATTTGGACAACAATGAGTACCTTTTCTAAAGGTTTGTGCGAGGCAGCTTGAAATAGCAATAGCAATAGAAGATGGTGGATCAGGAATTGATCTCAGAATATGGGCTTGATTTTTATGTTTCAATTTCACCATCTATCACTTGGAGACTTATTTTGAAGTTAAATAGGTAACAAATGGGAAAGGTAACAAAAAGAGATTCAATGCCATTCAATGCTGCTCTTGATATGGGCAGATTGGGAGCCGAAAGGAACATGGATGATCAGACAGGAGTGGAGGTCTGAAAACAAGCGTTGCAGTGGCTTTGTAGCAGATCAGTCTGTTGGTCGATGTACAAGAATGATAACAACCTGCTGTGGCCCCGTTGATACCATACCTGTTGTTGAAGTCGGAGTCGTTGTCGATGCTGGAAATGAGACAATTGACCATGTCAGAGTGGAGTATAAAATGTAATCACAATATTTCAGCAAGTGATCACACCTACCCTCAGATCACCAGACCTGTCTATCTCTCCTCTTTAGCATTGCATTGCATAGTTTAGGTCATCCATTTAATCTCTAACACCAAAACAAAATGCTATAATGATATCAAGAGAAAATTGTTGAATATGCCTCTCTTTTCCCAAGATCACTTTCCCACTGCGTCCCCACCATCTGCACCACTGTGTCTACATATTTATGTTTGAGATGAAATCTTTGAAAATATCTATGAAGATTTGTGCACAAACAGGTATCAGCAGCCCATTGATAATTTTCTCCAATGTATTTTATTATATTCAGGAAATATTCCTTGTCCTCCTGCTTACATTGAAAGTAATCGTTGTAAATGATAACATAACCATTGACAGTCTCGAAACCTAGGACTGTGAATGCTTCATAATATTTCACTTACTTTTGCAAGAAAGTGCTGAATTTTAGTTTCATACATGGGCCTGAATTTGATGGGTGATTGTTGCATAAAGGCAAGGAATTCATGTTCCCGATGTTGGGGGAGACCAGAACCAGGGGCCACAGTTTAAGAATAAGGAGTAAGCCATTTAGGACGGAGACGAGGAAACACTTTTTCTCACAGAGTGGCGAGTCTGTGGAATTCTCTGCCACAGAGGGCGGTGGAGGCAGGTTCTGTGGATGCTTTCAAGAGAGAGCTAGATAGGGCTCTTAAAAATAGCGGACTCAGGGGATATGGGGAGAAGGCAGGAATGGGGTACTGATTGGGGATGATCAGCCATGATCACATTGAATGGCGGTGCTGGCTCGAAGGGCCGAATGGCCTACTCCTGCATTCTATTGTCTATTGTCTATTATTGATTGTTGACATGCCTCAGCTTCCAAAGGGAAATCCCAATTGTGAGGCCACTACAAAGAGGTTTAAGGACTCCAATTTTCAGACAGCCTTCTCTTGGCCGGGTTGTGATGCCCTTCGTATAGCTTCTGAATGCTTACAGGTGGTTTCTAATGTTTCATTCACTGAAATAAAAACAGCACTATGGGAAATTCTGGAAAGCCAGTCAGCAGGACTGTTGTAGTGGGCAACTTTAACTTACCTAATAGAGACTGGAGTAACTGGAATTCACTGGAATACCAAAAATCATAGCGATATAGGGTAGCGATTTTTCTAAAATCAATATACAGTGCAGACAGGCAGTGATCAAGATGAGACTTTTAGTTATATAGATATAACTTCCAGGGGAAGGAATCAAGTGTGTTGTAGCTGACACATTGCTGATCAACAGATTGAAGGGTTTGGAAGTTATGAGAAGACAAAAAGAGCCTGCAGTGGGGTATAGTTTGGTTTAATGAATTTGTAACTATTAAACAGTGTGAGACTACAAAATCGTACAGTGAAAGGTGTTAGTGAAGGAAGGAAAAAGTTTGTTAAGTAATCAGTAAGACTGTGGACCATTATTGAAACGTATACAATGGAGATGGTGTGGTGGAAGGTTGTGGTTGCTGGTGAACTCCATGTGCAGTACTGTGTACAGCTTTGGTCCCCATATTTAAGGAAATATATGTTTTCATTGAAAGCAGTGCAGAGCTATTCTCCCATCTAGATTCCTGGGATGAAAAGGTTAATGTATCAGCTGTGAGCTTGATGAATGACTGGCAGAACAAACTCGAAGGGCTGGGTGCTGACTTCTGCTGGTTGATGGTCTTATGTTCTCATGGGTTGGAGACGAGGAGGAATTTCTTCTCCAAGATGAATGTGCATCTTTGTAATTCTCTATCCTAGAAAGTTGTGGAGTTAGAATCTCTCGGTATATTCAATACAGAGATTGACAGCTCAGATCTACCAGAGAATGATATGTAGAAAGAGTAGATCAGCAATGAAGTCAGTGAATGGCAGAGCAGGCCTGAGTGGCCCAGGAAAAACCTGCTTTTACCTTTTGCTACAGTATGTTCTTTTTGCTATGTTCTTTTTGCAATGTTCTGTTCAATGTGGGTTCACAAACTCGACAATAGAAGTCGCTGGAGGGACAGGCTGGAGAAGAATTTGAGGTTCAACAATCCTTCTGTAATGTAAAAGGGGCTTTTTTCGATGCTCCCTATGCATGGATACAAACATATCAGTGGCTTACTGAATACCCTTTCTTTTAGAGTGCAAAGGCCTGAGATTCCCAAGGGTGATGCAACTTTTCAAGGAGGTTTTGCGAACATTCTTGCAGCTTTTCGAATGTTACGTAGTATTTTATCTGGAGATGGAACAGAGTGCCTGATTCAGAAGTCTGCTATCAGGCATGCTATGGATGTGGCCTGAAGCATGGAGCTGACTGTAGATATCTGTGGCCTCAATGCTGTGTGCCAACATGGGAGAGGAAGCTAACATTGCTTCACATCCTGCTGGTGGATTTGAGGGAATTTGCTGAGAAAGCATAGGTGGTATCTTCCAATCTCCTTGAATGATGTGCTTTAGTTCATTCAAGTGTCAGAAGCATACGCCAGTAAAGTTATCACTGCAGCCTGATGAACCATGAACCTTGTGCCAGGTTTGAGACCTTGATCTTCAAACACCTCCATCCTCAGTTGGCCAAAGGCTATGCTGACTATGGGAAAGTCACCTTTGATGTCTGCCTTTGCATCAAAGATATCTGATTTAGTCCACATTTTCCATGATCCATTATGCTGCTATCTTAAAGGAGAGGCCATTTGGTGGATGACGTGTATCACATATCTGAGTGTAAGACCTGTCTTTTTCATAAGTTTCAAGGAACGAATTGAAGGTGATTTTTGAGCTCAATCTCTAAATGTGAGCAAACATAATTGTTTGCATAATGTAGCCAACTAGAAAAAGCCCCCTTCATTGCCACTCTGTTTTCTGCCATCCAGCAAACCAGCTATCCATGTTACTATCTTCCCTCTGATACCATGGACTCTCATCTTCTTCAGCAGCCTCATGTGTGCCACACTATCAAAAACTGCCTGAAAATCCAGGTAAACCACATCCACTGACTCCATTGTCTATCCTGCTATTTACTTCATCAAAGAATTCTAATGGGTTTGTCAGGCAAGATCTCCCATTCACAAAACCATGCAGGCTATGGCCTATTTTATCATGTGCTTCTAAGTGGTCAGAAACCTCATCCTTTATAATGGACTCTAAAATCTTACAAACCATTAAAGTCAGACTAACCGGCCTATAGTTTCCACTCCTGCTTCCTTCCCTTCTTGAACAGCAGAGTAATATTTGTGATTTTCCAATTTTCTGAAACCACCGCTGACTCTAGCGATTCTTGAAAGATCACAACTAATGATCCACAATCTCTAAAACCACCAATTAAATGAATTTAAGAATGAGATAATGATTAGACAGAGGATAAAGGATGGGGGAAAAGAGAAAATAAGTATTGAAGACAAAATGTCAAAAGGCGGAGGAGATCAGGTAATGCTTAAAATCCGCACAAAAAGGGCTGGACTCGAGCATCCGCGGGAATTCTGTTACGTCCTCTATCGCTGCTCCCCCTCTGTGATTCTTTGATGTCTCGTTAACACACCTTACGCTTCCTTATCTCTGTATCACCCTCTCCCCTGACTCAGTCTGAAGAAAGGTCTCGACCTGAAATGTCACATTCCTTCTATACAGGGATGCTGTCTGCCCCGTTAAGTTACTCCAGAATTTTGTGTCCATTCAGTTTAAACCAGCCTTTGCAGTTCCTTACCACACAATACAGGAAAGATACAGAGCCTTTGGCCCACAATATCTGTGTCAAACACAATGCCAACTCTTATCTGCTTACACATAATCCATATCCCATCGATAAAATAATAGGACTGAGCTGAATGAACATTGGTCTATAAAAGGGAATTTGTGCTTCACTTCCCTTCCGGTCCATCGGGAAGATGTGGAAGAAGCCGTGGTTGCAGTGTATTTGGATTTTCAGAAGCGTTGGGGGTAATATACTGATACAAATAGAAAATGTAAACAGATAGAGATAGAGGTCGGAATGGTGAACAGAGTAGAAACACAGGTGGACAGGTGAGTGCGCGTGGGAGAAGGGGTTGGGGGTGTAGGCTACCTGAATGTAACATACATAACATTGTGTTTTTAGCTACTTAAGTGGAATTAGGCTGTGGGCCGAGGAGCTTTATTCCTGTGTTTCGTGACCCAAGTCACCAAACTACATGAAATTTTCACATATTGTGTAAAAAATATATATAAATCACCCCTGAAACTCGTCATGAACAAGACGTGCACATTTTTAAAATTAAATTAGAGAAAAAACTGAAAATTTTCGGGTATTTTTAGTCCAATCAAAGCAGGTTTAACATTGAGTTGTATGCCAGTTGGCCAATCACGTGCTTTGTTTCAGGCTAGCTAGGCAGGGAGCACTGAGAGGGCTTCACTGATGCCTGTTTTACTGGAGATTCCGATGAAGATTCTTTCTAGTTCCCGTAATAGGTACATAATCTCATTTGCCACTGGAGTATCATCAAGTACAGATCAATGACAACACAGAATGGGTGTTGGACCACACCGTATTTATGAAATTCTGATTCAATGCAACACTGAACATACATATGTTGTTTTCATGCTAATTCACAGGTTGCAAAAATGTGTGGCATAACAGTGGCGAAAGATACATTCTCGCTACAAGCAGGAGGAATGGTCTTTTATGTCTTCCTCCATTTTACTTCATGAGTCGGGTCTTCAAATAAAGTCATCAAGAGCCCGCTTTAGGTTCCAGCTGTGTGATTGGTCTATGCAGTTTAATTCCCGATTTGTCGGGAATAATAATAATGCAACCTTATATGGTTATTTTAAACGTAACTTGCAGGTTCAGCCTGTGGCTCGGGAAATCAGCCGTTGTATGATAAAATCAATTTATGTTCTACAGATTCTCAATAGACTGCCTACAGCTTGGGTTGTCACCCCTATTCTTGTATGTATTCAGAGTGCTGGGATAGTACCAAAAATCTGTATTTTGCTTCTTCAGGAGATGGGAAGTATTTGTTTAATGATCATGTTACATTAACAATGGTACAGATTTCGGAGCTCTTGGAGTTCATTTTAATGGTCTTTGACAATATTGAGTTATAGGGTCATTAACGGTGCCAAGGTGCTTTCCATCAGATTTGCTGCAGCAAACGAGATCCACTTTGAGTTAGTAAAGGATATCCTTAACACAAGTTTTCTCAGGACAAGTACAATGCAGTATGGGAGGTTGACATTGTGTTAACACTATTTCACCAGGGGGTTTCTAGCTACATTCTTAGCTTTGGCAGATCTCATTAGGTAGTTATCCTCCTGGCGCTGGTTTAGCGCAACGGGTCAGTCGCTACATAATTGCGACGGGACAGGATGATTACATCTGTAAATAATATGTATAGTATTTTATGTTTATAATTTACTTAAGCAGAGCAGAAGGGGTGTCAGGTCTCAAAATAGGTCAAGGCATATCCAGGGACCTTTAGTTATGTGAAGGCTCACATATACAACAATACGTCAAGGTCACCAAGAGCCTTCGAGGCTCTTAGCTAGCTATGATTGTTAGTTACAAAAAACATTATAAGAACGTATCAGTTCAGACCATTTCCAGGTGATAAAACGGAGTTGAGTTATGCAGGAGTAGATACTGATTCCAGATCTCACTCTACCAGGGCTGCTACAACAGCAGCAGCAACGGTTAATTATGTCTCGCTGGGCCACATCCTAACGGCTGAAGCATGTTCAAAAAAACAAATTTCCATACATTTTATAATAACCCGTTGCCAGACCAGGGTATTTCTCAATCTCATTTTACGTTCTGTTTATAGGTTCCATCCGGATGAGAGATGGGACTATTATGATTACTTCATTTAACAGCATCAGCATGTTTTAAATCTATGTCATGACTGTATGCATTATGAATGTTTTCCCTCATTTGTCAATGAAGCAGTTGTGGTTGTGGTTGTGTAGACTTGTTTCTCGTGGCATGAAATCACAGAGCTTTGAAATCTTCACGTAGTCACTCACGTGACTCCAAAGTAAAATAGTAAGATTAAATGAGAACTTACCAGTTTGAAGTTTGATCTTTATTTTATGAGGAGTTACGATGAGGGACTATGTGCCCTCCGCTCCCAGCCCTCATAAATATCATCTGGTAGTTCTAGTCTTCTTTTATCTTACTATTATACTTCAGTCACTATTATCTGTGATTTCACACCGCTGCTTTGAAGATTGACGCACGTGCAGCTGGACGGGTTCTTCACGTAGTCCCTCATCGTAACTCCTCATAAAATAAAGATCAAACTTCAAACTGGTAAGTTCTCGTTTAATCTTACTATTACATTGCAAGGCCAGCGAAACACACTAACCTTTGCTTTCAGTACATTAAAGGCTCTGTCTTACCTGTTTGCGGTCATCGGCGGTGAAGCGCGGCGTCGCTGGTAGCGGGGACCGTGCGGCAATGGCGAGAGCGGCGAGCCTATCCACCAGAGCGCCGCACGGATGCTGCGCGGGGGCCGAGTTAATTCAAACACGGCGGGTCCCACGTGCTTGCGGTAAGTAAAATAAAGGGCGGGCCGACTGCGATGACGTCGGCCCGCCGCACGTGACTCACTAGCGGCGGCTGTGGCGGCGGCCATCCTGATCGCGGCGCTGTAGCGGTGGCTGTGCCTGCGGCCGTGCAGCACACGTGCCTCACTGGCGGAGGCACGTGCCTCACTGGCGGAGGCTGTGGCAGTGGAGGTTTGACGCACGGCGCTCGAGCCACACTGGCGGCGGCCCGTGCGGGCGGCCGTGCCGCACTCGTGCATCACTGGTGGAGGTTGTGCGGTGAGTATATAGTTTTCAACATTGTCGATTTTATTTTAGCACCGTGCGGTGTTGGGAACACCGCCGCACGGCCCCGGAATTGTACGTTCTCACGAGTGCACGGGCTATGGCGGCAGATTCTTCCCGTTTCGCCGCCAATGACCGCAGACTCGTGAGACAGGCCTTTAACAAAGCTAGCAGACTGTTGATGTTCCTCTTTCCAATAACAAAAGCGAAATAACAAGCACAAGTTTCACGAATGTCTCCACTACGATGTAAACATTGAGAGACAATTCAGACTATAAGATTATGATGTGCGTCATAAGTAGAAAAGAACAAAATGCTTGTTCTGCAGAAATATAACCTTCTTCCTGTCAGAAGAACCTGTCAATCTTCTTATGCTGTCAATCTTTAGGATCTGTCAATCTTAAGAAGCAAGAGGCTGTGCTAAGCTTTATAGATAACGTATTGCCGATTCGTCGATTATTGGGGTATATATATGTAATTTGAT
Organism: Malacoraja senta; assembly: GCA_038087875.1. Classification (NCBI taxonomy): domain Eukaryota; kingdom Metazoa; phylum Chordata; class Chondrichthyes; order Rajiformes; family Rajidae; genus Malacoraja; species Malacoraja senta. The sequence continues at coordinate 40,907,866 of CM075979.1, read as the reverse complement.
CACTGCCCCCTTTGTGTGGGGATGAGAACTCTGTATAGTCTGTAAACTGCATACTTTTATAATGTCTGAGCTGCTGAATTCCTCCAGAAGGTTATTGTGATTAAAGGCAGATGGTAAGTTCACCTTTACTATGAGAATATTTGATCTGACCCAGGCCGTCTGATTGCAGTTAGAGTCATAGAGTGATGCAGTGTGGAAACAGGACCTTCGGTCCAACTCGCCCACACCGGCCAACAATATCCCAGCTACCCTAGTCCCATTTACCTGCGCTTGGTCCATAACCCTCCAAACCTATCCTATCCAACTGTTTCTTAAACGATGGGATAGTCCCAGCCTCAACTACCTCCTCTGGCAGCTTGTTCCAAACACCCATCATCCTCTGTGTGAAAAGGTTACCGCTCGGATTCCTATTAAATCTTTTCCCCTTCACCTTGAACCTATGGTGCTCGATTCCCCTACTCCGGGTAAAAGACTCTGTGCATCTACCCGATCTATTCCTCTCATGATTTTGTATACCTCTATAAGATCTCCCCTCATCCTCCTACGCTCCATGGAATAGAGATCCAGCCTACTCAACCTCTCCCTATAGCTCACACCCTCTAGTCCTGGCAACAGTTATAGAGGAGCATGGTGAGAACACATCTGGCAATAACGGCTCAGTCAATGCATTCATTCAAAGCAATGATAAATAGATGTTTGGTCATTTGGGAATTAAAAGGGATGGTGATAGTGCTGAAAATTTGATCTGAGCAGCATTCTAGAGTTACAGGGATGGATGCTGTCATATTTGGTAGAATAAACATGCAATGGATAATCTCATAATTAAAGCCAACAGCCTCTTTGCAGAAACAACGAACTGTAGATGCTGGTTTAAAAAAAACTTCACAAAGTGCTGGAGGAACTCAGCAGGTTAGGCAGAATCTCTGGAGAGCATGTATAGGTGATGCTTTGGTTTGGGACCCTTCTTCAAACTTCTTGTATGGGGCGGATGGGAGGAGTAAAGCTGGGAGAGAGGAGGGATAGGACTAAGTGAGGCAGGTAATGGGTGGATACAGCCAAAGGTGGGGGGGGGGTTATAATCAAATGGTTGGAAAAAGGCCAGAGATTAAAACAGATGTGAAACAAAAGGATTGAAGATTGGAGAATTGTGAAGCCTGAGGAAGGAATGTGGGTGGAGGGCATGGTGGAAGGGAGAAATAGGTGTGAGTTCAGTTGGGTGTGGTGGAGAAAGGAGAAGGGGTTTGTTAAAGGTTACCTAAAATTGGAGAATTCAATGTTCATACCATTGGGTTGGAAACTACTCAAGCAGGATATGAGGTGCTGTTCCTCCAGTTTGTGCGAGGACTCACGCTGGCAATGGAGGAGCCCCGGGAAAGAAAGGTTAGTATGGGAAGGTTCAGGAGTTTGGGAAGGGGAGTTAGCATCTATGAGATCCAGTAGGCCTAGGCCTTGTTCAGCAAAATGGTCACTAAGTCTATGCTACATTGGAAATGTATAGGATGCTACATTGGAAACATCGTATACAGTAGACAAGTTTAGAGGAGGTGCACATGAAACTCTGTATCACCTGGAAGGACTGCTGGGGTCCCTGGATGGAGGTGAGGGAGGAATTATAGAGACAGGTGTTATATCTCCTGTCGTTGCAGGGGAAAGTACCTGGGTGGGATGGGATGAGTGAACCAAGGAATTATGGAGGGAGCGGTCTCTGTGGAAGGTGGAAAAGGGGGGACATTTTGGAAGATGATATGTTGGATGCGAAAGGTGGGGTGAAAGGTGAAGATCAGGTGAACTCTGTCCTTGTTCCGTCTGGGAGAGGGGAGGTGAAAGCAAACTGTGGGTCACAGAGGAGATGCGGGTAAGGGATCCATCTATGACAGCAGGGAGTAAACCATGTTTACTAAAGAAAGAGGACATCTCATGTCAAAGAATGGATAGTTTCATCTTGCGAGCAGATGCGGTGGAGATGGAGGAATCGAGAGAAGGGGATAGAGTCTTTGCAAGCGGCAAGGTGGGAGGAAATGTAGTCCAGATAACTGTGGGAGTCGGTAGGATTATATTGACATCAGTCAATAGTCTAAACCCTGTTATGGGGACTGAGAGATCAAGAAATGAGATGTCAAAGATAGTCCAGGTGAATTTGAGGGCAGGATGAAAGTTAGCAGCAAAGTTAATGAAATCAATGAGTTCTGCACACGTGCAGGAGGCAGTCTTAATCCATTCGTCGATGCAGCCGAGAAAGAGTGCCAGTGTAATTTGCCAGTGGTATGGTGCCAGTGTAATTTGAAGAAAATGAGAGGAGCAAAAAAAAAAAGTTGTTGAGCGTGAGGACAATTTCCACCCAGCAGAGGAGAGTTTTAGTAGAGGGAAACTAATTGGGACTGTTGGAGTAAGAACCAGAGGGCCTTAAGTCCTTCCTGGTGGGGGATGGAGGTGTAATGGCACTGGACATCCATGGTGAAGATGAAGCAATGGGGGTTTAGAAATTGAAAGTATTAAAGAGTTGAAGGACATGTGAGGTGTATCGGCTGTAGTTGGGAAGGGACTGGATAAGGGGGGGGATAGAATGGAATGAAGATATGTGTAGGTGTGTTCTGGGGAGCAGGAGCAATCAGAAACAATGAGTCTGGCAGACTATGTGGATTTTGAGGAAGAGATTGAAGTGGGAAGTGCGGGACTGAGGAACGATAACGTTGGAGGCTGTGGAAGGGAGATGGTCAGAGATGATGAGATTAGAAACAGTCTGGGTGATTATGGCCTGCTGTTGGTCTGTGGGATCATGGTCAAGGGGTAGGTATGAGGAGGTGATCGAGAGCTGGCCCTTGGTAGTGGTCAGCCTGCCAATGCAACGGCACCTCCCTTGTCGGTGAGTTTAATAATAATGTTGGGATTGTTCTTCTGTAAGTGGAGGGCTATGTGTTCATAGGGGGGAGATTGGAATGGGGAAGGGAAGTAGGGAAGTCAAGATGGTTGACTTGACTGCTCTACTCCCCTGTTAGTTGCCAGAAAGAGGGATGGTGTTAATGTGAGGTTGAGGAGATTGTCGCTGGTCATGATCACTCCCTGATCACCCATTCAAATGATCATTCCCACCCACTAGTTCTGTATCCATTCAGGACCTTATTAATCTGAATGGGAATTACATTATAACAATGACTACATTACCTGTTGTTGATGATGGACGTGTCCATGAGTATCCATTTGTAATTTTGCCTGTAATATAAATAAGTAGAAGTTGGAGGATAAACGAGTGAAATCTGGATTTCTAACCGTGCGGAAATGCCGAAGTTGGAGGCTGCAGGAACTGGCTTCATCATACCCAACAATAGTTTAAATGAGGATGCCAGTGTGATGGGCACAACTTTTGGCTTTGTAGTAGAAAGGCACACAGGATGTCCAATGATATGGTCTTCCATTGATGATATTATTTATAGTGTAACACTTTCTCCTCAACATATTTCAGTTGCTTCATTCGACTGATCAGTGAATACAGGAGGTTGAACTCAGATGGTGCGTTAGTAACTGCTGCATAAGTTAATTCTGCATCGCTGATGTGAGGGAAATTGAAAAAATTGCATGATTGAAGAAAGGTAATAAATTTAATTCCCACCCTTCATCAATTCAGAGGAAGGATATTTTGCAAAGAGGCACTTTCGTTCTAAACTGGAAGATGAGATAGATATTCAGCAGTGGAGGCAGTGCTTGCACGGCCTCACATCGAACAAGCAAAACCATGTGACAGATCAAGCAAGATCGAGGCATCACACCTGGTTGAGTTCAATACATTCTACGTTCGCTTCAGAAGGGTGAACATCGATGTGTTTTCTTGGGTACCCACAGCTCCTGAAAGCATTGTAATATCAGTCACGGAGGCCAGCAGCAGTAGATGCTTCATGTGAACACTCTGTCCACACCAACCATTGATCACCGCACACTAGTTCTATGTTATCCCACTTTTGCATCCTACACACTCGGGGCAATTTACAGAATCCAATTAACCTACATATCTTTGGAATGTGGGAGGAAATCAGAGCACCCAGAAAAAAGCCACATGGTCACAGAAAACATGCAAACTCCACAAATGCAGCACCCGTAGTCAGGATAGAACCCAGGTCTTTGGCGCAGTAAGGCAGCAACCCTACTGTTGTGCCACTGTGCCGTTTCCTTTACATTTTGCCCCTCTGTTCAGTATGGTAAGCCCTCAGGTTTGTGACATTTACATCCCAGGCAAAGATTCCTCCCTATCTATTCCTCTCAGAATGTTATACACTTTATCTCGTCGGTCTCTAGCACTCCAGAGAAAAGAATGGAAGTTTCTATAAGAAGTTTGAGCTGGTTTGTAATATATTTTAGAGGCCATTATTAAGGATGAGGTTTTCGAGTATTTTACATATGTTCATTTCCACTCCTGCTTCATTCCCTTCTTGATCAGCAGAGTAATATTTGTAATTTTCTAATCGTCTGGATCCACCCCTGACTCTAGCGATTCTTGAAAGATCACAACTAATGATCCACAATCTCTAAACCCACCAATTAAATGTATTTAAGAATGAGATAATGATTGGACAGAGGATAAATGATGGGGAAAGGAGAAAATAAGCATTGAAGACAAAATGTCAAAAGGCGGAGATCAGGTAAAGCTTAAAATCCTCGCAGAAAGGGCTGGACGCCAGTATCCGTGGGGTTCTCCGACGGGAGTTCTGCAACATCCTCTCTCACTACTACCCCCTCTTAACGCAGGGCCCTCTTAACGCATGGGCATGCTGGACAGTTGCCCGGGGCCCCACAAGCATTGGGGCCCCATGCTAATCTATGTATTGTCGAATGTTTTTGTAGAACATGAAAACGGAGAAGAACATCGCAAGTGCATGACGACATATTTGATTCGGCATAAAGAAACTGGAAGTGTAGGGGCCCCAGTGCACTGCTTTGCCCAGGGGCCTATAATGCTGTTAAGACGGCCCTGCCTCAGTGATTCCATTTTACACACCTTACACTTCCTTATCTCTGTATCTCCCTCTCCGTTGACTCAGTCTGAAGAAAGGTAACGACCTGAAATGTCACATTCCTTCTCTCCAGAGATGCTGTATGTCCTGCTGAGTTACTCCAGCATTTTGTATCTATTCAGTTTAAACCAGCATTTGCAGTTCCTTACCACACAATACAGGAAAGATGCAGAGCCTTTGGCCCACAATATCTGTGTCAAACACAATGCCAACTCTTATCTGCCTACACATAATCAATATCCCGTCAATAAAATAATAGGACTGAGCTGAATGAACATTGGTCAATAAAAGGGAATTTGTGCATGACTTCCCTTCCGGTCCATCCGGAAAATGTGGAAGAAGCCGTGGTTGCCGTGTATTTGCATTTTCAGAAGCGTTGGGGGTAATATACTGATACAAATAGAAAATGTAAACAGATAGAGTGAGAAGTAGGAAAGTTGAACAGAGTAGAAACATAGGTGGACAGGTGAGTGTGTGTGGGAGAAGAGGTTGGGGGTGGAGGCTACCTGAATGTAATGTTCATAACATTGGGTTTTTAGCTACGTAAGTGGAATTGGAGATGTAGATCATTGCCTCCCCATAGCAATAATAATAATAATAATGGCTGGGATTTATATAGCGCCTTTCTAATACTCAAGGCGCTTTACATCGCATTATTCATTCACTCCTCAGTCACACTCGGTGGTGGTGAGCTACTTCTGTAGCCACAGCTGCCCTGGGGCAGACTGACGGAAGCGTGGCTGCTAATCTGCGCCTACGGCCCCTCCGACCACCACCAATCACTCACACACATTCACACACATTCACACGCAGGCAAAGGTGGGTGAAGTGTCTTGCCCAAGGACACAACGACAGTATGCACTCCAAGCGGGATTCGAACCGGCTACCTTCCGGTTGCCAGCCGAACACTTAGCCCATTGCGCCATCTGTCGTCCCAGCCTTCCCCATTTAGCAATGGGGAAGGCTGAGGGCCGTTAAATTGTTTTTGGGAATTGAAAAGAAGAGTTAATATGAATGGAAATCACCTTGTTTGTGTGAGGTGATGTGAGGGAGTGAGGGGGCAGCCCAAGGAGTGAAGACCCTCTCCCACTTAGGCGATTTTTTTCGGCGACTACATGCGACTAGGCTGTTTTCACATGGTCGCGGGGTGACACCTGTATAGTCGTGAGTAGTCTCCTCAAGTTGCCAAAAGAGTCATAACATTTTTCTGGTCTTCTCCTGTCATAGGTGCTGTCATAGGTTGTCGCCAGGATGACACAGGTTGTCGCCTGGCGACGTTGGTTGTCGCCGGGTGCTGACTTCGGTGAATTCCATTGGCGACTACCTATGTCAACCTACATCAACCTACGTCAACCGGTGACTTAGGTTGACTTCGGTTTTTGTAGGTTGTCATGTGGACATTTATAGATCACAATTTTAAATTAATACCCACAAACTGAAAATGTCTTATCATTCTCATCTTAAGGACCTACCTCTAATTCTGGGTGTCTGAAGCCTATGGCAATTTTATTTCGGAGTCACGTGAGTGACTACGTGAAGAAGGCCGCCAGCCCGCATGCGCGTCAATTACGTCTAACGCATTGCGCAACGACTGGCTGGCAGGCGCGTCGTTCCTCCAGCGGTAAGTTTAAACATCCTGCAGGTAAGTGTTTAAAACTTATTCTGAGGTCGTTTCTTTTGGTTCGATAATTCTTGGTTACAGATCAAGTATGAACTGCTATCGAAAGAATGTCCAAGGTGAAGTCTAGACGGGCCGCGGGGAAAGCTACGGAGGAGTGCGGGTAGCGGGCGGCTGTCGATTTCGCCTTCCGAGTCGCTGGCAGTGCGGCCAGCGGCTTCAGACTTGGTGCTGGTCGAGAGCACCTTTGTAACTCCGCTGGGGCGGAAAGCCACAAAAAATTCTGTGAGGCCCGTTGACTCGGACGAGTCGGGCCAGGAGGGTTCCCCTCCAACAATAGATAGCGTCTTCGGATGTTTATCCCGGATGGAGTACCTGATGGAGAGGATGCTCCATCACGATTTGCTCCAACAAACGGAGTTATATCAGCGCGGGTCTCCTCAGGGGCCAGCGGCAGCGGCACCTGTTTCAGGGCTGCACAGTGTCTCCGTCTCTGAAGAGGGGAGCATTCGGGGTCAGTTTTGGTCTGACTCCGAAGTCGGAGGTATAGCTGGGTAGCATACCACAAGGCACGGAGGCCGTGAGGCAGATGTGCCTGCTATGGCATCGAAATTTGCAATTCCATTACAAACTGGGGAACCGCTGGATGAGGACTTGGCTATGAGCATCAATTACCTGGCCTCACACCAGCTCCAAGAACAGGCCATGGCAGAAACTTCTATGAAGTATCATACACCTGCTAACTGTATTTCATTAAACATGCTGGCTGTTAACCACTCCATCCGGGGTTACATTGGAGGGGGTGTCAGAGCTCAGGAGGTGAGGCTCCAGAAAATACTGAAGTTGCTCGCCTCAGGCATCACGGCTTTTGCCAGGTCGGTGGATGGGGGTCCCCTGTCTGATGTGCAACAGGATGCCCTGGCATTAATGTGCAACGCACATTTTGAAATCAACTGCTTACGAAAAAATGCCATCCGTCCTACCCTGAACCCCAAATTTGCGGCACTGTGCAAAGCCAGCAACATACAACCGCCGAATTTCTTGTTCAGTGAAGATCTGCCGAAGCAGGTCGGGGAGCTGGACGATGAAGCAAAAACGGTCGGGCTAATGAAAGTCCCGTCAACTAGCAAAGCTTCATCATTCCGGCGGCAGACCTCCTACGCTTCCTTCAACAACAGACGGTTCACTGAAATTACTGGGAAGGCCGAACACTCTGGGCAGAGGTCTTTTTTAGGCCAAGGCCCAAGCCGGCCCTGGTCAAAGATGGCGCACTCCATCAGTCCAACCCCCCAAACCACAGGGGCGGAAATAAACACCATTCATCCACCGGTAACCATGGAGGTAGGTGGGTCTGGTCCTTTCCGGAACATATTTTGTAGGGATCAGTTTCAAGTTGGTGGGAGATTGCACTTGTTTTTGAATGAATGGCATTGGATAACATCAGATCCATTTATACTGCACAGTATACAAGGGTTCCAAATCGAATTCCTTCTCAATTCGTTTCCACCCACACAGCATACACCGCACCGGACATTTGTTCTTTCACAACAGGAATGTTTGGATGTATAAGCTGAAATTGAAGTATTATACAAAAAGGGGTAATTGAGTAGTCATGTCATGAACTTCACCAATTTGTGTCCAATATATTTACAAGGCAAAAGAAGGATGGAAGATGCCGAATCATCCTTGATTTGACTCGACTTAACTCCTTTGTGCAGTATAAACATTTCAAAATGGTAACCTTTGTTACTGCCAAACAACTGGTTTCCAAAGGATGTTATATGGCATGCCTCGATCTTAATGATGCATACTATTCGCTACCCATTCATTGGGGTCACCGGCGATATTTGAAGTTTAGCTGGATGGGGCAACTGTGGCAGTTAAAAGCATTGCCTAATGGGTTAACTTCAGCCCCCAGATTATTTACAAAATTATTAAAACCAGTGCTGGGGCTACTCCGGGCTCAGAATCATATTGTGATGGCATACTTGGATGATATCCTAATCATAGGGGAAACTCTAAAATTAGCTGAATTATCTGTTTCAGCTACTAAACTCATGTTTGAGAGATTGGGGTTTCTCATCCATCCAGTTAAATCCAAGTTGATACCATCTAGAGTTATTGATTATTTGGGATTTACCATTAACTCAATTCACATATCTGTGACTCTGCCTTGGGGCAAGAGATTAGAATGAATAGAAGCCTGTAACAATCTCATTGTTAAGGAGCAACCTTCTATTCGACATGTAGCTAGTATAATTGGCAAATTAGTGGCTGCTTTTCCAGCTGCACAGTTTGGGCCTTTACATTATCAACATTTACAACATGCAAAGGAGCAGGCACTCAAAGTCCATGTATGTCACTTCAGTAGACCCATGTGGTTGCCAGCTGAAGCCATTGCTGAGTTACAATGGTGGATGACGAATATTCGGCATTGCTCCAGTAAAATTTTGGTCGATAAACATAGAAAATAGGTGCAGGAGTAGGCCATTCGGCCCCAGTCATTTTACAAACTGATGCTAGTGCTCTAGGTTGGGAAGCTACTAATACCATCTCTAGCTGCGGTGGCAGATGGAATGTGCATGAGTCATTAATTCTTCAGTCACATGGGATTTACTGCTTAGAGTTGTTGGGAGCACTCTATGGGCTGAAGGCTTATTGTGGCAATATGCATAATTTACATGTTCAACTTCAGATTGACAACACTACAGAGGTGGCATATGTTAATCACATGGGTGGAATCAAGTCAGTATCCTGTGATAAATTGGCTAACCTTATTTGGCACTGGTGTGTTACAAGAAACATTCGGGTTTCAGCCATCTACATACCAGGTAGATTCAACATGGTGGCGGACACCAGGTCACGGATATTCAATGACAACACAGAATGGATGTTGAATCATTAAGTGTTTAATGACATTGTCGCTCGGTATGGCGTACCGGATATCGATTTGTGTGCATCCAGACTAAATCACCAGTTACCAAAATATGTTTCAGGGGCAGTGGCGGTAGATGCATTCTCGCTACACTGGGGTGGAATGTTTTTGTATGCATTTCCCTCATCAGTCGGTGCTTGCTGAAGATCAAGCAAGACTCCGCCTCAGGCATTTTAGTAGTACCTGACTGGCCTACACAGCCATGGTTCCCACTCATTCTGGGAATGATAACACAGCCTTTTATGGCTGTCCCTAAATGCAGAAACCTGCTGGTTCACCCTGTGACTAGGGAGAACCATCCACTACATGACCAAATTAATTTATTGGTTTGCAGATTCTGAGGAGACCGTTCCTGGGGCTCGGACTATCAGATCGTACAGTGGACGTGATCACTGCAGCCTGGAGGGATAGGACCAAGAAACAGTACATCTCTCATATCAAGAAATGGGAGGTGTTCTGTTTAAAATCTAACATATCGTATGACGCGGCACCCATAACGGATGTGTTGGAATTCCTCTCAACTCTATATTTTGATGAGAGACTGAGTTATAGTACCATGAATAGTGCCAGGAGTGCCTTATCATCATACTTATTGCTGGGATTAGGACACCACTCTGTTGGGTCTCATCCTTTGATATCCAGGTTCATGAAGGGTATTTTTATCTCTAATCCCCCCAAGCCCAGGTACTCGGAGATATGGGATGTGAGCGTGGTGCTCACGCTGCTTCGCCAGTGGGCTCCAGCTATATCCCTGTCTTTGCCGAAACTCACTTACAAAGTGGTCATGCTCATGGCGCTGGTGTCAGCGCAACGGGTCCAGGCGTTGCATAACCTGCGACTGGAAAGGATGGTTTCATCTGTAAATAATATAACCTTTTTATGTTTATGATTTAATCAAGCAGAGCAGACCAGGGGCGTCAGGGCTCAAACTTGTTTTCATGGCATACCGCATCGACCTTCGGTTGTGTGTAGTTACACATTTACAACAGTACATCAAGGTCACCAAGAGCCTCAGAGGCTCCGAATTAACTATGTTCATTAGTTACAAAAAAACTCATAACAAGGTTTCAGTACAGACCATTTTGAGGTGTTTAAAACAGGTTCTGGCTTGAGCAGGAGTGAACGCTGACATTTTTATATCTCACTCCATCAGGGCTGCATGAACGTCAGCAACGAGGGTAATGGACGTTCCTCTCGACCACATCCTAGCGGCTGCAGGATGGTCAAATGAACTAACTTTCCAAAGGTTTTATAATAAACCCATTACCAGACCGGGGGTATTTGCCAATTCCATTTTAGATTCTGTTTTATAGTTTCCCCCTGGATGAGAGGGATCACTATTATTTTCATTTGCTCATTAAAGCATCAGCATGTTTAAATCTATGTCATGTCTGAATGCATTATTTCTTTTCACTCATCCTTGTTCAACTGAATGTAGTGTGTCACGCATGGACTCGTATCCACGGCATGAAATCACGGAGCTTTGAAATCTTCATGTAGTCACTCACGTGACTCCGAAGTAAAATAGTAAGATTAAACGAGCTTACCAGTTTGAAGTTTGATCTTTATTTTATGAGGAGTTACGATGAGCGATTACGTGCCCTCTGCTCCCAACCCTCATATCATAAAGGTCATCTGATAGTTCTAGTTCTCTCCGATCTTACTATATTCAGTTCAACTACTGTTATCTGTGATTTCACACCGCTGCTTAGAAGATTGACACGCATGCGGGCTGGCGGTCTTCTTCACGTAATCGCTCATCGTACCTCCTCATAAAATAAAGATCAAACTTCAAACTGGTAAGTTCTCGTTTAATCTTACTATTAGTCTCCACAAATCTAGCCTGTCATGCCCTCGAATATTTTAATGTGATTCAATGAGGTCAACTTTCATTCTATAAACTTTAAAGGAACATCTAGCCTCCTGAATTTCTCTTCATTCTGTTCACCCCAATTCAGGTAGCAGTCTGGTCAATCTTCACTTCACTCTGTAAAATCAGATCTGTTCCTCAGTAAGAGGCGCAATTACACAAAATATTCCAGATAGGGATTCAGGACCCTCTCTAACCATTGTATGAAATCAACATTGTTTCATTGGGTAAATCTTGGACAAAGAACAAACTTTCCCCCTGGGATAATGGGAACAGCGTTGAAGATATTGGGTTATGGTCATACCTGTGGTTGATGTGGTTGATGTTGTTGACTCTGGAAGGGATACAGTTGAAGATATAAGTGCAAAGATTGCAGAATAAATCTCACTACATATAAATCAAACAACTATTTGTCTAGTCATCAATGTCAACTGTTGATGTGCATACATGTGGTCGATGACAATGTTGTTGACTCTGGAGAGGAAACAGTTTAAGATGTAATTTTGAAACTAATCTGCCATTAGAAAGTGGAGTGAAGCATTTGTTATGCCCTGAAGGATCTACATTTGACACATTCCCTGATTTTAATGCTCTCCCATTGCTGTTGAACTGTTATATTCCCATTCTTTATTGGGGGGGGGGGGGGAAATGGGCCCATATTATGCTTTACAGCAGGTGGGACCACACAATTGGAAGGAATACTGAGGAGGGACGAGATGGGGGAGGTTGGTTGAAAAAATAGTAATTGTGGATGATTAGAGAAATTGTTTCTCACTGCGTGATGAGAACAAAAAGTATCTTTTAAAAGCTTTAAAGAGCAACATGAATAACTGAATGAAGCAGGTGAAGATGGTGGGATGGGAATTGATCTCAGAATCTGGGCTTGATTTTATGTTACTGAAGTGAACAGGAGGACAGAATTCAATGAACCCACTGGGTTCTTGTTCTGTTAATGTCAAATATTAAATAGTCACCCTGTTTTTCTCGAGAAATCTCCAAAGCTTAATTCATTAAATTGTGCTTTGATGAGATATATCATGTCAAGAGGATCCGGAATTAAATTATCATCCAGCTGGTCTACATTTCAATGGGTAGTCAGTTTGACTGTCCAAAAAATTAAATAATTGCTGGAGTAGGTTTTATGATTATTAGTATTGTCCTCGCTGCTGGTTCGGAGATTGTGATCAACTTCAGGAAACGAAGCAGTGCACACACACATTGATAGCGCCGAAGTAGAGATGATTGAAAGCTTCATGGTCTTAGGAAGAAATATCACTCGCAATTTGTCCTGGACCAGCCACATCTAAGCAATGGCCAAGAATGCACACCAATGCCACTACTTCCTGAGAAGGCTTAGGAAGTTGGGAATGTCATGAACAATCCTCACCAACCATTACATATGCGCCTTGGAAAGCATTTTCTCGGGACGCCTCACAGCATGGTTTGCAAACAGTTCCTTCCAAAACCGCAAGAAATTGCAGAGAATTGTGGAAATAAGTGTGTCCATCACACAAACCAACCACCCTTCCATTGTCTCCATTTACCCTTCACACTGCTTCGGCAAGGCCACCAGCAAAATCAAGGACCTGTCTCAAGCTGGTCACTCCTCTCCCATCAGTCAAGAGGTACAGAAGTTTGAAAAAGATATTTCCATATTCAGGGAAGTTTCTGGGACACTGCTAGAAAGCAGTCTTGACCTTCCATTTACATATTTGTTGACCTTAGAACTTCTTTAATCACACTTTGTTGGAATTTATCTTGCACTACATGTTATACCCTTAATCCAATATCTGTACACTCTGGACAGCTTGATTGTAATCATGTATAGTTTTTTTGCTGACTGGATAGCTTGCAGCAAGAAGCTTTTCATTGTACCTTGGTACACATGACAATCATAAATTAAATTAATAAACTAAATTAAACAATCGACTCATGTCCGTAAGTGTTCTTGCTCATACAAGTGGGTTATTTGGGGATTGAAATATGCAGCGACTTGTGAAGTTCATGTAAATTGTATTCATTTTCATTGCTAATTTGTTACCTGTTGAGGTTGAAGTTGTTGTTGGTGTTGATGCTGTAAATGAAGATTTGTAGGTTTAGTTCTGGAGAATGCTGAGCAATTCCTTCATCTATTATTAGGAGACTTATTTTAAAGTTAAATAAACACGTGGGAAAGGTAAGAAACAGAGATTCAACACCATTCAATGCTGCTCTTGATATGGGCAGATTGGGAGCTTAAAGGAGCAGTTGGAAGCTCAGACTGGAATGGAGGTCTGAAAACATGCGTTGCAGTGGCTTTGTAGAAGATCACTCTGTTGGTCCATGTACATGAATGATAACAACCTGCTGTGGCCCAGCTGATACCATACCTGTTGTTGAAGTCGGAGTTGTTGTTGATGCTGGAAATGAGAAAATTGACCATGTCAGTGTGGAGTGTAAAATGTCATCACAATAATTCATCAAGTATCTACCCCTTTCCTCAGATCACCAGACCTGTACGTCTTTCGTCATGGTTGCAGCACTTACGCAATATTGCAAAACATTTCATAGTTTTGGTCCTCCATTTAATCTCTAACATGAAAACAAAAGATTAGAAATATATCAAGAAAATTGTTGAATCTGCCTCTCTTTTCCCAAGATCACTTTCCCACTGCTTCCCCACTGCTTCCCCACCATCTGTCCACAAACTTAAATTTGGGATTAATATGAATATATGTGAAAATGATAGGAAGATTTGTACACAAATAGGTATCAGCAAATCACTGATCATTTTCTGCAAAGCCTCTTATTATATTCAAGAAATGTTACTCGTGCTCCTACTTACATTGGAAGTCACCCTCGTGAATTATGAAAAAAACAATTTCACTGTACCTCGGTACATCTGACAATAAAGTACCATTGAACCATTGATAACATAACCATTGACAGTGCTGTCTTGAAATCTAGGACTGTGAATGCATCATCATATTCTATATACTTTTGCAAGAAATAGCTGTACACATGGTCATGAATTGGATGGGTGAAAGTTACTGAAAAGCGAGGAATTCAAATATATGCAGGATATGGAGATCTTTTAACAGGAAATCTCAACTGTGAAGCCAGTAAAAAGACGTTTAAGGACTGGCAGCTTATGTTCCAGGGTACAGGAGATACTGCGGTGGGGATATAAGAGGAGGGGGGTTTTCTTTATTGATTTAGGAGAATGTCATGCAGTTGTCCGAGATGCCATCCACGAGTGAGGCAAATGGTGGAGCTGATTAAAAAGGGGATGATCACCTTGTTGGGAATGTACTGCAGGCCCCCATATAGTCAATGGGAATTAGAGTAATAAATATGCCAGGAGATTGCAGGCAGGTGCAAGATTAATAAGGTTAGACACAAAAAGCTGGAGAAACTCAGCGGGTGAGGCAACATCCACGTAGAGAAGGAATTGGCAACGTTTCGGGTCGAGACCCTTCTTCAGACTGATGGCAGGGGAGAGGGTAGAAGAAATAAAGAATGTAGGCATAGACAATGGGACAAAGAAACATAGAAACATAGAAAACAGGTGCAGGAGTAGGCCATTTGGCCCTTCGAGCCTGCACCGCCATTCAATATGATCATGGCTGATCATCCAACTCAGTATCCTGTACCTGCCTTCTCTCCATACCCCTTGATACCTTTAGCCATAAGGACCACATCTAATTCCCTCTTAAATATAGCCAATGAACTGGCCTCAACTACCTTCTGTGGCAGAGAATTCTAGAGATTCACCACTCTCTGTGTAAAAAATATTTTTCTCATCTCGGTCCTAAAAGATTTCTCCCTCATCCTTAAACTGTAACCCCTTGTTCTGGACTTCCCCATCATGGGAACAATCTTCCTGCATCTAGACTGTCCAACTAGTTAAGAATCTTGTAAGTTTCTATAAGATCCCCCCTCAATCTTCTAAATTCTAGTGAGTACAAGCCAAGTCTATCCAGTCTTTCTTCATATGAAAGTCCTGACATCCCAGGGAATCATTCTGGTGAACCTTCTCTGTACTCCCTCTATGGCAAGAATGTATTTCCTCAGATTAGGAGACCAAAACTGTACGCAATACTCCAGGTGTGGTCTCACCAAGACCCTGTACAACTGCAGTAGAACCTCCCTGCTCCTATACTCAAATCGTTTTGCTATGAATGCTAACATACCATTCGCTTTCTTCACTGCCTGCTGCACCTGCATGCCTACTTTCAATGACTGGTGTACCATGACACCCAGGTCTCGTTGCATCTCCTCTTTTCCTAATTGGCCACCATTCAGATAATAGTCTACTTTCCTGTTTTTGCCACCAAAGTGGATAACCTCACATTTATCCACATTATACTGCATCTGCCATGTGGGAGGACTGGGAAGGGGGGGGAAGGGGGAAAATGAAGAGAGAGGGAGCAAGGGCTAACTGAAGTTAGAGAAGTCAATGTTCATACCGCTAGCATGTAAACTACCCAAGCGAAATATGAGGTGCTGTTCCTCCAATGTGCGCTGGGCCTCACTCTGGCAATGGAGGAAGCCGAGGGCCGAAAGGTCAGATTGGGAATGGGAGAGTGCGTTGAAGTGCTGGGCCACCGGGAGATCAGCTTGGTCAAGACTTCTCTAACTTCAGGTAGCCCTTTGCTCTCTCTTCATTTTCTTTCTTTGTCCTACCCCCTCCCCTGAGATCAGTCACCAATTCCTTCTCTCCATAGATGCTGCCTCAATATTCAAGAGAGTTGTCCCAGATCGGACAATTAAATTTGGGGCAAGGCCAATTTTGATGGTATTAGACATAAATCTGCTCGTTGATTGAAGTAGGTTGAAGTAGGGTGTAGGAACATCCAGAAAGTGGGATGGTATTAAAAGTGTTACGATAAGAGTCCAGGGCATGCATGTTCTTGTCAGAATGAAGGGCAAGGCAGGTGGATGTAAGGAAGCTTGCCTGACAAGAGAAATTGAGACTCCGGTCAGGAAAAAGAAGGTAGTATGGGGCAGATATAAGCAGCTGAGATCGTGCATCCCTGGTGGTGTAATGAGAATTGAGGAGCATACTGAAGAAGGAAATCAGAGAGGCAAAAGGGGGCAGGAAATAACTCTGGTAGACAGTACATTAAACCTTCTTTGTGCCGAACATGATGCCAAGATAAACTGATCTCATCTGCATGTATATGATCCATATTCCTCTATTCCCGGCACTGTCACATACCTACCAAAAAGCAACTTCATCGCCACTATTGTATCTGCCTCCACCATCACGCGAGGCAATACGTTCCAGGACCCCACTACTCATTTCCTTCCACCACAATCCTCCGTCTTCTATGAATAAGCCAGCTTTGAATCTATGAATCATGAATCCCGTACATCTTAATCTTCTGGATCAGCCTACCATGAGGAACTTTATCAAAAGTCTTACTAAAATCCATATTTACAACATCCACCACCCTATCTTCATCAATCTCCCTCATCACCTCCTCAAACAATGCAATCAAGTTAGCGAGACACGTCCTGTCGCATACAGAGCCAGGCTAGCTATCCTTAAATAGCCCATTCTCTTCCAAATGGGAGAAATTCCTCTCTTGAAGAATTCTCTCCAATAGTTTACCCACCACTGACGTGAGTCTCACTGGCCTAGATTTCCCTGTATTCTCTTTATTTCACCTGAAACAAAGGAAAAACATTGACCACTCTCCAGTACCCCAGGATCTCACCCGAGGCTGGAGAAGAATCAAAGATCCTCATCAAGGCCCTCATTATCTCCTCTCTTGTCTTCCTCAATAATCTGGGTACATCCAATCAAGCCCTGGGGATTTAACCACCTCAATGCTCTTTAAGAGTCTCGCACCACCTACTTCTTGATCTCAAACTGCCCGAGCATATTTGTGTAGTGAGCATTAGTGTGCATATCTGCACATTGATCTTGCTGTCCTTCAAGTCCTTCGTCTTGGTAAATACAGATCCAAGTTTAGTGCTTTCCCTACATCCTCCAATTCCAAGCATTATTTCCCTTCTTTATCCTTGAGTGGTCCTACCTTCTCCCTGGTCAACCTCTTGTTTTTAATATACATAAAAAAACATTGGGATTTTCCTTAAACCAATAAGCCAAGGACCCTTTTGGCCTTTCTAATCACCTGCTTGACTTACTTCCCACTCGCTTTATATTCCTCCTGAGCCCCATCTGATGCCTCCATCAGAAACCTAACATATGCTTCATTTTTCTTCTTCACCAATGTAACAACTTCCTTGGTCATCCACGGTTCCCTTATGTTCTTGTCCTTATCCCTCCTCCTTACTGGAACATGCTGATCCTGCACTTTGCTCTGCTGGCCTTTAAACAACTTGCACTGTCAGTTGTGAACCTACCCAATAACAACTGCTCTCACTCTACCCTTCCTAGCTCCTTCCTAATGACATTGTAATCTGCCTTGCCCCAATGAAGTGCCTTATCCCAACATCCAGACCTATCCATATTCAAAGCAATTTTAAATTATGGAGTTGTGGTCACTACAGGAAAGATGTTGTTAAGCTAAAAAGAATAAAGAAAGGATTTACAAGGATGTTTCCAGGACTTGCACAGGTTAGATGCACAGAGTTAATTTACCTGGAGTAAGGGAATCAAGAACCAGAGCACATAGGTTTGTGAATGGAGAAAGATTTAATACGAACCTGAGGGGTAACTTTTTCACAAAGAGGTTGGTGGGCGAATGGAATAAGCTGCCAGAAGGGGTAGTTAAGGCAGGTACTATAACAACATTTAAAACACATTTGGACAGGTACATAGATGAAAAGGTTTAGAGGGATATGGGCCAAACACAGGCAGGTGGGACTAATGTAGATGGGACATGTTGGTCGGCATGGACAAGTTGCGCTGACAGGCCTGTTTCCATGTTGTATGACTCTGAGTTCATGTGGATGCATACAACCGTTGTATCTGGCACTGATATTATCTGCTGGAGGGAGACCAGATTTGTTATGTTGGGTGAAACTGTGGCAAAGTGGGAAGGCTGTTGGTTTTACAGTGTAGACACCCTGTTTATTTCAGCTGTCAGGAATAAGTACATGACCAGTGAAATGGGATTATTGTTGTAGGTCAGGGGAAGTAATTTGCATGTAATGGCTTCCACTAGGGAAAGTAGAATGTAAGGAAATAAGAAGTAAGATGAGTAGTAAGGGTGCAGCAGTGGAGTTGTTACCTTACAGCACCAGAGACACGAGTTTGATCCTGACTACAGGAGCTGTCTGTATGGAGTATATACGTTCTCCCCGTGAGTTTACTCCGGGATCCCCGGTTTCCTCCCATAGTCCAAAGATGTAGAGGTTTGTGGGTTAATTGGTTTGGTATAATTGTAAATTGTTCCTAGTGTGTAGGATAGTGCTAGTGTAAGGAGTGATCGCTAGTCGGCATGGACTCGATGGGCCAAAGTACTTATTTTCAACCTGTATCTCTAAACTAAACTAAATTAAATGAGTATTGGCCATTGAACCTGCTCCAGTGTACGATACAATCGTATACGTAAACAGCATTTTTCAATAATTTCCCCAAATAAGGAGAAATTGGTAACATGACAAAGTTCAGAGATCATGGTTTTAAATTATTACCTTCTGACTGAAGAGTGCTAATCATTCTGATCTTAATGACATCCCACTCATTTTGAGTCTGTGATGTCATAGTCTAAGCTCCTGAGCCCATGGAAATATCCTTCACAAATCTAGCCTGTCCAGCCCCCCAAGAATATAATGCGATGACAACTTTCATTCCTCCTCTCTACTCTCCAAATATTTATAATCACGAGAAGTCTGGATAATCTGCTCTTTATTCTGCAGAATCATATCTGTTTCTGAGCCTGGAGGTCAAAATTGTGCACAATTCTCCTGATTTGGTGCCATTAAGATGGTACCTCATTGCCGTAAGTAATCTATACTCCTGTATTGTAATGATCTTGTACGAAAGACCAAGCCTCTCACCTTTTAAAATGAACTCAGTAATAAGCTGCGGGAAGCATCTGTTGCTGAACAGCTGAATCTAATTGCAAATTTAATAATTAGCTTTACTTGGACAAAGTAAAATTAATCGGTACTTACTAAATGGATTGACTCCGACAACAAATTCTGAAACACAATTGGGAATAAACAATGAGAATAAAACTATTGAGCGTTTATTGATTTAGGAGATGTGGCCACTCTGGCAAGACCAACATTTGTCGCCCATTCTGACCTCCTTTGCCTGGCTGCACACCATCCGATGCAGGCATTCCAAGCACTCGATCGATGTCCGTCATAATTCCTGATGGGTTTTCGTAAGTTTTCTGAGCTTTGATCTGATCTATTCGTTTTGGGATCAATCGCCCCATCGCCTGCCAGCGGCATTTCCCATGTGGCACACATGCTGCAGTTTCACCAGGTTAGCCGAGTTGTGACCCAGATTCAGTCCCCATGTGTGTGAGAGTGATTTGTGAGGTGAGACACTCAGGGAATGATTCTGCTGCTGCTTATGTCCCACAGCACTTCACAGAGCTGTGGTGTCTTCTGAATCTAACCCATTTAGAATGGGATATCACAAGACGGGTCGCTCTTCCCTCTAATTCACAAAGATGATTGGACAACCATTGCCAATGAAATCCATATCAGAGATTAACTTTATACCCATAGTTGCTGCAGACACATCCAATTAAAGATCCAATTAAATTGGTTTGTGAAGATTTCAAATGACTACCCACAGTTCAAAATGGATGTCCCTTGGATAATGGGAGCAGCGTGTTGAGGAGATGGGGCTGTGATCATACCTGTGGTTGTAGATGTTGTTGACGCTGGAAGGAATACAATTGAAGATGTGAGTGCAGGGATTATAGAATAACCCTCATAACATCAAAATCAAAGAAATATTTGTCGTCATCAACAGATCCCTTCTAAAGCCAAACCTGTGGTCGATGATAATGCTGTTGACTCTGGAGAGGAAACAGTTTAAGATGGAATTTTGAAACTACTCTGCCGCTAGAGAATGGAGAAAAGTAATTATCTTGCCCTGAAGGATCTACATTTCACCCATTGAATCTGTACCTGAATCCGCATTCTACACATTACACTTGACCTTGAGTCTGATGCTCTCTTGCTGCTGATGAAAGGTGTGTGAGCCAAGATCCAATTAGATTCCCATTATCTTATATTGGAACAAGAAGTGGTCCTGGATTGCACATTGCAGTAAGTGGGAACACGCAACTGGTGTGAATACTGAGGGGGTAAAAAAGTGCGGAGAAAGTGTGGAAGATTAGGGAAATTGTTTTTCTCTGTGGACTGGGAACAAAGAATACTTTCACCAAGGGTAGTCACAAAATGCTGGAGTAACTCAGCGGGACAGGCAGCTTCTCAGGAGAGGAGGAATGGGTGACATTTCAGGTCAAGACCCTTCTTCAGTCTCGACCAGAAACGTCACCCATTCCTCTCCAGAGATGCTGCCTGTTTCGCTGAGATACTCCAGCATTTAGTGTCTATATTCGGTGTAAAACAGCATCTGCAATTACCTTCACTTTCACCGAGGGTTTTAACTGCAATGTGAACAACTGAATGAAGCAGATAAAGATGGACAGGCTAAAATCAATCTTAGAATATTGGGCTTAATTTTGTGTTTTTCGACTCAACAGTCTGACAGAATTCAATGACCCATCTGGTCACTTGTGTGGTTCATGCAAATTCATCCAATTTTTTATTGTTAACTTGTTACCTTTTGGAGTTGAGGTTGTTGGTAGGGTTGAAGTTGCAAGATTTGTTGGTTTAGTTCTGGAGGATGCCGAGCAATCCCATCATTGATCAATGGGAGAATGGTATAAGAGTTACATAAACACATGCACAACATTAGCAGTGATTCAACACCATTTAATGTGGCTCATGGACTGGGCAGAATGGGAGGTGAAAGGAACCATTGGACCCTCAGGTCTGAAAACAAGCGTTGCAGTGGCTTTGTTGAAGATCAGTCTGTTGGTCTGTGTACATGAATGATAACAACCTGCTGTGGCCCCGTTGATACCATACCTGTTGTTGAAGTCGGAGTCGTTGTCGATGCTGGAAATGAGACAATTGACCATGTCAATGTGGAGTGTAAAATATCATCACAATACTTCAATCAATCAATCAATCAAATGTATTTATATAGCACATTTAAAAACAACTCACGTTGAACCAAAGTGCTGTACATAGAAGAATTTGGGTTGCCATACAGCCGTACAAATAAAAAGAAAAACACAACACACTATAGAATGTAACATGAACGTCCTGCCACGTTTTCTACTGTGAGGGAAGGCAATAAAAGTTCAGTCCTCTTCCTCTATGTTCATCCGTGGTCGGGGCCTATTGAGGTCGCTGCGGCGGCCGCAGCTGAGGCCCGATGTTTCAGGTCCTCTCGCCAGATGATGGAACTCCGGCTTCTGAAGAACACTCTCAGTGGCTTGGAGTTCCGAATCGGCCACATTTTACTGGAGACCATGGCTTCCGAAGTCCACAGGCCGAGCTGGGTGGAACTCCAACACTGGAGACCTTGGCAAAAGATCCCAGGCCACCGCGATGTTAAAGTCAGCGCCGCCAGCAGCTGTAAGCTCCGCAACTACAGCTCCGCGATGTTGGAGTTGGCGGTCTCAGCACTCCGCTTACCACAATTGGACCTCACTTCTGTACTCTGACTCATCGCCATCTGTAATTCGTCCAACTGTGGTGTCGTCGGCGAACTTGACGGCGAACTTAATACTCTCCCA
Organism: Malacoraja senta; assembly: GCA_038087875.1. Lineage (NCBI taxonomy): Eukaryota > Metazoa > Chordata > Chondrichthyes > Rajiformes > Rajidae > Malacoraja > Malacoraja senta. Next base: position 40,885,707 of record CM075979.1, on the reverse strand, counting down.
TTGCTGTTGAAAAGTGTTGTATTCACATTCTTTATTGGAAAAAAAGTGGTCCTAGATTACACTTTACAGCAGGTGGGACCACACAAGGAATACTGAGGGTGGACAAGATGGGGGAGGTTGGTTGAAAAAATAGTATGTGTGGAAGATTAGAAAATTGTTTCTCACTGCGTGATGAGAACAAAAAGTATCTTTTAAAAGCTTTAAAGAGCAACATGAATAACTGAATGAAGCAGGTGAAGATGGTGGGATGGGAATTGATCTCAGAATCTGGGCTTGATTTTATGTTACTGAAGTGAACAGGAGGTCAGAATTCAATGAACCCACTGGGTTCTTATGCTGTTAATGTCAAATATTAAATAACTTGAGGAAGGACATTCTTGTTATTGAGGGAGTGCAGCGTAGGTTCATGAGGTTAATTCGCGGGATGGCGAGACTGTCATATGTTGATAGATTGGAGTGGCTGGGCTTGTATACCCTGGAATTTAGAAGGATGAGAGGGCATCTTATTGAAACATATAAGATTATTTAGGGTTTGGACACGCTAGAGGCAGGAAACATGTTTCCAAAGTTGGGGGAGTCCAGAACCAGGGACCATAGTTTAAGAATAAGTGGTAAGCCATTTAGAACAGAGATGAGGAAAAACCTTTTCACACAGAGAGTTGTGAGTGTGTGGAATTCTCAGCCTCAGCGGGCGGTGGAGGCTGGTTCTCTGGATGATTTCAAGAGAGAGTTAGATAGAGTTTTAGGGATAGCGGAGTTAAGGAATATGGAGAGAAGGCAGGAACAGGGTACTGATTGTGGATGATCAGCCATGATCACATTGAATGGCGGTGCTGGCTCGAAGGACCGAATGGACTACTACTGCATCTATTGTTTATTGTCTACTGACCCTGTTTTTCACAAGAAATCTCCAAAGCTTAAATCATGTAATTGTGCTTTGATGAGGTATATCATGTCAAGAGGAACCGGAATGAAGATTATCATCCAATTGGTCTACATTTCTTTTTTTTTTAATGTTTATTTAATTAGAAGCAATTGTACAAGAATAAAGCAATCGGAATAACAATTATACAATTTTCGTACAGCTTCATTTTTTACATTTTATAAACTGATAAATGAATTGGGGACAAAAAAGTAAAAAGGAAAGAATGAAGAAAAAGAAGATACAAAAAAGAGAGAAGAAAAGACCCCTGAACTGCCAAAGAAGTGAGAGAAAAAATTAGAGAAAAGGGAAAAAAATGGAGATATGTCCCACTATCCTTCCCTCCCCACCCCCACCCCCCCCCCCCCCCCCCCCACCCTCCGCTCACCCTTCCCAAGCATCGGTTTTAAATTTGTGTTCAACCATTCTATTGTAGAAGAAATTCAGTGAAAGGAGACCATGTTTTGGAGAATTGGTCTGATTTATCAGCCAAAACAAGCCTTATTTTTTCTAAATGTAGTGTCTCGGTCATTTCTGTGATCCACATCTTCACTGTGGGAACTGTTATCCTTTTCAAGAATTTGAGTATAAGTTTTTTCGCGTTTTTTAAGTCGTAGTCAAGGAAACATCTTTGGAATGTCGTTAACTTAGAACAGCCCTCTGACATTCCTAAAATTATTAGTTTTGCATCTAACTCCAGTTGAATTTTAAGTGTTTTAGAGATGATATCGAATATTCCCATCCAGAAATTTTATATTTTTATACAGGATGCAAAGGAATGGGTTAAGGTAGCTTTATGGAGGTGACATTTATCACAGATAGGGGAGACAGTTGGAGAAATCTTATTCAATTTGGACTTTGAATAGTATAACCTATGCAATATTTTGAATTGTATCAGGCAATGCCTGATATTTAAATCCCCTGGGATAATGGGAACAGTGTTGAAGAGATGGGGTTTGGTCATACCTGTGGTTGATGTGGTTGATGTTGTTGACTCTGGAAGGTATACAATTGAAGATATGAGTGCAAGGATTGTAGAATAAATCTCATTACATTTAAATCAAACAACTATTTGTCCAGTGACCAATCTCAACTGCTGATGTCCATACCTATGGTCGATGACAAGGTTGTTGACTCTGGAGAGGAAACCATTTAAGATGTAATTTTGAAACTAATCTGCCATTAGAGAGTGGAGTGAAGCAGTAGTTATGCCCTGAAGGATCTACATTTCACACATTCCCTGATTTTAATGCTCTCCCATTGCTGTTGAAGTGTTGTATTCCCATTCTTTATTGGAAAAAAAGTGGTCCCATATTAGAAAAGGTCCCATATTAGAAAATTATAAAAAGACCCCCCATCAGTCTGAAGAAGGGTTTCGACCCGGAACGTTGCCTAGTTCCTTCGCTCCATAGATGCTGCTGCACCCACTGAGTTTCTCCAGCATTTTTGTGTCCCATATTATGCTTTACAGCAGGTGGGACCACACAATTGGAAGAAAAACTGAGGGTGGACGAGATGGGGGCGGTTGGTTGAAAAAATAGTACGTGTGGAAGATTAGATAAATTGTTTCTCACTGCGTGATTAGAACAAAAAGTATCTTTTAAAAGCTTTAAAGAGCAACATGAATAACTGTGCTGTTAATGTCAAATATTCTAAATAGTCACCCTGTCTTTCTCGAGAAATCTCCAAAGCATAAATCATGATATTTTGCTTTGATGAGATATATCATGTCAAGAGGATCCAGAATGAAATTTATCATCCAACTGGTCTATATTTCAATGGGTAATGTCAGTTTGACTGTCCAAAAACATTAAATATTTGCTGTAATAGGTTTTATGATTATTAATAGTTCGGAGATTGTGAACGACATCAGGAAACGAAGCAGTACACACACACATTGATAGCGCCGAAGTAGAGATGATTGAAAGCTTCATGGTCTTAGGAAGAAATATCACTCACAATTTGTCCTGGACCAGCCACATCGAAGCAATGGCCAAGAATGCACACCAATGCCACTACTTCCTTAGAAGGCTTAGGAAGTTTGGAAAGTCCCCAACAATCCTCACCAACCATTACATATGCGCCTTAGAAAGCATTTTATCGGGATGCCTCACAGCATGCTTTGTGAACAGTTCCATCCAAAAGCGCATGAAATTGCAGAGAATTGTGGAAATAACTGTGACCATCACACAAACCAACCTCCCTTCCATTGTCTCCATTTACCCTTCACACTGCTTCGGCACGGCCACCAGCAAAATCAAGGACCTGTCTCACGCTGGTCACTCCTCTCCCATCAGACAAGAGGTACAGAAGTTTGAAAATGATATTTACAGATTCATGGAAAGTTTCTGGGACACTGCTAGAAAGCAGTCTTGACCTTCCATTTACATCATTGAAGACCATAGAACTATCTTTAATCACACTTTGTTGGAATTTATCTTGCACTAAATGTTATACCCTTAATCCAATATCTGTACACTCTGGACAGCTTGATTGTAATCATGCATAGTCTTTTCGCTGACTGGATAGCTTGCAACAAAAAGCTTTTCATTGTACCTTGGTACACATGACAATAATAAATTAAATTAATAAACTAAATTAAACAATCGACTCATGTCCGTAAGTGTTCTTGCTCATACAAGTGGGTTATTTGGGGATTGAAATATGCAGCGACTTGTGAAGTTCATGCAAATTGTATTAATTTTAATTGCTAACTTGGTACCTGTTGAGGTTGAAGTTGTTGTTGGTGTTGATGCTGTAAATAAAGATTTGTAGGTTTAGTTCTGGAGAATGCTGAGCAATTCCATCATCTATTACTAGGAGACTTATTTTAAAGTTAAATAAACACATGGGAAAGGTAACAAGCAGAGATTCAACACCATTCAATGTTGCTCCTGATATGGGCAGATTGGGAGCTTAAAGGAGCAGTTGGAAGCTCAGACTGGAATGGAGGTCTTAAAACAAGCGTTGCAGTGGCTTTGTAGAAGATCAGTCTGTTTGTCCATGTATATGAATGATAACAACCTGCTGTGGCCCAGCTGATACCATACCTGTTGTTGAAGTCGGAGTTGTTGTCGATGCTAGAAATGAGAAAATTGACCATGTCAGTGTGGAGTGTAAAATGTCATCACAATAATTCAGCAAGTAACTACCCCTTTCCTCAGGTCCATCGCGAAAATGTGGAAAAACTTATTTTAAAGTTAAATAAACACATAGGAATGGGAAAGGGCCTGTCCCACTTAGGAGACCTCCAACGCAACCTCTGGCGACCTTAGGCGACTTAAAAAAAATCAAGGTCGTGGTGACCTACGACCTTCTATGACCTTCCACGACTATCTTGAAAACCTCCCTCGACTATCAAGAAGACGTCCTTCGACCACCTTCGACCTCCTTCGACCTCCTTCGACTATGTTGAAGACTGGCTTCGACCATGTACGTTTTACTCGAGGATGGTCTCTGACAAATCATTCTGAACCATGCAAGCAAGGAAGAAACTAGTTTGGAGGATGTTAGTAAAAATACTACTGCTGCTTGCAGTAGCCCTTTTGCTTCAGCAGCCTTTTAAAAAAGGCAGAGGGGAAAGAGCAAGGGTGAAGAGGAAGCACAAGAAGAGGTCTCAATGGGTGAATGGAGATGATGTGATGGACTGTCCCAGTACACCAGATGACTGGAAGAGAGTGGCGCTGGGCTTTGACAAAAGATGGAATTTTAAGCACACATGTGGGGCAGTGGACAACAAGCATGCCATTCTTGTCCCTGTACCTGTACCCCTCATTTTCCTTTTCGTACAGGCTGGCATTCTGCAGGAACCATTCCTCAAGGTCCCCCTCCTGCTGCCTGGTGAAAGTGTAGGACATAACCTTCATCCAGCCCTCCCTCATCACCAATGCCTCTGCCTCTGCCTCTGATGCTGTGTCAGACACAGGAGAAAGTGCTGCTTTGCTGCCTTCAAATGAGTCAGTGAAGGACAGTGAAGGTGGTGGGGACATATACTACCACCCTGGTCTCCTCCTCCAGGCAGGCACAGAAATAGCTATCAAAACATGGAGGGGACCGGAGGACAGGGGTGACACAATTTCTTGGTGGCTGCGCGCACACACTCACACACACACACACACACCGGAGGCTTCAGCCATGGGCCCTATGGATGGTAAATAGTGACGGGTGCCGGCAGTTGCCGAAAAAAATGGCGTAAGGCCCACAGCCAGCGCGGAGAAGCAGCGCTAAATGCAGCTCAACTGCCTGTCTCGCCGGGTTAACCTACAGCCCTGCCTGGACTGACGGTCTTCTCCGAGCTGACTGTAAACCTGGGCCGTCGTTAGCAGACAGAGTTGACAGGCAGAGTTGAGCTGGGTTTAGAGCTGGCTGTGGGCCTGGGGGCACCACTCCCGTCTGTCTCCCGACGTCTCTGGCCATCCCCGGACGTGGGGTGGAGGCACTCGGGTGGGGACGGGGTTCGTCCAGTGAAGGTGCCGCAGTGATTGCAGCGCTGGAGACCTAGGATTGATCCTGGCTGCGTATGAGGCGCAGGTCTGTGTCCAGGGCTCCCGAGGGAGTTTTTCGCTTGACCCGGGCATGCGATTCAAGCTCCGCTCTGATCTTTGCTCCATATACGTCTCCCTCTTCCAATCACCGCGCTCTATCCTCAGCCCCACCCCCCTACTTACGCATCTGACCGACACCTCCCTCCTCCAATGATCGCGCTGAATCATCATGTCCTGCCCCCATTGCCTGCTGACTGACGTCTCTCTCGTCCAATCGTCGCCCTCGATCATCAGTCCCACCGCCACTGTCTCGCGGAAAGCGGAGATTTCACCGAGTTTTAAAATCCGGATTACAAAAAATGGGGGGGATCGTCACCCACCTCTGAAAACAGGGGGGGGAACGTGTACCCCCTGGCCCCCCCCGAGATTTCCACCCCTGCCTCCAGGGGTCTCTCATGCAGGGCTACATCCTCCTGCCTATCACCTCCTGTGGCATCACCTCCTGCCACTCCTACTCCTGAGTGGGCAACACCTGCATGACAGGTTTGTTTTAGGGTTGTGCCCTCCCCCTGCGCTGCTGCCTTTTTGTTGCCAACTCTAAAACACAAGTCTCCTCTCCAAAAAACTCTCCAGCTATGAATGAACATGCCTTGGTGTGACAGAGGTGACGTTCTGCTGTTTAAATCACCTTTTTTTTCTACTGACCATTTTTTCACCCCGGTGCTATTACCTTTGACCACCTTCGACTACCTACGACTAGCATCACGACCTACTACAACTGGCTTCGCCTGGACATACGACTAAAAAAATATAGGTTTTTCGCACGGCGACCTATTTTTAGTCGCGGCCAATTTTTAACGTCTTGAAAAATACACGGCGACCTGGCTGAAGCCTCGACTACGCGGAGACCATTTTCGACCACGAATAAGAGTGACGAAAACCTCCTACGACCTTGCGGCGACCTTCCGGCGACTATGGTCATGGGCAAGGTGGTCAGAGTTCGCGGTGGAGTTCTCTCAAGTGGGACAGGCCCTTAACAAACAGAGATTCAACACCATTCAATGCTGCTATTGATATGGGCAGATTGGGAGCTTAAAGGAGCAGTTGGAAGTTCAGACTGGAATGGAGGTCTGAAAACAAGCGTTGCAGTGGCTTTGTAGAAGATCAGTCTGTTGGTCTGTGTACATGAATGATAACAACCAGCTGTGGCCCACTTGATACCATACCTGTTGTTGAAGTCGGAGTTGTTGTCGATGCTGGAAATCAGAAAATTGACCATGTCAGTGTGGAATGTAAAATGTCATCACAATAATTCAGCAAGTAACTACCCCTTTCCTCAGATCACCAGACATGTACGTCTTTCGTCATGGTTGCTGCACTTATGCAATATTGTAAAAGCATTTCATAGTTTTGGTCCTCCATTTAATCTCTAACATGAAAACAAAAGATTAGAATCATATCAAGAAAATTGTTGAATCTGCCTCTCTTTTCCCAAGATCACTTTCCCACTGCTTCCCCACCATCTGTCCACGTACTTAAATTTGAGATGAATATGAATAGATGTGAAAATGATACGCAGATTTGTACACAAATAGATATCAGCAAACCACTGATAATTTTCTGCAAAGCCTTTTATTATGTTCAAGAAATGTTACTCGTGCTCCTACTTACATTGGAGGTCACCCTCGTAAATTATGAAAAAACAATTTCACTGTACCTCGGTACATCTGACAATAACTAACCATTGAACCATTGATAACATAATCATTGACAGTGCTGTCTTGAAATCTAGGGCTGTGAATGCATCATCATATCTGTCATTAGTCTTGGTGATGATACATTCAACAATAGCAATTCCCACAAACAAGCACATGATCACTATTGCTGCATTTATGGCCATGCTGATGATCCAATTATATAATCCCCCAAAACCCCAGTTTCCCCATCCAACACCCTCCTTCATTCCGTCAAGCAGGGTAGTAATGTCCTCTTGATGCTACACAAAAATGCTGGAGAAACACAGTGGGTGAGGCAGCATCTATGGAACGAAGGAGTAGGTGACATTTCGTGTCAAGATCCTTCTTCAGACTGATGTGGCGGTGGGGGGGGGGGGGCGGGAAGAAGAAAGGAAGAGGCGGAGACAGTAGGAGGTGGGAGAGCTGGGAAGGGGAGGAGAAGGAGTGAGAAAGCAAGGATTACCTGAAATTGGAGAAGTCAATGTTCACACCGCTGGGGTGTCAACTGCCCAAGCGAAATATAAGGTGCTGCTCCTCCAATTTGCGGTGGGACTCACTCTGGCCATGGAGGAGGCCCAGGACAGAAAGTCAGATTCGGAATGGGAGGGGAAGTTGAAGTGCTGAGTCACCGTATATGTATTAGCAGGATATGGAGATCTTCCAACAGGAAATCTCAATTGCCGTTTAAGGACTACCAATTTTGGATAGCCTGATGTCTTGGCCGGGCTGTGATGCCTCTCGTACGGCTTTGCAGTGTTTATGGGTGGTTTCCAGTGTTTCATTCATTGGGACAAAAGCAACACTTCTAGAAACTGTAGACAACCAGTCAGCAGAACATTAATCCTGTCGGTGGCACGGTGTGTTGTATGTAGTGGCTCCCCTGTATTAGAACATTGGACATTGTACAGCACAGGAATAGGCCATTCTGCCCACAGTCTTTGTAGCAAACATGATGTCAAGTTAACCTAATCTTCTCTGCCTGCACCTAATCCATGTCCCTCCATTCCCTGCATATCCATGTGCCTTACTAAAATCTTCCTAAATGCCACGATCATATCTGCGTAGTTGACCAACCATAGCAGCGAGTTCCCAGCACCCACAAATTTGCCCCCTCTGTTCAGTCAGCTAAGCCCTCAGGTTTTTGACATTTACATCCCAGGAAAATATTCTTCCCTATCTATGCTTCTCAGAATGTTATACATTTTATCTCTGCAGTCTCTCGCGCTCCTGAGAAAATAATTAAAGTTTCTACAAGAAGATTGAGCTAGTTTGTAATATATTTTAGAGGCCATTATTAAGGATGAGGTTTTCGAGTATTTAGATCATGTTAAAATAGGCTGAAGAAAGCATGTGAAGGAGAGATCTTACCTGACGAATTAGTTCCATTTAATTTAGTTTATTAGAGATACAGTGCGGAAACAGGGCCTTCGGCCCATTGAGACCGCACCGACCAGCGACTCCTGCACATTGACACGATCCTCGGGACAATTTACATTGATACCAAGCCAATTAACCTACAAACCCGTACGTCTTTGGAGAGGGTGGAAGAAACCGAAGATCTCGGAGAAAACCCACGGGGAGAACGTACAAACTCCGTAATCTGTTGGGATTATTTGAGGAACTAAATAGCAGGATAAAGAAAGGAGAGTCCATGCATGTTGTTTACAGTGATGAGGTTCAGCATGTGAGGCTGTTTAACAATTAGATGGATAGAAAGCTGTCTGAATGGCAGAAGGCTAACAGTTGGAATAAAGGGTGCTTTTTCTGGTTAGCTGCCGGTGACTAGTGGTGTTCCGCAGGGTTTGGTGTTGGGACCGCTACGCTTCACGTTACAAATTAATGATTTGGATGATGGAATTAATGGCTTTGTTAGCGGCCCAAGCACCGACCAGAAAAAGCCCCCTTTATTGCCACTCTGCTTTCTTCCATCCAGCAAACATGCTATCCATGTTACTATCTTCCCTCTGATACCATGGGCTCTCATCTTCTTCAGCAGCCTCACGTGTGCCACACTATCAAAGGCTGCCTGAAAATCCAGGTAAACCACATCCACTGACTCTCCTTTGTCTCTCCTGCCATTTACTACGCCAATGGGTTTGTCAGGCAAGATATCCCTTTCACAAAACCATGCTGACTATGGCCTATTTTACCCTGTGCTTCTAAGTAGTCAGAAACATCATCCATTATAATCTATCATGTCATATCATATATCTATTAAAACTCAGTGTGTGTGTATGTGTGTGTGTGTGTGTGTGTGTGTGTGTGTGTGTGTGTGTGTGTGTGTGTGTGTGCGTGTGTGCGTGTGTGCGTGTGTGCGTGTGTGCGTGTGTGCGTGTGTGTGTGTGTGTGTGTGTTATTTTGCATGTGAAACGTATCTCCTCGAAAACCAGACGCAAAAACGCGGAGATTTTTACAATTTCGGTAGGGATTTAACTTATGAGTTCAGAAATCCACACCTCTCTAGATTTCATCAATTATTTCCCCACATTTTCAATAAAATTGCTCACAAAACATCAAAAAAATTAAAATCAAACTGCTGCATGAGTCACAGTGCCACCTCACAGATGTCCAATCACAATGGATCTCATTTACATATATGACATCACAATGGGACAGGTGTGGGAGATTGGAACCTTCACGTGGTCCCACTAAAATCACACTGCTGCACGAGTCACAGTGCCATCTCACAGATATCACAATGGGACAGGGATGGGAATCTCTCCCCCTCTCCCTTCCACCCGCATGGCCTTCCCCCACTCCCCCCTTCTCTCTCTCCCCCCCTTCCTCTCTCCTTCCCCTTTCTCTCTCTCTCCCCCTTCTCTCCTCTCCCCCTCCTCTCTCTCCGCCTCCACTCCCTCTCTCTCTCTCCCCTCCTCTCTCTCTCCCCTCCCTCTCCCTCCCCCTTCTCTCTCCTCTCCCCTTCTCCCCCCTCCTCCACTCTTCTCCCATCTCCCCATCTTCCCCTCTCCTCTCCCCTGGGGTAAAAAGAGCAAATTAATAATATTAATATAATATCAAGGGGGGTAGTTAGCGTGTGTGCGGGGTAGTAGGTAGTGTGTGTGGCGCCACATGCCGCCCCACCCCTCCCCCCCCCCGCCCCGCCCCCACAACCGCACATTGGGGGAACAGACCCAACAGGTCTGTACTTGGTCTAGTTATATTATAAAACTCTGATCTGGGGTGTGGATGTATTTATTTGTGTGTGGATTTATGTTTGTCTGTGATTCACATCTCCTTGAAAACCCGACGCGCTAATGGTGAAATTTTTACATATTCCGGTCGAGATTTACCCCGTGATCTCGAAAATCGCCTCATCTGAAAATTTGATTCATTATTTCCCGAGTTTTTTACTAAAGTTGTTCACCTTTCTGAGATCTTTTAAAAATCTAACGAGCTGAAGCGGATGGATGACGTCACAATGCCTCTGCCCCTCGCGGCAGCTGCGCAGAATTTTCAACGCGCAGCCTGCTGGGCACTGTTTTCCACGAGCTGCAAATTTCGTGGCCCAGACGCCCTCCCCCCCCACAGGGTTCTGGATTGAAGCCGCTAAACACATGCTTAAGTCGTTCTGCGCGCTTATCTGGCCTCCTTGAAGTTCTACAACATGGCGGCGGCGGTCGTAATCGCAGCGCGGGCGCCGGGAAGTGCAGTGGAAAAGTGGCTGTGGCGGCCGTCACAAGGGACGACCTCCTCTCCATCTCCCCCGTCCAATCGTCTGTCACGCTGGTGGGTGGGCTTCCCCTCGCGGGAGCCACGATCGGCCGGCCCTCCGCTGCTTTTGACGGTCCTCATATCGCTCCAGGCGTCGCTCTGGTCCATGCCGGCCGCAGCCTAGCTCAGGCGCCTGGTGGGGAGGATTCCGCTCTATGAACTGGGTAGGTGCTGCCTCTATCCCCTCCCCTCACTCACCTCCCTCTCTACACCCTCCCCGGGGCAGAGAATGAGACAGAGAGGGGGTGAAGGTGGGGGGGGAAAGATGGGGGGGGGGGAATGGAGAGGTGGAGGGAGGGGAAGGGGTGGAGGTGGCCCTCTCTCTCCCCCCCCCTCCCTCTCCAGAGGAATATTTGTAACGTTCCAATTGTCTGGAACCACCACTGACTAGCGATTCTTGAAAGATCACAACTAATGATCCACAATTTCTAAACCCACCCATTAAATGTATTTAAGAATGAGATAATGATTGAACAGAGGATAAATGATGGGGAAAGGAGAAAATAAGCATTGAAGACAAAATGTCAAAAGGCGGAGATCAGGTAATGCTTTAAAATCCTCGCAGAAAGGGCTGGACTCCAGCATCCGCGGGGTTCTCCGATGTTCTGCAACATCCTCTCTCGCTGCTTCCCCCTCAATGATTCCATTTTACACACCTTACACTTCCTTATCTCTGTATCTCCCTCTCCGCTGACTCAGTCTGAAGAAGGGTCTCAACCCGAAACATCACCCATTCCTTCGCTCCAGAGATGCTGCCTCACCCGCTGAGTTACTCCAGCATTTTGTGTCTGTTCAGTTTAAACCAGCATTTGCAGTTCCTTGCCACAACATACAGGAAAGATACAAAGCCTTTGGCCCACAATATCTGTGTCGAACACAATGGCAACTCATATCTGTTTACACATAATCCATATCCCATCAATAAAATAATAGGACTGAGCTGAATGAACATTGGTCAATAAAAGGGAATTTGTGCTTGTCTTCCCTTCCGGTCCATCCGGAAAATGTGGAAGAAGCCGTGGTTGCCGTGTATTTGCATTTTCAGCAGCGTTGGGGGTAATATACTGATACAAATAGAAAATGTAAACAGATAGAGATAGAGGTAGGAAAGGTGAATAGAGTAGAAACATAGGTGGACAGGTGAGTGCGTGTGGGAGAAGAGGTTGGGGGTGGAGGCTACCTGAATGTAATGTTCATAACATTGGGTTTTTAACTACCTAAGTGGAATTGGAGATGTAGATCATTGCCTCCCCATAGCAATGGATAAGGCTGAGGGCTGTTAAATTGGTTTTGGGAGTGAAAGGAAGAGTTAATAAGAGTGGAATGATCACCTTGTCTGTGTGAGGTGATGTGAAGGAGTGAGGGGGCAGACCAAGGGGTTAAGCCTCTCTCCCACTTAGGCGATTTTTTTGGCAACTACAGGCGACTGGGCTGTTTTCACATGGTTGCGGGGTATTGCCTGTATGGTCGTGAGTAGTCTCCTTAAGTCGACTAAAGAGTCGTAACATTTTTCTGGTCGCCGCTGGATTTTGAAATGTTAAAAACTTTTCGGCGACTGTGGGCTTGACGTAGCTTGTCTTCTCCTGTTGTAGGTGCTGTCATAGGTTTTCGTAGATTGTTGCCTGTGTGGTCGTAGGTTGTCGTAGGTGTGGTTGTAGGTGGACATCCTAAGTCGCAACGATTGGGTCGCCGTTTGTCGGTAGCTTGCCGTAACTTGGTAGTAGGTTGTCGTACACATTGTCATAGGAGGGGTCCAGTCGCCGCTTTTTCGGCGACCTGCTACGATTGTGTCAGTCGCCAGCAGTCTACAAAAAAATTACCTAAGTGGGACAGGCCCTCAACACAGTAGACCCTGCCATAAGCAGAATAGGAGGAAGAGTGGCGGACTTGACTGCTTGCAGTTGGTCAGGGGAAGCTCTCATATATACCACATGACAGCTTGAGTGGATCGATTTTCAGACCATTTCACTCCACAAAAGTTGTAATTCACACTATGATATTATCGGTTTTAGGTGACACAGGAATTGGCAATAAGGATGATACAATGACAAAGGGAGGAGAATGCTGGATTTACAGTAAGGACACTCTATTCATTTTGGTTGGGCGGATTACGTGGATGTCTGGGGAAATGGGCCTAATGTGAAGTCACGTGACTACGTGAAGAGCCCGCCAGCCCGCATACGCGTCAATACGTCAATGCATGGCGCGAGGTTTGGCTGGGGGGAACGTCGGTCTCCCCAGTGTTAAGTTTAAAAACCATTCAGGTGAGTGCAAATGTTCACAGGGTGTGTTTGTTGTGTATTAATTCCGACGTCTACCTAGGTCTTCATCATTGAAAAGCCTAGGGCAAAAGCAAAATGGGCATCTGTGATACCGGCAGCAGAGGACCGTGACAGTGCGGAAAGCCGACGGCCATCCTTTTCAACCTTGGAGTCGCTGGCAGTGCCGGTCTGCACAGCTAGCTCTGATTTGGCTCCTAGAGGGAGCAGCTTGGCAGCCCCAAGTGGGGGAAAAGCTAAAGCCAAATTTGTGTGACAAGTCCTGTCGGACGACTCGGGACAAAAGGATTCTGTCCCCACATCTATGGCAGATGTGATTGTCCGTTTGTCTCAATTGGAACATCTGATGGAACAGATGGTGGCACAAAATATGCTCCATGTTACGGAGGCATGCACAGGCAGTTCGAGTCATACGCCTGTGGCAATGCCTGGTTCAGGGTTGCAATATTCCTCCAACTCAGATGAGGGGAGTGTCGGAGATCAGTATGGAGCTGACTCCGAATATGAGTAAGTGCCTGAATCCCATGCTTTAATGCATGATGTGCGGGAATCGCATAAGGAAGAGCTGCCTGCTCTTGCCTCTAAATTTGCTGTTCCCTAGGGGACGGGCAAGCCACTACAAGAGGAGTTGGCCAGCAGCATCAGCTACCTCACTTCACACCAGCTGAAGGAAGAGGTTATGGTGGAAACGGCTGGGAGATATCCGAGTCCGGGAAATTGCTATACCTTGGATGTTCCCATAGTCAATGCTACCATTTGGGAAAACATCGGGAACAGAACAAGATTCAGAGAGATAAAGCTACAGTGGTTTCTGAGGCTATTGTCCACAGGTATTACGGCCATTGCTAGGTCGGTGGATGAGATTCAGCTGTCGGAAGCCCAACAGGATGTAATGGCACTGTTGTGCAATGCTCATTTCGAGATTAACAGCTTCCGTAAAGAGGGCATTAAGCCAGAATTGAACCCCAAATTTGCTCATTTATGCAGGTCCAGCAATGTTCAGCCTGCTAAATTCCTCTTCAGAGAAGATTTGGGTAAGCAAGTCAAGGACTTGCAGGAGGAATTAAAGGCTGCTGCTGGCATGGTCAAGGCATCCTATATGGGTAAGACTCCTCTATTCCGGTGTTATCACCCCTACGCCACAACCAGCAGGAATCGGTTCTCTGAGGCTGGTGGGAATTTCAGATCTGCTCAATTTTGACCCAGTCACAGGTCTTTTTTAGGCCAAGGCCCATCTCGTCCGTCCTGGAAGATGCGGCAGCCTCAGTTCCCAGCGGCACAAGCTTTCAGAGCGAAGGGAAGGAGACCGAACAGAAATGAGGGTCTGGTGGTCCTGGTGTTACACCACCTATAACCTTTGAGGTAGGTGGGTCTATATCCATCAGTCACATGGGGTGTGCGGAGGAATTACAAGTCGGTGGCAGGTTAAGTCTATTTTTGCACGAATGGTGACAGATAACCTCTGACCCGTTTATACTGCATAGTATAATGGGTTACAAAATTGAGTTTTTGGCTAACTCATTTCCACATAGACAAGATATACCGAGTCGGGCGTATATTCGTTCCGAAAAATAAACTTTGGAGATGCAGGCAGAAATAGACGCATTGCATAAAAAAGGAGTAATTGAGCGGTCAGTCCATGAGAAGGATCAATATATCTCTAACATATTCTTAAGGGAGAAGAAAAATGGTGGATGCCGTATCATCCTTGATTTGGCAAACTTCAACTCAAATGTGCAGTATAAACATTTTAAAATGGAAAATTTCCACACCACTAAGCAGCTAATTACTGAGCGTTGCTTTATGGCATCCATCGATCTTAAGAATGCATATTATTCTGTTTCTATTCATAGGGATCACCGGAGATATCTGAAATTTAGCTGGCTGGGGCAGTTGTGGCAATTTAAGGTGTTACCTAATGGGTTAAGCTCAGCCCCTCGGTTATTTACCAAACTGCTTAAACCAGTGCTTGCCCTGCTTAGAGCTGAAGGGCTCTATAGATGACATTCTGATTATCGGGAGAACGCTGCATCTCGCTAAGCTAGCTGTTTCAGCTGCCAAGCTCATTTTTGAGAAATTGGGATTTATCATCCATCCAGCCAAATCCAGACTAATAGCAACCAGTATTTCTTATTTATGGTTCATTATCAATTCGGTGGAGATGTCTGTGACCCTGCCCATGGGGAGAAAACTAGATTTGGTAGAGGCTTGCTCTAATCTGATTAATGAGAAACCATCTATTCGCCAGGTTGCTAGGGTAATTGGCAAAAGAGTAGCTGCCTTCCCAGCTGCATGTTACGGGCCTTTGCATTATCAGAATCTGGAGCGTGCAAAGGATCAGGCACTTAGACTCCACAAAGGTAATTTCGACAGACCTATGCAGTTGTTGTCAGACTCTAAAGCTGAATTACAATGGTGGATTGCCAATATTCATCATTGTTCAGGCGGGTTTCTGGCTAGTAAACCTACAACGACACTGCAGAGTGATGCCTGTGAACTAGGATGGGGTGCAACTAGCACCGTCTCTAGTTGTGGTGGTAGATGGAACAAGGAGGAGTTATGCCTTAGTCGTAAATATGGTATCAATTATCTGGAAATGCTGGCAGCATTTCATGCCTTGAAAGCATACTGTGGGAAGCTACATGATGTGCATATTAGACTTCAAATGGTTAACTCAACAGCAGTGGCATATGTAAATCACATGGGTGGAGGTAAATCAGTATCCTGTGATACTTTGGCTAAACTTATTTGGGATTGGTGTATAGATAGGAGCATTTGGATTTCAGCTGCTCATTTGCCAGGCAGATTTAATAGGGTAGCAGATGCTAAACCACGAAGCTTCAATGATCAAACTGAGTGGATGTTGAATCAGGTAGTATTCAATGACATTATAGCTCGTTATGGAATTGATTTGTTCGCCTCCAGGCTTAATCACCAATTACCACGATATGTAGCTTGGCAACCAGACCCAGGGGCAGAAGCTATAGATGCATTCTCTATAGACTGGGGGGGCGTGTTCTTCCATGCTTTCCCTCCATTCTGCCTCATTGGACGATGCTTGCAAAAGATAATGCAAGACAACGCATCAGGTATTTTAGTAGCAACCATGGTTCCCATTATTGAAAGGATTATTAAAGGAACCACCCATGGTTGTTCACAGGTATAAACATATGCTAATTCAGCCTGTCTCTTGGGAACCTCATCCTCTACATGACGGAATCGACTTGTTAATTTGCAGCATTTAAGAAAGCCTTTCGGGGGCCAGGATTACCCGACCGGACGGTGGACGTAATAACTGCAGTTTGGCGTGATGGCACAAAGAAACAGTACTTCTCATATATCAATCAATGGGAGAACTTTTGCGAAAAAGCACATATAAATTACTTTACGGCAGATATAGCCGATGTGTTGGAATTTCTTTCAACTTTATATTTTGAGAAAAAGTTACGCTACAGTGCTATTAACACTGCTCGTAGTGCCTTGTCGTCATATTTAGTGCTGGGGTTTGGGCATCAATCTGTGGGATCTCACCCATTGGTATCCAAATTCATGAAGGGTATTTTTAACAGAAACCCTCCAAGGCCTAGATATTAGGAGGTATGGAATGTTAAAATAGTATTAAGGCTGCATCGCAATTTGGCACCCGCCGCTTCATTATCTTTACCCCAGCTCACTCACAAATTGGTCATGCTCATGGCGCTCATCTCAGCACAACAAGTTCAGTCTTTATAGAAGCTGAGGCAGGATAATGCGGTTATATCTGATAATAAGGTAACCTTTTATATAGATGAATTAATTCAGCAGAGTAGGTCAGGTGCGTTGGGGTATAAGTTGGAGCTCTTGGCGTATCCACCAGATCGCAGATTGTGTGTGGTTACATATATTAAAAAAATACATCGAGGTTACAAAATACATCGTGGTTACAAAAAACCTTTGAGGCAGCGAACAGGCTGTCTTCATCAGTTATAAAAAGCCACACAGAAGGGTAACGGTGCAAACCATTTCTAGGTGGTCAAGATGGGTATTAGCAGATGCGGGAGTGGATACTGATAATTTTAAATCTAACTCTACAAGGGCTGCAGCTACTTCGGCAGCAAGTAATATGGAAGTTCCGCTGGATCACATTCTTGCGACAGCAGGATGGGACGATCAGCAAACTTTTCAGACATTTTACAATTTACCAATTAACAGGCCTGTTTTTTTTGCTAGTAGAATTTTAAGTTGTGTTGATTGAATCAAGTGGTTATACCTGATGGAAAGGGACTGTTTCCATGAAAGCATGGACATGTTTGCAATTAACATCATGTTTCAATGAAGTACGTTTCTTCCAACCATGTTTGGTCGATTGGAGCAGTGTGTCTGCATGGAGACTGGTTCACTGCATGAAATCACAGAGCTTTGAAGGCTTCACGTAGTCACTCACGTGACTTCGATATAAAATAGAAAGATTAAACGAGAACTTACCGTTTGAAGTTTGATCTTTATTTTATGAGAAGTTGAAGTGAGGGAATACGTGCCCTCCACTCCCAACCCTACTTCTCATAAAGATCATTCGGTATTTCTAAGGTCGTTAATCATTCTATAGCTTAAGTTCAGCAACTAGTCTGTGGTTTCATACAGCTGCTCAGAAGATTGACGCGCATGTGGGCTGGCAGGCTCTTCACGTATTCCCTCACTTCAAATTCTCATAAAATAAAGATCAAACTTCAAATGGTAAGTTCTCGTTTAATCTTTCTATTAATACCCACAGACTGAAAATGTCTTATCATTCTCATCTTAAGGACCTACCTCTCATTCTGTCTGAAGCCTATGGCAATTAGTCTCCACAAATCCAGCCTGTCCTGCCCTCCAGGATTTTAATGTGATTTAATGAGCTCAACTCTCATTCTATAAACTTTAAAGGAACATGTTCACCCCAGTTCAGGTAGCAGTCTGGTCAATCTGCACCACACTGTAAAATCAGATCTGTTCCATGACAAGAGGCAAATTACACAGAATATCCCAGATCGGGATTCAGGGCCCTCTCTAACCATTGTATGAAATCGACATTGTTTTATTGGGTGCATCTTGGACAAAGAACAACCTTTCCCCCTGGGATAATGGGAACAGTGTTGAAGAGATGGGGTTATGCTTATACCTGTGGTTGATGTGGTTGATGTTGTTGACTCTGGAAGGGATACAATTGAAGATATGAGTGCAAGGATTGTAGAATAAATCTCATTGCATTTAAATCAAACAACTATTTGTCCAGTCATCAATCTCAACTGCTGATGTCCATACCTGTGGTCAATGACAAGGTTGTTGACTCTGGAGAGGAAACAGTTTAAGATGTAATTTTGAAACTAATCTGCCATTAGAGAGTGGAGTGAAGCAGTTGTTATGCCCTGAAGGATCTACATTTCACACATTCCATGATTTTAATGCTCTCCCATTGCTGTTGAAGTGTTGTATTCCCATTCTTTTTTGGAAAAAAGTGGTCCCATATTACGCTTTACAGCAGGTGGGACCACACAATTGGAAGGAAAACTGAGGGTGGACGAGATGGGGGAGGTTGGTTGAAAAAATAGTAAGTGTGGAAGATTAGAGAAATTGTTTCTCATTGTGTGATGAGAAAAAAAAGTATATTTT